>CM033320.1:6469690-7076199 GCA_019359835.1 Pharus latifolius
TATAGGTCGGTACTAGACCAAACCATTAATACCAACAAAAACCAGCCGATTTCCTCTGATTTCCAGAACCCTACACTACACCCAATTCGTGCCAAGAGAAGGCACAGTTCCTTTCATCAAGAAATATGCATGAGCTGAATTAACTTCAATCATGGACTAATCTATGTCTAGTCCTTTTACCTCACAACGAATCATCTCACAAGAAGAAAAACAATTTAAGCTCTAGCAACTCCTAGCAAAACATACACCTCTCTGTGTCTACCACAAACTTAAACAATCAATGAGGTACAAATTGTTGCCTCAAAGTCCTCTACGCGCCGTTTTATGTTTCCTTCACTATGCCATAGCACCCTTGTGATCTACATTAAATACTCTGATCCAAACAATATAAAAAGAGAAACACCGATGGAAATATGGAAACATGCACAGCGAACAAGCAATTCGCGCTCCAAACTAGTAAGAACACCAATACACTAATCTGCAATATGTGTGCCTAATTGCCTATGCATCAACCATCATGTACCATAAGCTCATTACCAAAGCAAACCATCAACGTGCAAAATTTGGCCTCAATGACTTTCTATGACCAAGAAATCAGTGTCTAATGTATCTTACACACTGGCAATGCAATGCCTGATTGCGTCCACCAAGAAGACACGAGCAGACATGTAATTTGCCCAATTCTACTTCTAGCATCACGAAATGTAGCCCACAAACGCTGACCGTTACCTGCGGCGATTGCGGCGGCTGGCCTCGCGAGACTTGCGCAGGCGCTCGTCCTTCTTGCTCTCGTACCGGCGGCGGCGCTTGATTTCCTGGAGCACGCCGGCCTTCATCACCTCCCGCCGGAACCGCCTGAATATGGACTCGTCCCCCTCGTTCTCGTCCACCAGGATCTGCACATTGTACCCCCGCGCCGCCACCACCACCGGCGCCGCCCGGCGCGCCACGTGGAGCACCGACGGCGGCGGGCTCTTGCTGGCGAACGGAGGCAGGGGAGGGTGGAGCAGAGCGCTCAATAAAGAAGTAGTAGAAGCCATGGCCATGGCGTTCTACTGGATGTTGGGCTCTTTAGGATTTAGAGAAATTTGAGTTCTTGGTTTTGGGTTTGAGAGGATGAGAGGTTGAGGAAGGAGGAGGGGAGGTGATGGATAGTGAAGGCAGGGAAGGCTTGACTTATCCTCTTATTTATTTGTGAATTTTGGAGGGAAAAAAATAGAGAGAAGTAAGTTTCTTTTATCCTTTCTGGTTGATTTTTTTTAGAATCCAATGTTTCTGCTTTTTTAAGAAAGTTCTTTTCGCCACGTATTTTTCTGTCCATTTGTTACTACTATAGAGTTCGGGGTCCTCCAGTTTAGTTGTGAGAGATTTGTCTTTTTCTTAAATATCTATCTAAAACAATTTTAACACAGTGGTCAGGTCAACATGTTTCAGTCACAAATCTGATGCAGACTTAAAATTCAAGTCTTTAATGCTATCGATTGAAGACTATTTTTTATAATTTTTTCACAGAATTGTCTATTTTTTTAAAAAAAAAATTTTAGTTATCACAAAAATAATACGTGGACCAAAATATTTGTACAAAATCACATAGATCCATGCATCCACGAAGAAAAGCACACAAAACACAAAAAATAAAACACCTTTTAATCAAAATTATGTTTTTTGTTTTACTTGTTTTGATTGTGTGCGAAACTAAATTTATTAGAGGAATAGACATAGGAGACTGATTTTCCTTTTATTTTTTAATAGCAAAGTGAGCTATAAGTAATATCATCACCAATCACCGTACATTATTTGCGGCTGCTAACGATGTTGAGAGACGCAGGTGACATCAAATGTAACATAACCACTTTGTTAATTACCATCTAACAAGTAGCAAATACACCCTTCTATAGCAATTAAAGGAGGTATCAGTTCTTTGAGTGGACTGCAATCAAAAGATGGTACAGAAGCAATAGAATCCAAACAAATTCCGATGCCTGATTCGAGCCTCTGCCTACATCTGTTCATCAGTAGCGGCAGCTGCTCTACATGACTGCAGTGGTTACACAAATTGAAAAATTACACCATCCCAGATTAATGGACTGCATAAAAACACAAATTATATCTCCAACGGTGAACAGAAACTGGTACAGCTGCAAAGCTTCATCTAAATTTCTCCTCAGTTGCTTAATCACATGTGCTCTACTTCAAACCCTGAAACAAAGCCACATAGTATATATAACTTAACCTAAGAAGACAGGACAGCTCGATTCAAGAAGTTGAAAAATCTTCAAGGATTAGAACCAAACACTGATTATTATAAGAGACTAAAAAATGAAATACTTTACTCATTTGCACTTCGGAAAACATACAGGTAAATGCCTGAATCCCACAGGCAAGATAGATTAAAAATGAATTAGCCATATAAGTTTCCAAGAACTAAGAGATGAAATGTAAGACCATCATGAAGGGTTTTACTGAAAAAAATAAAGTTAACCATGGATTTACTAAAAGAAAGTCAAGAAGGTAGCTAGGGTGCCCTGGAAATTACCAATAGGCAGATAGCTTGGTAAGCTTAGTCAGTGCTTTGATCAATGTTCTGTTGCATGGCATCCAGCTGCTCAGTTACATACTTAAGCTTTTTGCAACAGATCTCATTAGCAATCCTTGCGCTGTAGTCACACTTCTCAAATGGACGATATTCACATGCACTTTTGATTTCCTCACGCAATGTTGCTTGAATTTCCTACTTAGAACCACAATACTGCTAAGTTAATCATGCAAGATTAATGATGTGTAGAGTTAGGTGGAAACATGAAATCAACTAAAAGAGTCATGCATATTTCCGCATAATCAGTGAACATCATTAGCAAATGCAGCTATGCTGGTGCAAGTGACGTAACACTGCCAACATTTTATATAGCACGCAACAAGAAAGCCCTTAGGCCAACAAAATCAGCTGTCTTGATTCCAATACAGTGGCCCAATAAATCATCCTACCAGCAACAAAGAACAATACACATAGTTCCCAAAAATTAAAGCACGTATACCACTCACTGTCTTTTCCAAGAAAATTAAACAATTAACCAATAATCTTAGGTTTCAAGTATGAAGCACACCAATTTCCAACCACGAAAAAGTGAACTGCTCACATATGTGCTTTGCTAATCGCTACATAGGCATCAGGTGCCATCCATGGTGATGCACTGAAGCTTCCATCAGCAATGAAGCTAAACTAAAAAACACAATTGCTAATAAACAACCATTTGCTTGTTATCCATTGTTTTTACTGAATTTTCAGTGCACCTTTTTTTTTCGGTTATCTTTCAGAGTTTGCATCTGATTTCCTTTTTGCAGTACGTTTCAGATTTCAAAAGTCTAATTTTTTCCCCTCTTTTGCAGCACAGTTTTCCCACAATGTAATGCATTCGGCAAAGGGTGAGCAATACTGAAGAACACATATTTCGAGGAGCTCGCAAGCAAAAGGCTGCAAGATCTGAGCGGTACCTTGATGGCGAGCATGAACTCGCGGCAGTGAGCGGCGACGGCGTCGGCGCGGGGGCCCTGCGAGTTCCCCAGCTCTTCCATCACCGACCCCGCGAGCTCGACCGCGCGGACTATCCGCTGCACCCAACCTCGCCGCATCAAGAACCTAAAGAAAAGGACGCATCCAAATTCCAAAGGGGGATATTGGGGGGTACCTTGTCGACATGGTGGAGGCGCTGCAGAGAGCTGCTTTGGCTCTGCGGAAGCGGAACCATCGTCGCCGGCGACGAGGAGGGTTTCGAGGGTTGGTCCGGCGGGTCGGGTTTGGCCTGACCGGATCGGTTCGAGTTGCGGAGTTGGAGCTTGGGTTTTGGTGATAATATGGGGCTTTGGTTGGGCCGTGCTGTTGCTCTGTTCGGCTCGTATGTGTAGCCTAGATTCTCTTCGCTTGGTTACAGAATGTCACCCACGGACGGACTATGGCCATGGCCCATGAGTCCATAACCAGAAAAAAAAAACTTAGGTGAGAGAGTTGTCATGATATGTTTTGGATTATAATATGTCGGCTGTTAATTGGGCATCCCACATAAGAAATATTTAAATTCACATCATCTGAGTTATTTTTTGATTAGAAATAATTTGTATGAGATCCCTTTACATATGAGCTGAGATTTAAGAGCACTCAGGAACCGGCCGATCATGATATGTTTTTGATCCAAATCATACTGTAACTTGTATCAAAGAATGCACACAAGATTAGGTTGGATATGATTTATGTGAACAAGTGGCTAAGTGAGCATGATGTTGCAGTGATTTATAAACTGTGCGTACGGTACAGCAATATCACATATATCAAGTTTTTTTTTTATTGTATATTTAGCATATTACATTTTAGCAAATAAATACGCTCAAGTCTTGTTTGGAACATATAATTTTTAGATGAATATTTCAATTAGTTATTACTAGATTTTTCATTTTCTATAAAACTTCTCTAAAATTTTAGTGTTTCACAGAATAGAGGTGGATGGTTCATTCATATTTATCTGGTAGTCCTGAAAAAGAAATGACTTGAAAAGTTGTCAACAAACATTAGGAATTCCCTGAAACAACCACGAAACAAGAGAGTTGCTAAAGAAGATGGTAGTGATTAGCACTTTTAGTTCACCAAACACTCCAAAGAGACATGAAGAAATCGGCCCACAATACAACCCAAAAGATGCATGTGTTGCAACACAAGATTAGTACCGCAAGTCTCCCAGCATCTTACAAACATGCCTTTGGAGTATCTACTGATCTTTCTGCGGCTGCTGTGTCTCCTCTCCGGCGAGTCGTCTGCCAAAGTTCCGGCGGTCATCGTGTTCGGGTCCATGGTCGACACAATCAACAACGACTACATTGCCAAGGTCTTCAAGAGCGACTCCGCTCTGTTTTTTTTCGAATAATCCATAAAAAAAAATAATTTCAAAAATAATCCGAAACTTTTAAAAATTTCACAAATGATCTTCAATCGTGATCCGACAGGCGCGACTGAACGTGTGGCACAGTCCAAAGGTGCACGTGGCTTTCAGTCACTATCTAACTTTCAAAACTAGTATGAGCAATGTTATCATACATCAGAAACCCAATGTAGTCTAGTTGGTTAAAGACTAACAGTCACGCAATATCAAACATTTTTTCTGAGTTTCAGCCGTAATTTTTAAAAGTACTAGTACCTGCAAGGTTATCATGTGACAAGACCCCAATGTAGGCTAGATGGCTACGGGCTGAGACTTCCACACGCGTGACTTGGGTTCAAAGCTTGGTCACGGCAATATCAAACATTTTTTGTAAATTTTAAAAACCTGCTAACGGGTTACGGTTTCAATGCCACGTGCACCTTTAGACTGTGCCACGCGTTCAGTCACGATCCTAGATTGCGATTGAAGATCAGTCGCGTCCGTCGGATTGCGACTAAAGGCCATTTGTGAAATTTTTAAAAGTTTCAGACTATTTTTAAAATTATTTTTTTATGGGTATTCGAAAAAAAATTCCCATACGGCCACGACCTCAAGGGCGGTAGGCCACCAACCCACCGGCCGGTGCTCCAACCGTCCAACGGCCGTGTGGTTGTCGACTTTATCTCCGAGGACTTCGGCACGCCGCTGCTCATGCCGATGTTCCTTGACACCGGCGCCAACATGAGCGCCCTTCCCGCCTGCGCCTGCTTCGCCTCCGCTGGCTCTGGATATGACAATGCCATGTCTGATCTTTTTGTAGGCCATTGTACTACCCTATGCATGAACCATGCCTATGTTTTTGGCTTAAGTAAAAGTACTATGTAAACTCTCTTAAATTGCGAACTCCTTGCCGATTAATTCAATTAGTTTATTCTTGATGAGATTTGCTAACTGAAGGCCGGCCTACTGGCATTGGTCAGTATGACTGATCGGACGCATTCAACTAAGCTTTGGTGACGGTGTTGGTTGATCATTGGAGACTCAAGACACACACTTTTCACTTTAGTTTTGACAAGTTGATCATCACTCTGGAAGACGTAAGCATGCTACTTGGGTTCCTGACTAAAGGTGATATCTACATCTCTGCAGCTATTGAAAGATTTGGCTGGCGATTTGTTACGCAAATTTGAGTTAGTAGAGCCGCATGCTGGGTTCACACATTTGGGATGAGTCAGCCAGTCATACCTTCACCGCATGAAAGACAACTCCTTTCCACCTAGCGTGCCAAATAATGTATTCAAACGCCACCTAGAGGCCTACCTGCTTTATTTGTTTAGTGACTAATGTTCCTAGGCATCTACACAAATATACGTGAGAGGCAATTCGTGGAGCTCACTAGACTTATTGCTGACTCCAACTTGAGATGGGTACCTTAGTTTAGTTGGGTTCAACGGTGCAGTATCATACTAATAGGGGGTTGTTTGATACCATAAGCAAAAACTAGAGGGCATCATTCTTTGTTGGCTGCGCGCTGCCGCTACAATTATGGTTGCATGAAAACTTCTTGATTGGCCAACTTGATGTCGTAAGAGTAGTTTATGTCTCAAGGCCTTGACCCTAGAGACAGTTCGGTTATGGGATGGCAATGGCCTAAAGTCAAACTGCGGTGGTCTACGAATCAGCTCCATCAATACTACTCAGCATTCATGCAGGGCTTTGATCTATTGCTTGATGAGAGTGTCGTATGGCAGCCGGGGCAGAAGTAGTATATCAACGATCTTGCACCGCGCAATTTATCAAGTCTTTGCACCCACAATTCGATCTAACGAAGGATTGAGGCTCTTCTTGTCTTCTCTCAAATAGTGGAGGTGTAGTTGCCAAAGTGTGTCATGTGGTAGTTCAAATTGTACCACCAGGGTCTAGTTCTGCCGCCACAGGAGCTTCTAGACCATGTTTACGAGTACATATGCCTCAGCATTGTAATTTTCAAAAAGTATTGTCTCTAACTAATATTTTTTTATTGTAGGCAAACTAGGAAGGGTCATGTCCAAAATGGCTACGTCATCGGCAGCAACCTTATGCGCAAGGGTGGAAGGATCATGTGCATGAGTGGAGAGTTGTTGAGGACAGACCATATAGCCACAACATCCAAATGGCTTTAGAGTGATATTGGCAGTAGACCATATTTAGATTGTCGCCTTACCAACCACCGAGAAACAACAAGCCTTCAACTCCACCTACCATCTATTAAAGGTTCGATCGACTGCACGTGAGGCGTGTTCACTCATGTGTAAGTACCAAATTCTCTTTTTTCAATTTTATTTTATAAGTTGTCGTTACTTTCGTAATTTGATGTTTATCGTTCATACGACTCAATATTATATCCACATTGTCCACACATACCAAGCAAACTGTGACATAGAATATGTGATGGGGAGGATGTACCCATGAGCAAGGTCGATGCAGCTCTAGCACAAATAGAGCAGGGACTTGAGTATATATTTGTGATTTTGGGGTTCTGCTACCACTGAACTTGCATATGGCCCCTCCACCTTCTCGATGTCCTGCACCAACATCACATTTGTCTTTTTCACATTCTCCACCACCGGATCATCTTTCATTGTCACATCCTTCGTCGACCGATTGTCCTTCATCGTCACATCCGCCACCGCCTCACTTACGTCCAATGCCCGACGATAGCTCATCCAACAAAGACGTGGACTTCTTTGCTGCACCTAGGTTCATTTTCAATCAGGGGGTGTCTTAGGAATTAGTTGTCGAGGGGGGTCAAGGTCATACATAGCAGCAGATCTTACATCAGATTCAACAAGATGGTCCTATATGGCATTGTGATCCATCACACCTCGATTCATAGCAGCAGATCATGTAGCCATCGTAGCTTCCTGATTCTCCTTCAACCATGCAACCCATATAGCACCAGCCACCTTCACATACACCGCCAGTTAGGAGGCGTTGAGTTAGGGATCATCACGTGCCCACCCACTACACGCCATCTGAGCATCAGGCCCTGACAAGAGGGAGACATTAGATTACGTCTATCAGTATATAATTTATATTTTTTGTTTCAAACGATGTTTACCTTTTTAGTTTTCCCACATAAATTTTACCAACTATTCCAATTTGTACATAAAGATCATCCAAATAACCCATGAATATTAGTTAAACCAAATGGATATTAGTTACGTTTGAATTTTTTTTCTTAGTGTTCAGTTTCAAAAAACATCCAAATGGACTATTTAGGCAGTTTGAAGGGCTTAAATAACTAGGCCAGCAACTGAATTGAGCCCACTTGTCAGTGAATCTCATGATTTTTTTTAAGTGGAGTTTAAGTTATGGATTTAATAAAGAAGCATTATGGTACGATTAGCTTCTCTACGGCTAATCTTTCATTCTTCGTCACTTGGTCTGGGGCTGAACGCCATTCAATCTCACAGTAAAGATCGACCTTGTCAAGATCTAGCTTCTCCGGGAGACTGAACATACTACGGCAAGCCTTTACTTCTTCCCAAAACTTCTTGTATGACTTAGCTTCCTCGGACATCTCATTATTGATCCACTGAACGAAATCACACTTGTGCTCATAATTCTGAGGAACAAAGGTGATCAATAAATAAGTTAAATAGTATAGAAGAAAATGGTAAACATAGTAGAGCACTCACATCTTTGTTCCTATGAAACTTAAACTTTGCATAGTTATAGTACATTTGCCAGAGTGTTTATTCATCGGTGGACCTATACTAAACGTATGGCTTGTTAGAGTGACCTAGTGGTGATGGTTGATGTTGATATGTTTTTTGTGTTTTCCTCTAGACGACGAACCAATGCACCCATAAGTTCAGACAAAGAGAAAGTAGCTTAGAGTTTTTGATATAGAAGTAGATAGTATAAGTGCGCAACTGGGTAGAGAGAACACTTCATATTTATAGACCAGAGCGACGGATGTATCAAACGGATTCGAAGCAAGTTTCATTCTAGAGAAGATATGATAAATGGGGCAAGCTTTTTTTGACGGAAAGCTGAAAAATTAGAAAAGTACACTCGACAATTTGGGCAGGTTTTTATGAGGGAAAGTTGAAAAGTTGGAAAATTAGACTTGATAACTCGGACATGTTTTTATGACGGAAAGCTGAAAAGTTGGAAAGGTAGACTTGACTACTCGGGTAGATTTTTATGATGAAAAACTGAAAAGTTAGATCAAATTTGACATGACAAGTAGAATTTTTAGACTTGAGCAAACTCTATGGAAACTATGAGTCATAAAACAGGCCAAATTATTATGCAGAAAATAATCACTTATAAATATTTTTTTCAATCCAAAACTCTGACAAAATGTAAACTAGCTACATAACTTCCAAAAGAAAAAATAATATATACGACAAAACATAATTATTATTTCATACAATTGATAAGACATTTGCTAGAAAAACAACTACAAATGCTGCCCCCCTTCAGATGCTGAGTCTGGTCCCACTGAAATGGTGATGGCAATAAAGTCCTAGGCCGAACAACAGCTCTTTGCGATGGTTGCCAAAGGGGGATTGGTCACGTGCCCGATGTCCCCAACCGCGGCCTCTCTCTGTAATCTGCTCAGGTGCACCAAGGTCCTGCATCGTAGGGCCCTACATCGATGGAGGTGCACTGGCAAGTTGGAAGAGGCCAA
The DNA here is from genome assembly GCA_019359835.1 of Pharus latifolius. Lineage (NCBI taxonomy): Eukaryota > Viridiplantae > Streptophyta > Magnoliopsida > Poales > Poaceae > Pharus > Pharus latifolius. Next base: position 6,479,279 of record CM033320.1, read on the forward strand.
CTAATGCTTGCTCTACTTGGTGTCCTCCCCCAACCTCAATAAGTCAACGTACTCCGCATACGTGGGGTCGAGAACAAGCTCAAGCTCGACAAGGGTCAGCTATGGAAGTAGGTACGGTAGAAGCCTATCATATGCCCGCTCTGTTGGAGCCAACAACATTTCCAACTGCTCGTCCATCTGTCGTTGCAATGTGGCCACGTCGTCATCGTGGAAGTCAAACGTGAAGTCGAAGTCCAGGCTAGAATCGAACGCGGAGGTGGAGGGTGGCGCACGGGCTCCCTTAGAGATCCGTATGCCGCCACGAAATAGCAGCAGAAGGTGAGGTCAAATACCTGTACGATGCCATACCTAGCACCTCCCTCACGTGCATCAGAGACCACTTCTTGGGTGCTTTTTCACTGATCCATTCACTAAATTTCTTAATTCTCAACTTCCTATTAGGTCGTCTCAGCCGATCTGAAGTGCCAACGCCACTTTCTACACTGGCCTCTCTCCTTTGCAGTTTACTTAAATCACCAGTCTTCTTTTCTAACTCCTTCCAAATTTGTTCAAATTTCGCAAGCTAATTCTGGTCACATAACTTCTTAAATTTGTTCATCAAACATTTGCTTTTGAAATGGGTCAAGAAGTTTGCCGCAAGATGTCATTTACACCATCGACTGATCAAATCGTTCCATTCATAGTCGGGTACCATGAAATCAATGACACTCAATAGACCCTTATGTCTATCATAAATTAGACACATTGCATCTATCTTTTACTAAATTTTTTTTTAAGATTTGCCATAAACTACACCCAACTTTCTATGCTTTCGCCTACTACCAAGGCGTACGCCATAGGAAGTAGCTGATTATTGACATCTGCAACAACAACTGTCATTAAAGTTCTCTTGTACTTTCTTGTAAGAAATGTGCCATCGATGCACAACACAGGGCACATGTACTTGAACACTGAAATAACCTACCCAAAAGATCAAAATATACGCTCCATGAATTCATCTCCAAGAAGAAGGCCACTGTTTGCATCCAAAACTAGCGTATGAACCATATCCACCACAATGTCAAGGTTGGTATCAACAATTTGTTGGAGGAGTGGACACATAATTATAGGAATCATAAAAGGTTCTAAAAAGCATCTCCATACCAAGTTGCTTTGCTCTCCACGCTTTTCCATACCTATGGTTTACCCAAATGTGTCATTAATTTGACCCACAATCTTCTTCAGTGGCATTTCAAGATTTGCATGCAAGTTGGACAAAATCACAGGTGCAACGAATGCGGATGACATATTTCTGTGATGTTGTGAGACTTCTGAACCTAACAGTCATGCCCAATGATTCTAGAAACAACAAAATAGTCACTATCCTTGTAACATCCAACACAGATGTAAAATCGACAACATCAACCGGGCACTTCACTGCATAGAGATTTGGATTTATTTGGTCAACTTTAAAAGACCGATGATGGGATATAGCCTATGTCGCCACACCTTGGTTGGCATCCTATTTGCTACGAAAATATTGGTCTAAGATTAATCTATGCTCATTGGATGTCCAATCTGATCCACCATCCTCGTGGATTCGAGCAAAATCAAAACCACTTGGATCCAGTCATTGTTAGGGATGCCCCATCCCATGGTAATCTTCTTCATCACTTGAGGAATCCTCAAAATCTGGATTGATCTCTAAACCTTCATTGTTTGAAATTTTCAGTCCATCTTCTTCACCTTCGTCGATGTTTTAATCTCCAAGGCAGAAATGACCACCCAGGAATACTCCAAAATTCTATGACATGATTGTATTAATATTCATATATTGCCCTCTTTCTCATTTCTCGACCAACTGTTCTACTGCATCGGTATTTATGTTTGCAGGGGACACATTATTATTAACTAGCACATACAGTATGCATTGATCTGGTGCATGGTTAGGACTTCTCACTCTTCTGACATAAGAGCTCCAGAACTGATCACCTCTAAGTTTACATAGTTTCCAACAACTTATTCCACTAGTTGGCATCAATGCCTCTATATCAACATTGTATACATTTTGGTCAAGATTGAAGGTGTCCAAGACTTGACTCTTAAGCTCCTCAAAACTAACAATACTAAAGTTATCCAATTCAATTTTTGTATGATGGCAGCCACTCATGTCATCCCCAAATGGTCCATTTTTAACAATTTGTTCTCCGTAAAATACATAAATTGTTCTTAACTTTCCCATTGTCTACAATCCAACATATCATACAAATAAATAAGCTTGATATTAAATATATTTCATTATCACATCTCCAATATAATTACCAACTCAAAGAAATCACATCTACAAACCATCATATATACAATCCTTAAATTTCAACTTAAAATAAGGGACGTGGATCGAAGGTGGGACGAGGGACGGGGGACATGACTACGAAATTGAGAAAATAGGGGAGGCGGAGGTGCGACAGGGGATGAGGGACATGACTATGACAAACATGGCTACGAAATGGAGGGAATATGAGACGTGGAGGTGAGGCAGGGGACGGGGGACGAGGGACATGCCTATGAAATGGAGGGAATATAAGACGCTGAGGTGGGACGGGGCACAGAATACGAAATTAGGAAATAAAAGACACATAGGGTGGACATGGGATGAGAGACAAGGCTAAATCGATTGCAACCCTAGGTCATATCTAATCTAATTATTGTCTAAAATTTCTAAATTCTCATTTTACAAATAAATAACATTATTTCAACTCATTATTTTACAAGAATTAAATTTTCATACATATCATAATTTTCTATAAGAGGCATAAAAATTGTACAAAAGATCTACATTTCATACCACAGATCTAAATATCTACGGATCAATTCTACATTTCTTACAACAATTTTAAAATAATTACAGATCATATCTACAATTATTATATCATATCCAAATATGTACATATTTTAGATCTACCTTTCCTACAACAATTTTAAAATAACTACAAATTAGATCTACATTTTCTACAACTGTTTTAAAATAACTAATGATCAGATCTAAATTTTCTACAACATTTCTAAAATTTCTACAATATTAACCTAAACAGTGTTAATTTAATCAAATCTAAAATAATTAGTTACAGAGAAAACTAACCGAAAAACTAAGAAAATTTCACCTTTACTGATTTCAGAATTTGTTTTTTCAAAATTTCACAGTTCCAATCGCTTAGACGGCCTTTTTATAGGCCCCCATTAGTCGACAACCTGAGTGGCGACTGATGGATTTTGCACCAGTCGCCAGTTTGGATGTTGACTGATGGATTTTTTCCATTAGTCATCAGTTTGGTTGTTAACTTTAGACATATGTTATTTTTACAATATCTTTTTCATTTGTGTCTTTCATAAATTTTTTTTAAACGTTATCTGTACAAAAAAAATTCTAGGATCACCTGGATTGGGGAAGACAACCTTTCTAAGAGCTTTAGCTGGGAAACTTGATTCTAACATAAAAGTAAGTCCTGATCTAGGACAATTCCCTGTAAAGTACTTTAAAAAACTTAACATTTTGTTCTAACAGTTTACTTGCCTTCTAAGTGATATATGTGGCAACAGATTGCAGGAAAAATAATGTACAACAGAGAGGAAATTAACAAACTGAGTATGCAAAACATGAGTGCATATGTCAGTCAGCATGATCTTCACCATTCAGAAATGACTGAGAGAAACACTAAAATTCTCTGCACATATGCTGGGAAACAATAATGTATGTAAGAACAAAAAACAAATAATTTCCTTTTTCAATAATGTGTATGGATTGGTGATTTGTTTTGTTCGAAACCTTTATATATTGTCATATGACCGTAAGATGATATAAACTGCAAGCTTCAGCATTTGAGTTGCAGTTTGCTACAATTCAGGCACATAGGCATGCAGCATGTTCATGTAAGTTTCCCTTGTTATTTGTTTTTTTTAAATAAACCTATATAAATTTGTGGTCCTAGTAATATTGCTCGTCTTCTAATATTAACATAGTCAAACATAAAAATGGTATCCTCTTTGCTGAACCCGAACTTAAATGGTCGATGTGTTTCTTGAGATCTTGTGTTTGCTTGTTTTTATGCAATGCACAAATGCAAAGATCAGACATGTTTGGAGTAATTTTGAAAGACCAGCATGGGGTTTACAAATTTGATGGAGGTACTTGATGTCGGCTATTTCACTTCAGCTTGCACAAATGCAAGCAAATTGTATTGGTAAAGTCCATCTCCATGAATTGAAATCCATCCCAAATGTCAATTTTCCACCCATTCATGAATTCATTCAAGAATCTAGCATTCAATAAGATTCCCCATGAGTAATGGAAAAATATATATTTTGTCTGCTATGGAGGATATATAATGAAAATTTTTTTTTTGAACCAAGGAACAAAAATATCTGCTGGCATTGTGGTACCTTCACAGGGTTCACTTACAAAAAAATTTTCAGATCCACCTTAGGTTTTATGCATGGAGGAAGGGGGCAATGGACACAATTTACTTATATTGGAGCAAGGGCAAAAAAATGCATCATTAGTAATTGTGAATTTGTGATACAATGAGTTTGGTGCTTTTGAGAAAACAAGATGAATTAATAGAGTCAATATCTAGCATGTCCATGGTAGAGCTAACATGAGTTCGAATTTTGATAATCTTTCATCACATTTGTTTCTCTATACATTGAAATTTTAATTTTTGCTTCTACTTTCTACTTATGTTTAATACTCAAAAACTTCATCACACACCAATTTCGAAGAGTGAAGAAGTCACCATACTCTGGACTTTGCACCATAGGGTTCAAGTACAAGAGGAAGGCTAATGTCAAAAGAACATTAGAGGTTAGTGCTTTTAGAACAGAAACTTTTCTTGATAATTCGTGCATATAATTTTATTATATGGTGTTTATTCCCAAACATTTCCTCAGACTGCCACCTCAGTGGAAAGAAGCAATCTGAACAAATTATGTCATTAAGGTATATCTTTTGGCATTCAATCTACTGCTATTCAATGGAGATGGCAATGCATGGTTTTTGTTGCTGCTGCTGCTGTTTCTGAATTGATATGATTAGCATGCAGTTTATGTGCTGATTTTAAAGATAAATCATAACCTTTACAGAAAATGTTGTTTAACAAAAGAGGCTCGTGCTGCTATACAATTCAAAATAAAAGGAATGCCTTTATAAGCATCTGCAGTTACAAATGGATGGAAATCAGCTCGTCCATTTAATTACTTTAAAGCTTATGCAATTTTCTTTTTGGGATAGCATGGAACCTCCTTCAAAATAAAAATGAGTATACCTCTAAAGGAATGTATGTTGTAACTTAAGTTTCTCCAATAAAATAAACCTATTTATTGGAGTTTCAGGTTATAAACCCAAACCCTTCCTCCTCCATCAATTTAAATTTATTTAAATACTTCTAGTGGAAGAGGAGCTTAAGCTTTTTGAATAATATGGAAAATAAGCTCCTCTTTTGACCTACTTTCAGTTTATAAGCTCATTAACTAAAACTAGACCTACGTCAAACGATCCCTAAATTAGTTTTGAACATATGATTAGATTCAAAAAAGGGTGGAAGTATGAAACTAGTATAATCTTGATGCCTCATACACTTTTATTTGAAATAGCATAGGCGCATATTCCATAAGTAAAAGTACAGAAAATGTTTTGTTACAGAACTACTAACCTTTACCACTCGTTTTGGTCTTCCTGTCAAAATCGACACAAAGGAGCTCTAGGTACTTGAGTACTAAGAATTCAGGTATTTGATTGCCAAAAATCAGAACTACTTAGTTTGCTCCAAGGTACCTATAGTTTGGATATTAGTGGTGTTGTTAAGTCTCAAAAGCCAAAACTGTTATTTACTTGTATCACTGTCTACATACAATGCCTGCCTTTGTCCATGTATAAGAAACACACCAGGTAAACAGCCACGAGTTGTGCAAGGTACTATATTGTAAGGTTTTGCTCACAGGCAACATTCTTCTTCCAACTTATGTTGAATTCTTTTCTGAAATTTTCTATTTTGAGAAGGTACTAACGCCTGAAATCTCATGCAGAAGCTTCGGATTGTGCAAACATCACAGTTGGAGATGAATTGCGGAGAGGAATATCAGGACAACAAAAGCGATGGTCAGTAAATCTTGACATTCAGTTTGTCTCTGTTGACAATTATCAAGTGTGTCCTACTTTGAAAAATCTAATGTTCATAGGAAGTGGAACTCCCTTATGGTGTAATCTTACAATCTTGTTCATTGACTTTTTTTTACATTTGGTATATGGAAAGAAAATCAAGCGTTAAAGTATAGAATTATATGATAAGGTTGAGTAGTTTTAATCTCATCTTGTTATGTTTTTTTATTTAGCATGTGTAGATGTCCAAAATTGTAGGAGAGATTCTTGTCAGCCTTGCAACATGACTGATGTCCTGCGAGATACCTGCTTCTTATGGTGAGTGGTTACATACAGCCGATAAAATTTAGAAAAAATTAGCTAGATCATAAACAAAAAGTAGGATCTTTTCTATTTGATTCTAAACTCGAGATTGGCTTATAGATCTAAATTGTATGTCAATGAGATACTGATAATGTCATGTAAATTGATAGTTAGATATAAAATTTTTGCAATGATACATTGCACATTGTTTCTAATTTTTTATATTTTTTTGTCGATATCAGGGTATAATTTTGACTTCTTTTAATTCTTTTTTGAATTTATTGTTTGCAAATCGAAGAAATTAGAATCCAACTTGTATACTTGGGATAACAACAAGCGACCTTAATTGCAAAATTATCATATAATTTCCAACAGTAATACTTGTTTTGAATTGGAAAAAAAATGCCTTAAGAGTAATTGTTAACGTGTTTGCTTGAAGCCACATAAGACTGCACATTAGTAGTGGCATGCCTAAATTTGGTCACAAATTGCAACTTGTCGGTGTCTATAACAAGCGGACTACTTGCTCAAGGTTTCGTGGTTCTAATGCAAATGACAACTTAAATAATTACGACATAACTGGGTTGAGTATGATCTTTTGTGACTTCAAATCAAATATGCTAAAGAAGTAGCAAATCAAATTTGAAAATTTTGTTCTGTCACACCACATTGTGATGGTGCAGGGTTTGAGGATGTGAAGGTAGGATGCTGTAAGTGTTATTCGAAGAGTTATTTGTGCAACAAGATGAGCCCCTTCACCTTCACCGACGCCAACAAGAATGCGTTTTGGGATGCCATCCACCCATCATATCATGGCCGACTCAAAGATGAACAGTACACTTTACATATTTAACTGAGTAAAAATAATGGATTTTTTTTATGAATAACCCAATAAAAAAATATCGAAAACTAACATAAAATTTTTAAAAATTTCAAAACTGACTTTCAGTTGCGAACTAAACTTCGCAACTAATCTTTAGCCGCTAGCTAAGCTAGCAATTGAAGACGTGGCACAGTCCAATGCACCGTTGGCTCAGAATCGTGCCACGCAGCCTTTCAATTACTAGTCAAACCAACGACTGAAGTGAAGTATTACTCTATGCAATGACAATAACTTTCAGAAATATATCCTAACTTAATTGGTTTGGAGACTACTCTCCCACCCACTGGTCTAGGGTTTGAATCCCGCTCACAGCCTTATCAAATATTTGTTCGCTTATATACATGTTAGTTTTCGATTTTCTTTTTTTATTGAGTTATTCATAAAAAAATTCAAAATAATGTGGCAATACAATTTGCATTGCTTGCAGCACATTGTTATTGATATGTCAATTAATAGGTTAAGAAAAAAAGTGATATGTATCAATATTAGTTGAGAAAATAAGAACTAATTATTAGCAAGTCCAACTGTTGCAACACCGCCTACTCATGTGGGACCACCCATCCGATTGTATGTCTAAGTAAGGTTGTCTCCAATGGTGGCACGACGATGGAGGCAACCGCGTGTCCACCGCTTACTCAGTATGATGGGATGCGCGGAGGCGAGCAACGGGCAAGCACACGCAGCGAGCGCGTCGCCGTTGGAGACGAAGGCAGTGCTTCGTAACGCATTTTTGCGGGCCCCACCAAAATTAAAACCGTCTAATCTTATTCGCGAATTTTTAAATCTAACAAGTGAGTCCACGGAACAAACGCCCCCACTGTCAATGAGAGGTATTTACGGTGCACGCGTTAAACGAAACTAGAGGCGTGGGGCTCACAACTGGCATAGTGCGCGTTGTCAGTGCATGTAATACTGATCCACACGTTAGCCACTATCACTAACATTTGGGTCCCATGATCAGAGTCTCTACATGTCAGTTAGAGAATCAAATCTATTTTCGTCACATGTGAGCAAGGCGCGTGGGCCCCACCTGATGAGTAAACCGCGTGAGTGCGCCAGTCTCAGTTTGTTGGCACACGCATATGGTTTCAAACCTGAGTCACTGACATGTAGGCCTAGTGACAGTTGACCTCATTTGTAAGTGACACATAACATTTTGTTCACGCGTGTCAATATTTTTTGGTGGGCCCACATACGAAAATTTTTAATAAATTTTAATATTTATTTGTCAAATTATTAAGAGCTAAGTTGTTGGAAATTTGATTGTTAATTGACTCTCTAAAATTATTCTCGTATGTGTGACATAAAATATTTTGTTTAAGAATCAAGCAAGAGTTAAGACAATTCGAGACAATCTAATATTATGACATCAATGCACCGTGGCCCCATCGTCCTTATACGACTGTTCTTCCCTTTTGCCGCCACTGCCAACCTATACCCGTCCAAAGGCTAAAAACATAAAAGTCGGTTTAATTGTCATTCTCCATTAAGTCTTCAACAGCAAAATTTCATGGAGTCCCATCTGAATCTTCAACTCTCCAATCAATGGAGTCTGATTCATCTTCGGTGCTCCTCCATGGAGTTTTCAACACCAATAGTATTTGGAGGAGTCCCATGTGAATCTTCAACCCCAAACATGGAGTTCACCGTTGAATCTTCTAATGAAAACATGATGCTAACAAGTGTCGAGAGAGCCCTATTTGAAGGAAGGAGTTTTGTTAAAGCCATTAATGGACTAGTATTTAGGGTGAAAGTGCTTCGGATATAGTGGCTTCCAATTGCCGAAATGAGTTTACACGACGACGATTCTCACAATCGATCATTACATCGATATAGATCAGGTAATCTAATAATTTAATACTCGAACTAATTAATACCACCACCATCTACTTTTCGGTGCGCAACGAAAAGAACTAGTGTCCGTATTAATGCCAACTGCAACTAATTAATACTAGATCTTATCTATTCTCATATAGTATTACTATATTAGCATGTTGGTTGCCTGGTGCATGTTCCATATGCAATGTTACTGTGATCATGCAACATTTCTCAAAAAAAAATTTCAAAGTAAAAACTTTTCTACGCATGTTTACTGATCAAATTTTACAATGCAATCACTTTTCGAGACCACCTACGTATTGACATACCTTTTGGTTGCATTTGTATTCCATGCCTTTCAATTCAAATAGCACATACCATTTTCTATAACTAGTTTGTCCTAATTTAATCTATAACTGAATTTAAGATGAGACTGTCTAAATAATAAGTACATATTTTTTTTATTTTTAGAAAATTTGTGTCATCTATCTCATATATTTTAAAATTAAATTTAATCTTCACCATCCTTTCTTCTTTATATTTCTTCTTTCTCCCCTCCCTTCCCATCCTCTGTTGCCGCCACGACGCCACCCTAGTTCCTAGTTGTATCCTATACGCCCCTAACAATCATACTGCCACTTCCCGCTCCCCCCTATTGACACAGAGGACAGCATCAACACCTCTTGCCTTCCCTATCCCATTCTCTTCTTTTCCCCCCTGATCACTCTCTTCTTTTCCCCCACTGATCACTACCCCTCAAACCCCATAATATTCCAAAGGCCTCGCTGCACTGTTGCAATGATCACCTCATCTTCTTACGCTCATCTCCCCCCCACTGGGCACCACCCATGACCATCGGCGTTTTCATCACTTTGCCACCTTACCACTGCCTACCACCAAACCACCTCTACTGGTGATAATAAAGAGAGGACTAAACTCTAGAAAAACTAAATCTAAAAGAGAATTCCAATCCAATAATTAAAAATATATATATAAAATAAGAAAAAAATAACTATATACATCTTTAAAAACTCATTTAAAATATCTTAAGAGATGGCCTGGACCTAAGATATAGTCCATTTATTCTTTTTTTTTTTTCAGCTGGCCCCTTTTCTGACAGACAAAACAAAACATACAAGTTGTCTGGAGCAAGATCGATCATGAATTTTTTGTACGGATATCTCAGAATAAAAAAATAATTTTAAAAATAACGTTTAAAAAAAATTGCAAAAATGGCTTCAGTCGCCATCTGGGATGGCGACTTACCGAAAATGGGCCATCAGTCGCCATCCCAGATGGCGACTGCGGCTTTTTTCCATCAGTAGCCATCTGGGATGGCGACTGATGGGGAATATATAAGGGGGGGCCGTGGCGATTGCGGTGGAAACGAAAAAAAAACACTCACTCACTCACGGCTCGGCAGAGAGGGGAAAAAAGAAAGAAGAGAAGGAGGAGGGGAGGAGGAGAGGGGAAAAAAGAAAAGAAGAGGAGGGGGAGGAGGAGAAGAGGAGAAGGAGGAGGAGGAGGAGAAGAGGAGAAGGAGGAAGAGAAGAAGAAGAAGAAGAAGAAGAAGAAGAGGAAAAAGGAAAGGTAAAAATTTTTTTACTGGTAATTAGTATAGAATGTTTTAGGAATTTAGGAATTTGCAGATCTGTTTTAGAAATGAGGTTTATAGAAAAAAGAAAGGGGTTTATAGATTTGTTTTAGGAATTTGCAGATCTGTTTTAGAAATGTGTAGATATGTTTTAAAAATTTGTTGTATTTGTAGATCTGTTTTAGAAATTTGTAGATCTGTTTTAAAAATGTGTAGATCTGTTTTAGAAATGTGTAGATCTGTTATGTAGATGTGTTGTATTTGTAGATCCGTTATGTAGAAATGTTATATATTGAGCGAATAAATTAGATTAATAAATAGTGAATCGATAATTTAGGACATACGGTTTATTCGTAGAAAATGTGCAGAAATACATATTTGATTAGATGTGATGCAATATCATTAATGCAGTGTACTTATAAGATGTTAAAAAATAAGTCGCAGATGTCTTAAGGATGAGTATAGAGTAATGTGCAAAATATATTGAAGATATGATAGCTGATGTTTGTAATACTTATGTTGTAGACAATGTCGGAAACAAGAGTAGTATATATTTTTCACGGGGAACAAATCATTAGAAATGGACCATCTGGAGATGACCTAAGTGGATGTCACCGTGTAGACATGGAATTGAATGATCTTAATGTTCTTAATTTTGAAGACCTTAAGACCCGAGTCATGGACATCCTAAATATTGACCCATGTTTACACAAAATTGTCATGGAAGTGCTGATGCCTATTGGTTTGACATCTTGTTGGAAATTGTGTAAACTTAGAGGCGATAGATCATGGGGCTCTCTTGTTAGGAGGGTGATAAATCCCAATCATGGGCCAGATGACTGCATACTGTATGTGACAAAGCTAGACAAGGTACCAGAACCGGGAACATAACTTGTACCCGAACCATTAATTGGAGGACAACATACGAACATTGATCCAACCATGACTTATAATTCTGTGGATATGCCCAACGCAGAATTCATGGGCGGGTATTTCTGGCCTGGGGATGAGGCTTATGCCGACGAAGGTGAAGACGAGGGTCTGGAAGTTTCAGGCAGCGAAGGGTCGGAGGTGGACGCAGACTATGCGGATTCCTCTGGTGAAGAAGACTATCGTGGAATGGGACCTCCACAACAATGGCTAGATCCTAGTGGTTTTGAGCATGCGCGAATCCACGACGATCGCAGTTCGGAGTCGGCAGGGAGTGAGCACAGATTAACATTGGGACAACATTTTCGAAGCAAGGAGGAGGCTAAGCAAGCCGTGGCGATGTGGTCCGTGACACTGCGTCGGTCTTTCAAGGTTGACAGAACAACTCCGCGACTGTACGCAGTGAAGTGCAAGGTGGAAGGATGTCGATTTTATGTTCGTATTGCTCGGTACAGGGACAATGAGCACTTCATTGTTTCCAGGATCACCGAACACGACTGTTCAGTGACAGAAGTATCACAGAGTCATAGAAATATGTCCTTCGCATTTGTGGCACGTGTAATTTTGTTGAACCTTCATGCAAATCTTGATATGCCACAAAAACAAATTGTTAGCCAGATCAATGACACATTTGGGTACATCATTCAATATGGGAAGGCATGGAGAGCCAAGCAACTTGGTCTTGAGATGTTATTTGGATCTTTCTATGATTCATATAACTATGTGCCCAGATTGATCCAACAAATCGTTGACACCAACCCTGGCACTGTGATGGATATGGTCCATAGCCCAGTTGTCGGCAGAAATGGTGAGATAGTTCCTGGAGCTGAGTATATGGAGCGTATATTCTGGTCATTTGGTCAAGTAATCTCTGTGTTCAAGTACATGCGGCCAATACTTTGCGTGGATGGCACATTTCTAACTGGGAAGTACAAGGGAACTCTGATGACAGCAGTTGCTGCAGATGCAAACAACCAGCTACTTCCCATGGCGTACGCCTTAGTGGAAGGAGAGAGTACAGACAGCTGGGTATGGTTCCTTGCAAACCTAAAACAAACAGTCGTGAAAGACAGACGGAATGTATGTATAATCCATGATAGACACAAGGGTCTGTTAAGTGCCATTGAGTTCATGTTGTCCACTGAGAACCCGCAGTACAGCTGGAATGACTTGATCAGTCGGTGGTGTAAACGACACCTTGCGGCGAACTTCTTCACACACTACAAGAGTGCACGGCTTATGAAGAAGTTCAAGCGGTTGTGCGATCAGAACCAAAGCCATAAGTTCCAAAAACTTTGGGACGAGTTAGAACAAGAAACTTCAGATCTAGGTAAATCTCAAAGGTCAGAGGCAAGCAGTTCACAACATCCAGAAGATGAAGAAAATGTCGCGGAGACTACAGATGTGGCGAGACGACGCACCCGAAGATCAAGGCCAAAGAAATTTAGTAAATGGATCAGTGACAAAGCTCCTGAGAAGTGGTCTCTATTGCACGATGAGGGAGGTGCCAGATATGGCGTAATGACAACTAACATGGCGGAGGTATACAATTTTGTGTTGAGGGGGGTGCGAGGTCTGCCGCTCACTGGAATTGTGGAATTTACATGGCATCGCACGGCCAAATACTTCTACGAGAGAGGTACAGCTGCAAGAGCATTGCTTCGGGTGACACCACCAAAATTTCCTCATGAAGTACAAAGGTACTTAGAAATGAAAGCCGCGGCCGCTCAGAAACACTCAGTCGAGTGCATTCCTAACAGTAGAAGGCAAAGTTGGGTCGTTTATCTGCGCAGTAAGAACGTGGGGGGTGGATACATGCGACAAATCAAGAGGCAAGAAGTGACATTTGAAGACGGTGTCAAGTGCACTTGTAACAAGCCAACTCTATTGCATAAACCGTGCTCTCATGTGATGGCCGCGTGTGCGCACGACAACAAGTCGAGCGAGATGTACCTCTCAGTTTACTATGGTTCACGGTACCTTGCCGAGACATGGACTGCAGACTTTGAGATTTGGGGGACTCAGCAGCACTACAGAGATTGGTCGTGTAGGGCAGGCGAGATCCGATATGTTCCACCACCGCAGTTGGAGCGGAAAGGCCCTGGACGACGGCGGAAAATGCGAATTGGCAATGACATGGATAACGCAGAACGCGATGAGCTACGAAAGTGTGCCATTTGCCGACAGCCCGGCCACACGAGGAGGACATGTCCTGATGCATCCGGAGCTAGTCGAACATGACTAAGTAATGTTGTGCAACACTTATTCGTTCCTGCTGTGTATTTGATGATGTACTAACCTAATGTTCTTGTTTGCAGGCATGGCTCACCCTCGTCCACAGTTTCCTGAGTTACTCGATCAGTACTACGACGGTCGTCATCGGTCTCGAGCGGTGCGATCCGGAGAGGAGCTTCAGCCATTCCGCCTGCGATCGTCCGGCACGTCTTGGCCTCTCAACGGGAGATACATCGCACGGCTGAGGGCGGCGGGGCTGCTTCCTTTTAGCAGGATGATCACCAGACTGGAGACTTTCAGGCACGACCGATCACTCGTCTCTGCTCTGGTGGACAGGTGGAGACCCGAGACGCACACATTTCACTTCCGGTGGGGGGAGATGACCATTACCCTGGAGGATGTGGCCATGTTGTTCGGACTCCCGATTCGCGGACAGGCCTGGGTACCACCACCCACTCCCGCCGGATGGGACGGCATGCTCGCCGAGAGGTTTCATCCACTACCTCTGGGCCAGGAGCCCTTCCAGCACGACGTCGGAGTTCCTGCGACTTGGCTTGTTCACTTCAGGACGTGCCCAGCAGATGCAGATGAGTGGACTGTGAGCCGACACTTCGAGGCGTATTTGCTGCACCTGTTCGGGGGCTTCATGTTCACTGGTATGCTTAAACATGTTATAGGCACAGCTATTTCCATTCTCTTGTTGAATTTAATTCCTATTTTTTTGCTTTTCTACAGGCACTCACGGCGACACAGTGGATCGTTGGCTTGTTCCACTGGCGCAGATGCTCGCGGACACGCCGATTGATCAGATCCCGCGCATCAGCTGGGGGTCAGCGGTTCTCTGTGCGACGTATCGAGGATTGTGCGACGCCTGCGTTCGGCGTGCCCGAGCGGCGAACATGGCCGGATCTCCTCTGCTTCTTTTGCTGTGGTCGTATGAGCACATACCTGTCGGACGACCGCTCATCACCGACACGCCCGTTGCACTTCCGGAGGGGCACCCGCCTAGGGATGCAGAGGATGAGATCGATCGCCCTACCATGGGGGATCGCTGGTTGCAACATGAGCTGCAGTGGGCCACAGTTCAGGTGCATGCATGCTACAGTGCGTACAGTGGCGAGTTGGAGTTGTTGCATCCGGCTCGTGTTATATGGAGGGTTTGGACGACGAGCTATATCGAGAGCACAGCCGGCGGCGCGATCTCTGTGGTGTGTACCGAGGACCGGGATTTATGGCTCACCCGCTGTATTCTTGTCTTCAGCCATATGTTGGAGGTGTACGCTCCATGGAGGGTGATGCGCCAGTTTGGCTTATTCCAGACGATCCCTCCTCCAGACGCCCCGCATCGTTTGTCGCATGACCAGCACGAGTAAGTTCTCCATTATCTCCGCGCATAGTGTTTTCGCTCTGTGAAATAACTGAACATTTTTGTTTTTTTTGCAGGCAGAGTCGCAAGGGCAAGAAGGTTGTCAGTTGGCAGGACCGACAGTCTCCTTACACTCGTCGCTGGGAGCAGACAGCAGCGATAGATGTCGTGCGTGAGGAGAGGGCGTACGATTCCACGACATACAGCAACTACCTCCGATGGTACCTCCCTCGCACCGCAGCTCGCATTGCCCCGCCGCCTCCGGCGCCTGCAGACGTGCCTGCTCCGAGCGTGCATCAGACATACGACCGACATCACGCATCTCGGGTACACCGCCAGGTACATGCCGCCAGCCCATGACCAACTTGTTATTTTTATTTCTGCCTCCCATTGTCTTACCGTCTTGCAGGCTGACGGCATCCGTGCGATCAGTTCCGTGACACGGCCACTAGTCCAGCGGAGGCAAGCAGGTCTGCCTATCACGCCCGACGAGCTATATCGGGCCGTCGCCTACGTCGACCGAGTTGCCTCGCAGCTGACCCTTGAGAGTGCCGCCACTTCGTCGACTTTTGTTGCACCTCCACGTCCACGGGCCCGACCCAGTCATACGCCGTCGCACTCAGCCGCTCCTCATCCCGACACAGCCGGCCCTTCAGGTACGGCCGTTGCCGCACCCATTTATCTCGGTGGGCCCCCGGCTCGCTCGTACCGTACAGGTGTTGCACCTCACGTGGACTTCTCGTCGCGTGGTGGTGTACGGATCTCTGAGGGTCCCCGAGCGCCGCCTTCTGCACACACTTACGATTCTGGATTGGGCTTCGACGTCACGTTCGACTCAGACGACGAGTACATTGCTATGTCTGAGCAGACGGTGCCTATCCCGTCGGCTGGTCCGCTTCGGTCTCCTGCTAGGCACCCACCATACATTCCTCGTCAGTCGGTCCGTGCCGACCCCCAGGTGGTCCGCGACCCATCGTATGCTCAGTATGCCGATATGTTGCAGATGAGGGACGACGCCGATCGGAGCCAACATCAGTTGGCATCTTCGCAGCTTGGTGAGGCACCTCCACCGTCGCAGGACCCGAGTGCTCAGCCTCCCGGTCGACAGCCCTCGCAGAGGACAGTGCATCCGCGCAGCACCTATTCGCCATCGCCGTTTCAGCGCGACAGGAGGCATCGTCCGAAGAGGGGCCCGACAGTAGTTTTTTTTTATGTTCTCCTTTTATGGAACATTATATCGATTCTCATGGTTGTACTATTTTGGTTTATATTAGTATTCTCATGTTTTCACTATTTTTTTATGTTCATTTTCGTTTTTGGGAACATCATACTCGACAGATTGAACCAACCACGAAATTTGAATGCTAATTTTAAAAAAACACTAATTTGAATGCTAATTTTTAAAAAAACACAAATTTGAAAGTTATTTTAAAAAAAACACAAATTTCAATGTTAATTTTAAACAGAACACAAATTTGAATGTTATTTTTAAAAAATCACACAATTTGAATGATAATTTTTAAACAAAACACTAATTTGAATGCTAATTTAAAAAAACCACAATTTTGAATGTTAATTTACAAAAAAAAACTAATTTCAATGCTAATTTAAAAAAACCACAATTTTGAATGTTAATTTTAAAAAAAACACTAATTTGAATGCTAATTTTAAACATATCACAGATTTGAATGTTAATTTTAAACAGAACACAAATTTGAATGTTATTTTTAAAAAATAACACAATTTGAATGCTAATTTTAAAAAAAACATAAATTTGAATGTTATTTTAAGAAAAAATACAATTTTTATTGTTTTTTTTTAAAAGAAACACAATTGTCAAGAATTTTTTTAAGAAAAACACATTTTCGGCCTTCAGTCGCCATTCTGGATGGCGACTGAAGATACGTGGCATTCAGTCGCCATTCCAGATGGCGACTGAAGGCGAAATGCCATAAATCGCCAACTGGAATGGCGACTGAAGCCAGTTTTGTAATTTTTTTTTATTAAGCGTTATTTTTAAAATTATTTTTTTATTCTGTGATATCCGTACAAAAATTTCCAAGATCATCCACATCAACAACAAAAAAATGTTCTTAATTTATAATAAAAAAAAAAGGTAATGCCATTGATGCAGACGCATAAGTCTTGTAGCTACAGTCCGCCCACCCTCTCCTCTGCTTATAATAATGGCATCTAAAGGCAAACACCCACCCCTCCCCCCCACCCCCCCAATTACTAGTTACGCCACACCTCCCTCAGATTCCTCGGCAATGGCGTCTGGCCATTCCCATGTCAGAGTGGCGGTACTACTGGTGGTGCTGGTTCTTGTCTTGGGCGGCGTGGCGGGGACGGCGGCGGCGCCTCGGGTCCCGGCGGTGATAGTGTTCGGCGACTCGACGGTGGACACTGGCAACAACAACGCAGTGGGAACGGTGCTGAGGAGCGACTTCCCGCCGTACGGGCGCGACATGCCGGGCGGGCCGCGGCCGACGGGGCGGTTCGGCAACGGGCGGCTGCCGCCGGACTTCATCTCCGAGGCGCTCGGACTGCCGCCGCTGGTGCCGGCGTACCTCGACCCGGCGTACGGCATCCGCGACTTCGCACGCGGCGTCTGCTTCGCCTCGGCCGGCACCGGGCTCGACAATGCCACCGCCGGCGTGCTGGTAAGCCCCCGTTTTTGTCCACTACATGGAATTGGTTCACGTGTAAATATGAAAACTTTTTTTTATGAAATTTTACAATACTCGCTGACACGTGCGCTGAAGGTCACATATGGTCAAATAAAAAACCACATAAAATTCAAACCTGTAATCTTGATTCTTGTATTAGATTTGTATTAGATCTTCCCAGTTAAACCCAACCACTAGAAATCATTGATATCTTTCAAAAAATAGTAAAACATTGCACATTTATTCTCCTACACTTCTATCTTATAGTGACATATGCTATCTATGGATATACATCATATAAATTTAAGCCGATGACCGAAAATATAGATATATTTTTCTATTTTAAGCATGGTACACCCTAGATACTACATACGTATTACTTCTTGTTACAAGCCCTCTAGTCAGACTCTCAATGCATGAGGCTTTTGCCAAGGCCAAGAAGAATAGCAAATACTGAAATACCAAAGTCAGTGAGACTGTGACATAGCAGCATACTCTTATAGACGTACAGAAAGTATCAGGAGAAGATTCCAATAGCAGTGAAGATGGTTTGATGTTTGGTCATGTATTAAATGCCCTTCGACCCTTTTTCTAGTCTGCAGCAGGAGGGATTAAAAAAGGAAAAACGAATAGAAATTTTTCCATTGAGTTATAAATGTATTGTGAGTTGTTAGATCTTGATTGTATAATTTGGATAAATTTAAATATGTTTCTTGTAAATTGTATAAGTAGATTAGATAGATCTATATCATTTATTGTTTTTAATCAGATGACTTATGATGATTTCTCACAAAATATATTTTTGGTGAATTGTATGAATAGGCTAGATAAATATAGATTATCAATTGTTTTTAATCAGGAAGTTTATGATGATTTCTCACATGCTCCTTCCATAAGAACGTTTTTGTTGAAATTTTTTCCAAAAAGGCCTCATTTCGGCACATTTATTTGTTTCTGAAAATGTTTACTGCAGTTTCTTCGTTTTACAACCATCTTTGCATGCATCAATTTGGCTGCATTTGGAGTAAGAACCCGACACAGATTCGGTGAATTTTACTCGATTCCTTGGAAAACGTAGCCAAGAGTACACTCTTAATTTTTTCTTCTCTTCTTTATCTTTAGAGCTGAGTCTATTTTAATCGGATATCGTTTACATCTAATTAATCCTCTGGATGTTCTTTTCTTTAACTGTACTTATTCATCTCTACGATTACCATACAACTTGATAGTGCGCAAGCGCAACGGATCCGGACTGCTTCAGTGTAGCTTTAACTTCACGTGTAATTATGCTGAACTGTTCAACTATAGTAAAAAATTAGAACATATTCTTAGATTTTGAACTATTCTGAACTGTTCAATTTGTGTTTGATTTGTGATTGGGTGATCTAGAGGATTGCAATTGTAATGGATTGTGGTGCATACTCGTATATAGCAACAGACTGGGCCTAAATGCTGTAGAGAGGTGTTCTAGCTAGGCTAGAGCCGCTCTAATGGCTTGCAACCAACACACTTGTTTTAAAGGAGTTGGTGGGTCAGTATGCAATTAATGAGCTGACATGCTAAATAATTGAAAAGATGCAGTGATTCTTAATGTCTTTCAGTGGATCATTTAAACTCTTCACCTAACTAAACGGCCTTAGCAGGAGGATTTAGATATTGCCTTCGAAAGCCAAATGACGCGGATTGCTACGTGGACCGTTCTATCAGCGTTCTTATTGTTCAGATTGAGGCGCGAGAGAAATTCAAACTCCTTGTGAAAAAATTTCAAACTGTGTCAAAATCCCACGCACCATCATCCTCGAACAGCTGATTTATAATCGCACGGCTCTCTCAAACCTGCACTTCGTGCCTTTTGATTCCAAGAAGCTACATCTTTTTTGAAGCATGCAGTGACAAATTAACACATGAACTCCATTAACTAAATTTGCTTGCATGCATGCATGGATGAAGTCAGTGATACCACTGTGGAAGGAGGTGGAGTACTACAAGGAGTACCAGCGGCGGCTGCGCGCGCACGTCGGCCGCGGCAGGGCCAGGGCCATGATCCGCACTGCCCTCCACGTCGTCAGCATTGGCACCAACGACTTCCTGGAGAACTACTTCCTCTTCGTCACCGGCCGCTTCAAGGAGTTCACCGTCGACGAGTTCCAGGACTTCCTCGTCGAGCGCGCCCGGGAGTTTCTCGTCGCCATCCACCGCCTCGGTGCGCGCCGGGTCACCTTCGCCGGCCTCTCCGCCATCGGCTGCCTCCCGCTCGAGCGGACCACCAACGTGCTCCAAGGCGGCTCCTGCATCGAGGAGTACAACCAGGTGGCCTTGGACTATAACGTCAAGGTCCGGGCCATGGTCGCAGCCCTGCGAGCTCCGTTCCCTCGACTGAAGCTAGCCTACATCCCGGTCTACGACAACATGGTTGAACTCATCAGCAACCCTTCTAAATTTGGTGAGTTAATTTTGATCCATATATATGACTAAATTTTTAGATTTGAGCACAATCCGCCTAGCTTAAGTCGTTCTAAAAAATAACTACTTAATTATTAGACATACAAGCAGTTCGGCTTAGACTAGTGCGATTTTTTTTATAGACTTGGCGAAGTTAGCCTAAAGGAATCAAACTAGCTCGTAGTCCAACTCAATCCAGCATTTCGTGTCAGACATGACTGGTCTAAACACTTCAAGACTTTCTCTATCTAGACTCCAGACCTATCAAAGTTCACCAGAAACAATCAAAACGGTTGTTCAACCCAACAAGTGTTTAGACCTTTAGGGCCAGACTAGATCGGTCCGTCTAAAAATGGATACAGTGTAGTCGTCTGCCATAATGGTAGGCCGATTCTGTGTAACCTATGGTGTCAAAAGAAATTTTTTTTCCTTCAAAGACAATCTTGACTTGCTTATCACTATTCAATTCCGTACGATCAAATTTCTCGATCTATCACTGAATTGTATCGTATTTATGTATGTGATGGTAGGACTTGAGAACGTAGAAGAGGGGTGCTGCGCGACGGGTAAGTTCGAGATGGGGTTCCTGTGCAATGACAAGGCGCCATTGACGTGCGACGACGCGGACAAGTATCTCTTCTGGGACGCCTTCCATCCCACGGAGAAGGTGAACCGTCTGATGGCTCAGCACACCCTGGATATATGCTTCCGAGAGAAGATCCTGTAGTAGTTTCTTATAGGATTTTGGGGAGGATTTTTTAATGTCATCAGGAAAGATTAATTCAATATGTGTATGCATGATCAGAAAGGAAGGTTATATATAAAGTACATTTCAATTGAATTTTTGATCGATTCCATCTTTATGTGATTCTAAAATACTGATCACAGCACTGTTAGCACATACATAAAAAAACATGCACAAACAAGAAGGTTAACGAGTAAGTTGCGTGAGACACACCTATAGTTAAGTTTCAACTTGTTGCAAACGCACACTTGTGATTTGAACAATAATGCAAGAGGTTCATGTGACTGTTATTCCGTGCACCAGCTGGTCATGGCTTTATGTCTTTTTTCATTAATTTTTGAGAGGAAACATATTAATATGATTAAACTACTACTTCGTTCCTCTATGCTTAACCACACTAGCTCTTAAGGGTAAGGAGATATCGTCTATAAACACAATAAAAATAATAGGTACCACTCAGGTAGATATTCAAACAACAAACAAGTGTTTGCAAAAAATTGAAAACACATGTGGGTTTTACGCAATTTACACAAGGTGGATTAAATTGTTGTGTGATAAATTCAGGCGTGGACGGGTATGGACTGGTTGGTGGTGATGCAACCGAGCTTGAAGATGTTTCGGAAAGAAGACCAGAGCCTGAGCTCCTGGCCGTGAGCCAGCACTGGCAGGCCCTCCCTCAGGCAGTGGTCGTAGTTCTCTAGCACCGACACGATGTAGCTGAACTCTGGCCGCCGCGCCGGGTTCGCCGTCCAGCACTTCTTTATCAGGTTGTTCAACACCGGCGAGCACGTCTCCGACAGCGGCGGCCTCAAATTCTGAAACATCCAAAAACAAACGTACAACTGATCATATTAGTTTTCATTTTCAAAAAAAATCGGCTATAATCGACTGGCATTTACGTGGGATTAGTGACCGCTAGTGCGATGGTGATCGAGGTTTGTATCATCAAATCACAAGAATAATCAACTAATATGGGGATCTCAAATGTATGCGTGATAGCTATTGACATAATGGTAAAGGTTTGCTTCATCAGAATCATCAGAATAATAAATTGTCGATGAGCCAGTGATCAAGGTTTTTATGATCAGAATAATCAACTAAAATATGAGTCACACATGTCAATAATCACTAATAAAAAGATGATAATAAATAAATAACATGTAATTACTTATATCAATGAAATATGTCAATGACTGCTAATGAGATGGTGATAAAGATTCTTCATCATTAAATTATTTGAATAATCAGATGACATATGAGTCCCATATGTCAGTCGTTATTACTGGCATGGTGATCAACTCCTACTAGATCTATGGACGTTCCCAAATGCTCACAACCCTCAGAAAAGTTTTAGCACTTTGTTAGACTCCGCAGTTTCTAGTAGTGAATGTTCTATCGCCAGAACCTCCAGAAAGATCAAATGATATGAAGGTCCCATACGTCGGTGTTTAACAATCGACAAGACAAATTTAAGCAATCACTGATGAGAAGGGTGATCTTTTCATTGATCACAATAACCTCTAGAAGGATCAATTGACATGTGTGTCTTACACGTCAATGATAATCTACAAGACAAAAGAAAGAAAAGGCGATCCATGTGGATCACAGGAGGAGGAGGTGACCTTCTCGCAGGCGGCGTAGGCGGCCTGAACGGGGGTCATGCCCTGGAAGGGGACGAGGCAGGTGGTGAGCTCCCAGAGCACGATGCCGAAGCTGTAGACGTCGACCTTGCGCGTGTAGGGCTTGTCCTTGACCATCTCCGGCGCCATCCAACGGTAGGTGCCCATGTTGCTGCCCTTGGAGGCGGCGCTGCAGTGCACCTCCAGGCACGACGTGCCGAAGTCGGCGACCTTCACGCGCATCTCGTCGTTGAGCAGCAGGTTGTGAGACTTGAGGTCCCGGTGGATCACCCCCTGCGCGTGCAGGTACTCCATCCCCCGCGATATGTCCAGCGCCAACCGCAGCACCGTCTCCGTGGACAGCGAATAGGGGTCCTTCTTGTGCAGATACATGCGCAGCGTCCCCTGGGACATGTACTCCGTTATTATGCAGTACACCGGTGGCTTCTTGCACGCCGCGATGAACTGCACGTACACCGGCGAAGCTAACTCCATTAATTTGTGTCCAGTTCATATTCTATATGCATGTGCGATGCTAGAGTTACA
Organism: Pharus latifolius; assembly: GCA_019359835.1. NCBI lineage: Eukaryota > Viridiplantae > Streptophyta > Magnoliopsida > Poales > Poaceae > Pharus > Pharus latifolius. The sequence goes on from CM033320.1 coordinate 6,502,559, forward strand.
CGTACCTGCACAATGTTGGGGTGGTAGAGGCGGGATAGGAAGGTGACCTCGGAGTTGAACTGCTCCTCGAGCACCCGCCGCCGCTCCTCGTCGCGCTCCGGTATGCGCACCATCTTGACGGCCACTGCGCGCTGCTTGTAGATGCCCCGGTATATCCGGCTGTTCGATCCGGACGCGAACTTGTTGCCGATGAACAGCTGCGACAGGTCCGCCATCCAATCCTCCCGCCGGCCCGAGGCGGCCGCCGCGGCGCCCTCCGCCGAGCTCTCCCCGCCCGGCCCCGCCGTGTCCAGCAGCATCGACCACGACTCCAGGCTGTCCCACCGCTTCTTCTCCATCGCCTCCACCTGGTCCGACGCCATCTTGACCGCCCAAGTCGACGATGACGATGCCGCCGCAGGTAACGACGTGTCGTACGGCATAAGGGGCGGCGGCGGCGCGGCCTGGCTCTTTTTCCCGGCCGGCCTCAGCACCCGAAAGCATGAAACCATCAGGGATATGTAGCTAGAGCTCCAACACCATGGTAGTGACGACCACCGGCAGGCGGCAATGGACACCAAGCCGACGGTGCTTCACGAGTACACTATGGAGAGCTGGAGCCATGCATGCATGGAAGAACAATTAGTATGGTGTGTTTAACGTTAAGATGCCATTGCATGCATGCATGTTTCTTGTGTTTTTTGGAGGCAATGGCCAGCTACAAGTCTACACAATGGCAAGAAGAAGCTGGTGTTCTTTGGTGCTTGGCTCATGAAGATGGATTGCTTTTTGGGACAGTTCAGGAAAAAAATTTGTCGATGTTGTTGTTGTGAGAGAAAAGATAAAAGTGGCTTCAAGGATGTCTCGTGAAGGACCAGATCATGAAAGTTAAGTCCATCCATCTATCCACCTTTGCGTTCACATTGGCTTAATGAGCTACTAGTCATTTATCTCACGCCCCAATTTTCGTAGACAAAAAACTTATCACTCTTTCAATTATCATATTGGGGTCATTTGTATTGAGTTGACAATAGTGTTCAATCGTATGAGGATTGTCTTCACAAAAGTCATTAACTCATTTCACAATTTTCATATATAAAGACGGTAGATTCAGTTATGAACGGAAAATATACAGATTTATCCTTAAAAATGTGTATCTCAATTTCTTATCCACCTCTGTATGCACAGTTGCGTTTACATTTTACAATGACGATAAGAATCCAATAACTGTTAATAGCCAAAATCTTTTTTTTACAAACTAATTAATAGCCAAAATGTTGAACAATAACCAGTTTTATGGAAAGGAAGGTTTTTTTCTTTTCAGCAAGAAACTTTTTTTTTTCTCATTTGAAAGGAAAGAAACTGACCGGTCACACTGTATTACCTCACCTAATACGTCATTTAATTGTTCTACTGGATCAGGAAAAAAGGAAACAAAAACCAAAAAAGTAGTTATATATTTTTGAGCATCCGGAGCTCACTACCCTGTGGAAGACGCCTGAGTGTTTTATCACTCTCAAGTGTTTAAGCTCAACACTATGCGTGTTTGTCGGGAAAACACTCGGCGAATTAGTGTTCCAAAGTGTTACAAGAACAACAACGGGAAAGCGAGTCTCAATGCTGTTGATCAAACGTTTTGAAACATACAACACAAGGCACAATTTCTTGCTGTAACTAGAAGGGAACTTTTCCAAGTATGGCCAAACCAAACACTTCGACAAAGTTTCACCCTGAAAATTTCAATCATCCTGCCCTTACTGAGAGGTAATTTCGAATCCCATCAAAACCTCTTCTTTTTAACATCACAACCAAACCCACTTTCTCTCTTATACCATCTCCTCCCAACAAATTTAAGGACTTATTTAGATAGCTTCCGATTGGGTCGGATCTAGCTCAATCTAAATGCCAATTAAATCCCATCTAAAATTAAATTTGACCCAAATGAAAAACGAATTTGGGTTAGGCTAGGAATGAAAATATTTTGGCCTAAACCCGTCGGATCAGTCGAGAAAAAAAATGCCTCCTGAAGGCAATTTTTTCCCCGCATACTGGTTGGTGGCTAGTGTGACAATTATTATGAGTTTTGACCATCTCCACTAAATTTTGACAAGTCTGTAATTTAGGATGCAACGAAGTGTTATATTTTGTTGATTTGCATTGTGAATTTAAGATGACGTAGTAAATCTTATAATATTGACATTCTCGTACTCATAATTGAACTATTATGTACCTTGAGTCATAGAGATGTTTTTTTATATTTATGTTTCTATCTGACTTATTCATTGGTTGAATTGTTGTCATTTGGTTTGATTTTAAAATTTCTAAGATTTCTTTCTTTTTTTATCAATTTTTCTGGATTTTTCTTTATTTTTTATATATTTTGGTTTACTTTTTAAATTAAAATTTATAATTTTTTAAAATTTTCGTGCATTTTCTAATATTTTTGGAATTTTTAAAGTTTCTTGATTTTTCCCCAATATTTTCTATATTTTTTCAATTTTTCTGGATTAAAATTTTTATTTTTTATATTTGTTTAATGGATGGGATTTTTTTTTCTTGCCTCTCCCAAACAACTAGCAGAAATTTTTTCCATCGGGGATCTTTTTCCCATCAGGATTTTTAGACATCCATGAGAATAGAGAAATCCCAGTTGAGATTTTTTTTGATATGGATAAATTTCCTGAGTTGTCAAACAAGCCCTAAGTGTAGTAGCACTAGCTGGTGAGATCCAATGGCAAGAGGCAACAACAATGTGTGCGACTGCAGCCAGCTGTGAAGAGGGCAATGGCATGTGTGTGCGACCTTAGAAGGCAACTGTGGCAGGTGGAGACAGAGCGGCGCATGCATGCAACTACGGCGCCGCGGGTGGACATCGAGCAACGCGAGCATGCGGCCGCGGCCGGTGGCAGCAGCCGCCCTTGTGGTGACACGACAGTTGGTGGTTGGGGCGACCCAACGACGGCGTGGGTGACACGAGAAGTGGAGCTACGCAAGGCTGTAACGAACGATGCGACGCATGCTCATGGCGGCAACGTGGGCGGTGGCAATGCAAGCAGCGACGCTGGCGCGGTGGCGACGGCTCAACTATAGACGGTGACGACACTTGCGGCAAAAAGACGACGGCGACGACGACTCAACGACTGGTCGCGAGGCAACGACGTGGCTACGGTCAACAATGGACGTCAACGACAGCGGTGCTGGGAGCAGCACAACGGCGTGATGATGGCTAGCCTCATGTAAAGCATGATGGTGGCCGGCTATGGACGCCGCCGGCTGTGACCATTTTCTTTTAAATTTTGTTTTTGTTTGCAAGTGAATGGATAACACTGAGAACATTATGCATAATAGGACCCACAGGTTTTGCTGATTATTTTTTCGATAAAATGCAGAAAAGTTTTTCTTTCCGAAATTTGATGTGCGAGTGTTCACACTCATAAATTTTTGACTTACTTGATTTGAAGTCCACAAAAGAAATTTAACTCGCTAATCATGGACATCTCAAATTCTTTAGATATTATTTCACCCAACGCTTGACAAACATATTCGCTAGTGGAATCAAAAATGATATCATCGACATAAATTTGACATATAAAAAAATCATCTTCAATGATTTTAGTAAAAAGTGTGGTGTCAATTTTACTAACTTTAAAACCTTGTGAAATATGAAAACCTTGAAGGCATTTATACCAAACCCTAGGGGCTTGTTTGAAAACATAAAGAGCTTTGAAAGTTTATAAACATGATCTGTAAATTTTGAATTTTCAAAACCCAGTGGATGCTTTATAAAAACAAGTTCAAAAATTTTACCATTAAGAAAAGCACTTTTTGAGATCCATTTGAAATAGTTTAATATCAAAGTTAGAAGCAAAAGTAAGTAAGATACAAATAGTTTCTAATCTTGCTACAGGGGTAAAGGTTTATCAAAATTTAAACTTTCAACTTGTGAGTAACCTTGAGCCACCAATCTAGTTTTGTTTCTTACAACTATTCCATTTTCATCTTGTTTGTTCCCAAAAACTCATCTAGTGCCTCTATTATATTATGATAATTTGGTTTTTCTACAAGTGTCCATACATACTTCTAGAAAAGTTATTGAGTTCATCGTGCATGAAATTTACCCAATCCGGGTCCGCTAAAACCTCATCAATGCCTTTAGGTTCAATATTAGAAATAAATGATGCATGTTTACAAAAAGATGCAATTCGAGAATGAGTTTAAACACTCTTACAAGCATCACCCAATATTTGATTTACAGAGTGATCTTTGGTAATGGTTTGATGAAGTCTTGGCGTTTGCGATGCTTGATCTTCATCTTCTTTAGTCTCTGGTTCAAGATGATCATTACGAAATTTTGTTGATAGAGAACTCAAATTCATTTTTAGCTCTTTTTGCAAACCTTTTAAAACACATTAGAGTTTCCGATTTGTGTGTTAAAAGGAAATCCAAGTAAATCTAGAAAAGTCATGGACTATAACGTAGCAATAGCTACTTCCACCGATGCTTTGATATTCGGTAAGGATGAACAAATCCAACTGTAATAATTTAAGGAGTCTAGATGTGCATAAAACATTTATAGCTGGATGGGTGCTTGCAACTTGCTTTCCGGCTTGACAAGCACTACAAAGTTTGCTCTTTTCAAATTCCACATCCTTCATTCCCAAAACTAAGTCTTTTTCCAAAAATTGGTTTAATTGATGCATTCCAATCTGACCTAATCTTCGGTGCCACAGTCATCCTAAAGATATTTTAGCTACTAAACAACTTGAAAAACAAGAATTTTTTGAATTGAAATCAACCAAATACAAATCTCCATAATGAAAACCTTTAAAAACTAAAAATTTGTCTTCTATGCTTTCAATAACAACTCCAATTGATTCAAATATGCAACGAAGATCTAAATCGCAAATTTTCACAACCGAAAGTAAATTGAAATTTAAAGATTTAACTAGTAACACATTTGAAATGGAAAGGTTGTTACTGATTACAATTTTACCTAATCCAATTACCTTTCCTTTGATATTATCACCAAATGTTATTTTGTTCACTTCATTGCTTCCATGTCCGAAAGAGGTGAATTTATTTCCATCACTAGTCATGTGTTGAATGCATCCACTATCAAGCACCCAATATTTTCCACCAATTTGTAGTTCACCTACAACAAATACATTAGGCATATTTAGGTGCCCAAACTTATTTGGATCCTTGAAAGTTAGTTACAAGCAACTTAAGCACCCAAAATTTCTTTTTATATTCATTTAAGAATGGTGCACCTACAAATTTTGCTATGACTCACCCGTTTTTACTTTTCTAAAGCATGTAATGAGTCGACATACATTGTTCTTTATTTTAGAAGGTAATGGACAAGAATCGGGTAAGTGTCCTACATCATAGCATTTGTGAAAAAATTTATTGCTAGCCTTAACAAATGTAGTTTTAGTTGTTAGTTTCTTCTTTTATCAGGTTCATAGTCTAAACCCTCTTTTCTAAAAGAAAATTTTTTGCTCACTAAGAAAATGATCAATAGTTTTTTTACCTTTAAAACATTTTGCTAGCCCTTTGTTTAATTTTTCAACTTGTACTTTAAGCTCTAAGTTCACTTGCACAACATGAGATAGATCACTAGCATTAGGTAATTCAACATTTTCATCATCTATTATCAAATCATCACAAGTAGTTGATATAGAATGAGAATTGACACAACATGGATTTTCTAGAATATTATAAGTAATCCCTGCATCTATCATTTGTTTAGTACTAACAAAGTCCTTAACAAGCAATGACTCGTGCGAATCCTTTAATTCGACATACAAGTTGCTAAGAGAGGAATACTCCTTAAGCATCTTGTTTTCTTTTGTCACTTCTCCAAGAGCTTCATTTAGTTCCATAACCATTTCAATAAGCTCATCGTAAGAGAGTTCATAATTTGATACTTTTACGTCATCACTTGCCATAAGACAAAGAGATAACTCATTTTCTGACGATGTGGATTCTTCGATTGCAACTACCACCATTTTCTTGGAGTTGGATGGGGCATCATCATTGGAGTCGAATTCTTCAGATCCAAAGTACTATTCTCTAATGCAAGTTTCACCTTTTCCTTTCTTGTTGTAAAGCTTCTTAAAGAGCATTTTCTTGCCTCTTGATCCTTTCACATTGTCCTTCTTTTCTTGCAATCTTTGATTTTCTCTTAAACTGTTTGGACACCTTGAAGCGAAGTGCCCCTTCTCATGACACTCATCGCAAGTGATATTCTTCAATGACATTTTCCTATGTGGTCCTTTCCTTTTCTCAAAGTCAAAACTCTTATTGTTAATCTTGTTGAGAAGTTTTTGAGTCTTTCTCACAAAAAGAGCCAACTCACCATCGGATGTTTCATCCGAGTTTTCACTTTGTTCTTTGATTTCTTCGACCTTTGCCTTAAATGCTAAATTATTTTTCCTTGAGCCAGAGGCTTCCGCAACTTCTTTTCTCTCCACTTTTTGCATCTCATGGGTGATAAGAGTACTCCAAAAGGTTGGTGGGGGTTGTGGAGGAAAGATCTCCATTGATAAGCACAATCACGATAGTATCAAAACTTGACGGCAACACCATGAGCATTTTGCGCACAACATCAATGTCTTCAAACTTATTACCTAAGCCTTTGAGATCATTGATCAAAAGATTAAGTCGAGTGAACATGTCACTCACATTTTCATAATCAAGCATGCCAAATGAATTGTATTCCCTATTCAACTTGATGAGTCTAGCTTCCTTGACTTTTGATGCTCCTTCATGAATAACTTCTAGAGTTTTCCACATTTCATCAAATGTATCAAGATTACTTATTCTATTCAACTCATTTATGTCTAAACCTCTGAAAATTGCATTTTTAGTTTGAGAATTGGCTTGGAAATTTTTTGTGTCCAAATGTGTGAGATTTTCCATATCAAGAAAAGTTCTAAAACCATCTCTAGTAACTCTCCAAGCGTCTAAGCTAATTGACTCTAAATAGAGCGCCATCCTAATTTTTCAATAACAATAATTTTCACTCTTGAAGAAGGGGACTTTTCCATTGTAGTTTTCATTCACAGAAGACATTCTCTCTCAAGATGATAAAGTCTTAATGATTGAGAGACCGTACTCTAATACCACGTGTTGATCAAAAGATACCAACTAGAGATGAATAGGAGGTATTAAAATTTTAATTTTAATTAACAATTTCTAATACAAGCACAAGAGAGTTCAAATACGAATCAATTTCAAGCACAAATAACAAGTTTACTCTCCTAGGGTGACCAATTCAATAGCAATAAACAAACTATAGATATGAAAATGCGAGAGAAGAAATAATTAATTACACGATCGATTTTTCTTGATGTATCAGAAATTTGTCAATTTCCACTAATTCTTGTTGAAACACTCTACACAAGAGTATCACCTCAATTTCATTAATAATTGCCCTTCTCCACTCCGGATAGGCAAGCACCGAGCCTTCACACCCAATCACCAGGCCTTTGCGACAAACATCGTCGATGGAGATATCGCCAGACTTTTTGGGTCGTTTAGGTGACAGCAATCACCAAGAGAAACAAGTGTAGCCCCTTTACTTGATTGAAATCAACTATTGAAGCTCAAGATGAAATGCAATTCTCCTTCGGAGCTTGCTATTCAATGCAACTAATGAATTGAACACTCGCGCTAGCTCTAAATGCAAGAATTTATGAGCTTAATGACTTAGCAAGCAATGGCAATGAATTCTAAGCACTAGAAGAGTGCAATGAATACCAACTGAAGTGTATATGTAGCCCACCAATTGAAACTAGCCGTTTGACAAGTTTCAGACAAAATTTGTACTGGCCAGATTTTGTCTGACCATATCAGACATTGTCCGGCTAGTACATGTGAATAGTGACTATTGGGAAATTAATAACTTGTCAATTACCGTTTGAGACAATTTTTGTGAAGGCCGGACATATTAATGCTTGGAAGGACAAATAATCACAATAAATATATGTGTCTCCAATTACAATTTATTTAAAACCATTCACTATTTTTGTATTGATCGGACTTTGTCTGACCATTTCAGACAAAGTCTAGCCAAGTCAAACAAATAGGCCGTATGAATACATATGTCTCCGGTTACGGTTTTGTTAAAACTTATGCTCCCAGTTTTTGTACTAGCTGGATATTATTCGGTCATATCGGACTTTATCCGACCATATCAGACAAGTTGCACCTGGACAAATTCAAATGTCTTTGGTAACACTTGTGCAAATTTGGGGCTTAAATTGTATTAGTCGGACATTGTCCACTCAAGACAGACTTTTTATTCAGCTAATGCAGACTGAAACAAGCTCTCAATCCTAAATTTTGCACTTTGCTCTTACTTGCTTCTAGACTATATGAATTTGCATTTAAGTTTGAAGACCTTAGGTAAATTAAGTTACTAGAGCTAAACCCTTATTAATAGTACTACCGTTAAATTTAGAAACCAAAACACAAATCTGGTCGACTTCTACACCAATAACTGGTAAACAACTACGAAAACGATCCTTAATCTTCATTTTTACCTCAACTGTGATTTGGGGAGTTTGAGGAGTATCTGTTTGTCTCTTTCATGTCGTCGTCGTCATGTTTTGACTTGAAACTTGATTAGTTCTGAAAAATCGTATTAGTTACGTGTTTTTCATTTGTCATTAATCACTGAAACCCTAAACAAGACTTAAATTCAACAAGTATGAGTAGAGAGCGATAAAGGAGAGTCGATTGTGTATTTATATATGTAAGTATGGGGTAACTTTTTATGGAAAGTAAGTTGTAAAATACTAAAAAAATATAAGTTTTAGTTTAAATGGTCTGCATCATAGTGAGGTATAATATTAAATGTGAAGTTGACATATGATCTACTCTAATAATACATTTTTAGTTTTGATAAAGATATGAGGACTTATTTCCAAACGAGTTTAAATGAGTTGAATCATAGCGAGGTATGATACAATTCATTTCAACTTGTAAAGTGGAGAATTGAGTTAAATTTGACTTATTTTCTTTATGAAGCGAGACTAACCTAGTCTGGTTCAAATGTGAGTTGTGAATATTTATGCCAATGGATGAAATTTGGGAGATTTGTCTGTCGGTGAGTGTTCATACAGTGTCCAAGAGACAGTGAAAAATCGGTGTCATCATCGCCCAAAATAATCAAACAGTATAAATTGACGTCATAGCACCATGTCAAAGTAAAGTTCTTTCTTGTGGTGGCTTCCTTTACTTGCCGACGCATGGATCAGCCATAGAATTAGATGAAGTTTCAACAATGCAATATTATCCGACAGTGACATGTTATTTTCTTCCTGCGGTGATGGATCCGGGGAAATTGTCTCACTTCACTATATGGGTCTTACATATAAACAAGTTATCTTTTCATAGTCTAGATGTGTTGTGATACATTTATTGTAAATATATATAATCTGTCTGATCAAAAATTGATATACCAGATCAATAACAATAAGAAAAATACAGTGACATATTTTTTTTATTTTGAATATGGATTAATTTGAACCATCCAATCCATTGCAGTAGATCCTGCTGCCCTTCCCATCTATCTGGGCAACTCAAGAGGAGCAGATGAACTTTGTTCTACACAATCTATAATTTGGATGGTGATGGATTTCACTTTTAATGGCTGATTCAGAAGGAATTCTAGATTTGCAACGAAAAAAATGGTAGAAATCGAGAGGATGGTGCATACAAATGAGAAGAAGTTCATGGCAGGAACGATGTATCACCAAACTATAGTTTGCTTCGCCAACTCATAGGTGGTCCAACCGATACTGGAGATCAAGGTTTCAAGTCTTACTACAATTATCGTGTGGATTATTAATAGAATTTGATCTTGTATCAATTATATGTGTCTTTCGGATAACCACTTTAGCTAATATTTCGCCATATCTCCTCGTTATACAATTTTATGGTATTTAGCAGCGCATCAAAAATATTGGCTTGGGCAGGGAAGAAAGATGAACTCGAGAGGAGTCCAGTTAAAGAGACTTCAGATTTTTCTTTTTCTTTTTGTTTAATTTAGGTTAGGTTAGGTTGGGCTTTTATGGGCTCATTTCTATCAAAGCCTAGGCCTATCATGCAAGTATGAAAGGCTGCAAAGCCGTGTCTACAATTACAATCACTTGATTCTCTGCCTTAAAATCTAAATATAGAAATGTGCCTTTTCCCGAGTTTTTTTTATTAATAATTCAAATAAAATAATTAATTACAAAACTAACCCACAGTTAGAAAATTTTACACAAAAGACCTGCCACGTCAGCCTGTCGAGTTCACTCGACAGGCTGCATGTCGTGTGGAAAGATTTGTCGAGTGCTCATGACTCGACAAGTATCTGTTTGTTATTATATTGTACAATGGCAATAAATTAACAAACACTTTCTAGTTCAACTGGTTAAGACGCTCCCTCTCCACCTCTCCAACTCGAGGGAGCGTCTTAGCCAGCTGGGTTGGAAGCTCTTTATTAATTTATTGTCATTGCACAACCTAATAACAAGTAGATGCTTGTCTAGCTCTGGACACTCGATAAGCTCTTTCCACACGACATGCAGCCTGTCGAGTTTTGGGAACTCGACAGGCTGATGTGGCAGATCTTTTATGTAAAATTTTTGAACCATGGGTTAGTTTTATAAATAATTATTTTATTTGAGTTATTAATAAAAAAAACTCCGCCTTTTCCCTCTAGTAACTGTACAATTAAAATTCAAATAGTCCATAATGATGTTGAAAAAATTAGGGTAATTGATTCCATCGCAATAAATTTTAAAGTTCTCGTCCACCTTGATTTAGAATATTAATTTTAGATCTGACAATTTAAATAAAAAGGAAGACACGTATCTTTTTATTTTTAATGATGAAGAATACATATCCTAAAAAACATGTGAAGATATGTAATTGCCGGCTATTTATAATGAACTGTGGTTACACAAAATACATAAGTATACATACATAACATAGTATGTAATATATCATAATTTTATCAACAAGCCTCAAATCAACAGATATCTTCGCTCAACAGAGTGGTAATTTGGTGGAAACCTCCATTATAATGGTTAATTTCCAATGTGAAAAAAATAGAAACGAATAAATATAAGTCATGTTGAAACACACATGCGTTTGGTTGGCTTCGGATGCATCATTCTCTGACGACAGGGAACAGGCACCTGTATATCTGCACAAAAACATAAAAGAAGCAAAACTAATGGTAAAAAAACTATTGAGAAAATAGAAACATCACAATTGTTAAAGTAATTACTATATATGCCTATTCAACAATCTAAACTTTTGATAGAAATATAAGATTCAACATGTATTATTGTTTGCTGTGTGACAGTCCAACCGATAATTTGACTGTTCAAAATTACTATTATAATTGATATTTTAAATATCACGATTTGATTAAACAGTTAAAAAGACGTGAATCACTCAATATCTATAGCAACAACTGCAGACCCACTGTTGAAGCAGTGGCTCAACTGACCCAGATCTTTTGCAACAAGCACCATGTGTTTATCAAAATTTGCATGAAAATTTATAGCTTTTAGAAAATTTTAAATAAATCGATCGACTATAACATAAAAAAATTATGAGATAATCTTATATAGTTATAATTAATCATATATGTTACAAATCCTGTATCAGCCGTTGCTGATCCTTGTCTTGGAAATGAAACTGTACCTTCGAAAGGAAGGAGTTCTTGCGAGCACGTCGGCGCGCCGCCACTCGCTCCGGCGAGAGATGAGGCGGGACGTCCGGCACGGTTGCCCTCGCCACCTCCCTGTGCTTCTTTACCTTTTCGAACTGCACCGTGAAGCCCTGTGCCACGGCGGCGTTCTGCTCGTCCCACACGCCAAACTTGGGCACGGCCGACGCCTTGCCACGGGCCTGCAACACCGCCACCAAGAACTCAAAACCTTCGTTCCAAAAGACGGCCGGCGAAGTCAACACAGTCACATACCGGCGCATGATGCCGCGGCGGCGAGGCTGCCGCGACCCTCGGCGCAGGCGCGCCGTACCCGCCTTGCGCCGGATGGCTGTTGTACCTCGGCTGGTACTGCTGCGGCGGTGAGAACTTGCTGTGCTCCGCTCTGGAGCCCCGGCTGGAGGTGTCCGAGGACGCCGCGCTGCCGTTTCTCCGGTGGTGCGCGTCGGCGAGCCGCGTGTTAGGCCTGTGCGCGTGCGGGTCGCGGTGACGGTGAGAGCTTGGCGGCCTCGAGGAAGACTTCTTGTAGTCGTCGTCGGGGTCGAAGGTGTCGGGCGGCTTGTGCGGTGCGGCCTTGTTCTCGCGGACCTTGTCGAAGAAGACGGTGTAGCCGATGTTCTCGGCGTCCCACGAGCCGAACTTGGGCACGACCGGGGGTTTCTGTTAGAATATTTTAATAATTTTTAATGATCCATGTAATTATTGAGTAATTCTAATAAAAATTGATTTAGTGTGATGGTGGCTAAATTGAAAAAAGATTATATATACATTTAAATTCCCTCCTCCCTCCCTGAAATAGTGTGTATATGAACACATGGTGTACCATCACTATTGATACGTGGTTAGCATCATAAGCAGCTACTTTGATTAGCTTTGCATGTAACTTCTGCATGGAACGATCGCGTGTACTGTGTTCAAACAAAACTGAATGGAAGTTCTGATTACGAAACGACGGCAGTAGTTCAGTTACCAAAGAATGGACAGTTCTTTCACCGTTTCAGTCACCATCTCTCCATGGCAACCTTACATTGGCTATAAATATACATCCTTTGTCTGGATGAAGGTGCACTCTCTTCTCGTACCATCAAAGAGTTTAAGTAAAGAAAAGGTTGAGAAGAAGAAATTCTCGTCAAGATGTACTCCCATCATTTCCAATTACATTTTATTTTAATATCTAACACAGAAAACCAATATTTCAAAAAAGACTAATACAGATAACAGTCGGCACGTTTCAAAGATAGAAATATGTATTTTTTTTATAATTAAAATAACATCACTTTCATATTTATATCATAGAAAACATGCTAAGTCACACATTACAACCTAAAATCTTAAATTACTAACATATAATATAGACAATAATTTCAAAGGTATTTCCATTTTAAATAAGAAAAAATATATACAACAAATAAATAATGTATATATATATATATATATATATCTCCAAATTGCATTTAACATTAATATCATGAAATATTGTAAGTTAAAATTTTCGAGAACTACAAATTCATATAAAAAAACACATATCATGTCGATTTTGTACCAATACAGACATGGAGGCCGACATGTTGGTCATAGCAACCATTTTTGAAACATTATAGGAAATAAGGTATGATGAGAAAGAATCGAAGTCGTCTCATATAATACATTTTGTTAGTGTCTCTTCTAACTCTTAATATCATATATTTGTCTTTTTAAAATATTAAATAAAAGATATATAAGAAAAATAATGTACAAACATGTCTTAAAATTATAGAATAATATATATTTGAAAACAAAATTAGAAAGTTAAATGATATATATTTGAAAACGAAAGGAATAGCAAGATAAACATGCGGATATGATAATACCAAGATTATATTTTTCTTGGTTGAATCAAAAGATGCTGAAAGGATGCAAATAAAAGGACCCGCTTTCAGTGTGGATGAGCAATGCTAGAAAATAATTTACCGGTTATCACACTGTTCTATAGTAAATGCGAGGTTCAGTTTCTGGGAATTTTTCAAATCCCACATTCGACAGATAAAACAGAAAACAACTGAAAAACCAGCCAATGATAGGCAGATCGATTACAGCCGAGAAATGGATCCCAGGTTTGTATAACTACAAAAGCTGTGATGGTGAACAACTGTTGGTTTTATTGTTTACGGTGGTAAAATAAGTCTGTGATATTATACATGGATGTGACGGGATTTTACTATGTGTACTTTTCCTACCGACAGCCATAAAAGCTTGTCGCTTTATCCAAATAATTTAGTGTCATATGAGATATTAGTGGTTCTGAATTTTTCTCCTTTATCAATCTTAATCATTTAAATCTGATCAAACTATCAATAAGTCCTATAATACCCACCCATTCCGATTCCGAGAAATCTCATCTCATATGATTCTTAAATCCTTAATGATGTTTGACACCAAAAGTTGCCAGTTTTATGGACAGCGTGAGATTGTAAAATGTAAAGTAATCATGAGAAAAGCTTAAACATGAAAGGTACAGCTCAAATCAAATATCAAATTGTTTGATGCGTCAAAGTCATGAGAAAGAAATACCGTTAGATGTAGTTTTCGTCTGTATGAGTTGCCTTGACGTCTAAAAATCATCAACAAGAAGCAAAGCTTTTTTTAATAAGGCTTATTTTTTCGGTGAGATGAATCTACTCTGAACATGGATCATGCCATGTGTTCAGATCCGTGATCCAAACACCTAACATGATCTCCTATAAATCTTTGCCAACTTTTATGTATGCTTAATATAATCGGTATCGGAAGATTCTTTGATCATGACTGTCCTATCTTGAAGATCCATCTTTTCACCGTCAGATCAATACAAAGTATATTGATCCTAGAGCGGGAAGGAGGAGTTCTCAAGTCAGGACCATCTTGATAAAAAGTTCTTTCCCATTGAAGTGGTACAGAAGCAAATCAACATCAAAAAGAGATGCATGCATGCACAAGAAAAGAAATGAATTGCAAATGCATGTAACTCACAGCCATATGCCTGAAGTCTGAAGAATTTGATCAGATGATGATGATGATGATGATGATGAGGGCTTGTTTCTTGTGATACTGTCTCTCTCTCTCCTCCCTCCTGCAGAGAGGAAAGAGATAGAAAGAACAGAAGATGGACAGGGAGAGGAAGGAAGACAAGCCCCCCAGGAATGTGTTTTATGCCTGGATTTCAGAAGCTTAAAACTGACAAGCTTCTAATAAAGGGAGCACGCAGCTGTCCAAAAACAGAGTGGCAGTCCAAAATGTGCTTGTGCTCAGGTAGATGGATAGATAGCTGTAGAACAGTAGGAAGAGAATGTAACAGCAGAAACCTCTTACCTACCTACCAAAGACAGTAGTTACTCTCCATTCTTGCACTTACCCTTTGACCTGTTCTCTTATTTGGCAATAATCATCAGTTCATCATCTTTGTTAGTGCTTAGGGAGCTCTTCAGTCAGGAATCAACATTCCGAATTAAGGTGGGGTAATCTATTTCTTCAAAACTTCCGGCAAGACAGTTCAAATTTTTTGTCCGTCCAAATCTCAACCGTCCAAGGTCAATCAAATGCTTTTGAGGAGTCTGAACAACCCACTAGTATTGTATCTTCAAAAATACCAATCCATTACATGTTTATTATGTTACCATTTGTAAAACAGTTTCGTCAAAGAAGAAACTAAAAAGAAATATTTCCATCAAAAAGGTAAGCAACAACCTTTGTTCCTTTTTAGGCACACCAAACTAGTTAGTAAGCAACGACCTCACTGTCTTAACAGCCTTACATTAGCTGGCTCACAATTCATCAGCTGTTGTGGAAACAGTTGATGAATTAACGGCATTACAATTGGAAAGAGACACAAAAGCAAGCAGCAAACACCATCGACTATGTCATGATGCAAGAATTACTTAGAAGAAAGAGAAACATTAAGACCTTGAGGAGACCCTAAGAAAGAGAAACATTAAGATTTTGAGAAGACACCCGCATAAATTTCTGAGTTTTACTAAATTATCAATATCTTTTTTATCTTACATATATTTTTTCACTATTGAATCAAATCTTTTTGTTTATATCTAATCTCTCTAGGTCCATCTAATCCCATTTAAATTTTACTAAATTATCAATATTTTTCTCTTATCTTACATGCATTTTTTTCCACTATTGAATCAAATCTCCTTTCTTAAGATCCAACCTCTCTAAAACTCACCTCATCCCCTCTTTAACATCATCAATAACAATAGACGGTAATAGCTAATAGGAAGACAGGCGATGATGGAGGTAGTTATCGTGGTGACAATACAGCGAGGTGATGATAGTCAGAGGAGGAGAAGATAAGAGAGGAGGTGAATATCGTTGTACCCCATGTCGATGGCTGTAATGGACAATAGTGACAGATGAAAGTTTGTGATGGTGGACGCCAACATACACCAAAAGGGTGGGGCCGACAAGTTAGGAGAGGATGGAAGTGGCAGCGATGGAAAAGGTGAGGAGAGGAGAGAAGTGAAGGTAGAGATAGATTGTAAATGATGCAACTTTCTTTTAAAAAAACGCACACATAATCTTTTTCTCATGCTAAATTTGTATTTCCTGAATATATTTATATACTTTGTGTTACACAAAGAATATTCTTACATCTATCATAAACCAAATTCTACATCGCACCAAAAGCCAAATGTCATCCCCAGCTTGTATCATCTAGTATGTAAAAATTGTAGACATAATCAAAATACTCATAATTTTACATACAAAAATTTTCTAAAAAAAAAATGACAACTTAAAACAAAAAAAAAATGTGACAACAAAAATAAAAACACAGATGGTAAAAGAAGCATATGTAGCATAATAGTTCCAAAAAATTACACACAACTTTTATGTAAGAGTAGCATCAACTAGCATGGATCTTTGTACTTCTGTACCATCCGAACTGTTTATCGTCGTCGTCGTCGTCCTGATGATCTCAAGAGCACACAGAAATTATATGCAGCTGAGCTTTGGTCATACAGCATATCACCAAGTGGTGAGATATATGTTTACCCTTGGAAGCTGATTAGCATTTAGCAGACATCAATGCGTGAGATCTGGAGCCGCTGGAACAAAGGAGCAGAGCATTACTTCATCTGAAAGGTAACTTTA
Source organism: Pharus latifolius (assembly GCA_019359835.1). Lineage (NCBI taxonomy): Eukaryota > Viridiplantae > Streptophyta > Magnoliopsida > Poales > Poaceae > Pharus > Pharus latifolius. Next base: position 6,519,393 of record CM033320.1, read on the forward strand.
ATCACAGAATCATCATAATTTAATTACAGCGACAACCCACTACCATCATGGACAACGAACTCTTGTCTCCGCAGAATTCGCGGCATCTTTGATGGCCATCGACGAAAGCGCCCTTTTTTTCTCACATTTTAAAGCAAATATGAACAAATAGATCAGATGAACACAAAAAAATAATAATAACAATAATAATAATAAAATAATATCATGGCTCAATGCACCTTACAAAACAATCGCAACAAAAAGCAATTTAACTGAACGCAAGTGAAACAAATCATCATTTAATGGTATAAGCTTCCTTCCAGTACGTCGAACATGAAAGACTACATGAAAATGGCAGGCACCACAACGACCATTCACTGTAATAAGCCAAGCACAAGAAAATAAAGCATTGGCAGTACCAATATACATGCAATCCTATTTATGCTTGCTCTATCACTAGATGTATAATACTTAATTGGTAGGCACTAGTCAGCTCTGGTGGAAAGAGTGCCGTCAATAATATAGTACACAAAATTATTAAAAAAAAAATCAGAAGCATGTGCATCCAACAATCATTGAACATCCCAAGAGATTTAGGTGAGAAAAGATGATATAATAAGTGCAAAATAGATGACTATGGGAGTAGGCATGCATTACAAATTTACAATCCTACAGTGATGCACCAAATATATCTGCATGCGACTACCAATGATATATGACCCTAAGTCACTGAGCAAAATCAATGTCAACTTGAAGAGAGAAAAGACATCACTTGATGATGCGATGAACAATAAGAGTTCAAGAAACAAATCAGTTCAATATGAATAACTATTTATGCAACCCTAAAGGAGGTAATGAAATACATTAAGTCAACACAACAACAGACTGATCACATCAGATTTCAGATTTCAAGGGCGACGCAACATAGGTCATAATCATGCATAGGACCACACCAAAGAAAGCTCAGCAGGATGATAGATCAATTGTAGGCAGAAAAGAGCCAAAGGCGTTACCAACAGAAGTGTCCTACAGTGTGATAATGCTGCAAGACACAGTTAAATTGTGCAAGGAGAAACATGTTAAAAAAGCATCAACTCATGCTCAAATATCAAGTAAATGCTGTGCAACTTATCAATAGGGTGCATTTGAAACTAGTCTCAAACATGCAATCATTAAATCCTTGGAATATATCAACTAACTTGATTTTTTCACAAGAATAGGAATATTCATTCAGATGTCTGGAATTTTTTTCTCAAAATGCTTGATCTTGGTAACGTGCATCTTTTCTTTCTAGATGCAGCAACATCCATCACACCCTTTCTGGATAACACCAAACAAACAAACTGGTATTGTGGTTCTAGATAAAGTTAATTGGATCATGCATAAGAGATGAGTGCTTAACAAACCACCTTCCATTAGTTCTCGCACATCTGCTCTTTCACATAACTGGATCGGGTGAGTGGGCAGTGCATTTTCCACATGCTATAGAGATAACTCAAAAATCAGTGTTAGATAGCACAGCAGGGAGAATAAACCAGGAAACTACAAGGCTGTAAAAGTATGTAGTGAAATTTGCTTGAAAGAATGAAATTAGTGATCAGTACAACTTAGAGGCAAAAAAAAAAAAGACTAATAAAAAGCAAGAAAGCAACATAAAATGGAAAGCAGAAAGGAGATTCTAGGAAGCAATGCTGCCAAGTTATGTTAACTGTTCTTCCAGGTTATTTGCCAGTCGCCCAGTCACCATATTATGTTCATGCAGTGCCACCATGACTTGGCTCTTACTTCTTACCTCTATCAGCATTCAATAGCACTACCAAAAAACACTACATGCTCCAATCCCCTTGAATCTAACCATGCAGTCATGCACATGGACAACTAGACAAGTCAATATTAAAATGTAAGCAAAACATGCAAGAAACTACAACAAAAACTCCAGCAGATATCTTCCTAAAGACCATCCATTTTTTTTTAAGATAATCCAAATTTTAACAAGCAGGGCTGGCGTGTGCTAGCACCTTCATGCTTCTGTCAAACCCAGCAGAGCCACCAATACACGAGAATAATGTGTTGACAAATAAGAATAGTCTCAGTAAGTAAAATTGTTTGCAACTAGAAAGAAGCACTCACAAAATGACCAGATGTAGTTTAGTTGGTTCCACTACCTGGTCCCTGCTATCCAGGCTCAAATCCAGCTTGGTTACGCTCCATGTTGCAACGGTTTTCCATTTTCCACTACTTTGTTAGTGGCACAGTTCCACTAACTTACAAAGCTGCTCCATCAAAGACGTCAGCCTTTCTCCAAGGGTAGATCTATGTGTTAGTTAGGTTTACCATAGTTGCTGCTTGCTACAACAAAACATGAAGAATAAAAAGGAAAGAACTACATATACAGGGACTTCAAAATGATAAAGCATCAAGAAATATCTAATATACTGCATACAGAAGATATGTTCCCCATGAATTCTATGAATAAATGCAGAACTCAAGAAGCAGAGGGGAAAGGTCCAAGTATACAATTTTTTTTATCAAGCAGTGTATAACCAAAAAACTGATGCTACGTGAATAATTGACAAATTAATCACATACTAACGAACTTCAATCCTTCCCTAGAGAAGCATTTGATACTGACTCCAACTAGAATACAGATACATTTACTACGTATATAGTTCACAATTGAGCAAAATACTTGAATACATCATGTTAGGGTCCAATGCTGCTTCAAGGATAGTAATAAAAGAATTTACAAACTTGGGGATGAAAAGCGGTTCCTTACATATTCACACCTACTACCATTGCAACAGCTAGTAACATATTCTCTCAAGGATGCCGAAAAATCCAAAGTTCACTTTGATTAACACATCAATTGGACATTAGTAGAAAGGAAATGGGCATTCTCATAGTACATATTGAAAAGAGATTATTAATACTGCCTACTGAAGTCCATGAAATGTTCAGATAATAACATATATGAAGCAAAACTCTTGATCAGATATCAGAACTTCAACAACTTAAATGAAATCCAAACTTGCCATCATGCAGTAAAAAAACCAGAATAACACACTATCTATTAAAAAGTAAAGTTCAAGACAAAATCATAATTTCCACAACAGTTTCCAAATTTATCTTTAAGATGCAAGCACAAAAAGAGTACTAGACATCTAGTAATTTGTAATAGAGCTATAGGTTTTGCAACAACATTTGTCACTACAAAAAATAAAACATGGTATGAAGAGCATGCTTCCGGTAAGAACTTCATGGTTGAAATAATCTTTTCCTCTCCTTTTACTTACCAATGATGTCCTCAGTTGATCAACACGTCCTGCCTTGACACATGGTAGCAACATATGCTGCAAATTTTCACATACTCACAGAACTACAACTGTACAAGGTTACAGATGCTGTACCATTCTTGTGTGTACAACTGCCAGATTATACGTGAAGTTTGGTGGGCGAGCCTAAAGAACAATAATGTGACAAAAGATTTGCTGCATTCAGTTAGCATAGTCTCATATATAGGAAAATTGACAGCATAAGAGTTTGTTCAAATACCTTACTTTGATGCTGAGTCATAGCATTTGATGTCATTAGCATGACTTTGCATAAGTACTTGATACTTTAACATCTTCACATCAATACATGCTAGTTCCTGATATGTAGATGCTTCAACTTTTGGCATGACTCTTCGAATTTCACGAGTATTCATAAGATGACAGTACCATGAAGAATTACATATCGACTAAGCTTTGCAGCTTGTATACAATAGATAAGGCAGAAGGTAAAAACACACTAAATTCTTTTGGTAGCATAGTGCAAACATGTGTAGCAGTTCAATGCACAGCATCGGTTGCTTCTAGTCATTTGAGAATAACTTTACCACCTAAGAACCTAAAGTGCATGTAGTAACAAATGATGCCTCTTTGATGAACATGTGGCACTTGAAGATATGATACTGTTGTATAGCTGAGACACTTTACACACAGAAATATAAATTTTACAATTGCCAGGCTGTGCTAAATGGAGTAGCTGGTGCATAGAACATTCAAAATTTGCAAAATGACTACTATTTTTCCACTTAGAAAAGGATTACCACTAAAGAGCTGTGAAGTTATTCATGAAAATGGTTCTGGCAAAAAATATCAGAAACACCATCTATCCATAACCAAGGTCCCTAGCCTTTCAAGAATTTGAATTAAAACATGCCCTCTAAACGTAGCTTAGACTTTGATCACACAAATGTGGCTTCATCTTGAACAAACATCTCTTACGGACTTAGTCCATGATAGACAACTACATGGACATCAAAATAGCAATAACATCAAGGTGGCTTCATCTTGAACAAGCTTCTCTTACAGACTTAATCCATGATAGACAACCACATGGACATGAAACTAGCAACAACATCAAGGTTGTGATCACTGATCACCATAAACATTATGATAGTACAAGCAATAGTATAGTACATATGTCACCAGGACTTCAGAAATAAGATATATTCAGGTTAACATGTGATGGCCAAGAATGAAATGTAGATCCAGATGATTCATTTAACACAACAACATTAAGCTCTATATTTCCGGCATTGCCACATCCACGTACCACAAGTCTTTCTGATCATTTCCCTGAGTAAAGGATTTCTGAACATCTTACACACCCTTAATTCCAAACAGGATGCTAAGAGAGTACAAGAAACCAAGGTGGGAACTTTTAGCTAAAGATCAAAATAAGTTACTTTAGCTGTCTTTTTTCCTCATAAGCAAATCCAAGTAAAATGTTGCTATATTACAGAACAACCGCAGCGAGCTGCCGCGAGACTCTATGATCATCCCCAGCAGCAAGCAGGCAGGCGGGCAGATAGATAGATCAGACCGTATTTCATCATACCAAGAAAACAACAACAGAGTGGTAATTCATTTCGGCATTTGCGGAAACGTAGAGAAGGGAAGAACCAAACATTTTTCCTTTTTCCTCTTTCTCATCGCCGCCTTTTCAGAGCCGCAGCGCCGTCAGCCTCAGCTCCTCCTCCTCGTCGCCGCCGCAGCCAGGGGGCAGGTTGAGGTCGAACGGGAGCGGGAGCCGGCAGGACGGCGAGGCGGCCACGTCCGTGCAGTCGTCGTCCACTACCGAAGCCGAGGACCCGCAGTCGCTGCGGCAGTCGCCGTCGGGGATCGGCGGAGGCGGGGGGCGCGGGGGGAGCACCGGCCGCGGCCGCGCGCTGCCGAAGGACTCCACCGTCGAGCTGAGGCTGCTGCTCAAGGACCTCGCCGCCGCCGAAGGCGGCCCGCCCGCAACGGCCGTGTAGGCCGCGAAGGCGGCAGGAAAGGGGAAGTTGGTCTTGGCCTTGGGCCCGCGCAGCGCGCGGGCCGCGGCGTCGTAGGCCCGCGCCGCGTCCTCGGCCGAGTCAAACGTCCCGAGCCAGACGCGCGCCTTCTTGACCGGGTCCCGGATCTCCGCAGCGAAGCGCCCCCACGGCCTCTTCCGCACCCCGCGGAACCGCGCCTGCCCCTCACCCCCAGCCGCCACCGCGCGCCGCATACCTGACCGGATAGATCCACGCGTGCCGTGTGATGGTTCTTGGGGTATGCGTGCGTGGGAAGGGAGGAGGAGGAGGACTTAATTGGAAGCTTTGCTTGTTTGTGCTGCCACCGCCCACCACCACCACCCCTCCCCTGCCTTTTCTTTTCTTTTCTTTTTCTTTTGGACTTTATTTTATTTTATGGGTTGGGTTTGATTTGTTTGGCAATTGAAGAGGGGGATGCATTAGTGTTGGTGTTTGGCGGATTTTTGGTGGCTGGGACACCTGTTTTCTCGTGTTCCCATTGATTCTTTTTTTTCTCCCTCTTTAGGAAATATTGGACTTTTCTGGATACGCCTGTCAATTTTTAAGAAAATTGGTTATATACTATTTTATAATGATGGTTTTATTTGATACTATTTTGTTTACATGTTTATTTGTTGTATACCACTAATCTTATGAAATAATAATTTCGAAAGAGATTTTTTGAAGATGATCAAACTATCTCAGGTTTAGTTTATGTGACTTTGAGCCAATTTAACTTAGTCCAGAATTGTGAAACTTCATATACCTCATGTTTCATAAAGATGTTAGTGGTACTCAATGTTTCCAAACTTTAAGTGGTAACGACTAAGAAGGTAGAATAACAAGGCATAATGATGAGGAAAAAGAGTGGCGATGCGAGGCACAAATGTTTATAAAGAAAGGAAAATTGATTAGACTGGAGCAGGTTAAACTGGCTCAAGCATGAAAACACAAGTATGGATTGGTAATTTAGTCATTTGAAAAAAATCTCTCTCTAAATCTTCATAAAATGATAATTTTATTGGATTAATGGCATACAACAAACAAACAAACATGTAAACAAAATAATATTCAATAAAGTCATGCAATCATAATGACAAACAACAAATACTACTGTAACACAACAATATACAACCAATTTTCCCTATAAAGTGATTTAGTTAGGTTTAGTCGATAATTTTATGTGATTGTATGGCATACTGGAATAGATAGTAAAATAATATTTTCATGTCTAAAATTTTAGAATTGTATTTGTTACAAAGTTATAGTGCAGGTAAGATTAATTTGCAATATTATGATCTAAAACATCAAATAATAAGCACATTAAATGTTTTTCTCGTTTAATGCGATGATTTCTAAGTATCGCGGACCTCCTATAGTAAACAGAATATGATTATGAGGTATAATTGGTATGTACCAACATGCGGTGAGCAGAAGACTTAGAAAATTTGAATTCAACATCCAAATTTTGTTTAATGCACCCAAATATAATGAAGCATAATTAGTTATTGATCATTTGATCCCCTGTGTTCAGTGATTAAAAATTTAAAATGGTTGGATCTATGAGACTACCACCTCCCTCCTATTTTCCAACATGATTTCTGCGTTGAATATATCATTACTTATTTTATCATTTCATTTTGATATACATATATATACACTGTTTTTGTGTGATCTATTATAAAATTTTCTTTAAAATAATATAGGTAAATATTACCTTTCTCCTCAAATAATCGTTACATTTTAGTTTCTATGGACAGCTTCCTCTTTTACCCATTTGAGTTGTTGCATGCGATGTTGGTTCTCACATGCTCCTATGGTTTCTCTATTTTTTGTTTATAGGTAATACAATTATAGCAATAATTTTATATATAGAATTTTCTTATAGCTTGTATTTAATTTTTATTACCTTTAATGTGTGATCTTTTTGTGTTCTTAATACATATTCAATGTGATATTTATATTAGTCCAGACGTGCAATATATACACAATTATTAATATTATCAAGATGACAGATAAAAATATATTACTACATTGATATGAAATTACAACACAATAAATATTCTAAAGGCCTTTTTGGATTGAAAATTTTCTAAAAAAAATAAAACATCCAACCTCATTAGATACGAGATTTCCTCTAATAGTATAATTTAACTTTTCTCTAATTTATTTAATTTAATTTTTCATGTGATAATTCTTCCATCTAAACAAATCCTAATAGTACAATTTAACTTTTCCCTAATTTCCTTTTTCCTGTTCTTTTTCTCCTTCCGTCCTTTTTCTTTTTCTTTTTGCTTGTGAGTGTGCCTGCCTGTCGTTTAAAGGCTGTGCTTGGGTTTGGGATTTCGTGTGGGGCTGTTTTCTTCGTTTCTGGTTGGCCGCACCCGCTTTTTGTTCCAATGAAATTGACCTAGGACTCACCTGGTGGATTAACCAAGTTGTAAATGTTAAGAGTATGCTTGGCTTATTATTAATATATACTATGTGTGTGTTAGAGTATGTTTAGTTCATTAGCAATATATTTTATCGGACTACGACATAATATATTACAGGATAAATTGCATGTCATTGAAGACCATATGATCAAAAATTGATGTTTTGGATCTATCACAATAGAAAATAAGGTGGCTAATTTTTTTTTATTTGGGTAAACCTGTGTTATAATATTACAAAAAAATTAGTATTGACTACATGATACTGATGTGTCATTGACAAATAGACGTTGAACCCACATACCAACCTTATATTTGTCCTCCAACTATTTTTTTTCTTTTTATTTTAGATCACGATTAATTTGGACCATCCAATTAGTAATATAAAAAAATTCCACCACACTTACTGTTCTTTTCATAGCAAAAATAATAGTTTTTTTTGTTAAGGTGCAGCTATCTTTTTTTATCTTATATACATTATTTTTCACTATTAGATTAAAATCACTCTTTTAAAATTTAATTTTTTAAAATTCACTTAATCTTTGCCTTAGTTTCTTTGGCGGTGGCGCTAAGACAGTGGTGGTATTGTTGACTATAGGGTGGTGTCAACATTGTTGTTAATAGTTGTCAGGTGCAGTAAATAACGAGTTAGAGATCGGTGGTGGTGGCCATGGCGGAGGAGGGGTAGGGAAGAGGATGGGAGAGAGAGTTAAGTAATAGGTGGAGATTAATATTAATTTAAAATGATGATGTAGATAGTGTAAGTTGTTTAAGATAAAAATCTACATATAATTTAGATAGCCTAAAAAATTATCTTTTATCATTATTTCTAATCATATTTTTAATAAAAATAATAGCAATAGAAAATACGGCACCTGTGCCATATTTAAAGCAAAATGTGATACGAAAGCAAGTGTGGCAAGTCGCAATTACTACTATAGTGAGCTGAGCAGGGCGGAGTGGCGTGGTTGCGAAATTGTTGATGGGTGCATGTGCACTGTGCACTGCCGCTGTGGCTGTATCGTAAACTCTGCACATGCATGCATATGCTTAGATCTTGCTGCACATAGAGACCTCACTGACAACTCTACCCGCGTTTTATGGCTTTCCACCTTTCCCAATCTCCCATCTGCACTCCACCTCTCTTTCATTGTTCTTCGATTCTCCCTGATTAACGTAATGTTTGGTTAGACGCTTCATTCCATCCTTATATGAGTTTATGCCGGATGTGAATTCATCTTTTGGGCATAATTGGTTGTTTGCACCTAATCTGACCTGATTTACTCATGTAAAATTTTGAAGGAGCTGATGTTTAGTTGTCCGAGTTATCTCCATAGAGTCAGATTGGAATGCAAAAAGAGAGGTTTAGACCTGATCCTCAAGGAAAATTTAAATTGAGTTTTTCACTAGATTAGACTCGTTAAATGACATTATTTAAAGAGTGATTAACACATATTAAATATTTTAAGATGGTTGAAATGGATTAAAGATTATTAAGGTAGAGTATGAGTTATTAAGATACAATAAAGACAAATTAATAATTTCAGATAATATTTTTTAGTTTTATATATTCTAACTTGCATCACCTATACAACTAACCAAACATCATCTCATTTCACTTACATTATCTCGTACAACTAACTAAACACATCCTAATTATATTCATCATCCTATCTCAACTAAATAAACTTGTTCTATTAAGCCAGATTAGCTTTGTTTAAGCAACCCATCACCCCCTTTGTGTTTGGTTGCCTACTTGCATTAACTCATACAGAATGAGAGGATCTAAGATTTGAGAATATTCTCTTATTATTTGCTACGGTGAGATTTGATTTTCTACGCTATATGAGTTTGTGCAGTCTTGATAACTACACATTTTTAATGATAATTAGTGGTATTTAGTGATAACTGTAACTTGCGGAGTGCAGCTTGTATGCTTCTTCTTTATGTGTTTATTTGTGTTTTCTTCTTTATGATTTTTGACGCTCCGTAAACTACACTAAGTGATATAGTACACACCTCACACCTCACACCTCATGAAGAGAGGAGTGTGATAAACACACAAAAAAGAAAAAGACAAATCGCATCAGAGTTGTGGTAACTAGTGCATGTTAATTTTTCTATGGTTCAACTTTACATAGGACGAACACATAAACATTAACTAATTTGCACTTTTGTTCTTGTTTCGTGTAAAAGGATTAATCAAGAGTTTAGTGATTTTGTCACAAGTGACCTTACATACACATCTCCGCTACTTTAAACTAATAAAATGAGACTAAACTTATGCACATACTTAAGCTAGGTTGGACCCTTTGTTTTTGATATATCAAATAGGTAAAATAGATAAAGAAGCTTAATTACACAAACACATAACATAAAAGAGGTATGATTATGCAGACAAACAGAGTAGGGTTCCGAATACACAAAACTTAGGTAAATGGGCTCACAGCTTACTTGCACGAGAGTGAATTTTAGAAGACTATAATGAGACAAAATTCAAGTTGAAGTTTTAAATCAAACAAAAGATATAATCTCTTCTATTAGAAAAAATTGTTTTAGCCAATAGAATACATATCAAGGCTGGTGCTTTTTAAGAGGACATAACAAAATTACCCCGTCTCACCGAACCATTTCTTTCCCTATCTCCCTCAATCATGGTATGCAACTCACCTGGACGATCAATACTCGTAAGAAAAATTAACTAACAAAAAAATTATTGTTTTTGTTTATAAATATATAACGTTTTAAATCTCTCCTTGTTTACATGACACTAGATGTGCTAGTGGCAATAGATTTTGAGCGAGAAATAACTTTGTATCAAACATGTACAGTTATTCGCAGCGGTTGTGTGACGGTAAAGAAAAATGACTTTGTGGTAATATGTACAATTAACCGCACCAGTTGTGTGATGGCTGATAAAAGTTAACGAATAATAGTGTAGGAAGCTTCCTACGTAATTTACGTAAAAAAAATGATTGTAAAGTACTCATTAAATGAGGGAAATAATGTACTGTCATGTCCAAATTACACATTACGCGACATGGATAATAAATAGCATGCATGATGCGAGTATTAAAGTTGTGGTGGTGCGCCGTACACCTACTTCATGCCTTCATGGCCACCTCCACTCCACATGCCCGCCCGAATCATCAGGTGCCGTGATTCCAAATGATTCGTGGGCCCCGCTTTACTATTATTAAATTTATTATTATTTCTTTGCAAAGGAATACCTCATCCATTCATTCATCGCAATATATAAGCTGAGGTCTTTTGCATGATGCCACCATTATGATTGTTAGTACGCCTATAGTGCCATTACACAGTTAGATTGTTTGCGAATATAAAAGACGATCATAAATTTGATTCATAATGAATTGCTGTTTGTATCGGTCGATGGATTAGTGTGGTTATGATATGTGTTGTTAATATAATAAATGTTATTGTTTATAATATATTTTTTTTAAAAAACTATCCATTAGTTTAAGGGAATACTCTCTATTGCATAATATAAATTGTGTTTTTGATCATACACATTGCTTAAAGAGATTTTGAGTTCAAAAGAATAGTGATAAAAAATAATCAAATTAACCTCATTTAAATATATTGAAAATGATAAAGAATACTGGTATGAATCATTAGTCATAAATGATACAAAAATTGAAGAAGTAAATAAATGCATAATAGGAAATATGATAATAAATTTACATATACACATTATATTGTGCAAAAAGATTGAAAAAATTATATAACTTAATTTTTACAACAAGATATAATAGAAAAATATCAACAAATTTACATTCACACTCTTAATAATTTGCAACGAGATTAAGCACATTACGTGACCTCACATGTGGGTATTACCAAATATTGTTAAGTAAAGAAGAAAATCTCTTATACTGATGTAGTATCTATTGCAATTTCCACAATATGTTTTGTCAAGACCCGTCGCATTTTCAGATGCAACCTAAGTTTTTGACAGGTCAATTTTTTGCTTTAAAATTTAATATTTCACTCACACTTAGTTTGAACTTGGGTCACTACTGACTCTTTCATTTTCTAATTTTTCTTTCTAATTTTGACGTGTCACAGCCAGTGATGAGCATGACATATTAAAACAATTAGATAGAAAATCGTGCAAAAATGAGTTTTTGAATATATGATATTAGTTGTGAGATTAAAATATAGATATTGAGTCATATAATAAAATATCAACATTATATAATTAAATATAAATTTTTTATAGTTTCGAAGTACAAAGTGGAAAAGAAAATACCTCTGACACAAGAAGCGTGTGGTCGAAAGCAAAATCTCGAGCAAAAATTTCGAAACTTTGCTTGCTTTGTTTCTTTGCTCAAATATTGTTTACACGTACGCAACCATACACAGACAAGGGGAAGCGTAATGTCAGCATTCGTGAACCATCCTAGAAGGCGTACTGCACATTACCGGAAGGCGGAAATTCTGAAGTGAGGCGTCCGAAGCGCACAACTGCGAGGAGCCCACCCCGCCGCGTCGTCGCCGGCGACCACCTCCTCGCCGCCAAGCCGGGGCGCACACGGTGGAGGCAGGCGAGAGACGCGCGTGCTCGTCCCGACGCAGACCCTTTCCCTCCAAAAGACACGGCATGGCATTGCAATGTACAAGTTTCCAACTCCACCGCCGCCGCCGCCGCCTACGACGACGACCAACATTGACTTCGCTCGCTCCCACCAGGTGATAAGTTGATAACCACTGCTGCTACATCACCTCATATTTCTGATCTTATTCTTATCTGTCCAATGCCCAAATGCACATCATGTTGTGATCACATATTCCTAATAATTTGGTGTTGATGACGTGCGATGTGCTTGTTCAAGCAAATTTGAGTTTTGCATGAGAATATGGACGACATATACATGATTATTTCTCGAATATGTGTAGTGGATAGATTTTGTTCTCCGCAATCTTATCCTTAAAGTTTTATCGCCTTATGGAAATAATTTTTTGCATTTAGTTGGTATTGGCATGTACATCTGTGCCTAGAAAGAAATTTAAAGCAGTTTTACACTTGAACAACCCTCTAATTGAAAGAAATCCCTAGATGATTGCTTAAGAATGGCTTTGCAACCACCGAATCACTTGTACTGTATGTAAATCATCGCAAGATTTAGGAAGTTGTTAGCGTATGATATAATCGATAAATTAAGTATATTGTTTAATTGATATATGAATACCAAGAATGCCGCTGGTCAGAACTTTGCTGAGCAGATATAGGGACTTTCTATTCCTTTGTTCATATTCTCAATTCTGTTTCATGGCCCCATCCCTGCAAACAGTACTGACACCACGAAAATAAACAGAAAAATGCTTGTGAATAAAGGATTTTCTCTAGTCTTGTGTTGCTAGTGTTGAAATCAAACAGGAGTGCTCTAGTTGATTGTTCTCACAAAAATTGACCATATCACCTTAATCGTATACTTCTCTTCTAACAATTAGGCTGTATGATGAAATGCCACAAAAGTTTCTGCTTGTTTGGGCTGTAGAGCATGGAAGACTAATCATCTATTAGCTTTCGAGGATAAAAGGTTCAGGAGTAAAAGCAAAATTGCTGCAGATTCTGCTCATGTACAATTCATGTTTACAAGTTTTGCACATTATGATGCATATGTAAACACTGTATTCAGAAATTATGCGCCAATACGTGGGATTTTTTTCTGTTCTGTTTTTATTTCTTTGCCATGGCCCATTTTTTTTTTATCAAGCAATCTCATTATAAATCTTATACTTACTTTTCCTTGCATTTGTTCGAAATCCATAATTCTGTGGAGATATGATTATTTTGTTAATATCTATCTGTGACCTTTGACATAGAGTTCATGGTGTTTACTAGTCTGTATCAATAAGTATAAACTTCCCACATGAAAGGTCACAAAGAATAAAATGAAATGCCACATGATAGACGACAACACTTAGATTTCTTGACCTTTGCCTCATTACAATGCCAACCCAGCAGCTACATCAAGAAACTACAAGATTAATACACTCTAGATTTAGCAACGTTGGGGAAAAAACAGTCCCATTGTTGCAGGAAGTTGGTGGTTCAGTTGATATTAATACATTGGCTCAGCCCATTAATACACAAAGATTGATGAGTATCCATGCATGCAGGTTAGTCCAAATTGGCGGTTCAGTTGAATGGCGCTGCAAATTTCAAATCTCAGTGCTGGTTGCCTCCTTGTTGCAAGCTCACCAAGCCAAAATATATGCCGGCCAGGCCCTTGGCCATGAGTGATGCATGTGTGCCCTTCTCCACAACAATTCCTTTCTCTAGCACAGTGATCAGGTCACAGTTCTGGACGGTGCTGAGCCTGTGTGCCACAACAACACTTGTCCTGCCAACCATCACCCGATCTAGTGCCTCTTGCACCACTTTTTCAGACTGGCTGTCTAGTGCACTTGTAGCCTCATCTAGCAGCAGAATAGCAGGGTTCTTCAGGATGGCACGAGCAATTGCAATGCGCTGCTTCTGTCCTCCTGAAAGCTGAACACCTCGCTCGCCACACCATGTGTCATAACCATCCTTGAGGTTGCTGATGAAGTCATGTGCATTGGCAGACCTTGCCGCATTCTCGATTTCTACCTCAGTTGCATTTTCGGTGCCGTACACGATGTTCTCTCTGATGGTACCTGCAAACAGTGTTGGCTCCTGGCTGACTAGCCCGATGTGCCGTCGCAGGGCTCGGAGATTGTATGTTTTGATGTCCCTACCATCAATCTTTACTGCCCCCCTAAGTGGGTCATAGAACCGCTCAATAAGCCCAATGATGGTTGACTTGCCAGAACCACTTTGCCCAACCAGCGCTGTTGACTTGCCTGGTTGTATGCTCAATGAGAATCCTTTGAAGATGATCACATCTGGCCTTGACGGGTATGAGAAGTCGACTCCTCTAATGTCCACCTCGCCTTTCAGCCTCTCTGGCTTGTACCCCTCAGGATTGTCAGGATCAATTTCTGTTTCCCGGTCAAGAACAGCAACCACTGAAGCAACTGCATCAGCACCCTTGGCCAGGTCTGTTGTCATACTTCCTGCATCGGCAATTACACGCCCTGTGCTCACTAGAATCATGAAGGTTTGGAAGAGTGCCTTGGCAGTAATGTGGTGCTCGGCCATGAGCTTGCCACCATACCAGAAGTCGAGGGCCCATGTGCATGTCATGAGGCTCATGGAGGTGCCAAGGCCAAGGCCTGCAAACCACGATTGCCGGATGCTCTCTTTGCGTGGCCCATCCTGTGCTTGGTCGAAGAGACGTAGGATGCGGTCCTGGGATGAGAAGGCCGTGATGGTGCGAAGATTAGAGACAGCCTCAGCTGCCAGCTTACTGCTTTCAGCTTGTGCTTGTATCGATTTCTTGGACATGCTCTTGAGTAAGACACGCCGGGCATAAAAGCAGACAATGATGAGAGGCTGCACTGCAATCATGACAAGGGCCAGACGCCACGCAATGACAAGACCCATGGTGCAGGCTATGAGCACTGCAGAAACTGTTTGGATCACCAGAGCCATCCTGTCACCTACAAGAGATCTCACCTACAAAAGCAGCAATATGCTAGGTCAGCCAGGTTTTTCTTTGTTAGTATTCACATGTATACTTTTGTGTATGTACTTACAACGTTGGCATCCTTGGCAAGTTGTGAGCATATGGCTCCACTGGAGTTCTCATCACGGTCGAACCACCCAATCTCAAAAGTGAGGATCTTTGCAAGCATTTGTTCCCTGATCCTCTTTGTGAGGTATTCCCCCATGGCACCAAAGTTGTAATGTTGCCCAATGTTGATCAAGAATGAGAGCACAGCAAGAGCGACGAAGCTGAGTGCATAGGTCCTTGTCTTGTCCTTTATCTCTGCACGATCCGTCAAGAAGTAGATGGAGATCATACTTCCCATGGCATATGCATATGCAGGCTGGATGCCTCCAAACACAATTGCACTGAAACTCCCCAGCAGTGCCTGCTTCCACTCCGGTGCATTGAGCATAAGTAGCCTTCTGAAGGATGGCACGGGAAGCTTGGGCTTCTTGGTGTTGTCGGCATCCTTGGCATCACCAAGAGAGCGTGCTGAGCTTGACCGGCTGATCGCAGAGAACCTCCTGCTCATGCTGTGGCTGCTGGACTGCCCCACTGCAGATGTACTACCAGTTCCACCGGCCTCATCAGCTTCATGTGAGTCTCTTGTCTGCTGGAGGCGGACAAGAGATGAGTAGAGGCCATTCTCATTGTCAATGAGCTCATCATGGGAGCCCAGCTCCTTGACTTCGCCAGACTGCATGACGGCAATGATGTCAGCATTGCGAATGGTAGAGAGGCGATGTGCGATGACAATGGTAGTCCGGCCCACAGTGGCCAGGTCAAGTGCCTCTTGCACAATGCGCTCTGACTCTGTGTCCAGTGCACTGGTAGCTTCATCAAGGAGGAGGATCTTGGGTGACTTCAGGATTGCTCTGGCAATAGCAATCCTCTGTTTCTGCCCTCCAGACATTTGGACACCACGCTCACCAACCTTTTTTTTTTTTGTTGCACAGACATTGTTAGTATATAGTGAGCAGCACCAACTTATTTTAGAGAAAAGGGGAAAGAATTGCAATTTGGACAAGGCCAGTAGCTAAAAACTAGCCAGTTTCTTGAGCAGTGAACATTTGCAAGCCTCTGTAATTTTTGTGAAAAATTCATAAAGCCTAAGTTTGTTTTGACAAGAAAGTTGAGTATAATTTACTTCTGCAAAACTTTGTTTCTACAGATCTCCCTTTTGATTTTTAAGCCTGCTTGGGTCCCCTATAACTTTTAGCACATTTCTCTGTTGTTCAAAAAAAGGATCATGCAATTGTTTGATGTGAAGAATTTTTCTGAATCATTTATGTCATACAAATGCACAACTGACATGAATGTTTGGCCATGACATACTGCCTGACTGTGTCCTTTCATTGATGTAGTTTTGTCATTATAAACTTGAACCTAGTTTGTCTTAAATATCTAATGCTATTCCATTGTTTCAAAATCACAAATGGTTATCCTATCCTTTCATGTAGGTTGACTCCTCCCTACTTAGATTGCATGTAGAACACAGGTTTGGTCGACAGGGGATATAACAGCCATCTTAATTTGTAGATGATGGAATATGATTTGATTTTTTTCCTTATCTCTTGGATAACACATCTGTAATGTTTCCCAAAATTTGCAGAATATTGACATGAATGCTCAGTTGCCAAGACTCTGACACTACACAAGAAAATGGTTTTGTTACTTCAAAGATGAATCTTGTTTTGTTTCTGACTGTTTGATTGTTTGAATTGATTGTTCTACCCTTTGATGCACCAAGTGGACATTCAGCTCGTCAATCACCAACGAAGATGGTGGTGAGGATAAGGCTACCCATCTTTATTCGCGACATAGAGTTGGCTTGTACGATTTCCTCATTTTTATGAATCATTTTGTGTTGTGACTTGTTCTTTAGGAATCAGGTTTTCTTCCCATGGATCAAAAAGAAGTTTAAAGGTAAGATCTACTACACAAATATCATCCTTATAAGGCTATTTTTTTTACAACAGAATTTTTTTAACACAATTTGTTTATACATTATCACATGCATTATTTGACTCTCAGAACTAACTCATCCTATTCTTTCATGTCATTTTTCTATTGAACCTATGGTAGTGGGGATGTTGCCTAATCTTTCATTAGTTGATCCCCAGTGAAGTCACTTTCGCAACTTACAGAAGCAGTTCATGGCCACCAGTAGTTGAAGATGAGGACAGAGGATGGCCAAGGATGCCATATGGTAAGTCTAGAACTCTACTCTTCTATGAATGATTGAATGTTTCTGTAATGTTTATGCTATATTGACAATTGACACCGACATCAGGTTATTCTGACATGCTACATCAAACCACCACTGAGGGCATAGTTTTGACACTTCAGATTGAAGTCCACTTTGTTTGTCTTCCCAAACATTTAGTCAACCATTGTACTGTTTGTCTTTTCATGCCCTATAGTGATTTCCCTTTATAACATTAATGCTAATATTATGTATGACCCATTGCAGTCACTAAAAATGCATGTTCATTTAAACCCATTCTGCATTCGTTGGTTAAACCCATTCCAAAGATGCATGTTCAGTTATAACCTTATCATTTACAAATCCACACTATATATCATTTATTAGTGTAACTAGAGCAAACAAATCATACTCAATGTTCAATGAGTGTACATAGAGGGACATATGAGCAATTTGCCCCTTCTTTTCATGAGTGCTTAAAGCCTTGAACAAAATGAAAAGTGAAAGCTCAAGTTCAGCTATGAAGTGGCACCACATTTTTGCCGACCCTATAACAGTAATGGATATGAAGTGTGGTACATATTCAACTATATGAAGTGGTTGATATTCAACAAGTAGGAGGATTTTCCGAGTGCCTATCAGGTCATCTTGTTACCAGGTTTGCCTACATCAAAATCTTGTGAGCCCTAAAATTTTGAGTGCCCTCCAAACAAGTTGGTGCAAAGCATTCAGAAAGAAAGCTGTGCAGCCACTTAGGATCACAACACAGTAGTAGAGAGATTTCCATTATTAGATGGCAGCTGTTGAAGCAGTTATATGTTGGAAAGGTGTTTATTTTACAATCAGAGTTTCCCAGATAACAGTTTGCAGTGGAGGCAGTGGACCAGGCTAAAGCTACTTTTCAGAATCATTTTAGTAACTGATAAAAGCTGCTTTTTGGAAGCACTTGTGCTGCCACACACACACTCGAGCACTCTGTTCTGTCAATGTCTCTCTTAACATATTGCTGTCGAAATTATTACTGCATGACAGGACGTGGATGGAATCAATCCTATTTGCTGGGAAGTTGGAAGTTGGAACACACATTCTGCCTGGAAGCCTCTTCAATTCCAGGTTTTTATTTTTTCTTCTTCTTCACATTTCCTTAGAACTGGGTTACCAAATGCTGCTAGCCAGGGCCTTCACTGCCCACCGACCATGGAGGCAAGCACCCTGAGTGGAGGGCCCACACTTTACCATTCCCACCATTCTACTGTGATTCCTGGGGGTTCCACCATCAGAAATTTTTGGAAATCAGGCACGGGCCGTTTGATTGCATTTGAGAATGGGTATGGGAATTATCGCTCTACCAATTTCTATTCCTTCTATTTCCACCAGTTCTGGTATTGATTTAGTAGGATTTGATGGGACTCCATTTCCCATTCCTAATCTATTCGCACGATCTAGGCACACGAGTATGCACTTTTCATCCAGTAACTCCAGTACTCATCTTTCAGTTCCCACAAATCAAATAGCCAACATCATTGCAAAAAACAAAAATCAGAGTGAATTGTTCAAACTCATGCCTACATTATTCTTAGCCTCTAAAAATTATCTAAGCTTAGAATCCATAGCTATTAGTGGTAACAGGTCGAGTATCACAGGTCAGGGATTAGGAATATCCATGGCTACTAGTGGGGTATCATATCCAGCATATTCAAGCTACTTGAATTTTTCGAAGTTTTAGGTTTCGTTTGAGCAAAAGTACTCCACGCACTTAAAGATTGTTACAAAAATTAATCCACACCTTCCATAACATCTCACATGCGTCCTTCATCTACCTCTTTCATAAAGATTTAATGAGGATTTTGTAAAAAAATTTAGTAGGCATGGCATTACAGGTTTTGCCTTCAAAATCAACTAATGGTGACAACATTTACTGTTTTTTTAATACTTTGAAACATATCCGAGGCTTCGCAAGGCATGACTTTGAGTGACGATAGAAGAAGCTAAGAATGTTAATAATCAAACCTAATCCATTCCCATTTCAATAAACATAATTGAGATGGACATTTCTTGAGAACATAAACTAGCTAGACAGCTATGTTCAGATTCGTGTTTTTTTCCAGTTTTTCAGCCATAAAACAGGACATCTGCATTGTTCTCCGCAAGTGACGCGGCGCCTAGCAGCTAGTCAGCACTATAAATAAATAAACAAATAAACTCTAATACTATCTCCGTACTGAAATACTTCCGTCCTCAAATAGTTGTTGTTTTAGAAAACAATTTTTGTTCATAAATAATTATCATTTTATATTTTTTAGATATATCTTCCTCATATTATTCATATTTTTTATTCTAAAAAAGTTGGTTATTAGAATTAGAAAAAAAAAAAGATAACTATACGAAGTAGTACTGTTGCTTTTAAGTAAAGTTGCTTGAAAACAATTAATTAGTGTTGCTTCCAAAAACAACCTTTCTTCTTTATCTTTCTGCCCTTCAAAAGTTCTTTTGAATCCTCGCAAGAGAAGCAAAATTCACAAAAAAAAAAAGGGCTAAGAAGTATGTTGGAAATCACATAATTACAACTTGAATAGGACACGCACAATGTGGGTCTATCTCTAATCTAGTCTCTATAGATCATGCATTATTGTGACTAACACAAAGGCAGAGATCACCTACTACTGTTTAAATGGTCCAATTTTTTTTTTAAAAAATATAAATATGTTTGCAAAATTTACCAATTATTACTAGTGTCTTACTTCGACTATACCTCTGTTTACTCTTAAATGTCATTTTAGGCGCAGTGCTAGTCTTCATCTTTCACAATTAAACTAGTCGGGGCATGTAGTACTGTAATGGGAAGAATTACTTTTATTCTTAATTTAAGACAAGTCTAATTTATTGTAATATAGTTAATTAAGCAGAGTATGTCGGTCATATAACAACATTTAAAAGAAACGGAGGTAGGAGTAATTAACTAGTGAAGTTTTTGGGTTCGGGCCATGATTACTAATTTTTCAAAAAGATTTAATGCGGTTTTTCCTTACTTTTGAGTTGTTCTCCATTATTTGCTCAAACAAAAAAGTTGTTCTCCATTATAGCCGAAACGAGAAAAAAGGACTTTGCATGGAAAAAAAAAAGAGAAAAAGAAACAAACATTATCATGCGTGTTAGTACGGACGAATTCATTTCAAATTTTAAATGTATTTTATGAAATTTAGTTAGTAAAAAAGATTAGATGCAATTGCAAAAGCGCGCATGAAACTTAAAAATCTTTGGACCATAACTTAAAATGTGAAACTTGAATGCATGTAGAATTACCTGTGTGTGGTAGCCCTGCGGCAGCTGGGAGATGAAGTTGTGGGCGTTCGCCGCCTTCGCCGCGGCCGTGACCTCCTCCACCGTGGCGTCCTCCTTGCCGAACAGTATGTTCTCCCGTATTGACGTCGCGAAGAGCGCGGGCTCCTGGCTCACCAGCCCCATCTGCGAGCGCAGCCACTTGAGCCGCAGCCGCCGGATGTCCACACCGTCCACCGTCACCGCCCCCGCCGATGGGTCATAGAAACGCTCCAACAGCGCTATCACCGTCGACTTCCCCGACCCGCTTCCGCCGACCAGCGCCACGGTGCGCCCGGCCGGCACGCGCAGGTTGAAGCTGACGAAGATGGGGCTCTCCGGTCGCGATGGGTAGAAGAACTCCACGTTCTTGAACTCCACCTCGCCGGCGACGTTCACCAGCTCGTCGCCCTTGTCGCTCTCCGAGTCGATCTTCGGCACTCGCCGGATCACTTCCAGAATCCTCTCCCCCGCCGAGCTCGCCTCCGAGAAGTATTTCACGTTCGACAGCCCCGACCCCAGCGCTCTGCATGCATGCATGGACACATTGGAATTAGTTCGTGTCGTCTGTCTTTCGTTAACGGTTTAAGCTTTTATATAAGTCGAAGTTTATCTTACAGTCCACCGACGACAATGGCGGCGGAGACGGCAAAGACGGTGCCGCCCTGGTAACCATGGTACATGACGAGGTGGCTGCCGTACCAGACGTTGAACGCCCAGATGGCGAAGGTGATGCCGTTGCTGCCGATGGCGACGCCCTTGGCGAGGCCCTGCTTGAGCCCGAGCCGCGCGGACTCCTCGAGCGTCGCCGAGAACTGCGCCATGGTGCGGGCCTCCGCCACGAAGGCGTACACTGTGCGCACCGACGACAAGGCCTGCTCGGCGATGGCCCCTGGCCGCGTGTACTGCTCCCGGATCCGGCGAGCCAGCCCGACGAGGATCCGGCCGTACATGAACCCCGGGATGATGAGCAGTACCACCGTCGGCAGCGCCACCAGCGTCAGCCGCCACAGCAGCAAGAAGCCGACGGCGTAGCTGCTCACAAACATAGTCGTGTTCATCACGAAGTTGGGGACCTTCTCGCTCAGCACGTCCTGGATCACCAGACTGTCGTTCGACACGCTCGTGATCACCTCCGCTGTCGATCCAACCTTCAGGTCGAAGTACTCCACGTCCTGCCGGAGCACCGCCTTCAGATACCTCGCCCGCATCCGCGACGCCTGCCTCTCCGCCGTCCTCGCCCAGCAGTATCCCTCTACATACACATACAAGTACATCAGATCCCATACATATATACATACATACGTATATACATTGACATATGTGCTTACCAAGAAACGCCATGACCCAGTTGCCGGCAGCCAAGAACACAAGATTCCTCGCGTTCTGAGCCGAAACAGAGGACACCGTGAGCGACATTAACGGCGGAGAGAAAGAAAGTTATCGAAGGAGAGGTGAGATCGACAACGAGCATACCACATTGATCTTGCTGCTGAATTGCTGGAGGACGTCGGGGCCGCCGCCGAGGTCGTTGAAGATCCGGCTGGTGATGAGCAGCATGGCCGGCGTGCACATGCCGTCGCCCATGGCGCCGACGAGGCCAAACACCATCAGCACCACGTCCGCCGCATCGGCGTGCATGAAGACAGACATGAATGACCACAACACTGGCGTCGCTGCCGTCGCAGCCGTCGCCGGCGGCGGCCCTTCCTTCTTGCCGGCGGTTGCTCCGCCCATGCCGGCCTGCAGCTACTTACTACCTCCTCTCTACTTGTAACTTACCTTGTGACAGTTGTAAGTAACACAAATTCTTCTGGAGATTTTTTGGGGAGGTTTTGGTAAGAAAGGGAGGGAGAGAGAGAGTGCTTATATAGTGAGCAAACCAAGCCAGGTATGCATGCGTGCGCACAAGCAAATGAGTGATTAATCCAAAAACATCTTGTTGTTGCATGGATTATATCTTTGTCATTCTTTTTATCTTCAATTATAGTGATAGTACTCCATTGTTAATGCCAAATGTGAGTCTCAAGATGTGTTTGATTTGCTATTTTTAGTAATCTTGACAAAATTTGATTATGATCAAATCAAGACATGATTAAATTTTTGATAAAAATGAAGATATTTGATTGTAACTAATGTTAGTCAAATTTTGATAATTAACGTGTTAAATTTTGATGGTAAAAAAAATTCACCCTCAAATTAACCTGCGAACTCAACATACATTGACAATGCAAGAAAGACTAGTCAAATTTTGAAAATAATTCAAATGACAGTCAAATATTGAAGACATGATCAAAATTTGATAAGATAAGATATAAAAATAAACCAAACACACTCTCAGATTTTTTATCATAATTGGTCGGTTACTATTGATAGTTTGGTCTACTGTGGTGTTTTCGTAAGCTAATTTTATTCTTTATACGGTGAAGCATGTTGTTATTGCTTGCAATTGTTTATCAAGATCATGTTTTTGGTATCTTAGGAGTGTTGATAGGATTTGAATTTCAGGTTCATAAGTTAAAGTTGTAGGCAAATATTCAGATCATTTTATATCTTATTTTATAAATATAAGTCATTATTTAATTAGGTCCCAAATAACATACGTCAATAAAAAAAATTTATTAAACATAAGCTAATTTATTTGAAAAAATGTACACTCAACCGAATATACTCTAATATACACACAAACTTACTAGAAGGATAAAATTTCATAATTTATGGTTGTCGTGGATACCATTAAAACAGGTTAGAGACCGAGTGGCAACCGGCAACCAAGAGGTTTACCAGTCTTAAACCACATCTTAAGTTTAAACTTGCAGACAACCAAGCTATACAGGACTTTGCCTCTTCCAACTAATAACCGAACAGGAACCGATACAAGACCACCACTAAATTTAACATGTGTTATAAAACTGCAAATATAATGGAGAAATTTCTATTGCATGTTTCTGTCAGGCCATAAAATGGGAAGAAAAACCCTAGATTTAGTAAGTGGAAAGGGGAATAAAACAGAGGTGCAAGTTGACTTGTGAATGGGGCCAAGACGTCATTACTGACGACTCTGCGAGCTGTTCTTCGTGAGGCGTGAAGAGAAGAAGTAAATGACTTATTATTATGAGAAGCTGAAAATAATTATAACCAAGGATAAGCTACACACGCAGCAATAGGTGATCCAGCTGGACAGTGACCTAGCACTAAAAATTTTGCAATTACCAACCAATCTTGATTTAGTTAAATTAAACAGGGTGTAAATGATTAGCATGCTGAAGACTCCTCTACCAGACGCACAAACAACTGGCCTGTTTGGAAGGGCTTAGGGTCGATTGTTTTCTTGGCTAATTTGGATTTATTGGCTAACATAAATAAAAGTTATGGTAAAGAACTAGTTTAGTAGGATTTAATTGAGAAGTAAGGAGTTTCAGCCTTCTACTCTAATGAGCTGTAGCCCGTTTATCCTTGACTTATGCGGTTTATTGCTCCTATCCTTTTCTCTTGACATCTCATCTAATAAGTAATTAATTTCTTGCTAGATGTCATTGCACTTTTCAAATAAATCAAAAAATCCAAGACATAAGCTTATAAGTTGACTTAATTTATAAACTCAAATTTTGTCAAACACATTCTTCACCTTTTTTCTAAAAACTAGAAGAGTGACTTCAATTTCTCAGTATAAAAGAGATTTTAATTTATCTAAGAAATTAATTTAACTGTATATATTTAAAAAACTTAAACTTCTGATGATTTTAAATTCAAATTCAAAGCCTCAAACTCCCTGAATATGGTCTATATATGATTCAGCTAATATACTCCATAGCTTCAATTGCTCAAATAACTAGACATGTTAGCACAATAAAATATGACTAATTAAACACTATTAAACACTTTAACACAGGACCACACCAACTAATGTGGAATTTATTTGCATCATGGTGTTGGGTGCATACATTGTCATTGAAACTAGGAAATATATATGTGGGTCAGATGCCAAGAATTAGTTATGCTCCTAGCTTCATAGCAAAAGAGAGGCACATAGAGCATTCAAGGAAAAAGGAAATTAGATCATGGAATGATGAGGAATAGATCCTCATCCTACCAAGGCACAAAAGTGCAGCTTCTCTACTGATTCTCCCAACTTGAGATATAATTTTCTTTTAGTAGATTGCAAAGTGAAAGATTGGAACCTCATGCTTGCACAGTTACTGAAACGGCCTATTGGCTTATCCCCTGTGTAGTGGGTCACTGTGCTTCACTTGTAAGTAGGAAGGGCCTATTTAGTTAAATACCCATCATTTGGTTCCTGATCATATGAAAGTAGGGGTTTTAGGACCTAAACTTTTTGAAGGCTCCATTTGATCGCTTCGGCTTTTGGTTTGTATTCTATTTTAGTCTTCCGATTTAACAATTATATAATTTGATAAGTTTTTATATCATTGACATATAAATCTACTTACTTGTTAATAACATGGAGAATCATTCTGTACTAAGACTCAAAATTTAAAGTTAAGGAACCAAAATAGAATCTTCATAAAGTTTATGGTCCACAAATTGAAAGTTCAAGAGACAAAATAAGACTTTTCCTATAGAAATATAGTGTGGAAAGTATGACAAGATGAGATTCATATTAGCTTTTGCATATAAAAAAATCTAATTAGTTCCATGTCCTATGTGCCCACCGGTTTGTAACTATAAAAAAATATAACAAAAAATGACAAAATAATCCGCATGTCAACTTAAAAAATCCGTCTAGATATGATATTGAAACAAACAAACCTAAATCTTTTAACCTAGTTCGATATCACACATCAATTAAGTACTAATTAGAAAACAAAAGGTAATGGCCTTCTTTTCCCTATTATTCTTCCTTGCATCTTCTAGTAATTAGCAAGTGATTAGTTAGCAAGTCAAATCTATTTTTATATCCTAGTTTGGCAGCTCGCACCCATACTAAAAGGCTAATGGTTTTGTGTGTATAAATGACAAATTTGCCAGCAAGAATCATGAGAGCGTTTGAGTGTTTAGTGTGCTTTTGACGACAGTCCTCTCACTCAAATTTACCTTTAAAATCACAATCACCGTCCATACATACATACATATGTATGATGGCCAACATATATGATAGAAACCAATCTTAAATAATATAATAAGATTTATAAATTCAATCATTAGATCATATTTTAATGGTGTATATCTAATTATATGTCTTTGATGGAAAAGACGAGAGATTATATCATTCTTCTATCTAAGGATATTCCTATTTGATACATTCCCGTGCACAGTGCATGGAAAGAGAAGTGGTTGTACGTCGCACTCAAAAAGTGCGATCACTATACAATAAAATTCTGTTTGTTACATATAATATTATTCAATTTCGTTTTGAATTTGCTATATTCAAATTTAATCATGTGGTTAATCTCGCTCTTTCGTGATGTGCGACAACTTGTATCGACGCTTCCCAGCTTAATTTAACAAGGCAGAAGGTTTTGTGGTTTGATGTAACTTTGCAATTGCGAGCTGTAATTAATAACGATGGTATATTTGTGCATGAATATTTTTACGAGTAATGGTAGAATAGTAGGTTCAAGATCCAGGATGTAATTAAGAAAGATCACCAATCAGCCATTGTGTATTAAAAAAATTTATAAAAACTTATAGAACACAGATTTTCCTATCTGAATGCATAGTGGTCAAATAAAATATGATATTATGGATGCTTGGAATTTTAGCCAGCTTTTTTGTCCACGCAAGAAAAAAAATGAGTTAACTAATTAAGCAACTAATAGCTGATTGGCATAAGACTGTCTCCACTGCATCAGCGCTTCGCGAAGTGTTTCAACAGAATATTCCCCAGTATGTTTTGTGCCACGTGTGCGAAGCACCACCCAAAACACCTCTCTACTCCAATGTATCGGCGTTTCGCGAGACACTTCGTGAGGCACATTTTCAAGCGCCAACAACTCCAATGCAAAGGCGCTTCGTTAGGCGCTTCGTATGGGCCCCGTGTATATAATATCTATTAAAGATTAACAAATCGCTAAAATGAAATCCGGATAATTCGAATACAACAAAATAAAAGATAATAATTCTAAATAACATAAAAAAATTAATTTTTTTTTAAATTTTCCTTGAATAATAAATGGGACATGGAAAAAAAACATGAGAAGTACTAATTAAAATTCAAATACATTCGGCCGTTAAAGACCTCACAAACAACTACTCCTCGGTATCGTTGCCCCCAAAACGCTGCCAAATGTGCTCGACAAGATCCCGTTTCAGTTGCTGATGCGTTGGGCGAGCACGGATCGCATCATTTCGAGCTAGTATATATTGAAAGATTGGTGGAGCACTGCCGTGGATAGTCGGCGGTGTTACGGTAGATGTCCCCTGATTATCATAGAACGCATCGATCGAGTCATAAAAGTGCCGCTCATCCTCGATTATCATGTTGTGGAGAGCAACACACACTTTTATAATATTGGCAAGAGTTGATCGTCGCCAATGTCGACCGGGGCCGTGGACAATAGCAAATCGGCTTTGCAAGACCCCGAAAGCTCGTTTCACATCTTTTCTTGCCCCTTCTTGATGTTATGCGAATAATCTGAATTCTCCGTTTGGGGCAAGGGTATGGTCTTCACGAAGACAGCCCATTCGGGGTACATACCGTCGGTCAAGTAGTACCTCATATTGTACTCTCTCCCATTAACATAGTACTGAACAGTAGGAGATCGACCACACAACACATCAGTGAAAAGGGGGAATTGGTTCAGCACGTTGATGTCGTTGTTGGATCCGGTAATACTAAAGAAGGCATGCCATATCCGAAGGTCTTTAGATGCAACCGCTTCAAGTATCATTGTAGGGACTCCTTGATCACCACGGGTGAATTGACCGCTCTATGCAACTGGGCAATTGCGCCATCCCCAGTGCATGCAATCGATGTTTCCCAGCATCCCTGGGAAACCTCGATCCTCTCCTTGCTGGAGCAGACGCCGAAGGTCGTCGATAGTAGCCAGTAGGTTTACGGAGATATTCCTCCTCGAACCGATTGATGATTCCTTCAACAAAATGCTCCAGGCACTCGACAGCCGTTGACTCTCCAATGCGTATGTACTCGTCGACGGCATCAGCTGGGAAGCCATAGCACAACATCCGCAATGCCACAGTGCACTTCTGCAAAAGAGATAGCCCTTTTCGAAGGATGGCATCTCTCCTCTCAGTGAAGTACGGGGACCACTCCCCAAGAGCTTCAACGATTCGCAGAAAGAGGGGTCTTCCTATTCGGAACCGTCTGTGAAACAAATACCCGGAGTAGACAAGCACGTCAGTGAAGTAGTCCGCAACTAGACGGTTATGACCATCTTCGCGATCTCTGTCGATGTACCTTCTGCTGCCTCGGCGGTAGTGCAAGGTACCAACATCTGTGTTGGCTTGAAGAGCGTTAAGAGCACAACGGTGAAGGGGTTGGACCATCAACCCGCTCCGTACGAACCCTGCCACGAACTCCTAGATTTACTCGATGGTTTCGTCCTTCGCACTACTTGTGCTTGAGCTTGACGACATTTTTTTGGACAAGACAAGATTTTTGGGTGCCGAAAGAACAAAGGCTTCAGTTGTGTAGATGAGATTACTGAATTGTGAATATGAGGGCATTAGGGCTTCGAATATATTGGGGGAGAAATGCATCGATCACATGTGTCACTTCCAACGGCTAAATGCAAAGGCATCCATCACATGCGCTGGTTCCAATGGTTAAAATCCAAAAGCATCTCACAGATGTCTCAGTTCCAACAGCTAAAATTCAAAAGTATTGATTACATGCACCGGTTCCAATTTGGAACTGAGACATCTGCGAGATGCTTTTGGATTTTAACTAGTTCGAACCGGCACATGTGATCGGTACTTTTGGATTTTAGCCGTTGGAACTGAGACATTTGCGAGATGCTTTTGAATTTTAACTAGTTGGAACCGGCGCATGTGATCGATAATTTTGGATTTTAGCTGGTTGAACTGAGACATCTGCGAGATGCTTTTGGATTTTCATTAGTTGGAACCGGTGGATGTGATCGATAATTTTGGATTTTAATAGTACAAGTACAATTTTAAATTAATACTACAAGTACAATTTTACAAATGAAAGATACATCGTGCGGGCTACTATTTATTCTTCATTTCCTTAATCATGTCGTTGATGTACTCTAATGCGGCAACATGCGTCACCTTACGGGCATCAGAGAAATGGGATGCGTCCCCCATAATCATTTCATGAACGACTTTACAAATGTGGCCTTCTCTTTGCTTTTGGCCATCCCTTGCAAATTTTTGGCTGCAGCAACGGCTTTCTCGTCCACTCTATCGAGGTCGGCGTTGGCTTTGCCGTTGCGCTCTAGGGTCTCCTCACACGCCAATGATGTTTCGCCCAGTTTGCTCTTACCCTTCCGCTTCTGCTTTGCCGTGTCCCGCCCTTTCGGTCGTGGAAGCTCAACGGGGTCATCGTCATTGATCGACGACGACGTCTAGGCACCTTCTTCACTGAGGCGAGCTCTTTTGGATGAATCCGAGTAGCTTCGGCACCACTTCAGTGGTCCACGTACAGCACTCCACCAGTGCTCCAGGATGAAGACCTGACCTACCTCCTGCCTGTATATGTCGCAGGCTTGTGACATCAACTAGTCGTCCGAGCGACCACTGGTGTAGGCATCGCGCAACTTGCAGTAGATACCATTGAACTAAACAATTTTTTTATTGCTTTTTTGCCAATGGTGTTTGCAATGCCTGAGGTCTCGTCTACGATCGGGCGGACTGCTCGTGTTGTATGATGCAGCAACCTTTACCCAGTACTGGTCAAATTTTTTATTGTTCCCATCGACCGGATCGAGGGAGTTATTCAACCATGCACTGATCTGCAGCTCGAAAAATCCAAATTTAATAACAAAGTTGGCGATAACAGAATTTACTATTTAGATGAGCGGGTCGAGGGAGTTATTCAACCATGCACTGATCTGCAGCTCGAAAAATCCAAATTTAATAACAAAGTTGGCGATAACAGAATTTACTATTTAGATGAGCACTCACAAGTCGCATGTCGTCCTGTTGGGACCAGAGCATTCATTTACGCCGTGCTCCAGCGGTTTCATTGCCTTTGACTGCATTGTCATTGTCCTCGATCACGACCGGGGCCGTGCTATGAGGACTCCCAGTATCCGATACGGACGTGGAGTGGGAATTTTTGCTCAGTGGCTGGGGAGGCGACATTTCTACAGACATGGTCGGAGCTCCGACGAAATGAGGATTTTGGCCGTAAGGGCCGTAGGGGGGTTGCGCGTACAGATGTGCATATGGATGTGATTGGCCGTATGGAGGGGGTGGAGCGAACAGTGGATAGCAGATCGGGTATGCTGGGGGAGGGGGCTGAAAACAGGGCAGATTTTGACTGCTTGACACTTGAGAGTTCTCCTCATCTAAATTTGGTTCGCTAAACCAATTAATATAACCGTCGGGGGGATTGTTAGCCATCGAAAAAAATTTGGAAAATACTGGATGAACAAGAGAGGGCAAAGTGTGTGCTTTTTCTTTTTGATTTAGTGCAAATGAGATGAAACATGGCCATATTTATAGGCAGGGGATCACACAATTTTGCAGAAATTTTCTATAATTTTTTTGAATTTTTATGAATTTTTATGAATTTTTAACCTCAGAAATTAATAAAATAACTCCAACGGCTAATTTTAAACGGCATTTTTTTTGTCACTGACAGGTGGGACTGGGGGCAAAAACATGCAACGGCTATTTTTTTCCAACTCCAACGCGTATATGCCACTTACATGCTGGCCCTATTTCCTCTTAGGCCCACCTGTTAGAGACACGACGACACACGCCTCGGGTGCACGTGGCACGCGTACAAAACGCACTCACACCGTTTCACGCATTTTGCGGGTCCCACCGCGCCTCGTCCCGCACGTCCATAGCAGCTACCCACTCACTGTCAAGTGGCCCGCTATTGATTTTGGGCCACCTGTCAGTACGCTTTAATGCATGGGTACAGGATTTTGGCCGTAAGGGCCGTAGGGGGGTTGCGCGTACAGATGTGTATGGATGTGGTTGGCCGTATGGAGAGGATGAAGCGAACGGTGGATAGCAAATCAGGTATGGTGAGGGAGGGGGCTGAAAACTGGGCGGATTTTGATTGCTTGGTGCTTGGGAGTTCTCCTCATCTAAATTTGGTTCGCCAAACCAATTAATATAACCACCGGGGGGATTGTTGGCCATTGGAAAATTTTTTGAAAAATACTGGATGAACAAGAGAGGGCAAAGTGTGTGCTTTTTCTTTTTGATTTAGTGCAAATGAGCTGAAACATGGCCATATTTATAGGCAGGGATCACACAATTTTGCAGCAATTCTCTATAATTTTTTTTGAATTTTTATGATTTTTTATGAATTTTTAACCTCAGAAATGAATAAAATAACTCCAACGGCTACTTTTAAATGGCTTTTTTTTTTGTCACTAACAGGTGGGACCGAAGGCAAAAAACATGCAACGGCTATTTTTTCCAACTCCAACGCGTATATGCCACTTACATGCGGGCCCTATTTCCTCTCAGGCCCACCTGTTAGAGACACGACGACACACGTCTCGGGTGCACGTGGCACGCGCACAAAACGTACTCACACCGTTTCACGTATTTTGCGGGTCCCACCGCGCCTCGTCCCGCACGTCCACACCAGCCATCCACTCACTGTCAAGTGGCCCGCTACTGATTTTGGGCCCACTTGTCAGTACGCTTTAACACGCGGTACGAGCTCACCGTTCGTCGCGAGGTGGGGCCCACAAACCGCGTGACGAGGCGTCCCGCGTGCTCCAACGTTGCAGCTTGGACCAATCAGGCGTCGCGGGGCCCGCATGTCAGACCTTGCCTGGGGTGCCTCGCGTGGCATCGTCTCTCTCCTCATGCGATTTGTTTAATATTTTTTCCTGTGGGACCGCCTATCAGCGCGTCAATGCGCCGGCGTTGGAGATAGCCTAAGACAACATATGATAGCTTAGCTAATAAGACTGTTTGCCTTTATTTGAAAAAACTGTTAGGAACTCAACCAATAGTTTGTATTAGGATTGGGAACCAATATATATAGAGTACAGACTAATGGATCTCGTGAATATATATATATATATATATATATATATACACCAACAAACCGTCTAAGTAAAGGCGATCACCAAGAATAACAAGTTGCGAGATCTTCTCTTGACCTCCAACAACCACTGAGAAACTCTAAGGATGCAAATGATGCGAATGAATGCTCTCGGAGGCTCTCTCTTAATCACAAGGAATGATACTTGATCAATAGATCAAGATTTTAGCACTAGAAAACTTTGGTTCAAGTGTATATATGAATATGACTCATCAATATGTAGAAATCTGCTCAAAAATTGTTTTAAAAACACTGCTCGAAATTTTCTCAAAAGTGTTTTAAAAACTGCTTGAAACAGTAGAGAAATCTCCTCAAAGACTTTTAAAAATTGCTCGAAACAGTAGAGAAATGTGCTCAAAAACTGTTTTAAAAATTGTTCAAAACAGTAGAGAAATGTGCTCACAAACTGTTTTAGAAACTGCTTAAAACAGTAGAGAAATGATGCTCGAAGGTGTATATTAGAATATGGTTGAAGATGTGTGTGAATACTGCTCAAAACACTTATATATATAGCCCAACCTCTCAGCTAGCCATTATGATAGATAAGGAAAGAAATTAGTACAGCTAATAATCAGCTTTGACCTTTAACGGCTAGTAAATAGCCATTGGAATGTCTGGTCGAATGAACAGTATCTGGTCAAATAAATAGTGCTCGGATGACCAGTTTTAGTCCCTCTTTGAAATCTACATATTTTTCTCAGATTTCGACTAAGAATATGAAAGAAAATGAATGCAACATATGACCTAAGAGTTTCTCATTTTTGTCAGAACTAAAAGAGATTTCGCAACCCCTCTTAATAGTACGGTTAAAACTAAAAAGAATTTCTATAAAACCGATCAATACTCCAAACACCGAGACCGGTACAAAAAATAAGCACTTACATTAGGTCTTTGCGGCTTCCTTCTTGGCGACCTTGCGCTTTCGTCCTTGGCTCGCTACCTTAGACTGCAACCTCGGGCGACACTGCGACCTTGCGCTTTCGTCCTTGGCTCACGACATTGGACTGCGATCTCGGGCAACACTGTGACCTTGCGCTTGCGACCTGTAGATCCTCCCGGATCACTTGCAGACTTTACAAAAATATCTTTGCATACAAATAGTTCAAAGACATGGTTAATCCAAGACACTTAATGTCATCAATAATCAAAATCAACCAAAAAGAGTCTAGATGCAACAGACCCAAGTATAACGAGAATAATCATCAATAAAAATAACATAATACTTGTATCCACCTTTTGAAACAGAAGGAGCAGAGCCCCAATCATCATAATGTACTAGAGCAAAATGATGACTAGACCTAGAGGTACTAGAAGGATATGGGAGTTATAGCTGCTTGCCAAGCTTACAACTTATACAATGAAAACTGTTGTCAACAGATGCACGACCTAAGACACCCTGATGAACTAATGTAGAAAGAGGAGTGCCACATAAATGACCTAGTCGACAATACCACTAAGGAAAACTGGCGACAGACGTCGAAACTGAGACAAACAGTGAAGGTGAGGTGGAGTTAACAGCAGTAGAGATGGCGGAAGACACAAGCGATCAAGAATGTAGAGTCCCTTAAAGCCTCTACGGCGATGACCAATACCAATGAGAGCTCTTGTTCGATGATCCTGTACAAAATAAGTAGTCATCAAACCCAACAAAATAGTTCATACCGATAATCTGTCCAACAGACATAAGATTTATAGAAAACTGGGGCACAAGAGACACATCTGAAACAATAAAATGAGGAGTGGCAAGGGAGCCCTGATGAGTAAATATGTAGGAAGTGTTATTTGCTGTTTAAACACAGCCACCATCTGTAACAGGCTGACATGATATTAGCTGAGAGTCATCTGATGTCACATGAAAGGAAGCTCAAGAATCCAAAACCCAAGTAGAATCAGTACCTGACGCAGAACTAGATGTAGCGGCAAGACTAGCAGATCTACCAAAAGCGGTCTCAGAGGAGGTACGTTGTTGAACGAGAACTTGAAGAGCACTCATTTGAGTCTGAAGATGACTGAGTTAAGTAGCAAGTGGCTCCAAAGTACTAATAGAAACTCGGGAAGATGCAGCAGTAGTACCACGATGATACGATGTACACGGTGGCTTCAACTCAGGATGAAGTTTGAACATCGTTGTACACGGCGACCAGGTTTCTTACAATGAGAGCATATAACCTGAGTGGGGGAAGAAGCCAAAACAACATGGGATGAATCCGTCTGATGGGAGGTCGCCAAAACAGTATGCTGCAATTGTTGCATCTAGGCCATTATGCCTGATTTTGATGATTAATGAAAACAAGTATTTCAGACTAATTGTGTTTTTGAGTCACTTGATAGAGAGCCTAGTTGGAAAGACGTACAAGATGATCAAGGTGAACCAACGTGAGAAAGAAAAGCACAAGTCGCAAAATATAAAGACGAAACATAAATCGCAAGATTAAAGATGCAAAGGACCTGAGGTAAAAATTTGTTTTTATTTTTACCGATCTCAGCATTTGGAGTTTGATCGGTTTAGAATCTTATTTCTTAGTTTTAACCATACTATAAAGAGGGGTTGCAACTTCTCTCTACATTTCCAGCATAAACTGAGAAACTGTTTGGTCACTGCATATCATGATATCATTCATTTCGGTTGGATTTGGTTTGGTTTTTCAGTTGAGTTTTTTACAGCATAAGAGTTTTTACTTTTTCTAGAAAGATCTAGGAAGATCTGGCTTTTTCTTCTGTCGACAAAAATATAGCCCTTTAAAATATATTGTAGACGAGATATTAATCTCTTAAATCGGTTCTATGGATTAAAAGTTATAACTATTTTTATCCATACTGACTGTCAGTGTGCTATGCTGACTGTCAGTCTGAATGTCAGCCTGTTTAAACTAACATTTGTCCAGAGAGTGTGTTTTTGTGCCAAACTTCTTTTGACCTATGCTGACTGTCAGTATGCATTTCGACCTCGAGCTGATTTGTTTAAGTTTTTGTTTTAACTAGTCGATTTTGTGGTCCACACTGACTGTCAGTATGTGATGCATGCTGACTGTTAGTATGAGGTGTCAGTTTTCATATATGACCATAAACAGCTAGCAATGTTTTATCGGTGATTTTTGTCGAGCCGTGATTGTGGACACTGACTGTCAGCATGACAAACTGACTGTCAGTTTGTTTTGATTTGTTTCCTTTTTCGACCTCAAACAACTAGCTGAGTTTTCTCCGGATTTTACTTATTTCTGGTCGTGACCCATGCTAACTGTCAGCATGCCATGCTGACTGTCAGTATGCACTGTCACTTTTACAACTCTTGCACAACGGCTAATTTGTTTCTTGAGGCTATAAATAGAGGTTTTGAGCAGATGTTTTACACACCAAGCAGCCTCTCTCTCTTATACACACTTGAGCATTTGTTTTAGAGTTAAAAATCTTGATCTGTTGATCAAGTTTTGAGCTTTGTGATCCACCGAG
This sequence comes from Pharus latifolius, assembly GCA_019359835.1. Lineage (NCBI taxonomy): Eukaryota > Viridiplantae > Streptophyta > Magnoliopsida > Poales > Poaceae > Pharus > Pharus latifolius. The sequence goes on from CM033320.1 coordinate 6,554,884, forward strand.
TGCTTTCGTTCATATCATTTGCATACTTAAAGTTTCTCAGTGCGTGTTGGAGGTCTAGAAGAGATCTTGCAGCTTGTTACTTTTGGTAAACGCCTTCACCTAGACGGTTTGGTGGCGTGGCAGTTGACCTCTTCAGTTCAAAAATTGTTGAAGAGGCTCAGCGTGATTGTAAAAGACATCGGTGCTCGCCTTTCCGGAGTGGACAAGGAGCAACCACTAGTGAGAAATATCCTTCGTGGATATTGAAGCAACACTCATTCATTTGAGTGCTTCAACGAGGAGTAGGGCAGACTGGGCGGGTCTCCGAGACCTCGGAAAAAATCCTTGTGTTTATTCTCTTTATATTTCTTTTTTAATTGTGCAATATTCATTTGTTCTTTATTTGAAAAAGTTGTTTTAATTTGAAGTTTTTAAAAGCCTCCTATTCATCTCCTCTCTAGTCGGCATCCTCGATCCTACAGCAATAACATAGAAGAACCAACAAAGGAGCGAAGTCGAGTCTCCTCAACAATCAGAGCAGCAAGAGCCTCAACTATGGTGGGAAGTATGGTACGCCCAAAGAGTTAATCCCGGATAGGTTCAAACGCAGTGCGAAAGCGCATGACGAAGTTATACATGAGGTTTTGCTCATCATATCGCTCCTTAGCTGCACACCCAGTACAATCAAAGCAAGCAGAGGAGACCATAGCGTCCAACTGACGATAGATACTCGTGAAAGCACTATATAACTCCTTGATGGACTGATCCTGCTACTGCATAGCTTAAAGACTCTGTCGAAAAGAGAAGCGAAGTGCCTCACTGCTCTGTTAGTAACAACATTGAAGATAATTCCACATCAGTCTAGATGAGGAAAGATCAATAAACTCGTCCAAATGGATATCTTAGTGCTGTAACACAATATACCCATAACACGATCATTGCCAGCATGCCAAATCTGAGCAACAACTGCCTCACTCTCCTCCTTAGGAGGATCTCTAGTGAGGAATGATTGAAGACCGATGGACCTGAGAAGCATGCGAACTGAAGAAGCCCACTCCTGATAATTCTGACCATTTAACTTGATATCAAAAACTAGAAGAGCGCCACCAAATAGACCACTAGAGGCCATGGCAGTACGGTAACAATCACTGTTTTTTTAAAAGATCTAAAACGTCACCAGATGTGTTCAAAATGCATCGAACTGCGTGGGACAAGCGGCGACGCAACACGACAACACGGGCAGTCGTGGTGGCGTGCGATGAGTGGGAATGGGCCATAGGCGAGATTGACGCCCTCCTCCTCGACGGGCGATGGGCAATATCGACGCCGACTGGAGGTGGCGGCACACGCGCGAGATGAGCGGTGGCACAGCCACAAGTGAGATCGACACAGTTGGGGTGGCGCGAGATGAGCAGTGGTGTGGCCACGAGTGAGATCAACGCCCTCCTCCTCGACGAGCGGCGGCGGCGGCGAGAGATCAGATCAAGATCTTAATGGATTTTGGGTGGGTGGTCGGAGTTAGCCGAATTTGGCTGGCTGCAGGATTGGGAGTAGTAGAAAAAGACTAGGGTTTTACTCTGGGATCTGATACCATGTTAGAAACTCAACCAATAGCTTGTATTATGGTTGGGAACCAATATCCCGAAACCCTAAACCATATATATATAGTACAGACTAATGAGTCTTGTGGGTCATATGTATAGACATATACATATATATACATAACAAGAACATGTATAACTCTCGCCATAATGATGGGTTAATTGTTTTATTTTAAGCGAATTTAGTCACCTAGCTACAATTTTCTAGCTCAAAATTCTTAAAATGAAGATGAGCACAAGAAGAAAAACCCAGCAAATGTGTGGCTTAATCAAATCTCTTTTAAGAATTTAAAAGTAGTTACATACTTCAGAAAAATATTTTTTTGCCAAAAGTGGTGAACATATGATTAATCTACTTTTCTTTTGCTTGCTTGCTACTTTCATGACATCTATGTGGAAATCGAAGCCTTTTGAAGTGGCAAAGCAAAAAAGATGAGCCCTGATTTTTTCGGACCATACCTATATTTCCACATCCAACTTTGCATGAAAGCCTCATCCATTTGTCGTACTCCTATCAGTTCGTGATCCACACTTGCACTGCAACAAGCACCAAAAGGGAAAGCCGATTTGACCATTGCGGCTAATCTGTTTCCTTTTCTAGATCTGATCAAGATTACTTAATTCTCTATATTCTTAATGTAATAGTTTGCAAGAAAGACTAATTAAGTACCTGACATGCATGCACATGATGTCTTGCCTTTCTCCAGCTACAAACTAAGTTCTCCATCAAATAAATTAAAGTAATTAACACGTGATGGCATCTCTAGCTATTAATGTTGTGTGGCTCATGATTAATTGAAAATTTTAGCTAATGGCCTGGTCATTCAAGTGGACACTATTTTATTGAAATTTTCAGCAATTTTGTATTGCTCACAAGGCTACTTCATAAAACTACTCAAAATAAATACCAAACATACCACCTTCTATAAACGTAAGTGGTTTCTGTAAAGACATCTTGTATCTAACTTTTTCGTCCACCAGTTTCGGGCTCTCCAGAGCGGAGTAGAGCAGTTTGGTAACTCACGAGGCTCATAACCTTGAGGTCACGGGTTTTTTTTTCAAGAAACAAACTTCACACCTCTATGTTCATCGTGATTTAGACACAATACCTACCTCTAATCTGTATCTACATTTATAATGTGTATATATTTTATAAAAAAAATTAAGAAAAAATTAGTTCCACACCATAAAAAAAAGATCACTTTAGTAAAATATAACTCAAATGTCTCTGATCAGTAAAATACTGCTCAAAATTTGCATGTTTGTTTTTTTATCACTTTCGGGTTACATGAGTTAGTTTAGATAGTTTTCTCCTCTTCTCCTTTCTCCATGACACTGCATAGTGGTTGGTGGGTAATGACTGTGGCGAGACATTGCAAATTGGAGGAGCTCAAGACATTGTAGAAGCAGGAGGTCGCTGGTGCTCGTGGCATCAGAGGAGCTCACGGCTGGTGCATATCTCAAGGTGAAGGAGTTTTCCACTGGTGTAGATTTTACGACGACAGTGGAGGAGTTCATGATTGGTGACACTCTAGATTTTGTGGCGGTAGTAGAGGAATTTGCGAATCTCGCAAAGGCAGCAGTGGCGGCAGTGAAAGAGAAGGTAGTTGGCGGCAGAGGAGGAAGAAAGAAACCAGAGGTGGTAGAGGAGGAGGTGGAAGAAAAAGGAGACAAGGGTAAAATTGGAATTTTTAAAATTTTTAAACAAAAATCTTATTAGAAGTTGATGAAAGTGGTAAAACATTAAGAGCATGTTTGGAAGAATATTTTTTAGATCATTACTAGGAAAATTTTATAAGACAGGTTTAGAATTCTAGTTTAATTAATATTAAATTCTGATGAGATTCTCTTTCCCCAGAAAATTTTTCTCTTACCCAAACAGAATCTAATAGTGCAATATTTGAGTTGTATTTTCCTAATTGTGAATATTTGAGTGGTATTTTATAAATATGATTTTCTTTGAATGATACTGAGCTAATTTTTTTTTCGGTTTTTAGTACATGAAGCATCGCTCCTGTACGTGAGCTCGACAACTGGAGTCATATCTCTCTCGCTCACATGAGCTGTATAAAAGCACCGAATTTTTCTACTTACTCAAGGTCCATTGGTTATGTCTGTACATTACCAAAAATTCGTACCTTTGAGATTCCAGGGTTTGATGGTGCTAGATAAATCAGAATATGATGCATGGAGATCACTTCATTCATATTGACAGAGGCATCAAATCAAATCCATTCTTTTTTGTAGGGATTATCAAATCCATTCTTGACGTCAACAAATATCTTAAATATAAATTAGATATCACGCATACAATTGATGTTGTTTTCACCAATTCATAATAAAGGACCCAGTTATGTACATTGTGCGCAAGAGGTGCAAAATCAAGAAACCAGAAGCAAAGTTACACCATACTACCCCTACCAGATATTAATCACCGGATTACTTAGCATTCATACGTAGAATAAAACTAGAAAAAATGCATTAGATATATTATTAGATTTTTTAGGTCTTATATTTGTGAAACGAATATAAATGATATGTAGACTTTATATTACAAAACTGAGAGAATAGTAAAGAATATGTATGATTTTGTCTCATACATGTAGACAATTAGAGAGTTATTTGTCAAAAAGATGGTTTTGTCACATGAGAATTAATAGAGGAATCCTTATCATAGAGTGCATTAATTAGTCCAACCATGCTTGCATGGCTTTCTCACTTTTAGAATATTATTATTGGAATCAAGGTTGGCAAACGAAACTCATCAGTATGATTTATTGTGATTACTTCTTGATTCTTTTGGGAAGGTTTCGTGATCAAATCATCTACAGTAGAAAACTTTTTACATGTTCCTGCTTCATTTCTAGACGTGGACCGAGTGATTTTCACGTAGGTTTATATATGTTGTACACGAGTTGGTAACGTTAGTTGAGCAAGGACAAAAAAAAAATGACACCGAGCATTGTATACTAATTTTTTTAAAAAAAAAAATCGGTCTTATTGTTAGATAAAAAAAAACAGTCAGACAACTATGGCCGTTTTTCTACTTTCTCATAACACAAGGAGTTTTCTATTGAGTATTGTCCTAATCGACAAGTGCATTAATTAAGTTCTTGATTCTATCGCAACTAGGTTAAACCGATTGAATTAAATAGAGAAACATTGCTCACTTACACAACATGATTTGCAAAACAGAAAAAAAAACAATCAATCAATCAAACAAACCTTTTTACAACAACCCTTCCTAGCTATTAAATAAAAGTCTACTACTTCTAGTATAGTGGCCATCCCAAAATTAAATTAAATGATTAGGAGGTATAACTTAGTGCCGACAATCTTAAGGGCGTTGATTACCCGAATCATAAATAGTTAATAATAAAACATTGTTATACCTTTCCACGTTGACATGCACGGTGACGCCATTAATTAATTTCCGTGATTAGAGGGCGTCAAATATATACTATCATCAGCATGTTTCTAGAAGCCTAACGTAGAAACATAATTTTTAGCATCCATCTATTATTATTATTATTATTATTATTATTATATAATAAAAGCAGGTAAAGTTATAGACATCATATTTCGTTTTAAGCTCTCGGAATTCTTAGATTAGTTGAAAGAAAAAAAAAAGTATATGCACTCTATATTTGGTGTGTCCAAGATATAAGGCTATAGATTATTCAGATGAATTTTATGACTCAACAAAGGAAACTCTTGATTCTATAAAGAGACTTTATTTTAAAAAAATAAATATTAATATTCCATGTAAAGTTTTGGCTAGTTTGTTAATAATGAAAATTTCCTAAAAGCTAAAAGATAGCTTTAGCAATTAGCATCTCCATCATGGCATCTGATTGAATTTTTTTTCAAAAAATATATAATTGATTAAGAATTTATTATTTATACTCTCAAACCTGTGGGCAGGAAAAGCTAGCCGGATGCCCGTTCACATTTTTTTATTATGTGTATAGTTTAAGTACAATAAGACTCATACAATGCATGGACTCTGGTCTTAATGTCATGCATGACATAAGTGCCATACCATCCTCACCATTACTCTCATTACTAGTTTACTAATATAGCTAACTTATGTCTTGTTGAATTTTTTTTTGGGAGATTTTACATACCTTATTAGTTTATTTGATCTAGAGAAGTTCTTAGAAATGATATAGTTTTTCCCCTTCTAGTCCGTGTGGGCTGGAAGAATAAGGGCAACAATCACCACAAATCAAATTCATAAAGATTCACTCACCTCCTTGACCTTAGTTTGGTTTGACATATTTTATTATTTTATTTAATTTTGTGAAATTGTTAAAGGCGGAATACAATTTTCTCTATCTAACATAAAAAGTAGTAGTGATAATGTTGTCAATGGCAGTGTACCAAACCCATAAAAGTTTATTCTTCCTCTGGTCCTTGATTAGGGCAATGGGGTGTTGGTAGTGGGAGTAACGACTAACGACATAATGTGGTGGCAATGGCAATGCCAATCATGGTGGCTGCTGTGGGTAGGAGAAAAAATAGGAGGTGGAGAAGAAAAGAAAAGAATGTTAAGAGGCTTGTGACAATATTAGAGATGTGGGTAACAAAAGATGGGACATAAGACTATCTTGTTGGAACAGGATACCGTTGCCGACTTGTTTTCTTTGATTTTTTTTTTCTCAAATACATATAAGGTGATAATTGGTCAGACAGAAAGAAAGAGAGGAAGAAAGAAAGGAAAAGGCTAGGTAGTAGTACCATGGGATGGGGAGCTGTTAGATGTTGATTTGAGGCTGACACTTCACGAGCAAAGCTACTGAGATATAAGCACACATCTTTTTTTTATGCAGGTGTCCACCACTAAAACATATGAAAAAAGTATGAGGTGGTGGGACTGCTCCACAAGACCGGAAAGCAGTACCACACACCCAAACACCTTATTATTATTGCTTTTTTTATCTTACTCCGATACTTATCTGAGACATCAAAATTGCAACCTGAAATGTTTTAACTCAAAAACACATGCAGACACATGGAATTGCTACTTAAGCCCACCTAAGAGGCCCACAAGTAGCCCATAAAAATTAAGCAATGGAAACCAAACTCAGATTATTATGTGAGGTGTATTAATTGGGCCGAGACGGATCAGCCCACAAAAATTGGGCCTTTTCAGGGCCGACCTGGCACATAGAGAGCATCAATGGATCAAGTCTACAAAAGATTGAGTGGGTGAGATGGATCTAAGATGTTCATTGTCCTAAATCGGACAACTTCGTATATTCTTTTATCATCCCTCTTCATAGGAGGCTTCCTAGTTAATTTGTGTCCGTTAAAGAGAAGTATTAGGAGTTCTTTGTGAAATCATCCGACACCTACTGACAAGTGAGCCCCACTGACAGATTTGGTTTCTTCCACTCAGATGGACTCAGGCATCAAACACATCCTTTCTAGAGGGAACGCAAGTAGCACATCTGCTTGATGTGTTGTCCAAGTTGTTTGTCAAACATGTGATCCATCATCTATAGAAGCATGGAAATATATTACACTTTCACATTTGTTTTGTGGCTTACTTAGATAAGTGTACACACTTCAGATTTGGATCTTCTTCTTCCTTCTTCTGTCTTAGTCACGTTCGGTACAGTACCTTGTCCTCTTGTTCTTTTGTGATGCAATGTAGGCCATCATGTTCTGCATCACAGACAAAATGTTAGTTACAACAGATGCATATTTTTGCATAATGGTCGATTTGGAACATCAACTTTATCCAATGACACGTACATATTCAATCATACTTGAACTATAGCGAATTCAGATTCAGATCCAGAGAACATATATGAATGAGGAAGAACAGACAAACACATTATACAAATGTTATTCTTAGATCTGGTGTGTCAGACATTTTCGAGTGAATTACCATGTGTATCTGCAGAAATTGACGCAATGCGACACAATAAATAAATATCATTAAGAGGTACTACATGAGTCAGGACACTTGATAGATGTACTACAATGTGTCAAGATTTGATTATTAGATCACAGTACAATGACTGCATTTCCATTTGCATGTTGCTGTCTGACTGTACAATCCGATCATGGTTTTCCAATTGGAATGATCAGAATTCAGAAGAATTTTTACCTGCACTTGCAGCAGCTGGTCCAAACAACAAGTGGGTGCATATGCATGAGCATGCTTCAAACAGCCAATGATTTTGAGTTTTTCTTCAGTTTGGAGGTAAGTTAGATATAATCAGCCATATCAGGCCCACCTGAATAATGGTCCAAATGGACACACACACACAATAATTGTAGAGGTTATTGCAACCTGCAAAGAATTGTCCAGTCTGGACTTGGAATGCATGCATGATGCATTGCAGAAAAATATTGGATACTCCCAGACAAAATGTTTGATGAGCAGTTTTAGCTGTAAATACAACAATGTCACATGCATCATGTCACTACTTACTTGTGAAACTAGGTTTCAGATTTGATTGACCTGAAATTTATGTGAATGTCTGAAAAGAGTGCAATGTTGTTGGGGCCTAACCATGTTTTTGTCAATTTTTACGTGAAGTTTCCTGGAATTTCTTTCTAACCAGCTGCCTAATGTTGTCTTGTTCTTTATTTTTTTTTTTTTTGAAAAATTTGTGTGTTGCGGCAATTTGAGTATTTGACAACTAGAGTTTTTTTGTAAGGTGTTTCAAACATGCTGCCAAACTATTGGACATGGTCTTATTCTCCTTTTTCTTTGTTGATGGTGACAAGATATCCAACGTAGTTATCTAAATACGTAGGCAACAGGGGTATCACATGATCAAATACTAAAAAATCTTACAAATAATCCACACGATATGTATTTAGTGGGATTTAACTTTGTCTTTTAGCTGGATAACCCGCATATCACGCTGGTCGGAGTAGCCGCAAGTGAACCAATGTTTTCTCGAAATGAATTAATTCCTTTGCTGTAAGCAAAATTTAGATCCAACCCAGCTCTTGCAATGCCTTACAAAAAATGGTTTTCTAGTATCATACCTAACTGTAATAATAACTAGCAATTATTTCGAATAATACTACTTATGATTGATTTCCACAGTAGACTTTTTTTTTGAGCTACCAAATCGGCGTCGTTTTCTGTTAGGAAATGCAAACACCTTTGCAATTAATCGCCTGGAGTACGATTTTGTACAATGAGACAAGTACAAAACAATATTTTAGTACATGGATTAATTACCTCATAGTTTCAAATGAGTAATGCTATACATATAAAAAAAAATTTCTCGTGAAGTTTTTATAAAATATGGATAGATGGTGCAAATCAGGAGTAAATAAGTGCAGAATAAGAGTAAAATTAGATGTGGTAGTTATATGCAGCCATTGGTTTCGTTTTTAAAAAAATAGAAATGAACAATTTTGCTTATGAAGATAAGCCAGATACTTTAGGATGTGTTTCTGCTGTTGCATAGGAAGAGTGGGATTGTTTGGTTGTCTTTTTTTTTTTGTTTCTTGAATCAATAAAGAAAAAATTCATTTATTTTGTACCGGATGCCTCGTCCGGGCGGCAAAAAATTTGTCGCAAGCTGGAAAAAGAGCACGCCTCCGTCCGGTTCACCTCCCAAAGCCAGGGCCGTCATCGTCGTCGTCCTCGGCCGTGCAACCTCCGGCGGTGGCAGCGCCGCTGGCGGCAGCAAACTTGTACATCAACAGCGCTACAACATCAACACCGAAGATTTGTTGTCTCCCCGTGTGTTGGATGAGGCAAATTTGAATCTACAACGTGTTATATGTTGGGATTTGGGAATTGGGCAAAACGGGGAAATTTTGACTATCTTATTCCATTTTACACCAATTTATCCTTCTAACTAAATAAAATTTTGAATCATTTCATTTGACATTCATCAAATACTCATTCTAAAATAACTTATAATATAAGACTCATTTTATTCTATACTGAATGATTAATTTAAAAAACTAAACATATTTGGAGTCAACATGCATCCAACTTGCTAATGGCATGATCTACCGAACAAATTTGAAATTCAGTAAAAAAAAAGTAAATGTCTTTAGCATGACATCAGACTTTACTAGAGAACAGATGCATGTTGTTCTCCTACTTTGTTTTTTCACAGTTGGTGGAATGACCGGTGTCTTCTTCCCCTTTCTTCTGTGTGTGTGAAATTATATCTGGGAAGTACTTGGTAGGGGGTTTTGGACTAGTACGCTAAAATATTTAAGTTCATTTATGTCAAATGAGTTCTATCTTAAGTCTAATTTTTTGGGTAATTCAATTAAATTTAATATAAATTGAAACTGAGCATATTAATCTACTATATTTTATATTATAAAATACAATTAGGCTAGAATCGAGTTGATCTGAGTCAGTCTTGTTCGTCTACTGAACCTCACTTCTAAAATTTGACTTGACCCGACTCGATAGATAATAGGTTAAAATCAAAATTGATTTTGGCCAAATTTTTTTTAAATATAGGTGAAAAAACATAGGACTATAAAAGACTATCACCATTAACATATAGTAAAGCATCTATGGCTTAGTCATGCTTGGGTTAGCGTGGTTTGTTAACCTTTTATTTACTTTTTAGTAATGCTACGTGAAATATATTTGAAAAAAGAAGAGGAGAGAGAAACCCAATAAATGTTTACCGACAGCATAGTAGCACGCCGCATCCAAATCTCCTGCCGGAAGCAAGCATAAGCATGGCATCCACCATTTTCTTTTCTTCTCTTTTTAGCTGTTTGCGTCCCGCATATTAGCTGTCTCAGATAGATAGAGAGGAGAGAGAAGCATGGCACATTGGCCATGCCGGTGATCCCCGTGGTGATCACTGTGGCCGTGTCCTAGAGGTGAAGCAACCAATAAACCCCACAAATATGCATCCTAGAACAATTTGTCCTAGAAAAGAAATCAAGTACTACTACTAATAGTAGGACAGAGAGAGAAGAGATATATATACCAAGAATGGCGTTGCTGGCCGCCGCATTGGCCGGTCTCCTCCTTGCCCTTGCGGCGGCGGCGGCGGCCGAAGCCAGCACCGACGCCGCCGATGGTACGAGTCTTAGCTGCCCTGCACGATTCCGAGTTGTTGGTTTCTTGAAATGTTTGGAGTTCTTCCTTTTCTTGTGTGCTCGTGTGATGAGTGATTCGATTCTTGCAGTTGCGGCCCTAGGGAATCTCTACACTTCCTGGAAAAGCCCGTCACAGCTGACCGGCTGGTCGGCCGGCGGTGGCGACCCCTGTGGAGCCGGGTGGCAGGGCGTCTCCTGCTCCGGCTCCGGCGTCACCGCAATGTAAAGATCCTGTGGTGATTTATTTGCTTGCGTGGCTGCGGAAAGAAATTGTGGTGTTTGATTTTTACTCCATTTGTGGAAGTTCTTGATAGAATAGTTTCTTTTCTAATAGCCATGGAAAGCACCTGCTGCAATAACCATGTCTCTGCTCATGTTTGCATGTTGGAATAGGTTTTTTTGGGCATGTATGCTGTGCTGTGATTTCCTCTCCTTTTTTGAGTACATTTACCCAACTTGTGTTAGTTTAGTAACAATGTTTAATAGGGTGTTCATTAATATGGCCAATGAAGCACAATTTATGTCTCAGATAAAAAAAGAAAAACTATGTTTAGACACATCGATGGAAAGTGACCACTATTTTTCAGCACAGTCCTTATTCAACAATTTTTCATAGCAAATTTGTTGATTGGTCTCTGGCAGTCCTAGTACCGAAATTGTCATGGATTTGGTTATGAAAAGTGGAAAGTTTCTTTGTAGCATATATTATCATTGATGCTAAGCCTTTGTTTTGTTAACTACCGATGTTGCTATAGGAAATTGTCCTAAATGAAAATGCTTAATACTCAGCTATTTTGCTTCCTTCTCATTCTACAGTAAGCTTCCTGGGATGGGGCTGAATGGCACTCTGGGATACGAACTCTCCAATCTATGGTCATTGAACACAATGTGAGAGCTAACAACTATTCTACACTCTTCATTGCTTTATGCATTATTCTTATCAAACGTTTCCTTGCAGTGATTTGAGCAACAACAACTTGCATGATTCAATTCCTTACCAGTTGCCACCGAATCTCACCTATCTGTAATGTGTCCCACCTAGTTCACTTGTTTTGTGTAACTGGTACTTGTAATTTAATTCTTAATGATATGCAGGAATCTGGCTGACAACAATTTCTCTGGCAACCTTCCATACTCTATATCTAAGATGGCTTTGCTAGACTACCTGTAAGCTGCTATCTATTGCAAGTTTGCAACATTTGTATGCACAAGTACTATCATTGTTTTTGTTTGCTAAGTATAACTGAAGTTAACCTTTCTATGCAGCAATCTGAGCCACAACTCATTATCTCAACAAATTGGCGATCTATTTGGAAACCTCAACTCACTTTCTGAATTGTAAGACTTTGAAACTTTGTTCTAGACATGCAAGCCTTGATAATTTGAATTTATGGAACTGACAGTTTTGCCATACACAGAGTATTCATACCTTTTTCAGAACATCGATGAATTTTAGACACCATCTGGCTTGAATCTTCTTGAAAAGGCTAATGTAAAATTGTATGAAGTGTCTGCTTGCTTCATGGATGTAGAAATTCACTAGTAATTCTGTGTCTATTGACTAGTCCAAATGCTATCATCTCCATTATACATGGAAAGAAAAGGACCAATTGGCATGATGATTGAATTGGAATTTTGGTCTTTTTTGTTTAGTTCCATATTTTAACTGCTTCAAAATATATACCCATGTATGGAATGCTTGTATGATTTACCCTCAACTTGGTCAACACTATTTCATAACCTTGATATTTGCTAAATAGATAGAGGCAGGGGTGGCTATGTATCTGAGAGCTATTTAGTTGCCTAAAGTATAGTGCTTCCAATGCAAGCCAATCAATCATCCCTCCCATAACAAGAAGATTAGAGTCAGGAAGAATGAGGCCGAAACTTGGTTTATGCTGATTTGACATCCAGTTTTATCATTGAAATGTGTAACAATCACAAGAAGATTACTGTTTGAATGATACTAACATCATTGCTCTCACCCTTGGTTTCATGAGTCCATCTTATGCTATTTAAATTTCTTGACAGAGATGTATCTTTCAATAACCTGACAGGGGAGCTTCCAAATTCTCTTGCCTCTCTGTCAAATCTCTCTAGTCTGTGAGTATTAAATAAACCTTTAAAGAAGAACTCCCATGTGTTTTAACTTCTTTGTTCTGATTGCTCCATTCTAACCCATTTCACAGTTGTATGCAAAATAATCAACTAACAGGTTCTGTTAATGTTCTCAGCAAGCTAAGCCTTACTACATTGTAAGTTGACTTTTCAGACATCAATATGACTACTTTCTTGCTTGCATGATAACTATGAATTCTGTAAACAGAAACATTGCAAACAACAATTTCAGTGGCTGGATACCAAAAGAATTCAGCTCAATTCCAAATCTGATGTATGTACCAACATGTTGTACTGCCTCTTTTGTGAAAATCATTGCTAATACATTCTGATGAGTTGTTGGAATTGCAACCATAGACTTGGAGGAAACTCATTTGCCGATGGACCTGCTCCGCCACCACCACCTTTTATGCCACCACCCCCTCAGAGGCCACTTAATCATCCTAACCATTCTCATGGAGGAGCAAATGCTCCAAATGGCCCTGAGAGCCCCATCGGTCAAGGTGACAAGAAGCAAGGTCTGCAAGCAGGTCCGCTTGTGGGGATAGTTATTGGTTCGATAGTTGCTGCCTTATGTGTACTTTTGCTTTTGGTATTCTGCATTCGCAATGTTCGGAAAAGGAAGGATGATGCCAGCAGTGAACCAAAAGATTTTATAGGTTCTCTCTCAGTAAACATGGAGAGAGGTATGAAGTTTTTTCTTATATCTTATGCTGACATGTTCTGTTGTCATTACATATTTTTGTCGAATGCTGTATAATTTTCAGTTATGTAAGACAACTTCTTTTAGTATCCTTAGTTGATAAGGTAACCTTGGAAGTTGAAACACTGATTGACTAAGCCAGAAACTACGAAGTGCAGGCATTAGTAATGAAAAAGCATGCAAGATAATTGACTAATTGAGATGCGACCAACAGTAGATCTCAAGTTACTTCATCATTAAAAAAAACTGCAAATTACATGGCAACCTCCAATATAGAGCACATTAGTGGCATATGCTGCTTTTGCATGCATAGGTTTGAAGTCAAGATCATATAGTTTCATAATCTAGCTTGAGTTAGAATGGTACCTAATTATAGTAGTGGAAATCTAGAATTATTTGCGGTCAGTAGAGCCAACTCTTGTTACAGCAAAATGGAACAGCAAATTTGGGTTTGTTGTTCTCGAGATATAACCGACAGATAAAGGGAACAATTGCAAAAACTCCAGTTTCCCCTCCTTCGATAATATTCAACATACTAAATTGTTACATACCCATGAGTGGTGATTCAGATATTTACTTTTACTCTCTTTGTTTTGATTTTGCAGCTTCTAACAGGGAAATCCCAGACCAGAGTCTTGAAGACGCCCCTGTAGCAACTTTGAAAACCCTACCTGCTGAAAAAATGACTCCTGAAAGGGTGTATGGTAAAAATGGCTCTATGAAGAAGATCCCCATAACAGCAATTCCCTATACTGTTGCTTCTCTCCAAGTTGCTACAAATAGCTTCTGTCAAGATTCCCTACTAGGCGAAGGCTCACTTGGTCGTGTTTACAGGGCTGATTTCCCCAATGGAAAGGTAAAATATGCCTCAGTTAATTGGCTTAAACAAAATCTGTACATTGTGTTGATTGTAACTATCTCCTTCTTGCTCATGCTCTTCAAGTAGTCAGTAAAATGGATCAACTTTATTTCCGTAAGTGCCAATTTGAACTGGAATGCTATTGTATACATGATTGACTCATTTTATCAATGTAGCAGATTATTTACTTTTAATATTGTTCATGGAATTATACTGTTTACATGCTCAAGTCTTATGGTTATGTTCCTTTGCTATGTAAGGCAGTAAGTTGTGTGCTGAGAAAAAAAACCAACAAATGTATGGTAAATAGCAATAAATATATGATTTTTTATACTGCTTTTTCTCCCTTTTCTTTTTGTCGTCATCATGCTGTACACTCAACTGAGTTGTGTGCTGTAATTGCAGGTCCTTGCAGTGAAGAAGATAGACAATGCTGCCCTTTCATTGCAGGAAGAGGATAATTTTCTTGAGGCAATATCGAGCATGTCACGACTTAGGCATCCAAACATTGTGCCACTTACAGGCTATTGTATTGAACATGGGCAAAGGCTTCTTGTTTATGGGTACATTGGAAATGGAACACTGCATGACATGTTGCATTTTTCTGATGAGATGAGCAGGAAGCTTACTTGGAACATCCGTGTGAGGATAGCACTAGGCACCGCTCGAGCTTTAGAGTAAGTTATTTGAGCCATATAGTATTTTTCTCACTCAGAAGTTTGTGGTAGAGGACACATCTAACGTCTTTGAAACCTTTTCACAGATACCTGCATGAAGTGTGCTTGCCCTCTGTTGTACATAGAAACTTCAAATCTTCAAATATCCTACTTGATGAGGAGTATAATCCGCACTTGTCTGACTGTGGGCTTGCTGCCTTGACACCCAATACCGAGAGACAGGCAAGTAGTGTATTAGCACATCTAGGCATCATAATTATTTCCAAAATGTCATGTTGGTCTTATGTAGTTGTTATTTGGATTAAATAGTTATCATCATGTTATACAGGTTTCGACTGAAGTGGTTGGTTCATTTGGATATAGCGCCCCAGAGTTTGCCATGTCCGGAATTTATACTGTAAAGAGTGATGTGTATAGTTTTGGAGTAGTAATGTTAGAGCTATTGACCGGCCGGAAACCACTCGACAGGTAGATCGTCTAGCTTCCTTTCTGATTTTGGTGCAGTCTATTTTCTAAGTAGAGATGATATTCATTCATCTACTACCCTTTGGATGTATATTTCAGTTCTAGAGAGAGATCAGAACAGTCTCTTGTTAGATGGGCTACCCCTCAGCTTCATGACATTGATGCACTTGCAAAGATGGTTGATCCAGCAATGAATGGGATGTACCCTGCAAAATCTCTCTCCCGTTTTGCGGACATCATTGCCCTGTGTGTTCAGGTATGTTCTAGCTTTGCTGTAGATGATCAGTTCTTGATGTATACAGAGCAGACATGGTTTCTAACACCATCTAATTCTGTTAATAGATCAAGCGTTAACCATCCAGCTATGAGTAGGTTGCTTTGCTTAATGAGACACTAATTCGTTGTATCATAAAGTTCTCTTCTCGGCTCATTTTGTTTATGAGTTTCTTGTCAGGGCCATCTCCTAAGAAATGTTCTATTTCTTCTGTTTTTGTAGCCAGAGCCAGAGTTCCGTCCTCCCATGTCTGAGGTTGTCCAGCAACTTGTACGCCTGATGCAGAGGGCTAGCATAGTAAGGCGGCAGTCAGGAGAAGAACTAGGATTTTCATACAGGGCCCTAGAGCGCGAAGGAGACATGAGAGACCTCTCCTTCTGAGCACAGGTTCCTTCTATGATATACGCATGAAACAGCTCGGGTGTTCAAGTTGGGAGGACTAGAACTGGACTCGGCGCTCTGAAGAGTATGAACTAGAGAGCACGAGTTGCTCGTGACACATGTCAGGATCGCACAAATTTGAGAAGATTATTTTGGTACTTCATTGTTCAATATTTTTCACCATTCTCCTTTTCTTTTTTTTTTTTGTGTGTTTTTCCCAGTTGGTATACTCACTATTGGACTTCAACTGAGGTTCAAAGGCATGTATAGTATGTTGGTGACTGGTAAAGAAAAGAAGAAAAAGAAGGCAGCATGATTTTATGATATGTTAATGATGCAAAGCCCCAACACCTAACTTCAAACTTTCTTTGATTACCAGCAAAAACCAAAGTATGAAATTTACTGTTTCACTTCACTCCATCTTACCATATGTTCTGTAACTGAAATCATGAGGATACTATAATACACAAAAACTCCAGGGCAATTTTTTTGTATTTTGCGAGAAATGTGCAGGCGAATTTTTCGTATTTTGCAAGAAATGTGTTGATCTGACTATGAGCAGCATAAGATCTAATACATGGAATGACATGGCATACCTTAATATAAACTCTTATCTATAAATCTTCATGTAACAACCAAACTTAAGGCATCTTGCGGCAGCAATTGTCAAATCACCCAGAAGTAAGCTTCACAGCAAGATTCTAAAAATGCTGTGCAAATGGAGTAAATCCCAAATCCTTCTTGTGAATCTTAAATACATTAGATAGCAATGTTAAAACCAAAGGTCCCATAACAAGATCTACAGGTGATGAAAAATACAGGTAGCCTCCTCACCTATCCCTGTCCTGTATTAAGTTATTGATCATCTTGGCGAGAGGGGCAGTGCCCTTGGCCATGATCTCCAGCCTTGACTCGTTCGACGCGCGCGCGAACAGCGAGAGACCGAACAGCACGAGTTCGCGCAGGAATAGCCTCGACGACAAGAAGCCGTGCCAGTAGTGCGGCTCAAGGTCGAAGAATGCGTCGAAGAACCGCCGTGTACCGTCCAGGTCCAGCTTCAGCAGGATGTCCATGCCGAAGCAGAAGAACTCCCTCTGCCGCCGCCTGTCCACCGGCCAAAGCTCCTTCCACACCCCCGCCGCGAGGGCGTCCCCGCCGGCCATGCCACTCCCATTCCCCGAATCAAGAAACCGCACAATGGAGTCCGCCACAATGGGCGCGGTCGCGAGGGTGCGCGCCACCATGTACCCCGTCGACGGGTGCACCATCCCTGCCGTGCCTCCGATGCCGACCACCCTCTGCGGCAGCACCGGCAACGGTCCGCCCATCGGTATCACGCAGTGCTCGTCCTCCTCAACGAGCCGGACGCGTATCCCCAAATGCCTGAGCCGCGCGGCCATCCTTTCTTGGATGTCGTCCATGGCCAGCCCCGGGCGCGCGACCAGCGACGTCTCCTCGAGAAATATCCTCGTCGGCGAGAACGGCATGGCGTACAAGAAGGTGGGCACACGGCTGTTGCGCTCCCTGATCTCCGTGCCCTCGGCGAGGTGCGAGTCGCGCCAGTCCATGAACACCATCTTGTCGATGTCGAACGGATGGCCGTCCACCTCCGCGAGGATGCCGTAGGCCACCTGGTACCCGGGGTTGTACGGCTTGTCGTACTGGACGAGGCAGCGGGAGAAGCCGGTGGCGTCGAGAACGACGGTGGCCGGCACGGCGACGCCGTCGTCGCAGATGAGGAGGGAGGTGGCTTCTTGGTGGACGGCCTTGATGACCTTGGCCTGGTGGAAGCGGACGCCGTGGGCGACGCAGCGCTCTACCATGGTGGACTTGAGCTTGCGGCGGGCGACGCGGGCGTAGGGGCGGGACAGCGACTTGGCGCGGCGGTCGTCGATGAAGACGGAGGCGGACGGCCAGACGGCGTCGAGGCAATGGGAGAGCCCCATGGCGTCGAACTCGTCCACCCAGACGCCGTAATTGTTGGGCCACACGACGGCCGGAGAGGGGTCGATGGCGCAGACGGACAACCCCGCCTCCGAGACGCGCTGCGCCACGGCGAGCCCGGCAGGTCCGCCTCCAACAACCGCGAGGTCCACGGGCCGGGAGCGCGCCGGGTCGTAGAGCGGCAGGTCGAGGGAGAGGAGCTCGGGCCGCGCCGGTGGGGCCAGCGAGCGCAGCTCCTGCGCCGCGGCCGCGCTGCACACGATGGGGCCGCGCGGGAGCGGGGGCTTGTACGGCGCGGGGTGGTGGCCGCGGAGGAGGAGGGCGGTGGTGGCCATGGTGGGTATTTTGGTGGGTCGTCGGGTAATCTTGAGGCGATAAGCTTCTTATTGTCTTTGGGTGGGGGAAGAGCAGCAGCACAGCGTAGTGGTGGGTGGTGCCATTTTTCAGGCAGGTACCTGTATTTTGCTATTTTGCTAAGTAGTTTCTTGGTATGTTTAAGACAAGAGGCGCGTGTATGATTTTGCGAGTGTAGAACGTTGTTTGTGTCTAAGTAGCTTATATGTTTATAAATTTATGCTCTTTACTCATTGATACACAGACGATCTATGCAGTGCCATGTGTGAACTACTGAGGAGCATACATTTTTCATGATTAGTTTCCCTGTTTCCTTTTCACTTTTCAGTGTGTTTCATTTTGAAGCATTAGCCCACACGCTACAGCATTTGGCAGCCAATTCTACTGGAGTGTATATCCAGTGTAGAATGTGAAAGGTACACTAAGAAAACATATCTAATTCATGCTACATCTTAGAACAAGACCTTTCTTTTCTGATAAACCTTGGATGCATGTACTAAAATGTAAGGACCAGTGGATGTAAATACTTAAAATGGAGAGAAAAGAAGGATAAGTTTGTAAAGATGATGTTGTTGAGGATTCCACTAATAGATCCTGTGAAGGTGTTTGAAAGAGTAGGGACAAGAGGCGGACGAAAATGGGTTCCACTTGAAGGATACCTCCTCTTCTCCTCGTTCTGTCCGCCGTCCAATTTCCCGGTCACAGTTAAACGAGTTATTTGTAAATAATTATACAGGGTTGTTTTGGATGTATGATTTTTTTTTCTCTCAATTTGCACCGTGTACATCTAGATTTAATCTCTCTACACTCCTCTCGATCCTTGTCATTATCGGCAAAAATCAGTTGTATCAAATATATTTGGCAATTATTTGATTCATAATCAGATTTTGACTATCTAAATACATGTATAGACCACAAAACTGGTCGACGGATTTTGGCCACAAAGCTGGTTAGGAACCGCAATGCTAACAAAATCAAAATCAACATTGAGTTTAAGGGTTTTTAAAAAGTTTTTAGTGTCAAACTTGTACACTATCTGTTCAAGAGTGTCATCACAGCTACCTCTTAGTTTAACAACGACTATCACAACTCACCCCTATATGTTTGTCATCATTCAATATTTTTATAAAAGACGAGTATGTTCAGACTGTTACGGGTCATTGCCAAGAGGGAGAGAGTAGTAGAGAGTTAGAGAAATGATATTTATAAAATAACTCAAAATAAAAAAATAATTTGAAAAATGACCCACAGTTTACTGAAATTGCAAAAAAGATTTTTTTGGACACGATAACTCAATTATCACGGTCTGAAACCACAAGAGGACGAATCGAGCACTAATCGCGCCTCACAGGCGTGACAGAAACTTTGTTCCCATCCTATTTGCGACAGAAACTGGTCGGGTAGTCGAGTACGCTTCAGAACCTGGTCGAGTGGTCAAAGTCAAATGCACTCGATCACCCGACCACTCGACCGCTCGATCAAATTCTGTCGCAGATGGGGTGGAGAAAAAGTTTCTGTTGCGCGATAAGTCTCTGATTCGTCCTCTCACAATTCCAGACGGCAATAATTGACTTAGCGCGTCCAAAAAATCATTTTTATAATTTCGGTAAATCGAAGATCATTTTTCAAATTATATTTTTATTTTGGATTATTAATAAAAAAATTCGAGTTAGAAACCATACCTACACGTACTTGAGCCGATTGAGCCATGCCAAAGTTGCGTGTGCGCTACACACGGCCACAATCCCAAACACTTTTGCAAGTTAGCCGCAGAAAACCACAAATTTCCAGCTAGGTTAGGATTTATGCAAAAGAAAAAACCCTAGGTTTTCCTCGTTTACAAGTAGATCCACATTTCTTTTGGACAGCATGCACATTGCCCCCTCTCATATTGCTACAGTATCAGTCAGGTCAATCTTGTTGTCAACTCCAACAAGAAGAACATATAAATCCATCACTCGCACATACACCATACTTGAGCACTTCCCTGGCAAGAACAAGGTAGGAAGCACAGTAGGGCAATCACACAGCAAGTAGCGTGCACAACAATTTCCAGAGATTGCATGCACAATTGAACTTGCTATTGCTATTTCACGGGGCAGAAGTAAGCACAAGCATCACAGTGAACCAGAGCAGATTAACAGGAACTGCAACGAGGTAAATCTCCCACCCCAATGCCAAATTCAGTTAAAAATTTCATGAAACCATAGGATTTTTGCATGGCATATGATCACATAGCAATTAGTAATCTCCACATTTGCATCATAGGCCATGAACACCATCACAGATCAATAGTAGCACAAGACAGAAGCACAAACTCAAGAGAACTAGTATCATCAACTCATAGAGCATAGAGCACAGAGCACCATTGCTCACTGGCGCCACAGCCACATACCAAGCACAAGAGAGTAAGAGGGGGAAGGGGAGCGTACCTGGGCATCGCATTGGCGGCCAGGCAACCGGCAAGCTGGCCGGCACGGCATCCACCCACGCGGCGAGCTATCGATGCGGCCACACGTGGCCGCGACCAAGCATGGCTGCAGGCCGCGGGGAGGAGGCAGCAATGGTACGGCTTGGGCTATTACCAGCTGTCAACGCGAGCGTGTGAAGCGAGTCGTCTGCATAAATCGTCTGCGTGGAACGCGGTGGTGCCATACCTACACGTAGGCTTGGGGCGTGTCGTCTATGTGGAACGCGGTGGTGTTACGTCAGTGAAGAGAGCGGAGCGCATCAGCGACAAAGCATAAATCGAGCTTAGTGAGTTGGCAATCGGCGACGACGAGCCAGCTCCAGAAAGGTTGCCGATTGACGGCGGCGGGCGACATCACAGAAGCGAGCGAGTGGATGTGAGTTTGCACGAGCGCGGTGGCGGCCGAGCGAGGGAAAGGAAAGGGTGAGCGAGGGCCTCGATTAGCAGCGACGAGCCATTGCCGGGGTTCTGGAGGCAGCGGCAGCTCGTTTGCGAGAGAACGAGGATGTAAGTAGGCGAGTGAGGAAGTCTAGGGGAGGCTTGGGTTTGCCGTCGGTGAGGCCGGTGGCCGGTGGACTGGATGAGGGTCGACGGGGGTGGCTGGGGCGAGAGAGAGAGGTGTGTCATGTGTGAGTGTGCATGTGTGTGTTGGGTGGGTTGGGCCTGGGCCTGCCCAACCCGAGCAGTGGCCAGTCTGGCCCAGCCAGAAGTTTTTTTAAAAAAATAAAAAGATTAAAATTTTAATTTATTTATAAAATTAATGATTTCCTTATTTAGGACAATAAATAAATGAATTCCTCAAAGTATACAATCTTTGTAAATTCAAGAAAATTCTATTATCCAATTTTGGAAAACAAATACAATGTAGAGACAATTTATTTTCCAACCTTGGATACTTTATACAATAGAAAAGCTTAATTCAATAATTTTATTAAATCGACTACTGTCCTTGCAAATTTAAATTATATATATAATTTCAAAAATATTGTAAAATAATTTAAGTTCACGACAAGTTAATAAAAATGCTTATAGTTTCTGTTTAAGTTTAATTTGAAGAGCTCCTCATAGTCGTGAGTGAGTGGGAAACGTGAGATTTAGGATGTACTCATTTTTTTCTTGCATTATTGAATGTAGAATCAAAGATGATGATCTAGAGGAGGTGGATAGGTCATTTAAAATTTTTGACTAAAAATTGATTTTTGCATTTATATAAATAAAAATCTGTTTGCAATCATCCTAAATGAAAACTAGTGGTTTAAAAGAATTTTGCAAACTAAGAGTGATATGCTAACAATGGCAAATATGCAAACCAAATCAAGTACAATAAATGAAAAAGGAGAGCAAGAAAATAAACTAAGTAGACAAGAATTTTTCTGAGGTCTCGGAGACTCGTCAGATCTCTCTTACTCCTCATTGAAGTATTCATTCGTGAGTTTCGCTTCGATATTCACTAAGATTTCTCTTTTTTCATTCAAGATAGACAAGCACAAAGTCTTCCACAACACTACCGGGTCTCTTCAATAATTTTCGTCGATGAAGAATCTTTGGGCTCCCTCGACCATCTAGATGATGGTCATCATCAAGAGTAATAGGGTCAAACTCTTTACTTAACACTAATCAAGTGTTAGGAAGCTCATACATGTGAGGAGAAACTCACGCAATGACTCTCAACTCACTAAATGATCTATTAATGCAAATGAGCTCACTAGACAATCTCATTTTAATACAATATATGAGAGTTGAATGCTCTAGAGTGTGCTTGAGTTGAATGTCAATGAATTCTAGTGCAAAATTTTACAAATGAAAGCCCCAAGCCATACTATTTATGGCTCCTATATAAATTCTAATCGTTGCAAAAGATTGGCGCAAAGATCAGCCTTTCCAAACAATTTGGAAAAACGTCAGATAGACCGAAACAGTTGTAACGGCTACTAACAAATTTTAGAACCAGCCGTTGTGGGCAAGTGATAATGCAATCGGACAGTCCGTAAAATTTCTGGACAGCATGGTACATACAAAAACTTTAAAACCAAACATACACCCTCATTAGAAAAATGTCCAAGACAATTTAAGAAATATCTAGTACAATCTAATTATTATCCGATTCAAAACAAATCTTAGAAGTGGAAAAACATACCCACTATTAGAGACTGTCCTAAACATTTCTGAATAGTCCATTCAAATTTCAAACATTCTTTTGGACAATTCGAGTAAGTTTGTATAGCTTTCAGTTAAAGGGGCATAACTTTTTGATCTAGACATTAGATTTAGATACTCATTGGCTCGTTAGAAAGCTAACTCGAAGGGATACAACTTCTTCAATAAGATGAAGACCTAATTTGGTCTATATTACTCTAGAAAATATAAAACATTTTAAAGCCTCCACCCGAATTGAATTTTTCAAGTTTAAGTACCAATGCCTTCACTAATCATTCAAATCAATTTAAAAATAATTTGATGACCTATGAATTATGCATGCATTTGAGTTTCTCACACAAGATATCATCAAGCTATTAACCCAAAATCTCTCTTTATAGTATAGTCAAAACTAGAAAACAAGAATCCACTGATCTGACTATCTCTGAACACTACGACCAATAAAGTTTTAGAAAATAGATTCTTAATCTTCTATATTACTTTTTGTGGAGCTCGGCCAAGCTTGAGGAATCTCGGTCATACATTCTCTCCAAAATAATCTTCTTCTTCATCATCTCGAATCCAATTGAGACTAAAAGATATATTATCAGCAAACACATTTATCATTAATCACCAAATAATTAATATGATGGAGGTTGACTCAACATTGGATTGTCTCTCAAGCCTGATAAGTCATGTAATTTTTTTTTTCTAAATCAAGAGAGGATATAGGCCAGGAATAGTAGCAGGAGCCTGATCTGGAACTTTTGCCCTACTCTCAGGTCAGTTTTTCTAGGTAAGTTTTCCCTACTTGATCACGGTGAATGTGATTGGTTGATTCTATTTGCTTATAAAGTTATTTTAAATCTAGATAAATTTATCACCATGCATCAAAAGGGCTAATTTTAGGAAATAACACAGAAGGCTTGAGAAAAATATGCTACTAGCTTGGTATGAAAAGATTATGATAGCAATAATGGAAGCACAAGACTTGGATTCCGCAAAAGTCAATATTTACAACTACGACCCGCTTACTTTGGATTAGACAATGATGAGTAATCAAGCTGCCACAAGACTTTAGTCCTTTTGTTTCAAGAGTTGTTTAGTTTCTGAAAAAAAAAACTTATCTATGTTGTAATGTAATTTATTCTAGATGGTTCTCTAAGTAAGGAAAAATCCATGTGATGTAAATCATGTTTAATTATTTTCATGTTTCTGTTTCATTATTCTGACGTGGATATTCCCCAAGAAAACCAAATTTTTTATTTTTCTGTGGGCACGGGAACCACTCAAATTCCGGGAACCGAAGCGTGGTTGGGTTGTGGTACAGAAGAATGGTCAGGTGGACTTTCCGATGCAGCCAGCAGTCCGTAAAGCTGCAACCACACGAGCTTAGATATTAATATGTTGTTGCATTCCACATGTCATTGGACACCAGGTGCTATTGTGTGACACACATGCTTGCAGGGGCATGACCCGACCAAAAGATCGGACACTGCACCGACCAAGTGTCACATATCTCAGTTTACCTCTCACCTTTCTGTGTCCCTCTCTGTAACATGTAGACATAGCTCTTCGAGATTTGCATCATAGTTATCATGAATTGGCCAAAATTAGCCAACTCAACCGGATTTCAGTTCCAATTAACTCAAACAATGTTGTCATCTCAAGTCTAGATTTACCAATTCTTCTCTTATGTGTCTTAACACACAAACATAAATCTTTATAACATACATCAAATTCATTTATAGTTCAATAAAATTGGTCAAATAATCTAAATTTCAACTCTTATTAGTCAAAATCATGTTATCATCTAGTCTAGACTTACCTGTCGTCATCTTTTCATATTTCTTGTAATATAAGTCATCATGATCTATACCAGAATTATCTAAACTAGCAAAAATCAATCAACTCGGTCAGATTTCAATTCTGATAAATTAAAATTGTGTTGCTATCTTGTCTAATCTTATTTATTCTCTTTCTATATTTATATATGTAACAATCAAAATCATCTAGAATTGACCAAAATCAGCCAACTTGACCAAATTTCAGGGCCGATTAGCCAAAACCACGTCGCCATCTGGCCTAGCCTCGGATTGACCGACTCGACCCGCCTGCGAGGACCCCTATTTTCTCATCCATGATCATAAAGTATAAGGTGAATAGAAACTACCAATTCACAATAAAACCATAAAACTCCAACCAGCGAGTCTACAACTCTACTTCTACATTATTATGTGTTTAGGCTACTTAGGCTAGTCAACTCTAAAAATAAGGCACACAAATTTTTGTTGTTTCCATACCATTCAAAAGTCTACACAGTTATTGCAGAGATCCAAGACCAATTCCATCCTATGCATTTCATGTAATCTCCACCATACGCTCGGGATCCAACGATCCATCTTGACAGCCCGAGTCCATCGCCACCTATATTTCAGTATCAAATATCAACTATAAAGGCAATAGGTAGTTCTTTCCTTACGAGTAATTCAAGCAACGAAAAATATAGAAAAAAAAATTAAAGGCTAAGTAATTGCATCAACCAATGGCTAAGAAATCAAACCATGCTAAATATCTGTAGATTTCCCTGGCTTGTCTAGCACAATAGTAGAATGCTTAGTTCACCTAACACTGTGAAATATATGTTTGGGAAAGTATTGAGTGTATCCCATATTTTTTGTACTTATATACTACTTATCTCAAAACACAATAGGAATGGTTATAAAAAATTTTACAAAAATCTGAGAATGTAGATATAAAAGCATTCAATTAAATCATAAAATTTCAAATTCAAATTCAATCTATACAAGGAGAATGAAAAAAAGAAAAATTATGATGAAAAGTAATTTGAACATAAAAAAAAGAAAGAGATAAATTACTATTCGCAAAAAATTATTATTTTTTCTCTTATTATATATTAAGTTTCAAATTGAAATTTTGTAGGTGCTTCATCATCACTAAACAAACATTCTCAAATTTCTTAAATATTTTTTATGATCTTTTACATAGTATATTGAGAGGGAAGTACATGAATACAAAGAGATAAGCTAAATTGAAAACTTCCCTTATATATTTTTTCAGCCTTTACCTCCGGCTGAGACCTGTATGTTTTATTTTTGTATGTTTTTCTGTATTTTTTTTCTATAATTTGTGATCATTTATGATTTGCATCAAATATTCTTATCCATATTCGATAAAAAAAATCGTTGATAAACACAGAGAGTAAGCAAGCTGCGGTCCTTACCTTACTCTTTGAAATTTAATTTCTTGACTTCGAGGAGCTAGTTACGATATTTGGCTGGTGTGCACTCCAACATCCGCGAGATGATTCTATGCTATAATTTGGGCTTACATTCTAAATTCTCTTATATTGGACACTTTCAAGATTTTTGTTATATGCCTCTTAATTTAAGAGGTGACTTTTTAAGTGGAAAAAATTCTCTTTTTTATCCGAGTACTAATCCATTTAAGACCTTAACCAGTCAAGTCTTCACTAATTCAAAAAATTTTAAGTTTAACTATAAAATATTGGTGTTCCAATGACATATGAGCGCTGAACTCACATATCAATTTCACACTCAATATCCTATAATAACATATATTTTTGTAGTGTTCTTCAATTAATTTTCCCTTTTCAAAAACTGACTGTTCTTTCATTGTCCTAATGTCCTGTTGGAAGATTGTTGTGGCTCATTTCTTTTCGTAACTAGGGAAAAATTCAGCTTAAGACTTTTAGTTCCCGTCGTGGTTGCTGTGTTGGGAGCCAGGCTCTTCCCCTGTGCTCACTTTGCTGCTCTGTAAATAACATCTAACCCCCTGTTTTGTTTTTTTAGAAACCAGGGTACCCTTTTATTTTTAAAAAAAGTCTCAATGTACCCGGATCCAGCCAAGCTTAGCTTTATGTGTCCAAAAAAAAAAAGCAAAAGAAAAAGAAAAACACACCCCAAATTTTTATTCAGGAGCTAACATGAAGGCAGCATTATACAAGAAAACAAAGGGAAATTGCAATGAACCCCTCTATTTGGACAGAGCTTCGTCAAACCTCAGGAAAAAAAAATTTGTCGACGAACCCCCCAGTTTCGAAAATGGTTTCAACCAAATACATTTTTTTTATCATAATAACATGTGTAATTTGATTGTCCGTGGGCTTTAATACATCCACATCACCCTATGTGCCAGTAGACAAATCACATCTTATCACCTATCTTTAGGCACATCAGCTGTGGTTTTCTGGATGGAAGGGTTGGAGCAAGCATGTTCCATCATCCTAAATTCACCTGCATTTGTTTCCAGGGGATTTATCAAGCATCTCTCCCCTCCCATTCCATCTCTACCACCCTAGCGAACCCCGACCAGTGGCGGATCTACATGCATTTATGGGTGCAGTTGCAACCCAAAAGTTTTGAAAAACATCAAATCCTGAAGTTACAATCAATTTGCAGTCCCATTCTAGTCTAGTTTAGTCCTAATTGCAACTTCAAACCCAACTCAATCATCAAACCCTACTTCCTTCGTTAGAAGGAAAATGTACTCGGTTTAAGCTATTACATAAATAGCTTGGGTTAATTTGACACAAAAAGTTTTTAGAATTCGGTGTAACTTTATCCAAAAAGAGAGGGCTTAGTGTAATTTCCCATAAAAGCATATCAATATGTAACAGAATGCAACTGAATTATCAGCTATAAGTAAACATGCATGCTACATGTCTGAATCCTCCACAAATAAGGGGACTAAGTCCCACCAGATGGATCTAGATCCGAACCATCCATTTCAAATCCAATGCTCAGCAAAGGTCTAAAATTTTCTAAATAAAAAATTGCCACTGATGGTACAATCAGATCTTGAGTATTGAAACGGTCACACAAAATCCACTTAGCCCTATTTGGGTAAGAGAAAATCCCCACAGGGAAGGAGATCCCATTAAGATTCTATATTAAATCAAACTAATATCTCAAATCTATCCTATAAAAATCCCGTAAAATAAACCAAAAAATGCCCTTCTCAAACAGGCCCCGGTGGAGTTCGGGATAAATCAAGGGGATCAGGATCCTGCCACCATTTATTTTATTCCTCAGGTCCGAGAAAAACAAGTAAAAAAAACCTTAAAAATCACTGGCCACTGTGGAAATCCAAAACAGTGTAACAGCTTTACATGTCCAGTTTACACAAGATGAAAAGTTGCAATCACAGAATACAATGTCAAGTACACGGAATTGCAAATGTCAGCTCCATCTGGATTACCAAAGTATTCGAGCAAGTATTTTTAGAGAATACAAACCTTAAAACATTTCAATTGATCAGAGCTACAAAGCAATCAAATTACAAGCAACTACAATTTCTTTCATGCTAAAGATTGCATACTAAACAATAAAAAGTAACTAGTTCCAGATGGCTCATTTCTCTGCAGGGGGGGGCCCCTTTCTTCATTTAACAAATGAATCACTTGAAAGAATAGAACGGGTTGCAAACAAATTATCATTTCCTCTCAAAAAAAAATTCAAGGGAAACAATACACATTTATGGGCAATACACCTCCTATGACTGAACCAAACACCCAATTGAATGAATTATACAAACGGGATTAAATACAGACAAGTACCACCACTAACCTTTTGGTATTTTCAGCCCCCAGAAGCTGACGTCACTTTGAAACAGTCGATATTGCACAACTTGACGGACTTCATCATCCCTCCAAAGCTGTCACACCATTTGATCACAAAAGAGTCAAGAAAAAACAAAAACAGGCTATTATCTTGTAACAGGAATCCACAAGCAACCGTAGTAATAACTGAACACATATACAGCATGCTATGGAAAAGAAACATTTCGCAGGTTATTGAGGTAAACCAGACCGGTCAATGCTTTTCCTTGGCCTCTCAGGTTGATCAACACTAGCCCTTGGTCTCTCAGGATAGTCTACGCTCCTTCTGCCTTTTTCCCTCCTATCTGTACTGCCCCTTGGCTTCTCCCGCCGATCGGTGCTTGGCCTTGGTTTATCCCTGTAGTCCGTGCTTTTCCTTGAGTTCTCCATGCCTTCAGATCCTGTTGGACTTTGAATTGGAGGACCAGAGCTCTCTGGAGATCCAGCATTTGGGGGTGGTGATTTCTCTATGGCTGCAACAAACCTTTTTAGGTGCCTAATGTATTCTGGGTAGAGTTCCAAATTACAGTGATTTCCTCCTCTGATCCACAAAGGCTCATACTTCACTTTAGAGAGTTCCCACAGCCCCCTCCCATGGGAACAGTCGACAACATCGTCGGCTGTACCCTGCAGACAACAGATGATATTAGGATCTTGAGCAGGTGAAAGTTTTGTAGTTATTCAATAGTCAATTTTCTTCTACAGTATAATCAGAATGAATAGATTGTAAAAGACCTGACAAGGAATAAGTTGCACCCACCCTATGAAAACAACTCACACAAATAGTACAGAAATATAATCATGATGACAACTTGTACTGACCAGAAATACATCTGTCGCGTTCCCAGGGTCTGTTACTCTTAACCAACATTTTTTATTCATCTCAATCAACCAAGAAACTTTTGCGTGCATTACAATTTGGTTGACATACTGGAGCTGATAGCATGACAGTCCTATACCTTTTATCCATAAGAGACCTCCTCAGATAGCAGGTTTCTTCAAAATTCTACCTATTCCCATGTGTATGGAAAATGGGCCCATATTTCTTGGTGAAGATTAATTGGTCAAAATAACCATGAGTAGCCACTTATAAAATATTACTTAAGTCTATTCCTCTTAGCCTAATATGTAACCCTCATTAGCATGCCAGAAACCAAAACCACACCCTACATTACAGGTATTCTGAGATAAGTCACGGTTGGTAGGCCATAGACCTATTGGTCAGATGCCAAAAGCCACTATAGTGGCTCGCAACAAAAACCCCATTTTGAAGTACCAAGAGTCGCAAACAGGAGAACACCCCATAATTCTTCTTCAGCTAAGTAAAGTTCTATGCCCAGCGCAAAAATGCACCATTTCTCACATAGTTACTTTTGGTTGGAGGATTCATTATAACAGTGGCAATGGAAGTATCAATGTATAAAGTGGTAACTAAAAAAAATGGAATAACTGCCATAATTAAAAGTTCATATATAACCCATATGTGGGGCCATAAACCACAACTTGCCATAAAATAACTGTAGACATTTCACACATGCTTGACCATTCTACCCACTCAGTAGCACAATCACCGTAAAGCCTACGTACAAGTGATCTGATGTAACTCTCTATTATCAGCAAGACATCACAAGCGTGTGGGTACGAGCTCATGCAGAGTCATGCACTCACACACCCCACACACTCCAAGGAACCCACACACACACACCCACCCCCAATAATGGGGAGAAGGCGCTGTACATGTGTACATGCACACCCAAAGTCATATGCTATCAAATAAGTTTGCTGTCGGGATAAAAGATACTCACATGGATTACTAGCACAGGACATAGGACTAATGGAATTTTGTCAACGTTCTGCATAGGTAAGTAGAAATTAGATACAGATAAGTACTAAATAGGATTGACACAAAATGTAAATCAATTACCTTATATATGTCAAACCAATATGTATGCTTTACAGGATACATCACTCTTAAGCCTGACAAAATTGGGCTATGTAAAACAACTGCTCTCAAATGAGGCAAGCGGGAGGCCAAATCCAAAGTAGGACCACTGCCAACTGATTGACCATACAGAATGATATTTTCCTCAGATGCTCCATAAGTATCTACAAGACATCTGTAAGCAGCCTCTATATCCGCATAGGTATTTTGCTCACTGGGCTGCAGCATTAAATAAAAATGAAGTGTTAGGTTATGCAAGTTAACAAGAGTCAACACAAAACATAAAAGAAAAAGAAAAAGAAAAAAGCTTTATACCTTCCCAGAAGATTGTCCATAACCAGAATAGTCATAACTGTAAAAGAAAGTTATAAAAGCTGTTAATGTTACACCAGAATAGGCATAGAAGTGACAAAAATAGAAGACCATCAACTGGTTTGCATGGTGTCGACAAGGAACATGACATAAAGTGGTGCTTCATTTGTTACCTCCTCTCATCTATAGATTGTGGAACCTTTGTAAGGCCCGACCACATGAGGTATCGAATGAAAGCACTAAATATCATAGGCAGAATAGAGTGCAGTTGTCAACTGGCAAGAAATAAAGGGATCGATACCGCAGAAGGCTAAGTTCCAATGTCTTATACCATTGAAGACCTTTTTCTTACTACTAAGTACAACTGAAGACTAGGTTAAATATGACATGGAATGAACTGTCAGTGCAACTAAGCTGGCCACAAAGGCCAATGAACCCTGTCAACAGGATTCATCTATGATGTTGACATTATATTAGTCAACTCTTTCAAACACTTGTAAAGAGTAATAACTTGAACACTCGATCACCCAGCATTATTACGTCTCGTGCTAAAATGAATTATCACAGAAAGGGCGAACTAGGTTCAAACAACAAAGATAAACGATGATTATATTAGTAACCCACTAACCCAGCTAAGAAACAACAGACAAATCTTATGAGTTAAAAGGAGCAAAGAACAAATCAATTATACCTTTCTGTAGAACTTTAACTTTGCTAGATGTGTTAGATCCACAGAACCATTCAACGATTATAACCTAACAACAAGCCAACAACCAGCCCATCCATCAAACAGATTCATCTTATCAGACTTACCTAATTTCCTCCCTCAAAGACCTGGCCCCACACAAATTGCATTTCGGGAAAAGGAAAGATATAAACAAAATCCCTTCATTTCTGAACTGCTCCACCAAAACAAAAGTGAAGATCCAAATAAGGATCAGGAAAAGCCAACGGACTAAAACTTTAGTCAAAGTACGCCAAATTCAAAGTATGTGAATGTTCCCTCTACTGAGATCCAAGATTTCTTAACAAAAGGAAATTGAACAAATAGAGTGGTGAAGATTCAAACTTTCCAGTGATCCACTTCTGAAGAGCCATCCAACAAACCTGACTAACTACTGAACTGTTCACACATGTCCTGAGAGAACACATAACTCAACATTTGCAAAACAATCACAAACTTACCAGAAAGATGAAATTTCGATTAACCTATTCTGATATTCAAACTTCGATGAAAGTTACAGAAAAAGGATAAATGTTTAACAATTCAATCCTAAACTTCATTCTAAATATCACCTTTTCCTCAGCACACTTCATTGGTGAACAATTCTAAATAAATCCAGCAAAAAGATAGAGCTTTGGTAATATCTAATAAATAATTTGACCAAACCATTCAAACTTTGATTGAATATAATGACAACATCAGCGCCCCCACCACTTACCATTTTATAGAACAACTAAACTATTAACAATCCAATAGCAACCAAACACTAAAATAAAAAAGTTCTTTTTCCCTCCATGAGATCCACATATCCCAGAAACTATAATAGTGTCCAGAAGAAGACATGCCCATCCAACAACAGTACCCGCAAACCATTCAGCACACTAAGATCCAACTTTGCAAATTAATCTTATTCATTGGAAAACATCGCCTTCAACCAACTCCACTGACTCTTCCTCAGAAGTGCCAAACTTTTTGACTATGCTGCCAAATAGCAACAGCCACAAGCATCACTATTCCCTACTGATCTAAAAGCATTTGAATCTCTCAGTCTCCATTCCAAGACACAGCATTGCCGCGCAATTACTGCATCAGCTCAAAGGTCAACATTTTATTCAAATCAGAAAACAAAGTGCTTAAGAAAAACAACAAAGAAGGAAAAATGATCGAAGCTACGTAGCAGCCCACTAGCAAACCCAAAAGGCCAACAGTATCAACCATTTTGCAATGCTAAAAGCATAACATATCCAAACCAACTGCACACACGACCTCGACAATCAAAACTTCCATCAAACTCGACAAGTTCCCAACAGCATAGCAGAAGGCTCTACCAAATACTACAGATAGAAAATACAACAACATCCAACGCTGATGCAACATTTGGAAGTGATAACACGATCACGAGCCTAACTGCTCAAAGGCAAAAAGTTTGTATCTTTGATCCCAAACGTCCCACTGATCGTCCAAGATCCCTGCATTGCCGAACAATAAAGCAGCAACACAGACGAATCTTACTTTAAACTTTGATCCAGACAAGCGTGCCCTACGAACCACGAGCTCAAAGATCCAAGCTTTTACTGGAATCTAGCAACCTAACAGCACAATGGCACAGGAACATGAGGCAACCAAACCAAGTGTGCATACCCCATGAGGTTGACGTTGAGGTGGGAGCTCAGCTCGACGAAGAGCTCGTACATCTGGCCGAGGTCGGCGGCGTTGCCGTGGGAGTAGAGCACGGAGAGGCGCGCGCCGGGATGCCGCACGTGGATCACCACCACCTCCGTCCCGCGTTTCGTTGCCACACGCCGCGCCTCCACGTCTTCCCGGCGCGGCATGCCGGTGAGCTCCACCACCCCGTCCTCCGGCGCCGCCGCCGCCGCCGGCGAGGGCTCGACGCCGTACGACGGCGGGGTCGGCGGGAAGAACGCGAAGCGGGCCGCCACCGTGGACGTGACGCCGCCCATCGCCGCCGCCGGGGAGTCGCCGGCGAAAGGTTAGGGTTTGGGGAGATGGAGGAGGAGGAGGAGGAAGGCTTGTAATAAAGTTGTAACGCTTATTTTGTTTGAGAGGACGGAAAAGAGGAGGCTGTCTTTGTAATAATTGCAATTAAGTGGTTAAACTTTTGTGGTTTTACGTAATGGAGCCCAGTTAGTAATTGTTACTACTCACTGTTTTATGGAGTGTTTAGTTAGGCCAGTTTGGTTGAACTCTAGTTCTCGATTTCTCAGATAGAGTTGAGATTTTTCTTTCATGATTCGCAAATCACGAGCAGCAACTGCAATTGTATGTTCATACAAAAAGTATTTATCAAATATTGCTTTACTGATATACTCTGATGCTTATTTGGCATGTCTATGAACGAGTATTTTATTATAAATTGTATAAAATATTTTATGACGGGATAGTCTCTATGTTTTGCCATATAAAGTGTTTCATGACAACTTATAATTTTATGTTGTAGTACACTTTGAGTTAGGGAAGTTGTATGAGTAAAAGCAAAAGAGTATGTCTACTACCACAACTTCGAGAATGTTTTTTACTGTCTTTTCCCAATCTGAGGATTAAAACCTTCATCAATATTTACTCATTTAAAACTATAACTGCATCGCTCCTCTACGATAAAAGCGGGAGTCAAGAAGACCTATCCTCCGGTTTCTCCGGGTTTATGAGTATTTTTCAAGATTTTCTGTAATTATGTTGTATAAATTTTTTGATAAGAAATGAATAAGTGTAAAAGAAGATTTGGAAAATATACAAATTTACAAAGAATTTCAAGCCTCTAGATAAGTCATAAGAGTTCGGATATTGTATTGTTTTTATTTTGTATGATGCATTAAAAAATTCTATTGATGTTTGGCCTAAGTCTAACTCAAGATTCTTGTTCTGAGAAGTTGGAGCCCTGTAGCTTGATGATCTCTAGAAGAAATCTCAAATTCAAAGCTAACAAGAACTTTCGTAAAATTCTAACTTTTTAAGCCATTACCGAAAAAAATACCTTACTAAGCATGCATGCACGAGTGCAAAGGTTTTTTTTTTTTAAAAAAAAGTTATTGATGGCATGAGCATGAACTTATAATTGGTTTAATCATTATCTTGCCTCTGTAAATCTTAGAGCTACTGGAGCTACCCAAGAAATACTACTAACTTCCAATATAATAATATCTATGGCTTAAAGAAACTAACATAAGGTAGAATTTCTTAAAAAAAATTAACCACAGAAAAAACTCATTAAAACACTGCCAATAAATACACCACAAATTTATGCTATAAACATTATTTTATGAAATTTTCATTAATAATGGTCTGATATGTGTTCTTTGAATTCCACGTGTGGTAGTGTATCCAGCTATTAGCTATTTTTCACAATAATTTTGAGTGCATCTTTAATACGCACATATAACACTGTTCAAGATGCACTTCACTCAATATAGTTTTGTGAGGAACTGACTCGTGACAATATAATTACCATGACATCTGAGTTATCTACATAAATGATATGTTAAAACCACATCAACTTCCTATTATGTGGATTATCTTTGAATTTTTTAAGATTTAATTGTACGACTATTTTGTCGTTTAGTGTTCAAGTAGCTATGCCAATTAATTGTTTCTTTAAAAAAAACATCAGAGAAAATTTTCTTTTCAAAAGAAGGCCGACACCATCATGCAATATCATAGAAATTGAGGCATCAAAGTTTCAACAAACATCACAGAGATGCGCTGGATAAGATGGAAGGCAGCTTAGCCTGTGGCCCGGCCATGTTCTTATTTTCTTTTCTACAATTGGAGATGCTTTGCTCATTTCGGGCCTTCGATTGGAATCGTTTCTGACAAATATATGGATCAAAATTTGTGTTTGGGCCCACCGTCAGCTGGTGCAGAAATTACAACGCCTGTGTGCATGGAGCCATTAGTATATATTGCCAGGTTACATCAAATCCCTGTCCATAACTTTTCAAGCAGGGAAGTGTCCTTTTAGAGGAACAGTTCGTGCTTCCTCATATAAGGTCAAATAGATTTTGACATCACATTCATAATTATGCTCAGGAAAGTTAGAGGCTTGGAGCTTATAGTTATGTGCTCACATTAAAAAAAATTATAGATTTCTAATCTTCTATTTTTATGGGTGTGTTTTGTTAAAATATATTAATATGTAGAGTGTAAATTATAATATGTTGTCAATAAAATAGATAATGTTATTTGTAAAATAGTTTTCTCTAAAAAAAAAATTTGAATGAAACAGTGTCAAAATAGGTCAACTTAAAGAAAGCTAATTTGCATGTTTCCTCTCTACGTGAAAAAGATCTCACTAAGAATTTTAATGCCAAGGAATACAACCGCATATATTGATGACCAGTCGCCCAAAAAGAAAAATCTATTAGAATTTGCACGGGAAAACCAGTCCAACCATTGCTTCATAGTAACCCAACAGAAATGACTAGATAAACGTCAAGTTTCTTGTGAATCGGCCGACACAAATAGCATAATAAGAGTCACGTTAAATCTGATCTCATGCACCAGCGAAAGTTACAGCACCACTTTTGCTAGTTGCATCTTGCAGTTTATGAACTGTTAGTTACTACTGATTCCATAGTGTTTGATCAAATTTAAACTTGTTTGATGAGAGGTGTGAATAAAGAGAGAGTGGAGAACAACAACCTGCATAAGCCAAATAAGCTGAAACTGCTTAAGCCGCACGAAATAAGCTAGATATTTGACCTAACTTCTAACTTATTTGACAAATACATATAAACTCAAGCTTGGCCGGACACCCTCTCAATGCCTCATCCATATTTTTTCCCTTAGATGGGCTCGATTGTAATATACACAACACGATCTGGAGAGGAATCATTGGGTAGGAGCAATTTGATATGCAGACTCTACTTTCTTTTCTAAGAGGGAGACGTGCTTATCGAGCATAGACACCACTGCCTCAAACTCAGTCACCTGCTGGTCTATTGCATCGATCTGAGAGATATACTCGTCGAAGCTTCGATTTTTCTCGCTTAGCTGTTCTACGAAGACTCGCAGACCAGATGCAACATCTCCATAGCTGTTGTATTCCTCCGCTACACGGAGGTTCATCTTTTCAAGAAGAGATAGTTGGCTGCTGGTCCCCTGAAAAGAAAGAAATCCATGTCAAAAACCAAAGTTCTGATGAACAACAAAATCGAAGAACATATGTTGACCACAACAAATGCCACTCTACAACCTCAAGAGATATATCTCAATCACTAGACCATCTTTAGCAAGAAAATCTTAACCTTTGTGAGGGTTCAACTTCCGTAGAGCAACTAAATCAGTCATATTGATTTTAAGACCGACTGAGAAAAATTAAGCATATTTCACCTGTAGTGAGTTCATACTAGGGTTTATGGTGAAGTTATTATCACTTTGATCAGTACTATAAAGCTGTCAAAAACTTCTCTGTCACAATTCACAGGTACATAAACAAGCTTAACTAATGTAAAAAAGCAACAAAAACTGTAGCTATTGCTCAAAATATGAAAACCATTTGTTGGCAAATATGAAGACAAGCACACGACTTGAGATATACTAAATTGGTGTGCTGGAGCGGCAGGTAATTAGAGTGAAAGAGGGGGCATTGACAAGATACAGTCATACAGCAGTTATGCAATTACTTCTTCCAGACCTGGATCTATATTTACTTCTGTTTTTGGTGGAACACAGCGAGTGTCAGAGCCGATATGCATGCCTAGAACAGAAATGCTAGAAAGAGAAGGAAGTGAAATAGTAGGAACTCTTGCAAGTGTCAACTTTTTTAGCATTTAGCAAATATCTAGCCCACACGTGTATATTTTGTACTCTGTGACATTATTGGTGGAATTCCGGTGGTCACCAAGTATTCCTAGCAGCAACTGCTTGATTCATTAAATACTACTGATCACAGTCAACAACAGCACAGATCCCACCATAATCTAGGCCATCCCAACCCTAGCTTACCTCTATTCATAACTGTCAGTTTCAACCAAATCTATGCCTAATTCCTGTTCTCTTGCTTGTAAGCAGTCCACCTCTCAGATTCAACGGGCATGCAGATATGGACGTCGAGCTTGCACAAAAGTGAGTACAGTCACTTAGTCTTTGTTTGCAAATCTTCCTTATTTAGTTTGCAAATGGAGAAGCTGTTTAATTACATGTGGCCTCAGATTCAATTTACTATACTTTGTTCAAAATTTAAATCCAGACTTCAAAATTGAACTGTATCCAAATTGGGCAGTTTTTCAAACACCAGCCCAGTCGGGGAATTCTTATGATTGGCAAGTGCCATCGTGTGGATTTCAGAAATCGCTCATCGCAGACACACCATATGCCCCAAGAGGAATTATCCTCTATAGCAATTCATCTTCTTTCAACTCATAAAAGAAAAAAGGCTGCAAATTTTTTGTGAGGAAGCTATCTCTTATCCTCTAATCCTCTCCCCTATCTCTCCTCACATCACAATCTATATGTGTAGAAGGGGATGATTGTGTTTGCTTTATACACGTGCGCACTCTCATCAAAGTTCAGAATCTCTACTTAAGTACGGCGTGTTCAGCATTGATGAGTTCAGAGCACAGCTGTTCAATGCTCATGCACAGCGCTCGTAGGGAGCAAAGAGATCAAATAAGTAACAGCAACCTGTAAATAAATCCCTAACTTTCCCAAATTCCCAATTTAGAATTGGAGGAGCACGTCGGCACGGATCTGATCTCACATCATACCATGGAAAAACCACTCTGCTCTTAACTACCTTTCTTCTCTTCATCTATCCCCTATCTGTTATAAATGTAAACATCAATCCTAATAAATCCACACATCCTTCACCGTTTGCTCCTTGATGATTTACTGCATAAATTGTCAAATTAAACACCGCACAATTCAACCAGCGCAATCCAAGTCCCTCTCGCACCATTACATTTAGCTACATATATCACAATTCACAACCATGAGGGTTTCGAATCGGGAACCTGGAGCTCGCCGCGGACCATGAGGGAGACGTGGGTGAAGAGCTCGGCCAGCGACTCAACGAGTTCGTCTCGCTCCCCGTCCAACGCCGCCTCTTGCGCCGCCGTATCCATCGCCGGCGTTTCGCCCACACTCGGCCGCGCCGCACTCGGTCGCGGATCGGATCGGAACTTGTCGTTAGCTGCGAGTTTTTTTTTTAGCTTTTGGTTTGGGCAAGACCCGATTCCAGTTAGCTACGATCTCAATTCATGCGGCGGCGTCGGATTTTAATCCGACGGTTCAGATCCTGTCAAGCGGTGCGTATCTGGTTTGGACTTGTAACTTTTTCCTTTTTTGGCGGGATTTGCATGGGTATAGCCTTATGTAATCCGAATTGCTCGCATGTACAAATTAATACAAAAGTTAACAATTAAAATATATTTTAAGATTTTTTTCTGCTAAAATGGATGTACCTATCTTTTTTATCTTTTATATATAGTATTTCTCATTGTTCTCATTAAATGTAGTTCTCAAGAGTTTATCTAAACTCATTTTACACGATCTAGAGGCAGATAGAGGTGGGGCAGTAAGATGGACATGAAGAGAGCGGAATGAGGTACATGAAGAGAGAGGAATGAGGTATGGTAATGTGACAATAGCACCATCAGATAGCACCATCAGATATGAATAGTGATGTCTAGTATGGAGGAGTAAAGAGAAAAAAAGAAACAAGTGACATTAACATCATCATTGATGTTAGTTGATGGTATGAGACAATAGCCAGTCGATGGTGGA
The DNA here is from genome assembly GCA_019359835.1 of Pharus latifolius. NCBI lineage: Eukaryota > Viridiplantae > Streptophyta > Magnoliopsida > Poales > Poaceae > Pharus > Pharus latifolius. Next base: position 6,594,264 of record CM033320.1, read on the forward strand.
ATCGCAAAGGATGGGGGTGAGAGTGGGAAGCAGCAGGAATGAGAGAAGAGGAGAAAGATGAAAAGAGATAGAAATGAAAAGTGGAGATAGGATCTAAATTTTAAATATGTGACTTAGATAATATAAATTATTTTATAAAAAATAACTACATCCTGGTTAAACAGTTTTATATTTTAAATCAAATAATTGTGTACTTAATATTGCAGTAATTCAAAAAAATATTACGATAGGTGTACAGAAACAAATGTTGAATTACATTTAACCATCTTTGTCCGTAACGAAATCGATTTGGATTAATCCTGATCGAAGGCCCAGGCGTACTTCTTGCGGACCTGAGCCTCCTCCTGTGGTGCGAAATCATGTCCTTAATCCTATTCGCCACGCACCAGCACGCAGCGTTCATCAGCTCCGGCGCATTCAGGTAGTCGCTGCCATGACCACCTCGAACAACGCCGTCTTCTCCAGCCCCCCAAAGAACTCCTCCTCCTCCGTCACCGTCTTCTCCTCACCGCCGTGTCCGTTCCAGTACTCGATCACCTCGCCAGCGTGGCCGCCGTGACGTTTGGCAGCGGGATGATGGCGCCATCGGTGCACCCTTCCTCGATCATGTTCTTGATGGCCACCGAGTTCTGTGCCGCCACGACGCTCACGACGAACTCCGGCCAGTCAGAGATGCGCAGCGTGATCGTTTCTTCTTCCACCGTTGTCCACGGCTCGTGCTGCCCGTTGGCCGCCATAGTTGCCGGGTTTTTGCCGCCTTCGAGGTGTTGCGTTTTTTTTTTGTTGGTGGCTTAATTAAGCTTTTTATAACGACTCGATCGGGTCCAATACAAACAAGTTGTTATTTAAGGAGTATGTAACTTTTTTAAAAAAAATTACACCATTTAGATCCCATACTTAAAGCCCTTAAAACATTCAAAATTTTATAGGAATAATCTTATCTCTGCCAAAAATCTTGATAGACATCCCTACTCAAAAATTCTTGAAAGACAATTACTAGTGGGGTAGTTTTATTGACATGTGAAGCAGATATCTTCAAGATTTGATTTTTTCCATCCAGGGAAAAACGACCATTAACTTTGCACGGATTTTTGCTTTCCCTAGAGTTTAGAGCTGAACACTAGGAAAAGTTTCCCTTGGGTTTATTTCAGACGATAGAGAAACCATACAGTTATTTTTTTAATATTATATTTGAAACAACAATCCCGGGGTTTGAAACTTTCATGTAATTTTTTATCCAACAATTTTATTTTTATTTTTAGAGATATTTTATTATTATAGAGATATGAATCAAATAATGAAAACATCAAGCATGAAACTGACATTCGTTTAAACATGATTGCATACATATCCATAATGTCAGAGAACAGAAGTAGCACCAAGGCACCAATATTGTAACACAGTACGTAATGAGCAATACAAGTGTTTAATTGGCTCGCATTATGTAGAAACAAAAAAGTTACTAATACTGCTAGATTAAAAAAGAGCAATATCATCATAATTTGGAGAGGAGAATGTGCCACCACTGCTTCCATCGGCACTGTAGTAGTCGCCAATCCCCTAAGCAATTGCATTAACCGCATTTTCCGCATCTAGACCAACAGCTGATCCTAGAGTTCCAATCTCAATGAAAATCATATAATTAGCTACATTTACACACACACAAACACACGCATCACAATATACAAGAAACATTGCAAGAAATAAGAGATTACAATATATAGGAAACACACACACATGCATGACAACGTACATGAAACACAATGCAACTAATTGAAACAAATTAGAGTGACTGGGGATATATTTGGCGAGGACATTGGAAAAAATGGGGGTGGCGGTAACGGAGGCAGAACCTTTGCAATAGACAAGCCTCGACCGAGAGCAATAGTCTACAAAACAAAACTTCAAAGCAACAGATGAATATTGATGCACAATTTATAAACAAAAATTATTAATATGTGATAAAAAAAAAAGATGTTTGGACCGTAACAAGCTTCTGCAAGGTGCCATATTTGTTGTACAACATCCTTCCCCACTGTAATATGATGCATATGAGCCTTCATTATGATGGTTCTCCTCTTGTATTTGTCGGTTTACACGTGCCTCTTCTTCTTGACATTGACATCTTGACCCACTCAAGGAAGAGCTACTACTCTCTTTTGCTAAACCGAGTGCTTCCTTATTGTCAATGGCACCATTGCCTAGGGACCACTTACCATGGGGTTTCCCACCAAAGCTTGCATAAAGGACCTGAGAATCAACGGGAGAGTGCAACCAGTCAAAACCCTCTCCATTTAACTCCAAAGCCTTTCTCTTGTATGGTTCCTAAGAATTAAAAGATATTAGGGAAGCTTTAAGAAATAAAAAACAAGTCTAGTAAATACTTGCATTAAAGAAAAATTTTAATACGTACAAAAGTTTCACATGCACGTCTGCTGTTTAGTATAGTTGTCATTGGGGTCGGCCCCCTGTGTGTATACACCCATTCCACGATGTGATGTACTTCCCAGCCTTCTTTCTGGGACTATAGATGAATATCTCAACAAAACTAATACACATGATCAGCTTCATGAAACAACAAAAAATTTATCAGATAATTTAGCAAGTACCAGCTTTTGGCACACTACTGCTATGGAGTTAGATCCACCTCTATGGCCCTTGTATCTAGAGTTGACACGATTCTCTCTATTCTGCTTGGACTTCTTAATCCACTTCTCACTACACTCATCTACAATTGAGTTTCCAAGCCTCATCTACACATCATCAAGGTTTTTGTACAATGTACTCTTCCTTTGATAGATACCTTCGACCAGCCATCTTGTCACTCACCTGCACTGGTTCAACAATTCTACATGGTCTAAGATGACCTGAATCCGAGCATAATACATCAAGCTAGACATAAGCATATCCTTCAGCTTCAAACCTAAACCTCAGCTATAATGAAAAATGGAAAATGTTGCATAGATGAATTGACAAGAATAAACAATAAGTAGTTACCATTGTGAAGCACTTCAGCTAGCTTGTGAAGCATAAATAAATTGAGAAGAACAAAAGAAACATTTCAGCTAGCTCCTGAAGCATAAATGAAACATTTATGAAGCTCCTGAATTAATTTTCAGCTCCTCAAGATGTACTACAGCTACTGGTCATTTCACAAACAATCTCAGCTATTAAGTCACTTCGCAATTGGTCTATTTTCAAGATGTCCTACTGCATTGATAATCCTACAGCTAGTGATAATTGAAGTCTAAAGGCATCAAATACTTCGTGGTATACTTCCATAACAACCCCACAATGGTCAACTTCAAGAATTGTTGTAACTAACAATACATCTTACCCAAATTCTTCATCAATCTCTTCAGCCTTTGAACGGTTGTTGGAGTCCTTTGCTGCCTTGTAATGCTCCCAAGTGGTGGCAGCCACCAATTCACCTTTGTAACAAATTAAGCCTAGCAATAGAATCATCTCAACAATTGACACTGCTTAGAGGTTGTTTAAGCGGCAAAGGACTGAATTAGGCTGAAGAGATTATCAATTATTGAGAGACTGGGTATCAACACATTGTTTTGATTTTTGTTCTCTTTCTTCAAATTGGGGAGCTCACTGGGGAGCTCACACCAGTGCCTAATAAATATAAATAGCATCAGTAGCAATCCAACACAGGAAAAAAATTAAGAGGGATTATTGGAGTGCTTGCAACAGTCCATTGAATTGAATGTTACTACTACAGTCTTATCAAATGAACTAGTGTTATAAACTGCAACTGCTTCCAATCAAAACAGCAGAAACAAAGAATATGTAATGCAGTCCTATTCAAAGTCAAACCATGGCTACAGAGAAGCAAGTATGTCTTTCATATCATTGGAACACTGAATCAATTGTCCTAGTCAAAATCAAAGCAACACTATAGACACAACAATGTGTATCACCAGGAAGCAATAAACATGGAAGCTATAAACAAAGTAATAGTATAAATAGCTCATGTTCCCCTGTAGGCTGAATAAGAGGACATTCCAACTCATTGCTTTTCGCTGGTGGAAGTTGGGAATAACCTCGCAAGTGAAATTGTGTAGCTTGCTCCTCAGCATCATCAGTATCGACATCTCTTTCTTCTTGTTCAGGCTCATTCTCCCTAGTTCCAGTACTGCTTGAGGGCGTGCCACACTCATGTCATCGGTGTCAAATTGTCATCTTGCAAATTATAAATATGTAAGATGCATAAAGTATTTAATATATTGTAATTCTTCTTGAAACAGTACAACACAATCAGAACATATAGCTAATTATTAAACTTGCTATATTTTAAAAATCATCAGCATCTTCATAGTATTCTTCTGGATTCATTTCCTGTTCCATTTGCATATCACACTCATTGTCATCTTCTTGGGCCTCAGGGTCAACAATCATCTCATCCCCTGTATTATCAGCAATACCCAGCTTGTTAAGGTAATAAAGATCCCATGGATCAACTACTTCATCGGAGCCACTAACCATAAGATTATCAAGACCTAAGCTGATATCTATGACAAAGGTTCCCTTTAAACCATCCTCCTGGTAGAGATTGGTATTCGAGGGTGATTCATCAGTGTTGTATTCATCAATCGATGGAATGGGCAAGCTACCTGGAGGCCTAATCCTATATGCAACCTACCAAGATTTCTAATTTGAATTAGAAGAACACGCATATGGAGCAAAAGAAACCTGAGATACTTGGTTGGCAAGAACAAATGGTTCATTTGCTGATTTGGTTGATGCACGTGCTACCTCCATCAAGCCAAACCTATCACTCCGCCGCACTCCATTAATAGGGTGGAACCAATGGCATTCAAATAACACAAGACTGAAGTCTTCATCACCATCAAATCTCAGCTCTATTATATCTTTGATAATACCATAATACTCTAGCTCTTTCTTAGTAACCTCATCCTCACCAAGTGTTAGCACTCCAGTGTTCACAGTGTTTAACTTTGTTTTTGTCTATTCATACTTTTCTGAGCGAAATCTGTAACCATTAACCTCATGAATGTCGTATGATTTCACTCTATAGCCATAGCCTCAAAACATTCACCGTAAGTCATTTTGTATGCTTGCATCTTTCAGGCACTGCAACATAGAAATATACACCCATTAGTCTTACTTGCAGTGAATAATGCAAGGAAGTTGCACCATGAGCATAGTGCTATAAGAAGATTACAAGTTTTTGAACCAATCCAATAAATTGGGTTTGCCTGGGCCAGCTCCATCTAGTCTTAGCTTAGCGCGCTGCTTTGGATTAGGTGGCCGAGATCGCATCCATTGTTCACGTTCAAATTTTCTAGCAAGGATATGAAGAGAAATATAAGTACATATCTATTGTAAGAGATAAAGTCTCTACATAACCACTACTAGGATTTTAGTACTTCCAACACAAAAAGTCATACATTTCAGCCATGTTAGTCAAAACATGTGTTATGGCTGCCTTGTACTCATCTACTGTTAGGTTGCGAGACACTTCCCTACCATAATTTCATCCTCACATTTGAAACACACTAAGACTACTTGTACTAGCAGGACATCCTTGGGTATAATGCATGGATCAATTTCGTGAACTTGCTATAAGATTAGGCAAGTACAAAGAGGTGAAGTAGGATATCTCCCGTACAAGATATGCCTCCACAATTGAACCTTCAACCCAACACTTGTTACATATTATTTGTCTAATTCCTTTCAGAGACCTATAAATTAACACGAGTATTGGACGTTTCACTAAATATTAGTATGAAATTTAACTAACTTCAAAAGACAGACCGCTTATATGGATACATCCATCGATATTGTATTGGACCACCTACTCTAGCTTCATAGGGAAGGCATATCATTAGATGCTCCATTGAATTGAGGGAAAAGTTTCTCCAACTTGCATATTATAATCAGTTTTTTTTGCTTCTAATTGGAGCATCTTCTTGCAATCAATCTCTTTACCATATAGAAGCCAACAAAAATAGCTAAGTTTAACCAGTGCCTCCCACACATCATTATTTACGAACCCACAAAGCATTACTGGCAATAGCCACTCCATAAAAATATAGAAAAATTTCTTCTATGCCACTGCAGAAGTTATAAAATTATGATTTATGAGAATAACAAAGTAGAACTATATCTACATGTTAGTGAGACATCTAGTGGCAAATACAAAATATTAAAATTTTATAGTAGCATAAATAAATTTGCCTCCAAAAATATGAAAATCATGGCTCTTGAGCCCAGAAATCTTTAATTTTTCCATGTTCACCCCACGTCTAAGATTTGCTACATATCCATTTGGAAACTTTAAGTCTTGTAACCACTTCATGATATCGCATTTTTGTGCTTTGGTTAGACAATAAGGCGCTCTTGGCTTTTCCCACTTGTTATTTGGCTTAGAGACAAGATTTAATTATCTTCTATCACACAACAAAGCTTGGTCAAGACAGGCTTTTGCATTGTCTTTTGTCTGAAATATCAAGACATGTATTCCAAATCGTTTCAGCAACATTTTTTTCATTGTGCATAACATCAATGTTGTGTCAAAGCAAAAGTTGTAGAAGTAGGGCAACTGCCACAAAATAGGGACATGTGTCCAATTGTGTGTTGTATCATAGCCTCAAATGACTTAGCTTTGACATCATTAATGTTTGCATGTACCTTCCCTCCGCTTAGGTGACATGGTGAGCTATCATGTAATTTAGTCCCCTTTTGAAATGCATCTGACTACTCCCGGAACAGGTGATTAGGTGGCAAAAATTGTCGGTGACAATCAAACCAACTATATTTGCGCCCATTAGGTAACCAAGTGGTATCTGTTAAGATTAACCTCAAGTTGTATTAGAGTCAAAAGCCTTATAGATACAATAGCCTAAGGGCTAGAGTCAGATTTAGACACATCCAATACATATGCGCATATACACATATACTTAACACCCCCCTCAAACTCAAGGCGGCTCAAAAGTATTGAGTTTGAAAAGACTGAACTCATGACGATCGCGTGTCTGTGGCTTGGTGAAGAAGTCTGCAACCTGAAGATCAGAGGCCACATACTGAAGATCAATAGTGCCGTGCTCACAATGATAGCGAGTAAAGAAAGCATCAACACCAATATGTTTGGTTAATTTATGCTTCACAGGATCATGCGCAATCTGGATAGCACTCGTGTTGTCACATAAAAGTGACGTAGGAGCAGTACAAGTCACACCGAAATCAGCAAGAAGCCAGCGAAGCCATACGATCTCAGCAGTAGTCGTAGCCAAAGCACGAAGCTCAGCCTCTGCACTAGAACGAGAAACAACGGTCTGTTTCTTGGACTTCCAAGCAAGCAGAGAAGTGCCCATGAAGATGCAATAGCCAGTGATAGAACACCGATCAGTAGCATCACTCGCCCAAGTAGAGTCAGAGTATGCATGGAGGTGAAGCTGACTGGTCCGAGCATAAAACAGACCACGGGAAGAAGTGCCACGTAAATAGCGAAGTACCCGAAGGAGATAACTGTAATGTACCGTGGTGTGAGCACTGACAAACTGACTAAGGACACTAACAGCATGGGAAATATCCGGCCTAGTGACAGCCAGATACACCAGATTCCCAACAATGTGACGATATCTAGAGGGATCCTCAAGAGGAGAGCCATCTGTGGGTCGTAGTTGCAGATGCAACTCCATGGGTGTAGCAGCTGTACGAGTGTCAGTGAGACCAGAACGAGCAAGTAGATCAAAAACATACCGTTCTTGAGATAAGTAGTAGCCATCTGCAGTAGAAAGAACCTGAATACCCAAGAAATAGCCCAAAGGACCTAGATCAGACATCTGGAACTGCTCACTGAGACGCGCCTTAACAAAGGCAACATACTGCTCATCATCCCCCATAATCAACATATCATCAACATAGAGCAAGATAAGCGTCCGACCACGAGCAGAAGTGTGAACAAACAGGGCCGGATCATGATCACTAGCAACAAAACCAGCAGCCAGAAGTACTGAACTGAAGCGAGCAAACCAAGCACGAGGCGCTTGTTTAAGACCATACAAAGCACGACGAAGACGACAAACATGGCCAGTAGGTGCAGAATAACCAGGTGGTGGCTGCATATAGACTACCTCCTGAAGATCACCATGAAGAAAGGCATTCTTCACATCCATCTGAGAAATAGCCCACTGACGAGTAGCAGCAACTGCAACGAGAGTACTCACCGTGGTCATATGAGCAACAGGAGCAAACGTCTCCTCATAGTCACGGCCATACTGTTGCTGAAATCCCCGAGCAACAAGATGCACTTTATAGCGCTCAATAGAACCATCCGACCGTGTCTTGATTTTGAAAACCCATTTGCAAGTAATGGGTACTGCACCTGTGGGTAAAGGAACAACATCCCAAGTCCCTGTACGCTCCAAAGCGAAGAACTCCTCGGTCATGGCTAGCTGCCACTCAGGTATGTGAGCCGCATCCTGATAACTGCGAGGCTCCTGAACATCACTGGTGAGAAGCAGACTATAACGAGCAGGAGGTAAAATCATACTACGATCACGAAGTGCATACCTGGGTGATGATGATGCTGGCAGATAATCGTAGAAGTCTCATCCGAAGAGGCCAAATCACGAGTAGCAAAATCCAAAGAGATCTCAGGAGAGGAAGAAGACAAAGGCTCAGAAGACGAAGAAGACAAAGTCTCAGAAGATGAAGGCTGGACTATAGAGAGCGGGGGGACAGGTGGAGAGCTATGATCAGACGGAGAGGCGGAAGCAGTTGAAGTGGAAGGAAAAAGAGAAAAAGAGGGGATGGAGAGAAAACTGATGGACTCTGGGGAACAGATGAATGAGAAGAAGAATAAAAGAAAGGTCGACTCTCATCAAAGGTGACATCTCGAGAGAAACGAAGACGACGAGCAGAGGGATCGTAACAACGATAACCCTTATGCTCACGGCTGTAGCCAAGAAAAACACACTCAACAGATTGAGCGGTCAACTTGGTACGCTCACGAGGAGGAAGGAGGACATAACACGCACACCCAAAGACTCGAAGATGTGCATATGTCGGAGAAGTGGAAAACAGAAGCTGAGAAGTAACCCGACCATCGAGACTAGTGGACGGCTGTATATTTATAAGATACACAGCCGTGGAAATAGCCTCAGCCCAGAAGGAGTGAGGAACAAAAGAGGCAAGCATAAGAGTACGAGCGGTCTCAATAATATGACGGTGTTTGCGTTCAGCAACACCGTTTTGAGCATAAGCACCTGGACAAGATAACTGAGGAAGGGTACCCTCATCAGAGAGAAACTGTCGAAATGATGTGGACAAGTACTCACCTCCAGAATCAGAGCGAAAGGTCTGAATGGAGCAGGAAAACTGAGTATGGACCATACGAGCAAAAGACTGGTAGATAAATAACAATTGACCACGATGTTTCATGAAATAGATCCAGCAATAGCGAGAAAAATCATCAATAAAAATCACATAATATTTATGGCCACCTTTCGAAACAAAAGGAGCAGGACCCCATACATCGGAATGAATAAGCTGAAAAGCACGACTTGACCTAGAAATACTAGTAGGATACGGACGTTGTAGCTGTTTGCCAAGCTTACAACCCGAACAAGATAAAGAACTATCAGAAGTGACAGGACCTAAAACACCCTGACGCACTAGACTAGATAAGCGAGGGTGAGAAAGATGACCCAAACGATGATGCCACTGGTGAAAGCTGATAGACGACGCAGGAACAGACGTGAAGACTGAAGGAGTGGAGACCGAAGTAGCAGTGGTCGGAGAAGAAACCAGAAGATGTAGGTAATCAAGGTGGTAGAGACTCTTGGGGCTACTGTGAAGTCGGCCACATCCAATGAGAGCTCCCGTCCGACGATCCTGCACATAGCAAAAGGAATCATCAAACCCAATAAAACACTTCAGCCGAGCAAGCTGAGAGACAGACATAAGGCACAGTTGTAGCTGTGGTACACAAGAGACATCAGAAACAGTAAACTGAGTGGTAGAAATGATGCCCTGATGTGTAACCAGTAAAGTAGTGCCATCAGCTGTCTGAACAGAAACATGATCCTGGGACGGCCGACAGGATTGTAATGCTGAACAATCAGACGTCATATGGAAAGACGCCCCTGAATCCAGAACCCAGGGACTAGCTGTACCTGATGATGGGGTAGAGTGAACTGCAGCCCCAGCAGAAGACGAGGAGGGTATAGTAGTCTGGCGCTGTAAAAGAGTATGAAGCTGGCGCAGCTCGGCAGCAGTGAGAGGAGCCGGCTGATCAGAGGATGGGCTAGAAGACACAGCAGGAGTAGAACGGCCACGGCGAGCAGCATGATCACGCTCAAACTGAGCCTTCAGCTCTGGATGAAGACTGAAGCAGCGTTGAACAGTATGGCCCGGCTTCTTACAGTGTGAACAGACCGCAGGGGCACGCGCCTCAGTGCGCAGAGAAGTCGAACTAGACCGCGACATAGCCAACACCGTAAAAGGTGATGAGGTGAAGTGAGACGCCAAAGAACGCAGTCGAGTCTCCTCAGCAACAAGGGCCCGGACAGTCTCTTCCAAAGAGCAGAGGGTCTCACGATTCAGAAGTTGAGAGCGAACCATCTCAAACTCTGACCGGAGACGCATCAGAAACTGAAAAACACGCTCCTCTTCCCTATACCGAAGGGTGAGAGGTCCGGCATCGGTGGGTGCCATAGAATCCAACTGACGCCAAATCTTGCAGAGCTGACTGTAAAACTCCTCCACAGTCTGATCGCCCTGCTGAGAGGCAGAAAGTTGCTGGCAAAGAGACCAGCGAAGTGCATGACCCACCTGTCGGTAGCGAGTAGCAAGAAAATCCCATATATCCTGACAGGTGGGTAAAGAATCGATACTCAACCGAATGTCTGACAAAGTGCTCTGCATAATGAGACACTTGACCCAGGCTTCATCACGCAGCCAAGTAGTCAAAGTAGGATCACTGGGGAGTGGCTGGCGACGTGTCCCGTCCACATGTCCACACAGGCCAAAACCATCAAGAAGAGATGTCATGACTATAGACCACTCGCGATAATCAGCAGTGCTTTTGAGTTTCACATCACAGAGTGGCAGAGAGAAACCTCTGGAAGAAACTGAAGATGCCATAACGTCGGAGGAAGGGATCGTAATATCCGAGGAGATAGACGACATCAACTGAAAGGAGCACACACAAAAGGGTGCAGAAGTTTTTTTTTTTTTTTTTTTTTTTTACGAAGAAAGGAGGCTGGGCCGGCCGGGAGGCGCACCGGTGCAACGGCAGCCGCGCAAGGAGGAGGCGGCGCCGGAGCCGGGAGGGGCGGCGCGTTGCGGGGACTTTAGCCGCGCGAGGAAGGAGGGCGACACCGGAGCCGGGACGGGCGGGGAGGCGCGCGGCGCTGGGGGCCGGAGTAGGGCGGCGCGGGGCGACGCGCGACAGGCGACGCGGGGCGACGCGGGATCGGGTTGCGGCCGCCTGAGGATAGAGGCCGACGGCAGAGGATAGAGGCCGGGGCGGCGGAGCCGGACGGCGCGGGAGACGGGCGGCGCGGGGAAGACTAGATCAGGCGCGGAGAAGACCTTCGGCGAGGAAGACACGTGGATCTAACGGCGGCGACGGCATGAACATCAAGAACCACGGGAGATTAGGGTTAGGGTTGTGAAACTTGGCTCTAATACCATGTTAAGATTAACCTCAAGTTGTATTAGGATCAAAAGCCTTATAGATACAATAGCCTAAGGGCTAGAGTCAGATTTAGATACATCCAATACATATGCACATATACACATATACTTAACAGTATCTACATTTCCCACGCAAATTGTGCAACCTAACCCACCATGTGTAGACCATCTAGAGAATATACCATATGCAGGGTAGTCATGAACATGAAGTTTTGTTCCATCAACCTATCATAGGTGAGAACTCCATCACTCCATAGTTCTTGCAACTCATCAAGAAGTGGTTGCATGAAAACATTCATATACTTCCTAGGATGCTTGGGACCAAAGATCATAAGGCTTAGCAATATATTCTCCTCCCTCATACAAAGAGCTAGTGGGAAGTTCAAAGGTACCACAAACACAGGCCAACGTGAGTACAGCGAGGCACCAAAACCAAATGGATTGAATCCATCAATAGCTAATGCAAGCCACATATTTCTTGGCTCCTATGCAAATTATGGATAGCATGCATTTATCAAACTCTTTCCAAGCCTCTCCATCAGAGGGGTGAACTATAAGTCCTGGGCTCTCACGGATGCCAACGTTGTGCCACCGCATGTGTCTTGCAGTTTCATCTGCCATATATAGTCTCTGTAATCTTGGCGTGATTGGGAGGTACCACAAGACTTTGCATGGAATTGGTTTTCGCTTTCTTCTTGGACATTTCCCTATAACAACTTCATATCGAGCTTCACCACAAAAATCAGACTTGTCCTTATGTTTATCTTCTTTGTAATAAATCATGCAATTATTGATGCAACAATCTATCTTTAAATATGGTAGTTTCAAACCACTAAACAATGCCTTCGACTCATAAGTTTGATGGCATTTTTTGGTCCTTCGGGAGAATATCACCGATTAGGCCAAGGATACTATCTATGCATTGTGCAGATAGATTGTGCTAAGACTTTATGCTCATCAAACATGACACAGCGGTTAGATTAGAAACTCAACTAGACTAGAAACTCAACTGTAATCATGGAGTGGTTCCTCCGAAGATGACACCATCCTATAAAAGGCCTTTGTGTCTAACATGGGCTCTTCCTCCCCACTATCAGATTGAGCATGAAAAGAATTGCCAATGTCACCTAACATATCTTCCATTGGGTCAAGGTAATCAACCTCTTCTTCTAACCCAACAGCCTGGACTACAGGAGCTTCTCCATGTTACCCTGGTTTGAAGCCATATTGGCACAGGCGAACACTAACTCCATGTTTTTTCCGCCTATACAAATTTTTGCATTTTGAGCATGGACACTTCGCTCCAATTTGCTTCACATAAGGCACGATCCACAAAAGCTTTGGTGTTGCGAACCCACTCCTCCAAATGTCGCCCATTTTCATTCCATCCAGTATACATCCAGGTACGTTCTTCTAGTACCATGGTGTATTACCAAATTTAACTGATTCAAAAAGAACAATATTTATTCATTGTGTACATTTTATTGATTAGTTCAACAGAATCTTAGAAGTATAGCAATGATTCAATCTCGCTGACTAAGTGAACATTTTTTTCAAATAGGAAATGCTATACAGAGTTGTTCAATCCATTCTAACATTGTCAAGGGAGAGCCAAAATACATTGCAAAACCAGTTTTAGGCATCCTCACACATTGCAAATCCAATCATAGTCAGACCAAAAGCAGTAGTTTACGACCAAGTGTGTACCAAAGATGACAATGAACTCCTGCACAATGAGCACACTTCAGTTGGTTATTGAGGAATCACAATGTCAGCTTCTCCCGGAGCGCTGCAGCCCAAATTTCAACAAAGAAAGCTTTCAGAAGCAAAACGATGCAATGCGGATATGCAATCTTATGTCAGTGACACATTTCAGCTAGTCTAACTTCACATATATGTTCAACAGCAGCAGACCAGAGGTTCGTGTATATGCTTTTAGAGGCAAAACAAATTAGAGTATGTTCAATAATGTTCAATACTCTAATTTGTTTAGCTTACAAATTAGTATATATATACCTTAAAGATACAACAAGTTAGAGCATGCAGATCTGAAGTATGAGATCACAAGTACTCACATATATGGAGTTAGAGGCGGTGGCGGCGGGATTGTGGACAAGAAGGGGTGGGGTACGAGGAGTGGCGGCGGGGTTCGGGGGAGGAGGAGGAGGAGGTGGAGTGGAGGCGGCAGTGGGGCTTGGGTGAAGTGAGGAGGTGGTACAGAGGCGGCAACTGGATTCGGGGGAGGAGGCTGCGGCGGCGTGGTTTTGGAGGGGAGGATTTTGGCACAGAAGCATGGGTGGGCAAGATTTTGGTTCGCACAGCGCGGGCATGTTTCTTTTTGGTGGAGGTTTCGATACGAAATTGGAAATATATTTAACTCTGTTTTTCTCTCCCTCGTGTGGACCATATGTCATTGTAACAATCTTCTCATACACAGTTTTAATTTTTCTTAGAACTTTTAAAATAACCAGTCAATAAATTAACCCACGCAATTAAATTTACAAATATATAATAGTATTCATATTGCATCCTTTTCAAAATTAACCCTTTCAAAATATGTGAGTATTAATTCGACCAAAAATATCTTGTACCAACAAGGCAAAATAATGGTATAACAAACTTATTATCCATTGTACAAAAAGTGGATATTATAGGATCAAATATTACCCACAATTCAACTACCTATCTAAATTGTTGCGAAACATTTGTGTGCATTGTTTTCTAATCAAGGATTAGCTCTCGTGACATAGTTATTTAATTTTGATAGCTTTTTATGTGAAGGTCCCGCTATATTTATTTTATGGTGCACAAGAAAAAAAAAACACTTATATAAAAGAAGGATATATATATTTGTGTATGTTAGATTTATTTGTTGACTTCAATCATGTGCATTTTTATTCATAATAGAAAATATAAATATGGGTTGAAATCATGAGAAATAAATTAATAATGTTAATATGAAATGCCCCTAGGGTTCATATTCAACTAGAGAAATATAATGGCACCATCAACAACACCCTACTCTCACCATTACTAGCGGATTAAGGGTAGTAATATACATTATATTTCCTAGGTTTCATTTTTTTCCCTCTAGGATATTTTGTTGTCTCTTGGATTCGATTTAATACTATGGGAAAAACTGCCAACTCAGCTCTAATATGACAGGTTCCCCTAGGAACTATTTTCAATCTTAGAGGACATATAACTTCCCTAGTGTTTGTTCTAAGAACCCTGTAGAGACTTTATTTCCTTATTATCCACTTTCTAAACCTGAGAAATCATTTCACCAAAAGGAATTTGGTGGATTCCTCTCTATCTCTTTCTGTCTTCTTCCTCCTTCTCCTTCTTTTTCTCCCCTTCTCCCTTGCCAGCCATTGCCACCCACGTCTCATGATGCCAATGCTGCACCACCTTCTTTTCTCCTCCGCCGCCTCCACTTTCTCCCACGGCTACCACCTCCACCCATAGCCCGCGGCGTCACCGTCTCGTCGTCCTATCTCCGCCCACCACCGCCGGAGAAATTAAAGAGAGAACTAGATGAATCATAGAGAGGTTAGATTAAAAAAAGAATTTGGTTCAAAGATGAAAACAAATATACAAAAGATAAGACAAAAATATATACACGTCCATTAACAGAACTCAAAACAATATATGTATTCGGAGGATCCATTAGGTGGTAAAAACAAGATTCCTTAAGCAACACGGATTAGGGAGGATTGGTTGAAGTCGTAACAACGGCTGCAATATGTGGACTGTATGTATGTTGGATCGTCCGATTCTGAAACTAATAGTTGACATTAGCATGTGGTATGGATAAAAGAAAATTTGAGCACCGATTTTCTTATCCAATTTTCTTTACATACAACTGCAGTAAATCTGAATCTTAGTAAACGTTGTGGGAAAAATGATGCAAATGGATGGAGATTGGTATATGCTACGACTTATATCTCATTTTTCCAAGGTCAATTTTGTAGCCTACAAAACTGTGCATGAATTGTGGACTTCACAACAAAACTTAACGCATGTCAGGGAAAAAAAGTTTGGACACAAGAATTAAGATGTGAGATAAAATGATCAAAATAATAAGATGTCTCATATCTCTATTAACACAAAGGCCATTAATGAGGAAATCCTTTCACATTGCTCTCGCTAATTAATGTATGCAACAAGATTTGTGTGTTCTTCGTTGGCGCTATCGAATTGTCCCCACTAAAAGTAAGATTGGAGTCAAAACGAAACACTAGTATAAATTGTGAAAAATTTCAATTTTGGATGGAGCCAAAATTCCATGTGAAGTTGATCTAGTGCAAAATGCTCTTGATTATTTACAAACAGCGACTTAGCATCATAGTGTTAGAAATTACTCATCATGTCATTGTTCTTGTTTTGTCTTAAACGATGACTTAAGTTGTTTACTTTGGCTTTCCTAAAAAGAAGCTGTTTACTTTTCTAATGCTAATTATCACCATACAACGTACATGAAAATTGTTTGCCCCAATGTTATTCCTTTTTGTTGTATATTGTGCTTGTGAGTTAACACAATTTTAACAGAGTACCCAAAGATGCACACCATGCATGCAAAGCCACTGAAGCCAACCATGTTGCATGCGAGCCAAAGAAGCGTGCCTGCGCTTTGTGAGTCAAAGTGAAGGATAGGCAGAAATATATGAGTAATTAAGTAAAATGTGCATCTTTGAATTACAATGAGATGTTCGAAAAGATATCAGTATTAAGTTCATGCATGCTGCTGTAATTAAGTTAAAGCAAAGATGGAAAGAATGTGACTAAATTGTCTTAGTATTGTAGAATGTTATATAATGTGAAACAAAATTTGAATTCCAAAACATCGTATGATCAGAAACGGAAGAAGCTCTAAATTGAACTGTTTTTTTTTTTGTATGGTTTATAGAACCCAGCAATAAGACTACCAGGAGTAGTAGTTTGCTACTCCGATAACTTGTGCGGGGCAGGGTTCAATTTCTCGTACAAAACCAGCCCGTATTATATTGGCGAATGATATTTTAAAAAAAAACATGTATAAACTATTTTCTTCTTTTTCATTTGTCATTTGATACACGCGCAAGTCAAATTTTTTAACTTTAACTATTAATATACAAAAAAACAAAAAGATACATCATATGAAAATAATATCAATAGATATATCATCAAATTTACTTTTATATGGTAGTTGTTTTATAATTTTTAATGATATATAGTTATAGAGTTGAATTTTGGAGATCATGAAAATCTAAAACAACAAATAAAAAAGAAAAGAGGTAGTAGCGATCACACAAAACTGGAAAAAAAAAACCCTTGAGAAAACATGGAGAAAATACTAAAAATAAATAATAATAGGCCCATACCAGAAAACCAATCGATTTCCAATTTCCTAACTCAAAACTCCATTATTTTGGCAGGGATGGGATGGTGTGAGAGTGTGATTTATTTGTTCTTATCTGCGTCCATCAATGTTTTTCTCCTATGAAATATGAATTAGAACACTTACTGTATATTAAAGAAAACCTGAGGTGAGTAGGGTGATTGGTTTGGCTATCTCATAGGCCAGCAAGATAAGATTGTTGCATGTGCCAATCTTATCAACTAGCAGCAACTAACCGGGAGTGTGTAATTGGCTTTCCTCAATGCTTGACCTTTCATGATGTGTAAGTTTCAGAGAGGTCACACAGAAGAATCAGCCAGCCCATGCTTTGATGAATTATATGAACTATAGACATCTATAGCATTGATGCAAGCTTCTTCAGTTCCATGACAAATTAAATCACATGCTTGTGCTAAATGAGGTGTTTCTGATGCACATGCATACCTGAAAGTTGCAACATTTGCAGCATCATTAGCAGTAACCAATGGTCAAAGTTCACTGAATCATAAACCATTCATTTCAATATGATTGAAAAAGATATACACAAACAAAAAATGTTTTTTTGGCATATGTAGATACAAGCACAAGTGAGATGTATAACAAGTGGGTCAACTAGATGCTGAACTAGTTGTGTTCGGCAAACCAGACGAATGCAGCCAACTAAACCTTTCAAGTAACCAAAACAAAAAATACTGGTCACCAAGAAATCATACTGCTTCACTGCAGAATAGTAACTTGAGCTTATAAATAGCAATTTTTCTGTACATTTAACTGCCTTCACTTGAAGTATGAAGTCTATGCCACGTTCTTCTTACCGAAGATGCTCAGTGCATCGCTGTATAAGGCCACAGCATTTGTGAACACGGCAAGAATGATCATGGTTACAGCTAAAATCTTGTCGCGTTTGGTTGAGATTCCATAAGGATCCCTAAAGAAACAACAGGTAGAATGAATATTAAAAACACCTACAAAGAGGAATTATATAGCGAATAAAAAGAGCATTGCTTACCTAAGTGCGACCATGCCAGGAAAGATGAAACCAATAAGGACAGCAGCTGTGGCACCAATAAATTGGAACGCGTCCCAGATGCTCGGTATGAAGATGGCAGCAAGATAAATTACCACGAGGAGTGTGATTGTGATGATGGCAAACCTCCAGTTGTTGCGAGAAACGTGCCTTGATGTGGGGAAGAGCAGTCCATCCAAGTTGAGCCTAAGGGCAAAGAAGACTATGGGAAAGACGAGCATGATATGCACTGTGTAGCTCACTCTCACTACATCATTGAAGAAAGAGCTGAATGGAACACCAAGGTTGGAGTCAAAGTTCGCAAGAACATCGGCCATGGTGCCCTCACCGAAGAGGAGATATGCGAAGAAGCTTGTGGCAATGTAAACACTTGAACAAAGGGCAAGTGACGTATGCACAATTGGCTTAATTTGAGCTCTATCCTCAAGCTCGTTGTCAACGCTGTGAACTGTAGAATCATGAATAGCACACATTTAGACCTCATAGAATTGAAGAACAGAAATAGCAACATAGCGGGGATCAGGAGCCACACCGTTGTATTGGCAGCCGTAGGCATTGACAAGAACCGGGACAGCCGTAAAGAGCTTCCAGATAGAACGAAGACTATCTATTTCAGGAAAGAGTTTGGGCATCGCCACGGTTCCCTCAATGAGTTTGACTATAGCAATTCCAGCAGTGATGACAACAAAAACCACAGCAAGAGCAACCGATAGGGCAGATGTGTATCTCAATGAATCTATGAGCAAAGATAAACCATCAGTACCACAGAACTCTTTTAAGGCAAAAATTACATAATGCACTTCTTTTCTTGGATGCCGAACGGACTTACCCAAACGCTTAAAGCTCACCAATGGAGCAAATACAAGGAGAATCGTGGCAAGGAGGACAACAGCACGAGAATTCCACAGGTGAGCTCCAAACCACCCCTCCAAGATGCCACTGTGATGGACACCGGTTGACGATGTTCCAGATAACACATCACCTAATGAAAGTTGAATGAACGCTATCAACAGCAGTTTGAGGCTAATCAAAGAGTTTGATCAAGGATACAAGGAATTCCACAAACAAGAGAATTTCCTTTTGCACTGGTTTTAATTAGCATTAAGTGTAGAGTAGCCATCTTAGAAACCCCTTAGGAAGAGATTGGGTGATCCTTCCTTCTATGACATGCTGACATATCATGTGGTATAGTCGAGGAAGAGCAATTAGCTCTAGTGCTAAAGGATTGGTCAAACTAATAGGTGGCAAAGTCATAATTGATTTGTTTACATTATCTTAAAAGTAGTTAAAAAAACCCCCCCTTACTCGAACAAATAAATCTAAACCAGAAAAATCAGGTTCTAAATCAACACCAATAATTTGGTATTCTGACACCAAGGCTGAATGTTCCTCCAAAGTCTTAAAAAAATTTTATGCACCAGTGCTCAACATTCAAAAGTAACATATTATATCAATAAATGTTCGGAGAAAACAAGAATGAACATGTTCGGAGGCGTACCAATGATAATCATGTATACAATCAGCGCGCCAATGTTGTTTAGTACCACGGACGATTGCAGTACAATTCTTCCCCACTGTCCGTAAGTCTCACCCATCAACCGCCCGTAGGATGTAATCTTGCCCTGGTGGCTGGATCTGACCAGCATGTCAATGGACGCCTCGGTAAGAAATGCCATAAGGATGACCATCAGAATACCGGGTATCATGCCTAGTATCTTGATACTCGCCGGAAGCGCCATGATTCCAGCCCCCACGATGGTTGTCGACAGATTGAACACCGCTCCGGAGAAAGAAGCTCCATTGAACTCATGAAACTCCCCCTCTTCAGCCTTGACTGGGAGAAGTGGTGCCCTCTCATCTCGCACTTCCTTGTGTGCTGTGTTCCGGTTCTCGCTTGACAATCCATTCCCAGTCCCCATCTGTTCTGTTTCACTCTCCTGGATGTAAAACCTTTCAATCAGGACAAAGAATCTTTCTATTTTGAGGAAGGACAGGAACCTTGATTTGGTTTCCCCCATTCCCTTTGTTGTTTATCTTGAGTGTCTTGTATTTTAGAATCTCTTACTGTTTTGAATTAGATCAGCACAAATAAACTTGATTCCCATTTCTTGAATTGTTTACCATGAATATCTCATTATTTAAATCTAGCAAGTTTTGAATGAGTACAACACGATGTAAATTCGATTTCCATCTCTTATGCCCATGTTGGATAACCAGAGATTATAATTGCTCTAAACAAACAACTGAAGAAAATTTGAGGATGTTTAGGGTAAGGAATTTTTTTTATAAATAACCTAAAAAAAATTACAAAAATAACCTACACTTACCTTCTTTACATTTTTGACCTGTTATATGTGCATGTCGAACTTCAAAACCATGAGAAACGGCTTAAAGATGTGAGAAGCAGCTTATTAAGCTATGGATACTCAACAAGCCGAGCAACCAAACCAAACAACCTGTTGTTGTTTTATGAATTTAGTTTAAAAATCAAAATTTTAATTCTTCTGACATCCATATCTTTTGATTTATAATTCTAACGATCCATTTAAATCAGTGATATATCAAAATGATTAGATCAACACAACATATCATTAATCAGAATTATATATGACAAGATATCATATTTTGTTATATTTTGAAATATATAAATTTGGTTGAAAATCATCTATATGATCGTTATAAGATTCAAATGAATTATCAATTTGAGTTATGTTAAAAAAATATTGATTCAATGTAAGAAGAATCGAGGAAAAAATTAAACTTAAACTTTCTAATTAAATTAAACTAAATTTTTTTTCTTTCAACACTGATATTTTTTATCTATAACTCTGATTTACGTTCTATTTGAACTAATGAAATAATGTAGTCAAAATAATTAAATCAACACAAATTGATCATTAATCAGAATTATATATCTAAATATATAACAAAATATAATATCTTATGAGATCAATTTGTGTAGATCTGATTATTTTGATATTATGATTACACTCGTTTAAACAGATCATCAATTTGAGTTATAGGTAAAAAGATATTGATGTCAAAATATCAACTAACTTTAGCAAACAACTGAGTTGTTGTGGTTGTGTGGTGGTTTGACATATTAAGTCTAAGACACTGGACAAGCGCTTGTCGGCTCAACGTGTCAGTGCTCGCAACACCGCAACTCAACATACAAACAAACGTGATATGTCAAAAACACAATAAATAAATAAATGTGAATTATTTTTTGTAATTTTTTGTGTGGATTATTGATAAGAAAATTCCTAGGGTAAGTACATGTTTTTTCTCAAAAGAAACAGCCATTTGTTCCAACAATTCAAGAGTAATGTTGCATGAGTAATAAAATAATCTTTCAGTACAAAATAACAAACTATAACAAAAGAAAATGAATGGAAACATGTATCTTTTGCAAGTTAATACTATCAGAGCTGAATTTAAAATTAACATATAAAATCTTAGCTAATGTATTGCAACATCACATGCATTAGTTCAAGTGAAATGCTACAACAATTCTAGAAAATTCTGCGGCATAAATATGGCATATTTTACCCAAAAGAAAGCCAGAAAAGAACAATCTTTCAACTATGAAGCACCTCAAAGAAGACGAAGACAAAATCCAAATCAATGAGTTAAAATCATGCGTGAATCCACTCATAACCGGATCAAGAACACAAGAAGGGAGAAGAAAAAGGAAGAGAAAAGAAAAGGGTGTACCTTTCGTTTGAAGACCCAAATTCTTGCTGAAACCTAGGAACCAGAAAGAAAGGAAGGAAGAACAGATCAAGGCGAACCAAAGATAAGAGAGAACTTGTGGGGGGGCTTTCTTCCTCCCCAACCCCATCCCTTCATTTATAGCCAAATCCGGACACGACAACTAGTCTTTTCGCTATTCTGTAGCGGCGCTCACTTTCCTGAGAAGGAAGTCATGACCGATCTAACAAGCGTACTTATTTAATAGCTTTAATTTTTTTCGGTGAATTGTCTTGCCAGATGAAACTCAATGCAGTGCCTATAACATTTTCGATATGCATTAAACTCATGTATTACTTTGCCTCGCCGCTAAATTAGACTAGAATGTTACAGCGTCACAGTAGATATCTACATTTACGACTTAGGTTAGTATAAATATAAGGAATCTCTTTTCATTCTTTTTAATTTGTTGGACTTTTTATATAAAAAACTTATATTTATCTAATATATTATGAAACAAACGGGATATTTAACCACATCTTCAACTTATAAACCCCTAAATTAAAATTAAATTTTAACTAAACTCCTTCTGATTCTACGTGCTAGTGTTGGAAATTGTATGGCTTTTAGTGGCTTAATCAAACTCAACATCCTGGAACGTAATGGCGATGTTGCTATGTTTTTCTTTTTTAAAAAAAAAAATTGCGAAGCTTCCTTCTCTTATTATTCAGAGATAGTGACGTGGCGCCTGGTCGCTGGCGGCATGATGAGATGGTAGAAACTGCAAGCAAGATTTTTATGCCGGATTGATTGCGAAATCTGAAATCTAGCATTGATTTTTTTTTTATAAATAACCTACTCAAAAAAATAAATTTCAAAATTAACCCAAGTCTAAAAAAAAAATCAAAAATATCTTTCAGTTCTCTGACAAAAATGCGATTGAGCTTCAATCGCTAATCCGGCGTGAGTAGGTGGCACACTCAAATCACCTCGTTGGCTCAATTCAATCCCACACAGAACTTCAATCCAACAAATTATTCAATCACTCCCTTTCAAGATTATGAATCCTTCAAAATTGACATAATCATTTTTCATGTGGTATAAAATTGAGTATTACCAAATCAATTGTCATGGAATCCTACGTGACTTGGGTTGTCCAATTCAAGGCGTGTTTGTGTGGAAGCATCTTTTCTTATTAATTTAATTAGGTTAGGAAGTTTCCTGATTTATTTCTGTGTGAATTATTGGGGCTAGTAAATGGATTAAAAATTCAGATAAAAATGATATGTGTGGGATAAAAATTGGGTGGAATGGTCGCTACCAGTGGGTTCCGTACAAAGTTATGGCAATGGTAAGCCGCCACTAGCAGCAAACAGCTCGGATTTATTTCTAAAAAAAATTAAACCCATTCAAAGACTTGGTCACCTTGTATGTCTAGGTTAATCAAAGCCATTCTTTATGGATATGGTCTGGATCTTTGAAGTATTTCTTATGTATTGCACGATGAGAAGCTTTCTACACAGGTTTTCTTTTTCTTTTTTTTCTTTTTTAATCTCAATTCCATGGGATTTGCAAGAGGGCAAAGTTTTGATGCAACACCATTCTGCGTTGCGTTTCTTAGCCATGTAGATATAAATATACGGAGCTAGATTTAGTACAAATTATCAATTTATTGATGATATTTTAACTAGAGAAAATATGTGCAATCAGACTTTTTGTATTTTAAATTGAAGTGTATAAATCTTTTTATTATTCGAATAGAAACAATTAGACTTTAGTCCAATTTTTTTGTTAATTTATTTAATATATTGAGCCACTGACACGTGAGAGCAGTGTATGAGTACTGTCATATGAGACACACATATAATAACTATAATTTTAATAGAATTAAATATATAATTAAACCGAAGAGTCTAATTTCTCCCATTCAAATAAAAGATGAGCTTATACACTGCAATTTAAACTAGAGGAGCTCAATTACATAAATGATGATAATAAAAATATCTCTAATGATATTTTCCCTTCTAACTACATTGGTTTAGACATTAAATCAACATGAAAACTTTTCAAATACAAAATCAACAATGCAATTTGTGGGATGTACAAGCAACCTTTAAAAATTCCAGTAGAAACTTAATTGGTGCTATAATAAACAATAGAAAAGAGAGAGGTTGCAATGGATAATGACTTTGTTTTTTCAATTATCATTTGGTAAAAAAAAAATTTCGGACAGAAATTTGAGTTTGAACTTTTGAGATTTGTTGAAAAATTTAGTAGTAGTAAGACGACACTATAAAATACATCGAAATCCCCGCGCCGGCCACCAAAATCTCCAACGAAAACGAATCGAAATCGTCGTGAGGGCGAGTTGAATCGGGGGAAGCAGAGGAACGAAGAGATGGTGAACGCATTTTGGGGGTTCACAAAATTTTAAATCAAGGATTTCTATCTATACTACTTAATAAAGTTATAATTAGATAACTTTCTTTTTATTATTTTTTAAATATCCTCATTTGATTGTCTCCCAGCATTTTGTAATAAATTATTTTATAATTGAAAAGTTAATAAAAATATTTACAAACTAACTATCTGATGTGTTGGATTATAATCTGATAGACGATCTTTTATAATTATACTGGATTCTCCCGATAACAATGATTATTTACAACTCAGTCATCAACCATCCATTTACAACAAACTGATATCTCCTAACAAAATGATAAGCTTTGCGGCAAAAAAAAAAAAGAATTCTTCCAACAACAAATTTTAACACAAAATTCATTTCGATAACAAAACAAATAACAACAACAGAAAAAGATTCCATAACCTGTATAACAAACGGAGCCAATTTTCTGTGAGAGATTAAACACATGTGTAATATGTATATAAATATCCAACAAACAATAGAAGATTTAAAGCAACTGTATTTTGCACTTCCTTGATCCTCTCATCAGCAACACGAGCTAGCCGAGAACCCAACATTACCTCGTGTGAGGTCTCCATTACAGCCATCCTCTTCGTACACATAGAATAACCTCTGACATAGAGGAAGTTCAATTCAATTTGATCCAGCCACATACAAGTGTAAACATTGAAGGGTAAGTAAACTTATAATTTTTTCTGTCTACTTTTGTTGTTGTTGTTGCGGCTGTGGGCTTCCAAATGTCATGTGGGAATGGCGTCTTGCCAGTCTGGCTGCGTACTAGCGGTGACATCGAATATGTAGGAGTCGCTGCAAGTGGTAGAATAGGGGTGGCGTCCTGCCAGTCCGACTGTGCATTGGCAATGGCGTCATTGCCCATAGCACAATGAGAGAAACATAAATGAGGTAGTGTTCTGTCAATTTGACCGTACATCGATGATAGTGTCGTGGCTCATGCTATGGGTACATAAAGAGAGGCAAGAGAAAGTGGAGGATAAGGACTCCACAGGGTGGCGTCTTGCCAGTTCGGCTGTGCATCGGCGATAGTGTCATCCCAATTCCTGCGCATCAGGAAAAAAGAGACGAGAGAAAGTGGAGGGAAACAAGGGGGTGGGAAAGTAGTTCTTGAGGGGCTGCAGCCGACTAGTCGATGGGGTGCAAGTGGCTGTGCCGCGTCCTGTGGAGGTGGTGGCTTGCTGATCCAGCCATGCACTGGTGGTGGTGCTACCTTCATTGTAGCAGCGGAAGCAAGAAACGAGGGCGAGAGAGAGGAGAGAGAAAGAGAGACAGGGCGAACCTCATGAGGGAGCCTGGCCACCATTGGTTAAGAAGGGGCACATGGATCATGGCTCGTCCCGGCTTGCATTTTCTTTTTTGTTTCTATTGTTTCTCTTTTTTGTTTGTTAGATAATAACAACAACAATAATATAATGTTACTTATTCATTTATGCTTCCTTGTTTTACAAATTCCTAGAATTCTAATTAAAAAAAATTTAGAGAAGATTTTTTTCTTCTTTTTTTTTTTCTCAAATAATTTCTTTAAGTGTATGATGATGCAACCAAATTAGGATTGGAAAGAGTCAAATGCATCCATACGTCTTGATGACACTAAGGCGCAGTGATTAAATGTAGTTTGAAGGCAGATAGGTGGCAGTCAACTAATTTGCCAATGTAGTTATGTGCGGATGCACATCCTGAGTTGGTGGTGTATGTTGGCATATCAGGTATATAATTTATAATTTTATTTAAATTTTGCATACAAGAAACTTAGGAGTATTTTTCTTTGTTCATATTTTATATTATGTAAATGTTTTGTGATACATGTAGAAAATTGGAGATATCGCACCAAAGAGTTGAGAGTATATGAAGAGAATGATGGCTAAATTATTTTCTTGTTTTTGTTTCAATTAAATTTATGTTAAGTTTTAGTGTTTTTTATACATATTTCTATTTTTGTTCAATATAAATATATAGAAATGAGAATATTATATTTTTATAGTTTTGATTGAATTTGTTCTTTATGTTATTATATTATATGTCATGAACATACCATGTGCATGCGCCGCTTACTAGTAAATGTTTATATATTGTGATAGGGTATGGATTCTTCTGCTCTTAGAAAAAAGGAAGGTAGATTCTGGCGGTTGTTTGACTGCAAACTATGGATGCACACGTGACATACATTTTAGCCATCGCTCATCTTTTATATACTATAATGTTATGCTAATTGAAAAAATAGAAGTAATTTCGAAGATGGCCTCATTATCCAATTTCACGGCAGTTGCAGCTTGGAAAATGTCAAACTCCAAAATAAAATCATTAAAAATATGTTCAATAAGATCGCTGTTTAGAAACAATTATTATTTTTTAAGTACACATACTCTCTAAAATATAATTTTGGTTATTATTTTTTACTATAATATATTAACAAAAGTTATAATATTATAAAATTATTTTTTATAAAAATATACTTGTATAATTTTCTTATGATCAATCTAAATATTTATAAACATATTAATGATCAAAATTAAAAAAATTTGACTTTCTCTAATAAAAAATGACAATCTTTTTAAACCGTAGAAAATATGTCAGTAAAAAATATAAAATTGTAATATTATGAAATTATTTTTTATAAAAATATATATTTATATAATTTTCTTATTATCAATTTAGACATCTATAAATATATTAATAGTGAAAATTATAAAAATTTGACTTTCTTTGGTTCAAAAACGACAATATTTTTTATTAAAGGAGTATATTTGAGTTTAGAAAATGTAAAACTGAAATAAAAGCATTAATATGTTCAATAAGAGCAGATCAAATATGGACAGATAAGATATGAATTATATTCGCATTAGATTTTTTCCTGGTAATGGTAACATATTTGGATATGAATTAATAGGTATTTGATAATATTTTATTTTGGATAGTGCGAAATCAATTTCTTTTGTGAGTAAGGTGGTCTCGAACAGGGACTGTTCCCTTGGTGCGTGCCGCCCACGAGTCCAAAATATTTTTTTTATTGCATAGACACGCGCGAGAGGAGAGAGAGTCTTTAACCAAACACTTGCCGATCGGGGTTTTTCTTTTTTTTATTTGACTTCCTCACATTTACATATTAAATTATTTTCTGATTATTTTTTCTTTTTTTTTTCTAACAAATAAACTAATTATTTTCTCTCATTTAAAAACCTATATAAAGAGTATCTTCATTGGAGTTTTGAGTTCTTTAAAACATTTCTCGTGCACAAATATAAAATATTTTTCGAAAAATATGTCGAAGAGTCTCTTTTTTTTTTTTTGTCCGAGACAGTCTAATAATTTTCGGATAAAATGGCACGTCAGCAAAGTGCGCCATGGCAAATGTTTGTTGCGTGCAAAATACTCTTACAACGATTAATGAACACGTAATCTTATTCTCCAACAATGCAAATATTAAGCAACTGTAGTAATTACGTCAAAGAATTCTGAAAGCGGAAAGCTCTGAGCTCGTGTTTCCCAATCCAATCCCCATGGCGGAGACGGACGACGACGACCCCTTCGACGACGACAGCGATCTCGACGGCCTCTCCGCGTTCGGCGACTACGACCACTCCTTCTCCGGCGCCCCCGAGGAGCACGAGTCCCACCACTCACCCGACGACTACTTCGCGGCCCAAACCGTAGCTCCTTCCTTCTCCGATCCCGACCTCAACCTCTCCTTCTCCCACCTGATGTCCGCATGGGACCGCTCCGACGGCGCCGCCTCCGAGGAGATCACCGACGACGACGATGGCGGCGTCACCGAGATGGCGGTGAGCGGTTTTGAGGTCGTCAGCGACGGCGAGGGCTCGGGCTCGGGATTCTCCGACGGGCCGCTGGTCGTCGGGGGCTTGGAGTTGGATGATGATGACGGCGGCTACGAGCACGGCGCCTTGGAGGTTCTTCCGGTGGCGCTCGCCGGAGACAGCCAAGGCGAAGACAACTACGTTGCGGTGCTCGCCGGGCAGGTCGCGGAGCCCGTGGCCGGCGGGCCGCCGCCGGCGTCCCGCGCGGCCGTGGAGAGCCTCCCGATAGTGGTGCTCAGCGAGGAGGAGGCAGCGCATGGCTGCGCTGTGTGCAAGGACGGCATGGCTCCAGGGGAGTGTGCCGTGCGGCTGCCGTGCAAGCACTGCTACCATGAGGGCTGTGTCAAGCCGTGGATTTCTATCCGGAACACTTGCCCTGTGTGCCGGTACAAGCTGCCTACGGACGACACCAAGTACGAGCAGCAACAGGCAAGGGAAGCAGCCGGTGGTGGCTCCATGGCGCAGCAAGGCGCTCCGGCGCAGGTATGATGCAGCCATGCTGGGTCTTTTTAGTGGTAGTTCATTAGTTCTTAGTTGCAGCGTCATGGGAGTGAGAAATCTGGCACTTTGGTGGTTAGGCTCATAGTGGTATCAAAATCGTAAACTGTAAAAGGTTTCAAATGTAGTTGTTTTGCTTGGGAGTTGAATGACAATGTTGTACAAAGCTTATGCTCTCGAAATTTCTTCACCCTTTTGCAGTTTTGCTTATCCTTTTTTCCTGAAGCTTTTAAGGAATGTACTTTACTAAGATGCATTAACATGAGCTAGTGTTTGATTTGCACAGTTTTCAGTATAAAAGTGAAAAGGACAACTTCTGGTTCAGGCATAATGTAGCCTGCGAAAAGCATTTCGCAGGCTTTAGAATATAGAAGCTAATCTGCTGTTGTTGGTAAAATTGAATATTGGGGGTCAGGGAAACAAGAACCGTTTTGAGGTAGCTGAATCATATTGGTGAAAAACACCAAAAGAAATATGATTGTTTCATTGTATAGTGTATACTGTTGCTGGATGTTAGGACCATTATTAGGAGAAATATATCAGGAATATCAATGCCAAGCTGGAGAAAGTACAACAAGTTGTTTTTAAGGAATTCAGAAGTTCATAACTCTTGTGTCAATATACATGAACAAACAAACCACAGCCGTTACTAAACCAAGCATAGATGTGCATGTGTCGAGTACATGGCTGCAAACATTTACCTGCACATCACAGTGCGCGTGATAGGTGGCATACCTTGTTCATAGTAGTTGCTTGTGTTGATGAAGAGAGTGGTGCCAACCATGTACTTCAATATAGCGAACATCTATCCTGTTGGTTAGATCTGTGGAATAAATGATCGTCACCGTCAGTTTGAGCTCTATTCGCATTCGCAATCGCAATAGTTTCCTCCTTTTTGGCAATGAGGAAAAAACCTGAGTTGGAGCTTATGTACTATGAATTACAGTCAGGGTATAGAGATGAGCATCTGCGAATTGAAAGTTATTAATTATTCTCTCTCTCTCTCTTTTATTTCAGATTTAGCCTTTTTCCCAGCTATTGAATATACATTCTGCTGATCTGTGCTTTCAAAACTTTCCACTTATGATGAGCTTTTCGTTTCCTACCATACTCTAGCCTGCACTTGAGAGTTGAGATGAGGTAAATTCGGAGCTCATACCATGCTGTTGATATGGCAGAAAGGATGGTGATTGGTTATTTCTTTCTACCTTTATTCTATTGTGTGATTGCATTTGTGATTTCTGCAAAGATAACAGAATCAATGGCTTGCATGGCTTGGTTAGACTGTAATATGCTTGCAATAGTCAATATATGTGGTGCTATATTTTTAGCACGTCAACACCAGGTCAATTACTCTCACTTGAGCACCTTGTATTGTTTGCTTGCATCGAGAATTCAGCAGTGGCAGCTAAAGATCACTGTTATATTGTTTGCTGATTTTGTACATAGCTAATTCTACTATGCCTCAATCTCCCTTTTTTAGCTTTTTCAAAATCCTATTATGTCATTTTGGTTTTTAAGAAGCTTGATGGTTGGTATTTGTGGCAATCTATGATGCATTGTCTTATAAGGGAAAATAGGTGGACTTCGAATGCCTAGTTAGATCTTACCAAACTCAAGTGGAAGTTGCTAATCTGATGTGATACATTGCCTTCAAAGGCTTCTATTCTATGTGGTTAGGCATTCTTCTAGTTTTTCTTTACGCTCACTAGCACGGTACTGAGTGCGCATCCGTCGTTTAGCGCTCGGTAAACTGATGTATGATGTGTCCCCAATTGCCAGCATCAGTTTCATCATATTACAATCGTGCTTTAGCAAGGTAGCAAACTATATTATCAGAAGAGGAGATGGTACACAATGGTGTTCGGTTCGAATTCGTGCAATACATTTATATTATGCCTCTTCAAACTGTGCTATTTCTTGGCAGTTCTGTTAGTACTGTTACCAGTTTTTATGGGCTTGAACAGTAACTCCTGCATGAGCTCTCAGTATATAAAAGGAAAGGAAGACACTTTCTAGCCCAAAGTCAAGTCTAGACTTCTATAGCCATGGGCCATGGTTGTTGCATCACGGGCCACGAAGACCTGCCCGGGCCGGGCTCAGCCCGCAATTTCCTGGGGTCCACAGCGCAGAGGCGACAATGGCAGCATGAGGCTGCCGGCTTCCATCTCTCTCAGAGGTAATGAACACCTTTACACTCAGCACTAAATCATAAGTCGTTTCTTGCTTCACGTTCAGAATAATGATCTTAAGAGTTTGGCTATAGAGTATGAATGATCTTGTCGCATGTCGCTTTTGTTGGTGGTGTTTAATTCGTAGGATTCTTTTACGGGTATGGAAAACACAAAACAAGAGCTGTGCTATGTGTATGAACATTTCCTTATTAATTACGTACAAAGTGTCAGCAAATATCTACTGACAGTTTGGAATTCACGAAAGCCCTGTCAGTAAGTGGGATCCCGCACATAGTTCATATATCATAACAAACTTTTTGTACACAGGGTCTTTCCGCACCA
Organism: Pharus latifolius; assembly: GCA_019359835.1. Classification (NCBI taxonomy): domain Eukaryota; kingdom Viridiplantae; phylum Streptophyta; class Magnoliopsida; order Poales; family Poaceae; genus Pharus; species Pharus latifolius. The sequence goes on from CM033320.1 coordinate 6,625,306, forward strand.
ATTATGCCCAGAACAAGCAATATTTAGAACTGCCGCTGGCCTGTGCTGGCAAATGTGGTGACTTTATAGTGTTCATTTATATTAGTCGAAGAGAAGATAGCTTTCAATAGTAATCTCCTGTCTACAAATACCTCCTTGCACAATTGAGAAGAAAAAATCATGAGCAAATTAGGATCTGCACAATGTCCGCAAGTCATAACATGGAGCAATTGCTGCTAGTTACGCTATTTCTGGTGTTCTTGGTTCAGCACCAGCCTCTTCTGTGCCCATCTCGTTGAGCTTTTTCTGCAGGTCAGAAGCTTCTTCTCTGAGCTGATCATTCTCCTGAACTATGTGAGCATGCTTAGTGATCACACGGTTTAGCTCAACAAGAAGATTCTGGTTCATATCCCAAAGGCGTGTAACCCGTGACAACAGGTCATTCAAGAGCCTCTGCCTCCTCATCCGCGACCTCCTTGCAGACTCACGGTTTGATGCTAACCTTCTTTCCTTCTTCTCGTCATTGTTGCGTCTCGCCTGGTCTCTTGCTACCCCCACCAACATTGAACTGATGCTGCTACTGCCATGGTAGTTGTATGGACCAACTGAGTGCAGTGGATCCCAATCATGGATGTGGGGGTTAGATTGTAATTGGAAAAAGCTTGCAAAGTCTGTGCTTGAGTGGTATGCCATGTTGGTTACGCTGTTGTGTTGCATGAGGAAAGAAGTGGCTGCATTTGTCTTAGAAGAATTGTCTTTGAATGAATCGAGGGAAAGATTGAGCTGGGCTCCGTTCCTTTTAAATTGCAAGAAAGGAGCCCCGAAAGATGTAGGCACTGACCCACTTATGTTGTAAGCAAATTTGCTTTTGCAACTTTTTGGGTGTGTGAGATTATCATGTTTATTTTTGAGATATAGGCTTTGCATTTTGCAATGTCAGCATCATAGGGGAAAGATAGACTTTATCAGAAATGCTTTTTTGGGTGGAAATTCTGCCGAGGAAGTCACAGCTATTGCTCTTTCAGGTACGTTTGCGAAGTATGCAACAATCAAATTTCCGAAGGAATGGCTTCGCGTGTGCATGAGAGATCACCTGAAAAAAAAAACACAGCAAGAATGGAGGTGAGAAATGCTATGTGCATAGAGCTTTGGTTTAACGTTGGCCATGCATATGAAAATATAAACATGGAAGCATTTCGAAATCCTCAATCCAAAACTGCATTATTGAGAATGCAATTGAATAGTTCTCTCTTTTCTCCTTTTTCTTCCTTTCTAATGCGCCAGTCCTCATCATACAGGTTATATCATTACAGTAAACAATGAACACACAATCATAGAGTAATGCATTAGGTGCTTTGGACAAACTGTTTATTGTGGCTAAGAAAAGCTATTGCCTTTTAAGCCTTTTGTGTGAAGATGCGACACCAATGTGCATATTGAGGCCCCAAAGGATAAACAAGAGCTAATGCCAGTACCCAATTGTTTGGTCCACTTCGGTACACGTTGCTTAAGGCTTGGGAACTGTTTGGTCAATTCATTAGTAACTTCTACATCTGCTATGTTTTATCTAGACTCATAGACAGCCAGTTTTATCTAAGGTAGCTTTCATGACATCTGATATGGAGAGATTTTGGTTTCAACTTTCGACAATACTCAATCGAAAGAGAAGTACTTGTGTTTCATGTTTATCATATGTATGTCATACTCTTGGAGAGAATTACTAAACCGTAGTTTGGTCACAGATGCAATCATTCACATGTGACATCAACCTTATTATCTAGATGGGTAGCCTAAACTTGGTATTTTGAAAGTTTTCTGTTTACTTACCAACCAACAGTAGCAATAATTGTTCTATTGTGGTGTATCAAATCTCCAAGAAATTTGGCCTGTGTCTAAAGCACAACTAGGATTACTTAATTATAGGGACTGATTGGAAAGCAGCTTAATTATGCAGCCTTGAATCAAAAGGCAATGATTGTTGACGTTGACTCCTGTTGACCATCCGCTTTTCGGAGCATCAGCATCATCCATCCTATTCCTATCCTTTTCTTACAGTTCTCAAGAACATGGAAGGTTTTAACCAAATTGGTGTTTTTTGTTGAAACAAATGGTACTTAATTTTGTGTTGAAGTTTATAGATGCTAATGCTTCTTGTTGAAACAATCATGAATCATGATCATTACTGATGTTCCAAACATTCAGTTCTGCACACCTACTCTTTTGGTTTGCTATTTATGTTTTGGTAGGTCTAATTCTTTTGGGAATGTTCTCTTTGAAATGACAGGAACTTTTACTAAAGCTAAGTTTTAGGTTACCTTGGATTGGTCAGGTCCTCGTCGGCAAATACACCTCTCCTACAAGCAATTAGCCTGAGGAAACCGGAGAGACCATGAGCATGCGTAAGGCTGCTTTTTAATTTGCATTCTTTGAATATCTCAAGCTTCAAAAGTGCTTTTTGGATGATGCAATTGGCTGGGTCCTTTGATCTATTTGAGCAATCTTTTAATTATTATTATACAATAGGGAGGGGATATGGATGTGATTTGTGGGCTACATGGCTTCGTCATCCGCAACTGTTAGTGGTTTGGACTTTAATTGCACCTATGTTTTTCGTTACATTTGAAAAATTAACATTGTGGGCGACGTCGTGTCAAATGTATGGCAACCAAGCAAAGAAATCTAATGGCAAAACAGCTTCACGTTCCCCGCAGTGCGAGAACGGTTCTTGGTTAATGGTTTTGTAGAAAAAGAAATGCAAGTGTACTTAGCAGGTTCAGAAAACCGGATTTTTTGGGCGGTTCCTGGATATGAAATGTAAGTCTCTCTCGTGATGCTGAGACTCTATAAGTATTTTTTTCCTTTGTTCTCTTCTATCTGACTCGTAGATTTTCGTGATATGCACATAAGACTAATTCACATGTTATAAAGTTGAACACAAGTGGATACAAAGACTGGGATTGTATGAATTGGACATAATGCTGATATATTGTTATCATAATAGTATAGACTTTCTTTTTTCTCCTTCAATATATGGTGTCGAGAAATACTAAATCTAAGACTCGTAAAGTTACAAAATTAATAAAATATTACTGAGTATCTTATTTACATGTAGTCCAAGACTTACATGTCATATAAATATATTTTGCTAATTTTACACTTTTGTGGTGGTACAGAACTAATTGTTTCTTTAAAATAGCATGCCTCTCATCACACTATTGCTGATCGTGCAGAGTTCTACTAGCAGCAAAAATTGAGAAATTTTTTTTAGTTGTTACTCATCCAATACAAATACTCTGTTTTACAATATTAGTCCAAATTTATTATACATATAAATCAAGAAATTATGAAATTAAATGAAAAAAATAAAAAAATTGGCTAACCACAATTTTTTTCTGACATACAGATTCCACTTTCTTGTACACATTTAACAGCCAAAGATAGTGGCATACATTTGATTGATGGCAAGGATTTTTGGTTATACGGCATAATTGATTATGATAAAAAATTTAGCTTAACAATTTCTAGTACCAGACGTTCGCTCGACGGAGCAATCATGGTGCAACAAAAGCAACGGCATGATCTTGGCACAACCACTCAAGCGAGTGTCTTTTCTCCTCGTCTTTATCCCCAAAAAGATGCATATATCTCTACAGATATAGTGGTGAATGAAAAGCTTTTAATGTAGTAGCCAACACCGAATGGATATGGGTTCCTTGTGCGTTTTCCAACCTTATATGAAAAGAAAAACATGCATCCTTGGACAATTGCATATTATTGTGTTGTTTTTTTGTTCCGATTAGACAGTCAAGGATCAGGTCTTCACGTAACCACATTCTTGTAAAAAATCGGCTTTCCAAGAGGGGGTTGGTTTCTTCTTTAGTACTGTTCGTAGTAAAGCTCAAACAAACCGTGAGGTTTGTAAAGTTGTTCTGATACAACCCAGTATTTATGTGAATATGAACTAAACATAGATACAAAACATGCAAACTAGTAAATTTTCCTTTTGGTGACCTTATTAGATAAAAAAAATTCAAAAACTGTCAAATAGCTGACCAACCAACTTGAAAGAAAAGGAGGTAGCAGCGCCAGCCGATACACAATCGAATATATAGGATAATTGCATCCTCTTACTCCATCAGAACTCATGCACTTCCTTATTTGTTGCCTGATTATGGATGAGGCTTCGCAATGATGGCAAGGTGGCCTGCGCTTATCGCTTCCACAAAAATAAATCGATCATTGCAGACGAACACCAGACTAAACGCATGGAATCACAGGAGCAATGTGCCATTGGAAATCATCGTCATCAAGATCCAACAAACTGGAGGAAGTGATCATCTTTGCTTCCATATCAAATTCTAGAGACGCGAAGAAGTGTACAGCTATCTGGATCGAAGTGTCTGTATTCTGTAGAGATAAGATATCAAGTAATTGTTGAAAATTTTGCCATCACCATGATTTTTCTGAGATCTCTTTGGGAAATATACGAATGCTCAGATATTCATCACCAAATACCTAGATGTGCTGATTTTAGAAAGGAGATTCAAGTGACTCATCCCAGACGTCCCCACTTGCATTGGAAGCATCTTCACCATCTTCTTCCATTGCCAATCTTATATACTCTCTTCGAGCAAAACGATCCCAGTCAGTCAATGATGGCTCTTCACGCATCTGCACTTGGATTGGGGAGAGGTATATACTGTTACTAGTATGGTATAAACCAACAATATCACCGGAGAAGTATCAAAATATTGGTAGGCAATTCACTCACTTGGCGTATGAGGAATGGATCCCTAGCTTCAAAGGCCATAAACTTGTTTAGATTGAAGAGAATATTGAAGAAATGCCCAGACATTTTGCATCTTTGGAAGTCTTTGAAAGTAAAATGGCTCTCATTCTGCAATAAAAGTAACCCATAAGTAATTTAGCTTAAAATGCATAGGAAATTAGTAACCATACGGAAAGACAGAAGGCACAGCAACCTCTGCTCCAATCATATCAATCAGCTGACACAAGATATCCTCAAATAGGACGGGTTCTTGGGCCATGCATTCCATGCGATGTAGTTGCTCATCGAAGAAGAACTGTAGCTCATTGTGTGTGAGAATCCCATTGCCATCCAAATCTATACATCTGAACCTGAAGAGAAGACAATTGGAAGCATAAATATGAAGACTTTCAAGAGCAATCCAACACTCCAAGAAACTCAAAATAAATCATATAAGCCCTTTAGGCTGAGAAACGAATCCTGGCGGACCTAGCCTATTCCAACAGCACAATGAAGACACCACCCAGGTCTCCCCTGAGACTTCATAGTCAGGAATTTTTTTTCCAAGGCAAACAGATTTTATTTGTTTGTGGCATGAATAGGGTGTACAGATTGATGTACCATCTTTCTAACCACATGTGTTTGTTAATTCTATTATTTGTAGGGAAAGGAGCTTTTGACAAAGGACCCCCAAACAAGAACTCCACTATCTCAGATCAACAAGCAAGCTTGCACAATGAAACTATAGCATTTCTTTCGTGGAGGTTAAAAGTTGGAGACGTAGCCCTGTGACTGCCTTTTTAAGTCTGTGGAAATCAGACTGAGGAACTCTTATAATGAGCAACACACACATGAGGTTTACTATAGTCCTAAAGCTTTGTTGTCCCCTATACCAACACTAGATCTCCTATGCTGGAACAAGAACAAATAAGGTTGTAATTGTGGTTTGTGGAATAAAACCACGTTGCTCTTGCAATAAGGTTGTAATAAAGTACACTAGAAAATCCAATTCCAAGCAGCCTTTGGCCCATGGCTTGCTAAATCTTACCCAGGAAGGAAGGCTGAGAGTATTGTAGATAAAGGGTTCCAACATACATATAAATTTCCAAAGCATATCATTGTGTGAATCATGGCAGTCTGGCACGATGGTACTAGTTTGGGGCAATGTATAATGAGAAGATCAGCAGAATAATAAACACTATTACTCCTAACAGTAAAAGGAGTATCACTCAATTGATGTACTAAACCACACAGCAGCAAAACCAAAAGTTGGATACCAATACTCCTGACTCGGCTCTGATGATTTGTCCTCTTCAGACAATATAAAATGAACAAAGTCTTCATAACCCATTTTCCCTTCAACCTTGCTGGTAAACTTCTTAGGAACCTATCATATAACCATTGGGAATCATTAGCGTACACTCAAATTTAAATTGAACCTAAATAAAACTTGAACAAGCTAAAATTGGCAATATAAACTACCAACCTCTGAGAAAATTCTATCTACAATTCTATAGGTCAATGCATGGTTTCCATATTTAATAAGGTTTTCCTTATCAATAAAGAAATCATGATCTGTGTCCAGCTCCCAGAACTTGCAATATATCACATAGAAATGCTCATATGAAAAATACCTGCAGAAAATCAAAAAGTTTAATGTTGTGACATGGTGAAGGTTGTAGAGCATTAAACATTAACTAAGACACATACTGAGCAGTGACAAATTCAACTTTTCCAATGAGAAATAACAAATGGAAACTACAACAAGAACAAATAGTTGGTAAAAGTACAACAAACCACACATGTTAGTCCACATTTCAAACAAGGAAAAACTTTCAAAAATTAGTTCTTAAGAGAATTACTGAAAATTAAGAATCTGACTCTAGAACTTCATGGCTACTACATTTTGTAGTCGCTGCAACTTAAAGTAGAAAATTAACGATACAGCATACACTACACATGGGAGAGCCACATTGTATTAGTACAGGAACAGATACTTTAGAAAACAACGCCAATAAAACACAATTACTTATATCTTTCGATTAACATCAACTTAAACAACATGTAGCACATCAAGTAATTTTGATGTAACGGTGCTTGCAAATGCAAAATGGCATTAGATAGCCCATACTAGGAGAGAAGCAAAGTATCAAAATTTGAGTGATCACCTTAAAACTTTATTGATATCCTCTTCTTCATCTGCATGTCGCATAGAATCAAGTAGATTTCCACGCTTCAACTCCCTGAGTGTAAGATGACCACTTCCAATTCTATTTATGCAATAGAATATCCTGTATATGACAGTCTCAGCTGACAAATAATGTTGTATAAGTCGAAGAAAATATTTTCCCCTCAAGAAAAGTAGAAGAAAATAATTGATGAAGTTAACAAGTTGATAGATGATCGAAATATTTCGCATATTTCAATTCCATCATCACAGTATGTCATAGATAGTATTACCATATCTTTCCTGAAATTCAGGTGTGCTCTTTAAGAACTCTAGGCCCGGGTGGTTCTCCAAAAGGTCTCGAAGAACTGGTTTGAAATCCTCCTAAATTAGTGTAGAATATTGGTTAGACATGGACATCAGTGAATAACCACTGGCGTGCCCTGCTGAATTAATCAAAGAGAGCATACCTTAACAAGATAATTGCGATTTTGCTGCTTCAAGATTGTTAATATTTGGGTTTCACTATCCATGCTCATTATATTGCTGTTCACCCAGTAATCAATAAAGGCATCCCTAAAAGCACATACCACAAAGGATTGTAATTTAGACAGAAAAAGGGAGCGAGAAAATTTTAACAGAATATTTTCAGCACTTTGAAATGATTTTTGGGTGCCAACTACCTTGTGACGAAGCCTGTGTTTTCTTTATCAATCTTGCCAAAAAGAACACTTGTAACGAACGACGGTAGTTTGCAGAGTTCCTTGGTAATCATCCTAAATTCTAAAATATGCAACCAAAAAGAGACCAGAAATGATTAGTTGACAACTTCATCACAAACTGATGTGATCATGATGAGAGATGTGCTGCAGGTTGTGCTTCCTACTATTCCAAATAAAACAGGGTGTAATTTTGAAAGCAATTATGATTAGATCAAAATAATCACCAATTGAAACTGGTGCACTATGAAGCCCTTATCTAATCAGAGTTGCTTTAAAAAGTAGGTTGTTTTACTAAGAATATCATGGAAGAACATCCCATTTCATGAACCTTGAATTTGAAGACCATTTGAGTGGCCCGCGAAGAGATGGTCAATAGTAGATAAACATTGCTTCTTCAACTCATGTGGTGCTGGGCGCCCATTTTGAAAATAGAACTGCAAAATAATACCAATAATGTAATCAACTCATCCGTGGTACTTTTCGAAACAAAATAAGTGCTTACAATTTCAAACTTGTAGGCATACTTTTCTACTCTACCTCTCTAAAAAAACGTACTTTTCAACACAAACAAGCAGTACATTTTAATAAACAGAGGTCTTACAGGTATAATTCAACTTAATGGAACTAAAAGTACTCCTTTATTGAGTAAATGACATTGCCACAGTGCTATGTGCTCACCTAGCATTTTTGTCATGGCTAGTCTAAGGTGTCTGTTTGTTCAAAAGATTAAGGATGGACGGATGCATGGACGTGCAATATATCCATCTATTACAATTCACAAATCACACGATATTTCAAGATAAAAAATTGTTCCAAAATAAGTGACATTATAAATTTGAAAGTAAGATAAGTATATATCTTCCATTCTTCCTATTTTGTCCTTGTTCTCGTTCTTGCAATAGAGTAATGGAATAACTTTATGCATAATGGAGCATAGACATTGTACGAGACGAGCCGTTCCAACTCACAACCAGAATTTAAAACATCACACACGCACAAACACACACACACACACACACACACACACACACACACTCACTCTGTACCGATTGATCACTCCAATTGCACGCATCATATACATGGTAACTAGTAATTTTGCGTCATTTATTAACCTGCGCAAAAACCGCTAATAACATCACTTATTTTGTAACGAAGCGAGCATTCTAACGCACCTGAGGTATAACCTCCTTGACGGCGCGGGCGGTAGCCGGCCGGAGCGGGGACGCCGAGCGGTGTGGGGTGCCCAACCCCACGCCGCTGGGCCTCCTCCCCAGGCGTGGAGACCTCGGCGACAGCGGCGGCACCGATCCACCGGGGAACACCATCGACGGCAGCGCCGGGTTCATCCCGCCCGCCGTGCCCCCCACACCGCCGCTCGCCTTCGCCTTCTGGGTCAAACAGTTCACCTGCACACATCACCACCACCACCACCACCGCCATTAGCATCGCAATTACGGAAATGCGAAGGGATTAATAAGAGTAGGCAAGTAGCAAACCAGGGTGATGGTGTCGGGGAGGGAGAGCCAGTGGGAGAAGAGGCGGTGGAGGAGGCGGGGCTCGTCGGCGAGCACGGAGGAAGCGGAGATCTCCGGCGGGAGCTGGAGGAGCTCCACCTGCAGCGACGCCGCGCCCAGATCCACCTCCATTAATTCTCTCGCTCGGTGGCTCGTCGCTCGCCGCCGATTCGAGGCCGCGTTGGATTTAGAATAAAAACATGGCCGTGTGAATTCGTCAAAGGGAGAGGCATGGGGCGGTAGAGGTGGGAAGGAGACCAACGGCCTCACCAATCTTGAAGCGATCTCCACCGTTCATCTGGCAGATCATTTCTTTGTCAAAACATGTGCTTTCACTGTTTTATAATGTAAAGCCTAAATGTCAAATTTTTTTTTTGTTGTTTATAAATTATAATGTGAGATCTGAATAAGATCCCAAGCAAATTCAAATCAAGTGTGAAAAATATTCCATTTGCGAATCCTTAGGTTATATAGAAGAAAAGATGTTAGTGTTATATCATCTTGAAGAAATGCTCGAAAATTTTGATGGTATATATTGTAACAATTCAGATATTGTAGTTTAGAAACTATACTCGTTGATATGGAGTATTAAGTTTTCGACCAAACAATTAGGACCTTTTTTAAATATAAGAGTGGATCTTCTAAAATAAAATAATTATTGTACAATTATTGGATCTATGTAATCACGATGTATTCTATATTTTTCCACGTTATTACGGGATGAGCATGTGTGGAATCTCAAAATTAACAAGGAAAAATGATCTAATAATTGTTTTGAAAAGCGCTATTGTGATCTCCATCGATTCGCTGATGCAAAATGAACACAGAATTTTTCATTTTATACGTTCAATGGCCCTAATGGCGATAGTACAGCCGAAAAACATCACCTAACCGTATTCTGTAAAAAATTTGTAAGAATTCTTTTTACATACAGCATTGCTCCAAATCAAAAACTTATTTGAAATGCGGCGTGAATGCAATATTTATTTTTGACACTTGAGCAGATACATATCGTTTTCGGATCAATTGCTATAATATCTGGTAACATCGAAATAAAGTATGGAAATATTTGGTAGCATAAAATCTACCCAAGATTACTAATTTTATTTATTTTACGGACATTCGTGAACTCAATATAAATTTATTAGATTATGCCTTGTGTTGTGGCAATAGCGAATGCATATATGGGTTCTCCCAGACACTAATTCAAAATGCGAGGTGAAATCATCAGACAAAATTTGTGCCAAATTCAAGCCTCAGAAAGGAAAAAAAAAAAAAGAAAAAAAAATGAAGATGACAATCCCAGCTGGTCACCAGCAAGCTAGCTGTTCCCTGCTTTGGATTCTTATTGTGAAGTTAGTCTTGTATAGCTTAGACTTAACCAAAAAAAAAAAAAAACTTGCACGTTCGATGCGCCGCTTCCACTAGATCGCTATCCACTTACGTTTTATAACGTTTCCACCTCTCAAAGTTGAATTATTTAAAATTATTTCTATTTGTTTCTCTTTTAGAATTTCGAGAGCAGCTATATGTCATATCTAATAATATACATCTTGTGATGTATCTAGACGTTAGTCCTTATAATCCTCCGATCTTATGCAAATTTCAAGACAAAAGTGATGCTTCTATAATTATGAGAAACAGAATCGCACAAATCATACAACATTATCCTTAGTCGTTGATTAGTAGTAGTTAGTTATAAACCAGAATGTCAATTTACATTAAAAATTGCCCATTTCACTATTAGGGAAAATATAGAGACAATTCCCAAATTGCAAACAAACTTTAATGGGTTATTAATGAGAGAAAGAAAAAAAAAGATTTTTGCTTACTGGCATATACCTATTTTTTTTCTTGCATGAAATTTTTTCTGTTAGATCAAATCTTTCTATTTAGATCTAATTCTCTAAAATTCATCTAATTCTCTTTATAATTTTTTCAACAACAGTGTTGCGAGCAGTAGTATTTGGTGAGAGAGGAGAAGAGACTTGAAGAGATGGAGACAAGATATCAAGAGGGGGAAGGAGAAGGAGAAAAAAGAGGTGAGTGGAAAAAAAAGAGAATATATATTAAATCTAGTTTTAAACATATGATTTAGATGATATAATATTTTTTTTAAAAAATCAGACACATATCCAGACAAACAAACAAACAAAAATTCAGAGAAAGAGCGCAAACTTTTGTTGGCCACCAGCCTAAGGCTGCGCGCGCTCGAGGCGCCGCTTCCAGGCTAAACGCAGTAAACTACAAGATTTTGGAAACTGGTGACCCATTTGTCTTTCTCTCCATGCATGTTTGGATTTGCTCCCTTTATTTCTTTTTTGTTTCAGATTATTTCATCATTTTTTATTTGCATCACAAATCAAATCATACCATAATATATATCAGATCAATTTGAACAAGCTTAATATGTACCATTTATCTTTTAGTACATAAAAATTGCATATAACTTTTATATAAAAATGCACGATTTAAAAAAAGGAAAGGTGTATATGTGTCTTTGTCTCATTTGATGTTAGATAAAAAAATTAATAGTCTAAATCAATATGAAAGAACAATTTTTCATGAGATAATTAATCACTTAAATTTTTTTATATCAATTTATAATGCTCAAATTATGATCAGAGGATCATAATTAATTACTTCGCTTGACACGTGGAGTCGTCTTGGGGTCCGAAGTACAAGTGTGGAGTTTTCCAGGATACTTACAAGAGCACAAGTACAGAAATAAATATGCAAATGTACGTACAAGTGGGAATCAATTGGGACCGTGTGTTTCACCTTATAGACTAGTTTAATTTTATAACTGGTAGAGAGAATTTTATATAGGTATTTCTAATTTAAATGAGATTTAAATTCGAATCTTTTGTCTATATGAACAAACTATTTTTTAACTTAGTCTGATAAATATTGTTGTTTGATAGTTATGCTCAAAACAAGTGTAAATTATTCAAATGAGTAAGAAAATCCTAACCCATGATGAAAGATCAGATTTCTTTTCTCACATGGACAAATCTCATTTTTTGAACTAAAATCATTTTTTTGTTTATCATATTTTGATATGTGGTGTAGATAAAAAAAATTAAATATTTTGAAGAGTTATTATTAATTCTTGAAAACATATTTTGATTTTACATTTTTTTTCAAATACTATTTTTCTCTAGCAAGAACAATAGCTTAAATTGGCGAAGAAAACAAGCGGATCCTTTAGTTTAAATGATAAATTTAAAATCTAAATCTTTCATTTAGGTGAAGATGAAGCCGGCTCGGCTAAGTCTTTCCCATTTCATGGGATTTTGGGTCGAGGTCTCTTGTATTTACACTAAATTGAGTTGTTTATATATCCAAAAAAATAAAATAAAATAAATTTGTCTATGAGAATATGATCATATCTTGAAGATTCAATCCAAAATACATGATCAAGATCAGGTGAATTGACCAAGAGAAGGTGCCAAGTTGAGGTAAATCCAGCGATCCCAGTCCCAATATTTGAACAAACAGTTCAACAACAGTCTAATAAAAGAAAGCATTAAGCCTGGTAGAAATGCTGGCTCGTGGCTGCGCCACGTCGTCTTCTTCTTCGCTACCCGTTAGATCTTCTGTTAGCGGTCGAGAGCGCGCCACGTCGCCTTCTTCTTCGCGGTGCGTTGGATCTTCTCGTTCGCGGGTTTGGATCGTCGGTCTGTGGACCGTTCGATTTCGTCAGGATGTTCGGAGAAAGCCCCGAGATGAACGCGCGTCCCGAGACCACCTGTCGTCGACGCCGACTTTTTCCCACTCTGCTTGGTCCTTTCCGAGATGCTTGTGGTGTGTGTTGTTTTCTGCCTCCGTTCCTCGCTCGCTCCGTCTGCTCGCCGCTGGTCTATATAGGCCGTTTGTTGCATCCGTGCAGCGAGCCCCTTGCTCCGGCGTCGTCGTCTAGCAGTAAGATCCGGTCGCTGTATCTGCGCCAGAGGAGGAGGGGGTGATTGTCGCTGCAGCCGCCGTGCCTTTGCACCTTTTACCGAGTCCCCACCACCATTGCCCTGAGCCGGGTTCGCCGCGGTCTCCGCAGTGCCCTTCATGCGTGGCCTCATTGGCTTCTTCCTCGTGCGCCTCGCCGCTCGCGAGGCCCAGCCCGAGGAGACCAACCCCAGGTGCACTTATACCCCCCATTGGATTAGCCATAATTGTTCTGTACTTTCTGTGATTCCCACCGCTTGTCCGATGGATTTCTTGATCCAAAAATCTTCATTTTTTTGCTTGATCGCCATTGCATTCTCCATCACCTGTCTATGCATTGATGTGATGCACACCAACTGTTTGATCGATTATTCGTTTTAAATTGCATTATCCCCATATGCTCTATTGATTAGTACAAGACAAATGTTTCCTTTGCCTGTGTATTCAGTTATTGTTTTGGTGTGATGTGACAACTTCTTGGTCAATGGATTTCTTGATTCAACAGGAGTTTTTATTTTCTCTTATTAAAGCGAGCATTGCGCTCTTGATGTGTTATAAGCGTAGCCGCTGTGTCTCCTAGCTGTTTCATTCATTTCTTAGCAAAAAGTCTAACCTTTTATTGTGCCTACATTATAAGTTTGTAACTCATTGCTTATTTGGCTAGTAGTTTTCCCTTTGTATATGTGGTTATGAATTTTATGATAATGCACATATCTATTGCTGCATTGCTACCTGATAAGGTGGCTCATTGCTTAGTAGGTCTCTTTCTTTTTCTTTTTTCTTTATTAAAAGATGAGGACAGCCAACTGGCTCTGCCCAAGAGTGGTCCAGAAAGCAGTTTCTGTTGCCTCTAATAATTCAGTGACTCAGTTCTTTATGTTGATGGCAGTTGACGTTATTCCTTGTTTAGTTGACTAAAGGAACATGTTTTTATTTGTTTGGTACCATTTGTTCAGTTGAGTTGATTTAACCAGAGCTGTGATAGTTTTCCAACCATTCAAACATCCTGTTAATGGTTTCCTCTTTGTTCTCTTTTTTTCCTTACAATTTTCTAGGCATTTGTATTGTTTCATCTCTGATAAACGTACGAGATGTTCAGATGCTTTTGGTGTATATTCTTGCAGCGTGAGATCTTTGTAGGCTTGTGGTTCATCATCACGTGGTCTTTGAACCATGCATATCACTATTTGATCTCAGTTGTAACTTGTAAGCAGTTTGCTGCTACATGGGAGTGCTGTCATGGAGTTCTCTCCTACTTGGTGTATCTTTTTTTTTTCTCGATAATTTAATGATTCGTCGTAACAACACTACTCTCTGTTAATTTAGCATTGCTGTACTCCACCTTCGTGATTGACTTAAGTCACGAGGTTTTTACCGTCCAAATCTCCAAATACTTCACACCATCCTGTTGAGCAGGTGGCTGGAAGCATGCCATCATCAAGTTTGGGAGAGTGCACCTTGAAGAGCCTGTGTTTTGGTCTGCCAAAAATGATCTTGATGAGGAATCACTCAAACTGAAGCTAAGGCATGCTCGCCTCCAAAACATGACGTATTCTTCCAAGATTAAAGTACGAGTGACTATTCAGGTGAAGATGCTCCTTATTCTTTTGTTTCTCATTACTTATTATTTATGCCATGATTTGTTGGAAAGCCATGCATGCATGGATGACCCAATGTTGAATGAGCACAAAAAAGTACTTTGAATAAGCACAAAAAGTATTTTGAATTGCAAATTGTTTGATGTGCTTGCACCATGGTTCTATTTTGAAGCACTGTACCAACATGCAAAACATCTGTGTTCTTGGAAGCTAATGTTGACACTTCTGCTGTGTATCTTTTGTTTTTCTACCTGAGCCTGTAAGGTTGATGTATGCCTGCATTTCATTTGGCAGTCATATACTCATTATTCCTTGCTATCCTAACTAATATGGCGAGATGGTTTGTTGAAGTAGAACATGAAATGGAGTAATTAATTAATGAATGGATGACTTGTATGTGAAGAACAGCATGGCAACTTGTGCATACCATTTTTACATGCTTGATCTTAATGAAGCTACTGTGTCTCTATATTTTCTTCTTTCAGGCAGTTATTATTTGTTAATTCCTCTTCTATGTGTTATGAAGATATTATATGGAAGTTGGTCTCACTTAGATTTATATAGGTGTTTTTTTTTCAATTGATTGATTGAAGTATTTTAACTGTATCAGGTTTATTCTCTTGAGAAAAGTGACAAGGCTAAATCGGGGAATGATCCATTTATTCATAGGAGGGACATCATTAAAGAAACTAACTTGATAACTGTAGGTAGGCTTCCAGTTATGGTGAAATCAAATTTGTCCTGGTTACATAGACCTGAGGAAAGTTACTGCCAGTTTGATTCTGGTGGATACTTTTTGATCAAGGGAATGGACAAGGTATTGCTTGCTGTGATCTCCCTTTGCTCTCGTCGTTTCTTCATTCGTGTATTACATGAACTACACATGGACTGTTTCATTTTCACATTGTTTTGAGCACTTTTGTACTCTTAAGATGGAACTACCAGGCTGCATGGTATCTTAAATTTTAATTGGGAACATCTTAGATATGCAAGTCTATCGTCTTTTTAGACGAACACACTGAAGTCTCTAAACTGTGACAATTTCCATGCATCATTTATGCACATGCGGTGTTACAGAAGGAGATTAACTTGATGCTACTGTGCAAAGTAGTCTGCTAGCATATGTTGAACTCATATACCAAATATGGTCTGACAAGTGCTGCGAAATATGCTATGCAGAGGAAAAATAGACATAAAACTTCTCCTTGTCTTATTCTGAAAGCGCAAGAGTCAGTACCTGGATGATATCGCCATCTTGACTGGGGGTGATGTAAACTTCAACTTGGCATTTTTTTCATGATTACTGATGATTTTATTCATGAGTGGTGCTTCATTTCTGCAGCTATTGTAATCAGAGAGGAAGTTGGGTTGTCACTGGACAGGGCAGACAAAGACGTTCTACGAACTGCCGCAAGGGTTGTTCTTACCAAAGATTCAACAGCTATTGTTGGTGATGGCGGCACTCAGGAGAAAGTAAATAAAAGAGTTGCACAGATCAAGAATCTTATTGAGGTCCCACCTTTTCTTTATGCACCAAAATTCTAGATTGGATGGCTTGGTTCTGAAATGGTCCATTTCTCCATAGTATATGTTTAGGGACCAACAGCTCTATACATACATCATTATGTGAATTTGCATTACTTTGTTGATTAAAAATGGATTTCACAGTCTTTACTGAAACCACATTCTTCTGCTGTTTTAATTTCTAGGCAGCGGAACAAGAATATGAGAAGGAAGAGCTTAATGAGAGGATAGCAAAGCTCTCTGGTGGCGTTGCTGTCATTCAGGTATAGACGTATAGTGAAGAGTGGTATTACATGTCATGCGATCTTTTTTTTCTTTTCTTTTTCAGTTGTTTTTTTGTCTGATGTCTCAAGGTAGGAGGATGAGAATAACTTTTGTCCTTGTATTGTCACTTTGTAGGTAGGAGCACAAACTAAAACAGAGCTGAGAGTAAAGAAATTGAGAGTTGAGGATGCTCTAAATGCAACTAAGGTAAAGTGTCTCAACATATTCGACTATTTATTGGACGAAAAGAAGTCCATTAGTGTGATTGGGATGAAATGTGTTTTTTTTAAGCTGTGGGCTGCCTTCCTGAAATATCTATGTTCTTCTTATGTATCTCTGAATTGTTCGATCTTTCAAAACAGGCTGCTGTGGAGGAAGGTATCGTTGTTGGTGGAGGGTGCACTCTTTTGAGGTTGCCGGCAAAAGTAGATGCCATCGAAGACACTCTGGAAAATGATGAGCAGAAGGTACAAATATTAAAATGGATCCACTTCACAATTTGGTTTAATTAGTTTAATCAGATATGGTCACTGAAGAGGTCACCGGTATTTTATATGATTTTTATGGCCTGAAGCAATTTTCAATGTACTATGCGTGCCAAGTTAACATGTTCTTCTTCTGTCATGTTGTTTAGGTGGGAGCTGAGATAGTGAGGAGGGCCTTGAGCTACCTACTTAAGTTGATTGCTAAAAATGCTGGTGTTAACGGCACTGTGGTTACCGAAAAGGTTAGGACTCTTTCGGCTAGAGATTCATATTTTTACAGTGTACATGGTGTCTAACACATGTGTGAGCTATCAGGTTCTTGGTAATGACAACTTCAAGTACAGTTACAATGCTGCCACTGAGAATTATGAAGACTTGATGCCTGCTGGTATTATTGATCCCACTAAGGTTAGTGTCCTTATGCCATTCCTCCATTTCTGCTCTGATAATACTAAAACATCGGTTTGGTAGTAGTAGCACACAACAGCACTTCTTTGCGGGCCGTCTGATGTTATGTTTGCGGCTGTGGATTGTTCTTTGTGCGCCGCGCCTGATTGTGTCGGATTCCTTGGGGGATGTCTCTGGATGGGTCGGTGTCCGTGAGCCAGCTGTCGCCGATGCCAGCTTTTCTCCACTCCGTCAGTGCCTTCCCGAGAATATTGTGTGTACGTGATGTTTTCTCCATCCCTCCCCTCTCTCTTGCATGCTCTGTTCGCCGCTGTTCGGCCTGCCTCGTTTGTTGCTTCCGTCCAGCGGGGTCGTTCGTTTGGCGTCATCATTTGCCTCGATGGTGGGATTCCGTGCTTTTCCTCACTGTGTTCACTGTTGTTCCCCGTTCCCATCGCTGTTGTTCCCCGTTCCCAATGTGGTGTGTATCTGTGCTCAACAACTCGGTATGTCCTTCCACTGTGCTCCTGCCTTTTTTACCTCTCTGTTTCTTTTGGTTTTGCTTACTTTTCTTTTGCCTTTTGGGGTTGCTGTGCCTCCGATCTGTTGCTGCCCTGCGTTTTCGTGTTCTGCTGTTTCGCCTCGAGACGTTCTTCGGTGTCTGCTGACTAGCTTATTCTTTTGATTTTGTTTTCGTTTTGTTCGTGCGTTCTTTTCTGTTTTCTGAGTTTTTGTCTCTCCTGGCAGGTGTCTACCTCCCAGCATTGCGCTCCTCATGGCCACATAGCTTCCCTGTGGATACCTGGTTAGTTTTTCCTCTTTTCTCTATTTCCCTATTTGTTTGCTTCTTTTCCTGGTTCATTCCAATGGATTCTGTTTGTTGCCCTCCTGCTTCGTTGTCAGAGTTTTTTTGCGACAGTGCCGGTGTTTGATGGTTATTTTTTTGTTGGTCTATACGGATTGTTTTTTGTCTTGTCTGCTAAACACTTTTTTTTTTCTTCTCTTCCAGACATGACATTTGTTTCTCTATTGGCACCACCTTTTTATTGTTGTGGTCATTGCTTTGGTTGGTATGGTCGTCGATCCTGTCTGGTTGTGGGGCTGTGTGTGGTCATTGCAGCGGCTGGTTTCTCGACCACATGCTTCTTCTTTCTTGTGTTTGGATATTGTTTTACTTTTTGAGTTACTTGATTCGGCTGGTTTCCCTTTTTGTTGGTTCTTGCATGGGTTCGTTTATTCCACCTGCTGTCGCCGATCATGCATACACGGCTATCATTTTGAGTCATGCCCTGTTTGGTTGTGATTCCGTTTTTATTCATAGGTTTATCTTTTGGTCCAAATATTGTGTTTATTTTTCGGGCTTTCATGCCTGTTTCGGACCGATCGCTTTTTTTTTTGTCGGAACTCTTTTTCTGCGCCTGATCGTCACCCCCCTGCTGGTCGTTGGCGTGCATACTCGAATGACCAGTTTATTTTTTAATTGTGTTGTTGTTCATTTTCGTGTTTTAGTGTTGGTCCGGTTTACATTTTCCTCGACGCATTGTGTTTGTTTTTTGTCGCTGGTTTATTTATTTGGCTTTCAGTGTTGAATCATGTGTTGATGGTTGCCGGACCGATAATTTAAGAATGTAGAGTGGAAATGTAAGACAGCCTGTGCATTAGATTGTTAAATAGTAGACATGCACTATAGATGCCCCTTGTGAAATTGTTGGTCGCTTGGACCACTTGTTATCCATATGTTTATGAATGGTAAGAAATTTAGATTTAGATTCATGAGAAATTCGCTCTGTATGATTGCGTAGCAGCATTTGTATCTCCAAATGGAGACGTTCTGTGTGCATACGATATGCATCGGATAAAAAATTGCCGTTTAGTTGGGGTGCCAGCGGGTAATCGGAACGGTCAGCTTTTCATTTACATGGGGACCATGTGCTGATGGTTGCCGGAGTAATGTTTAAGAATGTAGGCTAAAAACCTCTGTATTTTGGTTTTATTTAAAGATATGATTGATTTCGTGTCTAAGTTAGATTGTGTGCTATGATTTTTTATTGTTCGCTGCTTGCTTCTTAAAATTGTTTTCACCCAATAGCTGTGGTTATATTTTATTTTTTACTTTGATCGATGAATTCTCTGCATACACGATCAGATGAGATTAACAGAAGAGTTAATTTTCATATAACGTCTTGGTTTCTCAAATAAAATTTGTTCCTTCCACAAATTTGAGGTTGACTATTATGAGACCTCAGGTTCAGATTCAAGGACTCTTAAACAAATATTATTTTCCACCAGAAACAATGACATTTTTTTTTGTGTTTTATGCTCTATCGTCTGGAATGGCTAAAAATATAGCCAGCTAATGCCTTTTTCATTTTCGATGATTTTCCGGTTGTACTCATATGGTAAAGATGCAGATCGTGATTTCTAAACTCAGTTGTGGTGCAGATCATGTTTGGTTTATTTGTTTATCATCGCTTTCCTGTTTTACGTGGTGCTACCGCCTTACAACTGGACTAAATTCCAACTTTACAGATTTTTCGATAGATATTGTTTTATGCTCTATCATTCGGAATGGCCACAAATATAGCCGGCTGATGCCTTTTTCATTTTCGATGATTTACTGGTTGTACTGATATGGTAAAGATGCAGACCATGATTTCTAAACTGGCTTGTGATGCAGATCATGTTTAGCTTATTTGTTTATCGTCGCTTTCCTATGTTATGTTGTGCTACCGCCTCACAACCGGACTAAAATCCAACTTTACAGATTTTTCAATAGATATTGTTTTTGTCTCAGCAAAGAGACCCTTTTTTGATCTTTCCTAATTCGTTCATTTTTCTTTATCTTTTTCGCAGCGCCTGCCGAAATTTTCTCCGTTTTATTTGCGTGCCACACATATTGTCGTCTCCAGCAGCTGACATTGTGCTTTATTGCGACTCTGTTCTGTTATGCAGGTAAATTATTTGTCTTATGCTTTCGCTTTATGTGTGACTATTCTTTCATGTGCTGCACATACTTATTCTCTTATTGCCTCTATTGATACGTGTTATATCCACTTTTATGTTATTGATTGTTGCGCGGTACGTCCACAGTGGCCTACATATTTCCTTTTCTTGGGTCCATGTTCCCTTTTTTCTGTGGAAAGCGCTTTTTCTGTCTCCTATCATACCTGATGATGGCTTTATTCTTTTATTTTGTTACATGATCCTTTCATATTATATCGTCCTTTGTTTGCGCTGCTATGTGCTTTATGGGTTACCCAGTGTAGCTCGCTTCCATATTTCATGCATCCTACACAAGATTGCAGCATTGGAGGATTGCCTTCTCTGCATGAGATAGAACCTTACATGAACTAGCGTTGCGTTGCATCGAACTGATACAGACCGGCCAGTTTCGTCCATGGAAAAGCGCCAAAGTAGGCCTTGTTGGTTTTCGTTGGATCCACAATTATCCTCTTTGTTTCTTATCAAGTAGATCCTCATGCATGTACCTCCGATAATCATCTATAGGAGACCATTTCTGTCCCGATGTTACGATTGAAGAAGCCAAGAGAAATCGAAACAAAAGGTTGTCATCTATCTATCGGCGCAGCCAAGACCGATCAGGTGGTTGCTTACACTGGATGCTCTACGTTCTGTTACTTCATCACGACTAAAAGATCTGTTTTTGTTTGCCGTTTTCTATTCCACTGTAGGCCTCTTGTTGCGTGCTCCTACTCACCCTCATATATTGCCATTATTAAAGGACTTTGTGGATTCTATAAAAGGTGCGGTTTAGATAGCTATATGTATCTCCTTAATACTGTTTTCTACCATTCTCTATTGATTGATTGTAGGTTTCCCTTTTAGCATCGTACCCTGACCGATCTTATTATGGTGCCCCTGACTATGCTTGCAATTCATGCCATGCTGTCTTTTGGTACCAAGAAAGAGTGAAGAGTGAATCCGCTCTCTCGAAGCGTAAAATACAATACAACCTATGTTGCCGTGGAGGGAAGATTGCCTTGCCTGTTGATAAAACACCTCCACCTTTCTTGGATTCTCTTTTACGGTTTGATGGTGATCTTCGATCCAAAGATTTTATGAAAAAGATACGATCTTATAATTCGATTTTTTCTTTTACATCTTTGGGTGCAGACATAGATCGGTCTTTAAACATTGGTAATGCGCCTTATGTTTTCCGAATAAACGGTTTGGTCCACCATCGAATAGGCAGCCTCCTTCCTTCTTGTGGAGCAAAACCTAGATTTTCCCAACTTTATATCCATGATCCACAACATGAATTTGAAAATCGTCTTGGTCTCTTTGAATCAACCGATAGTCAACATGGTTGTTGTGATCCTTCTATTGTTCGATCTCTCATGGCTATATTCGATGAATCTAACTCGCTTGCTAAGAGTTTTAGGATGGCTAGGGATCAATTACGTGAACATCCTGATATGAAGATAGCTTTACGCATAGTAGGTTCTATAGATCACAATGGTCCGCAATACAATTTGCCTACCACTAATGAGCTTGCAGCCATTATAGTTGGGGATTATTCTAAAGATGCTTTTCAATATGACATCATTGTTCAGGATAGTGCCGGCCCATTAAAACAGATTTCAAACTTGCACCCTGCATATATGGCATTACAATATCCCATTTTATTCCCTTATGGTGAGCGTGGCTTTCAGATTGGTATTAAATATACAAACCATGCCGAATTACCAGAAAATGCAAGGAAGCATGTTACGATGCTTGAGTATTATTGCTACCGCTTTCATTATAGGCGCAACCAACATAACCCGCATATTTGTTGTGGTCGATTATCGTTGCAAGTTGCGGTTGATGCGTTTTCCACTGTTGAAAGTAATCGTTTACGATACATTTTTGATCACCAAGATGATTTCCGTTGTGAGAGCGTCCAGGGTGTCCATGATGCGATTGATAGAGGTCATATTGCTGGTGGTTCTGTGGGTAAAAAGACGATCCTACCTGCTAGCTTTACTGGAGGTCGGAGATACATGTCTCAAAATTACCAAGATGCTATGGCTATATGTCGTTTGTATGGCGCGCCGAATATTTTCCTTACATTTACATGTAACCCAAAATGGCAAGAAATAGTCGATGCATTAAGGCATGAACCTGGACAGAAACCATGTGATCGTCCAGATGTTGTCTGCCGTCTTTTCAACATGAAGCTGAATGACCTCCTGGCTGATATTAAACAGGGCCAAATTTTTGGTTCTATATTGGCAGGTGATCTTTTCTTGCTTCGCTTTTATACTGTGTTAAAAAAGTATCGCATCATCATCATTGGATACACGATCTAATTTCACTCAAACGCTCTATAGTGCTACACACGGTTGAATTCCAGAAGCGCGGCCTTCCACATGACCACATGCTTATATGGCTGGATGGAAAAATCGGGACCCATCACACTCGTTCATTGACACTATTATCTCTGCTGAGATACCCGATGTTGCTGTGGACCCTTTAGGCTATGCTTTAGTTGACGAGTTTATGATGCATGGCCCTTGTGGGCCATTAAACCAAAAATGCCCTTGCATGAAAAACTCAAAATGCTCAAAAGACTATCCAAAACTATTTCACCCTGAAACTATTATTGATGATAGTGGATTTACAATGTATAGGCGCCGTGATGACAACCGATTTGTTATAAAAAATGCATGCCGACTTGATAATAGATGGGTTGTGCCTCACAATTTGATTTTGCTAAAAAAATATCAGGCACATATAAATGTGGAGTGGTGTAATCGAACCAAATTGATTAAATACCTATTCAAATATGTCACTAAAGGACAGGACAGAGCAAAGGTTGCTTTTCAAGTTTCCCTTGGTGACATGAATAGTCCAACCAATGTTGAAGCCACCCAACACGATGAAATACAAGAGTACATTGATTGCAGATACCTATCAACACATGAGGCTATATGGTGGTTGTTTGAATTCGATATACATGCTAGAATGCCTACAGTTGAACGGTTGACTATACATTTGCCCAATATGAATTATGTTCGTTATGATGAATCGGCTGCCCTTCATGCTATTGTCCAGAGCCCTGCCGCTCAGAAAACTATGCTTACTGAGTGGTTTGAAACCAATAAAAAAGATGAGTCTGCTCGTTTGCTTACATATTGCGATTTCCCTACCAAATGGTGTTGGAATGACACTGCAAGATGTTGGAGAAAAAGAAAACGAGGACACAGGATTGGTAGAATATACTTTGTTAGCCCTTCCTCAGGAGAACTATATTTCCTACGCATGTTGCTCATGACCGTACGAGGTCCGTTTGGTTATGCCGATATTAGGACTGTTGATGGGACTGTTTATGATACTTTTAGAGAAACATGTCAAGCTCGAGGTCTTTTGGGCGATGATAACGAGTGGTATAGCGTGCTTGATGATGCTGTTCTGTGCGCATCGTCTTACCAACTTAGACACCTATTTGTGACACTTGCTATTTTCTGCCATGTTTCTGATATACGAGCTCTATTCGATAAATATTGGCGAGACCTTGCTGATGATATCCACCATCGACTTAGATGTGCAATAAATAATCCGCGATATTGTGCGCCTGATTTGCAACTAAAATCGTTGTTGCTAGAAGAATTAACACATCTCTTTTCTAACAATGGGACTTCCATTTCTGAATTCAACTTACCCAGTCCTACTCCCAATTCTATAGAATGCACGGTCAATCGACTGATAATGGACAAACTTGCACATGATCTATCTAGCCTCTCATCTGAAGCATCCAGATTGATTACGATGTTAAATAATGATCAAAAAGCCATATTTGATACCATTGTACACTGTGTCTGTTCTGATTCTCCAGGGCTATTTTTTGTGTCAGGCCATGGAGGAACTGGGAAAACATTTTTATGGAACGCAGTTATTACCAAAATTAGATCTTATGGTAAAATTGTTTTGGCTGTGGCGTCATCAGGTGTCGCTTCTTTGCTTTTACCGAGTGGTCGAACTGCGCACTCTCGTTTTAAGATACCCATTGAAATTGACGAATCTAGCATATGTAACATAAAACGTGGCACATCACTTGGTGAATTAATCAATAAAACTTCGTTGATACTATGGGATGAAGCTCCAATGACCAATAGACGTTGTTTTGAAGCGCTTGATAAATCATTACGTGATATCATATCTGCTGACCAACCACATGCATCAATTATACCTTTTGGGGGAAAGCCTATGGTTCTCGGTGGTGATTTTCGTCAGATACTACCTGTTGTTGAGGGAGGTTCAAAATCCGCTATTATTGACGCTTCTATAACAAGCTCGCAATTATGGCAACATGTGACCTTGCTAAGCTTGCATATCAATATGCGATTGCATAATCCCCGTCTTGATGAGATTTCCCGAAAAGACCTCAAACTTTTTAGCGATTGGATACTAGACCTAGGAAACGCCGTGTTATCAACTGACCAAAAACAAGGGGAATTAGAACCAACATGGATTCGGATACCAGACGATTTACTTCTGATGACAGAAACCGATAAGCTTACCGCTATAATTGCCTTTGTTTATGATGATTTTCGTACTTCACACACATCTGTAACTTACCTTAGCACCCGTGCTATTATTTGTCCTAACAACGATACTGTGGATGTAATCAATGATGCAGTTCTCAATATGGTTCCATCCGATCAAAAAGAATACCTTAGCTGCGATTCTATCTGTAAATCAACAGATACATCATCACATATTGATATATTATATCTGATTGAATTTCTTAATTCTATAAACTGTAATAATTTCCCCTGTCATAGACTACTGTTGAAGAAAGGAGTCCCTATCATGTTACTTCGCAACCTAAACCAATCTTTAGGCCTTTGCAATGGTACGCGCCTTATTGTGAAGAACTTAACATCCCAATTGTTAGAAGCTGTTATAATAACAGGGACAAATACTGATGCTGTTGTCCATATTCCCAGAATAGTTCTTAACATGTCAAGTACTAAATGGCCTTTCATACTCCAACGAAGACAATTTCCAATACGAGTATGCTATGCGATGACAATAAACAAAAGTCAAGGCCAGACTTTATCTAGGGTTGGTCTCTATTTAAAAAAACCTATCTTCGCACATGGCCAACTATATGTTGCTGTCTCTAGGGTGATATCACGTAAAGGATTAAAAATCCTTATAGAAAATGACGATGGCACTTGCGGCAACAAAACCCGTAATATTGTCTACCATGAAGTTCTACAAGTTGCTCACTCTTTGGTAGACCATTTATCTGTTTCCTGCTTATCTGATACCCTATGCATATCATATTTCTCTAGGTTATTATTTTCATTTGTTTGAAGCCGATACAATTATCTCTGTTTATATCGATGAAAATAACACTTATATTGTATTGATGGCGCAACTGTTTCCTTTCTGAATTTGTCTTGTTGCCACTTTCGTGACCCTTTACTTCTCCAAAAAAAAGATTCTACTTGTTTGTTCGCTTGCTGTTTGTGTTCGCTTCTCTTTCGTTGCGTTCCTAAATTTTAACAAATATATTATTTGTCTGTTTACATGTGTGTGTAATTCACCGGTCAAACAAACCTTTCTATTACATGTTTGTTCTGTGTTAAGAAATATTAATTATTTTCTATATCTACTTTCTGATGGATGGTTTCCCTCCGTGTATCTCTATACATCTGATACAATCGTTTATTATTTTGTTTGTTTTATAGGGTTCATCAGTACCACATCGGCCTTGCTGAGGATGCGCTGTATTTAACATGTAACAGTGCTTTACATTTCCGCTTCCTCCACATTTTAAGATCACCAATAACTAACCAAAACATAAATGCTGTTAGATAATTTCTGTCAATGGTCTCTTCGTCGCATTTTAAATCTCGTTTTCCTTATCTTTTTAATTATTTATCAAATATATATTCTATGTTGTTCTTCATTCTGACGAAAGCTTTCATATTCTTTTGCTTTTGCTTACCGTACCTATTCCTGTGCTATACATTTTTTTCCCCATCAATCATGTGTTTTGTTTTGCTTATTTATTTGCTTACTATCTTTTCCCTGATAAAATAAAACCAAGAAAACATAATAAATATTTGCTGTTTTCCTTTATTATTAGCAGATGGATTACTCTTTGATCTCTGAAATTACCCCGGAAAAACAGCAATGGCGAATCCGTGCTCGACTTAGTAGGATGTGGGATTTTTGTGATCCCTCCAATGACCAGAAACTAATACATGTAGAGCTCGTTTTAATCGATGAAGAGGTACGGTCAACCTTTTTTCTCTCATTATCTGTATGTTCGTGGTTGCTCATTCACATTATATAATAATTTATTTATACATACATATTTATCAGCGCACTCATAGCACCTTATATTTTATATTTCTATTCTAATTTATATGATGTTATTCTCATGGTCTTTGATTTTCCCCATCAACTCTGATTTTCTATCGTCATTTCTCACATTGCCTTATTCTTCTTTCATTTGCTATGATTAACACTGTTTATTACACTCCCTTCCTTCTTTACTTTACATCAGATATTTGTTTTCACTTTCTTCTTCCTCATATTTGTTTTTATAATAATGTTATATTAGTTTTTGTTCTTTGTGCTTCTTTCCGATTGAAAAACCACATTACTTTATTTTTTGTTTTTCCATGGCTTTTAATCTGATTTCCAACATCTGCTAATTCGGTTTATCTCAACTCCGATTATATGTTTCCTTTTTACGCAGTTTCAGTTCTTTTTGTACTGAATAAACCAAAAAAAGACGTCTTTACAGACCACTTGTTCCACCATCATCACCATTGCTTTTATTTTAGTTCTTAAACAATACATTACCATTTTTTCCCCTCCAATTTTTTTTATCATCCTATTGTATTTTTTGCAGGCCAATTCGATCACCAGTAGAATTTTCAGAGATCATGCTCCTAAATTAAAGCCGTTGTTGTTCGAAGGAACAATCTACTACTTTCGTTATTTTAGAGTCATGCTTGCCAAAAACTCTTACAAAGCTGTTGACAACAAATATATGCTTCAATTCACAAGTTGGACAAAAATCGAACAGAGCCTAAACAACCCTATGATGTTCCCTTCATATGTGTATTCTCTTGTTGATTTCAACAGTTTAAAGCAACGTAGTGGAAACCAAGAATTCTTCACAGGTTTGATCCGGTTTCCTATACATAATTAGTTGTTTTCCAGATCCCATATTTCCTTGTTCAACACACATGTATGCTTGTTATTTTCTGCTTTCATCATAATTCAATTTTTGAACTTTACCCATAGATGTCATCGGCCTTATCACAGAGGTCTCAGGATTGGTTTCTATCAACATTAAAGGCCGCGCATCGAGCACACAAAAGAGGGACATTTGTATCCGCAATACAAAGTTTACATTTTCCCCTTACTTAACATACGTGTTTTCCAAGATTTCTTATTTGCTTTGCTCATAATTTATAAATTTGTGTCTCATTTCAGCAATGACACCAAAATTGTTACATTATGGGGATCACGTGCTATTGAATTTGATGCAGAGGCCATTTATCAGTCTAGCACAACTGAACCAGTCATTGTTATTTTCGTCGGCACCCTCATTAAACATTTCAAAGGTTTTTCCTTACTATCCATACATGATCGTTGTTCACTATATTAAAATTTTCTTATGTATTTTACTCGCTCTTTATTTCCAACCATATTTCAGATCAAGAAATCATTTCTGGCGGCCCAGCCTGTAAATGGTATATAAACATAGATGTCCCCGAAATCAAAGCGTTTAGAGAAAGGTATCACATCGTCAGAAGTATTTCATTGATATCATACTATGAACTCATTTACATCAATAGACTGTCCAACTTGCTGCATAATTATTCCATTTGTTATCTATTTTTTTTAGCTTACAAGATGGATTCGAACCCATCAAATGGCTGCCAACAGATGGAGACGCCCATAATAGTGTGAAGGCTATCATGCCTGCACAGACTATGACAATTGCTGAACTCATGGCCCTCAATCCACATGAAGCTGAAGTGATTTTTTCCACCCGTCGATTTTCATGCCTTCACTTTTTCTTTCCAAAAAACTAATAGTTTCCTATAACGCAGAGATCAAAGTATATCTGCAACATCATCATAACAGATATCATAACAACTCACTCATGGTGGTACACAGCTTGCATGGATTGTAAAAGAACTGCCAAACCTTTTGGAACTCAATGTAGATGCAATTCATGTGACCTTGCTCCTACGCACGCCCAACCAAGGTATTGTATACACTACAATCTTAATCAATATATTACTGTTATATTCATTGCCATTTCTAAACTATTTGATTAACAGGTATAAATTAGCTGTGATGGCTGGAGATCACACTGGGATTGCTGAATTTGTGCTTTTCGGTCCTATTGCGCAACAGCTCATCGGCAAGTCCGCATTGGCCCTAATTAATTCAAACCCCGACAAACATGCTGTTCCAGAGGACATCACAAAACTTCTTAATCAAAAATTTATATGGAATGTTAGCGTGACAGAAAAGAGTTACAACAGCACTACTATTTCGCTGCAAGTTAACAATATTTTGGATACAGACCACAGTCATTCAGCACCCCAACAGGCCATTCTCGAAGCTCATCATGTAGCAACTCCACTGTCATCTTCAGATCAGAGCCTCATTGTAGACAGTCCCAAACCTAATTACCCTACTTATCACAGAGTACCAAAGGGTAAATCTGCTGCTGTCACCAGCAGAGACGACTCAACCTCTACATCACCATTGGGTATTGAAACGCCTCAAAAGGTAGATCCACTTGTATCTTAATATATATCATCTCTCGTGCATTGACTGATTTTACTCTAACAGATCCTTCTCATATGGTTTTCTTATCCAATTTTATTGCAAAGCAGCTCATTACTGTGGACGCTCATACCCCCTTGACAGATTCAACTAAATTATCCACTTCGAGGAAACACCCTCGGTGATACTCTGTTTCTATCTTATGCAGATATATACCAAAATATATATTGTTATTTGCTCTCACTGATTAGTTACTTTGCAGTGTTGACTCTGAAGACTGCACCACATCTGCTACCAAAAAAACTCTTTTCCCTGTTAACAAAGACAAACATATTTAGACCAAGTTAGTACATTCATAGAGTTTTTTTGCTCGGCACATACTGTTGTACAGATCATTATCTTATTATTTTTTTCCCTCCTATGTTTTTTCTATGCAGGCCGCATACTGATCGCGCTTAATATCACATTCTGTGGACACATCAACGCAATATCTGTGTTTTGCTATGCTTTCATACTATTTGTTTCCCCTCACAAAATATTAACCTACTCGATCTTTTGCCGATCTTATATATCTCATTTTGTCTGAATCTGTTAATTCCTTTTGTATTAACAATCCTTTCCTAACATAATACTTACTTCACACCAATGGTTATATTTGCTTCTTACCTGATTGATGATACTAATTTCCCTTGCCTTACCTGATGGGTAGCTGGATGGCATATCTCATTAGCATCCTGTAGTTTTGATTTTGTTTATATACTATTGTTTGTTTTCTGAGTTTTTGTTCAGTGTGTTAGGTGCGCATGCCCGATCATCGTGCTCTGCCATGGCTGGTTATTTTCCCTGCAGATAATTGGTTAGTGTTTGTTTCGTTTTATGTTTTTGTGTTGCTTTTTTTTTTGCTCCATTCCGGCAGATTTCGTTTTTATTTGTCGTTTTTGCTTTTCATTGAAAGGTTGTGTTTGTTTCTCTCTCACTGGTGTCCATTTTTGGTCGAAACCGTTGTTCATTGTGCCGGTCCTCATCGGCAAGGACCCCTGCTCTTTGTATCCATCATATAAAGAGCATTTTGGAAGCCCTCCTGATTTACCGGCCCACTCAGACATGCACAATGTTAACCACTAGGTTCAGAATTACCCTTCTTTTTTTCAATTTTGTAAAATAATGTGATGACATAGACCAAATGTGACAAACCTAGATCGATAAGCTCCAATGATCTTTCTTTCAAATAGATAAACTAATCCACTTGTACATTCAGGGATTATGGAGAGTAGGCATGTGCTTCTGTCGACCCAGCCATCGAGAAATTGACGCCATTGCTGTAATCTGAACCCACTGCCTTTAAGTATGGGTTCAAGTGGTGTGTGCTCAAGTTCTCACCTGAAAATGATTCGTACAAATGAATAAACTTAGAAGGACTTTACATAAATTTAATTTTTGCATTACCATAGTAATAGATTGCTAGCCTTTGTAATGTGATGTTAACACCAAATCTCCTCATCAGTTTTGCTAATACAAACACTTCTTTAGATAATATGCTTCACTTGTGGCCTGTGCCATTGTGGGTTTAGGACTATTGATTGATGGTATGTGATTGTCAAGTGGTCTGGTTTAGAGGTTTGGCAAATTATGCCCACTTACTAAATTTATGTATGCCATTTGTACTTTTTAACAAAGCTTCAAATGTGTTCTAATTATGTGGCGCATCTTGGACAGCTTAATTGATAAGCCTTGGACCAGACAGAACCAACAATATTAGAGTGATCTGTTACAGTAATTTAACCTATTTCACAAGAGAACAGTAGATATGCAGTAATGCATCACAGTTATAGGTCATCAAAAATATAATTGATGGCTGCCTAGACATATGAAGCTCAAATCATAAATAAATAGATCTTATTTTTCTGTAGTTCATATGATCTGAGATAAAGCCTTCATAGGCTATTCAATACAAATGTTTAATTGCCTGTTGTGCCCCTGGATCACTGATAAATGACAATTTTTCCCAATTTTTACCTACTTTTTGTCACATGGGATAGGAATTTGATCATAAGGGCTATTTTATTCCTATATTTAACTCATTAATATAGGAACATGTTAATAACATGTTATATTATGCCCAAAAAAATTTTGCACAGTGCCAAACGTATTTATCTTAGAGAACATCATGCATGGGTTTGCATATGCCAATTGATAATATATGTATCCCATGTGACGTGAGAACCATCACATGGTGGTGAAAACATATGATTTGATCATGATTTGCAATTTACTTACTTAGATTAAAAACTGTCAAACCATTGTAGCTGATGGGAAATGCTCATTCTCACATATACATCAAAGATAAACAAACTGAATCTTATCACATCACAGTAGTGTGTGAAAGGTTCTTTTTCGAAAAAAAACAAATAAAAATAGGAATTGATTTGTTCTTATCACATCACAACAGTAGTATAACATAATTAGTGAATCAAATCATCAAATTACCCATTCCATTTCCAATAGAAATTAATAAAGTTTGACCAAGCATATACAATGTTATATGAAGCATTTGTAGTTGAATGATTCGCTGCATGTTTTATTATTTAGTAAAAACCGTCCTTCTTTAATTATGCGAAAACTATCTCGATCTATAATTCCTTAAATATCCATGATAATAAATCCCAGTAAGGATAAGGTAAGGACTGTTCGCTGTATAGAGACAAACCCATTTAGTCGAATCCTCACTGATCGTCTTTTCGTGTGCGCTCGAATGAACGGTTTAGCCTGTTTTGGTTTTTTTTGTCTCTATCTTGCTTTTGATTTATTTATTTTTGGTTGATCCCAATTAACTCTGTTTTTGTTGCTCATTTTGGGTTTCTTTACTGACTATCGGCGCCAAAAACCCGTTTTCGCACTCTCCCTCACCCTTCCGCGCCCACTATCCGCAGCAAACCCTTTGGTCGATTCCCCTCTGGTCGTCCTTTCCTGTGTGGTCGAATACATGTTTGTTCTATTTTGTTTTTTTGTCTTTATGTCGCTTTTGATTTTTTTTTTTTGGGTCAATCCTGATAAGTTCCATTTTTGTTGCTCATTTTAGGTTTCTTTTTCCCAGATTGTTTGGTCACAAACTTTCGACCATTCTCTGTTTTGTTCTTTGCTTTTTTGTTTTAATCTTGCCTCGAATTTTTTATTGGTCGATTCTGATGATTTTGTTTTTTATTGGTTGTTAAATAAGTCTATTTGAAATGTGGGGAAAAACCATGGAGTGATGCTTGTCAGCCGAATACTTCTGAAATGTGATGCGAAAACATCCAATTTTTGATGCTATTTACAGATCGGTTCAGAATATTCTTTGTATTGCTCAGTGATGATGGGTGCTTTTATAGCAGGATCAAATTAGCCGTTGTCATTTTGTATAGCAGGGTCAAATTGTTTCACCCACTATTTTATGTACAAATTTCCATTATTACTACAAAATTATTTCACAGTTATAATCTATGTCTTTCAATCAGCATTTACACCAAGTTTCAACTAATTTAAAGTTCATTCCCCCTCTATTTAACTATACTTTCAAATTGAACAGGCAAAACCATATTTTAAATAGAGATCGAATCAATTCTAAATAGAGATCAATTCAATTCTAAATACTCAAATAGATCCTACGTCCAATCATCCAGCTCAAACAAATACGGCCTATTCATAATCATCCAAAACATACCTAATCTGATCAAATCTAACCGAAAGCTAATCATAAACATCTGACTCCAAACTAAACAACCAAGAAAACTAATCAATAAAATTACCAATAGCAATCGTGATCCTCAACCTCTATTATCATATAAATATATATACTTCCTAAACACCCGCAGCAACGCGCGGGCTCCGCTCTAGTAAAGATAATAAACGGCTAGAATAGAGCTTGGACAGATGTTCTGAATATCGCACGTTTCTTTCAGTACCAACAGAGAAGTATGTATTTTTATATATCTATTATTGAAAAGTCAATTATTTTTCTTATTTATCATAGAAACATATTGATATTTTATATTTGTCACCATCATTTGATCAACCGCTGGTCAATGGAGCAAATGATATTTTTTTTCTATGTAGAGATATATTTACAGATAAAATATATTTTTGATTATTTATAGATGTATATTTATTTCATCTACAGAGGTAAAAATGTCACTTGATGAGATGAAAATGTCATTTATTCTATGGACTAGAGGTTGATCAAACAACGATAACGAATATAAAATATCAATTTATGTTCTGATGATAAATAAGAAAGGGCTAAATTTTTAATGATAGATACAAAATATATATATATTTCTAATAATAAGTTAAAAATGTCAATTGTTTAGACCAATATATATCTCCTTGCGATATGGATGAACACTAAAAGAGGCAAAACTTAGTGCGCTTGTGCCTTTGACACTGTTGCATGCATCATGCACATCCATAACCATGAGTTCCTTTTTGCTATTAGAATGGGAATGAATACGCTTAATTAGTGCTCACTGACTCGGTGCAAAGTGAAGAGCTTTCTTCTAAAAAAAAGGGTTAGAGATGTTGCTCACATAAATTCTATAATATAAGTACTTACAAATGCAACCAAAGTTGCATGCAGACTACTACTCCCTCTGATATTAAAATCTAAACCGTAGTTTGATTATTAAGAAAATTCTAAATTTAAATGGCTAAACTACACTCACTAATACATATCTTGAAAATGATTGAAAAAAAATAGTTATGTGAGAAATTAGTTATAAATGAAACATACAGTAGAAGTGTAAGTAAGTATGAACAAAAAAAAAAGACAGTAATAAATTTATATAGGTTCTTTATATTATGCAAGAAGAAAGATATGCCCTATATTTTAGGGTGGAAAGGAGTTTATTTCCTCGTTTAGCGTGTTTCTTCGTCTTGTCTGGCCTCAAGTATACCTGACAAAAAACCAAGACAATGTTTAATTTTTTTTAATTTAATTTATCTTAAAATGTGCATTCTGATCACACTCAGCTAAACGGAGCTTAAAAAATTAAAAGATCCAGACACAATTAATCAACATCTCTTTTTTTATAATACAAACACAACTGAGAACTATGTTAAAAAAGAACTAATATATCTAACAAAATTTAGCCCATTTTGGCGGATTCATATCCTCTACTATGCGTGTTGATGTAAAACATACAGATAATAGTCTTTGGAGATCGTCTGATTCTGATTTGTCTCTACACTTTTCTTGGGATGTTTGTAGCCTCTCGCCCCGCCTGATCTGAGCCGCCCAAGACTTGATCGGATGGCTCCGATGGTGCCAATCCACGGTACGAGCCGTGCAGTTTGTTAGCACGGACGCTTATGCTTTGGCCATCTCGACCGAGGCGAGCGGACTGGCACTGGCCAAGAACGACGGCGCGACGTCGCCGGCCATGACGACGACGACCTTCGGCTCCCTGTCCAGCGGCCCCAGCACCCGCACGGGCGCCGCCGCGCCCGCCCCCGCCTCCTCCTCCGCCTCCTTGCGACGCGAGCAGATGAGCACGAGCAGCGCCACGGCGATGAGCCCCATCACCACCGCAAACCCCATGAACAGGTACGGCGTCGGCGTCGACCAGAACGGCGGCGCCTCAGCCCCGCCGTTTGGCATGCTGATCCCTGCCGGCCTCATGATGTTTGTGTATGTGTCAGTTAGTCGGAGTCTGTGTGTGTGTGTGTGTGTGTGTGTCTGTCTGTCTGTCTGTGTTGCAGCTTGTAAGGTTGGAATGGAAGGTGGTGAATTTATAGTGAGGGAATCAGAATATGTGAGGGGGAACACACTGTGGCGGAACTGTGCGCTCCCAGGGTTTTATACACTTTCTCAAGGAAACTGATCAAAGTTGCTGGATTTGATAATTGGAAAAGCAGGTGGTTTTTGCCTTGCAAGAAGTTGGGTTTGTTGGTGTTAGGATCGTTTAATGGCAATTTAAATTGAGTTTTAGTTAGAGTTCTGTTTAGTTTTAGTTTTTATTTTGTTTTTTTAGGTTTAAGTCTATATAATATATAAATAGGAGATGTGTACTTTTTGTGTGTTTTATTATGAAATAAAGATTTTTGTATCTTTAAAATTAGCATGTAAAATTTTGTGGTGTATTACAAGTTTGTGAAGAGTATAAGATATGTTTGATTCAATCTAACATTTTCTAATCTCTTGAAGCCACCATTTAGATTAAAAAAAAAACGTGTCGATAAAATACGACATTTAGCGACAAAACTTATACCTGGTAAATGGGATTCAATGACTTCGTTTCATGGGTTGATAAGAAAATTAGTCAACCACATTTATGATTTATTGTATAGTGTTTTTTTCTTGGTAGTTTTCATTAAAAATCTCAATACTTATATTTGTGTATGCTGTAATTTAAGAGAGCCGTGTATTGGAAATTTAAGAGAGCCGTGCATTGGAAATTTAATCTCAAATATGTCTGCTCTTTATATGCCATTATAGTCCAAATTTACTCACTTGCAAGTTGCAATATAAGTATTGTAATAGATTCATTAAACCAGCTTAAAGATCATATAATAGAGAGAAAAAAAAAATACTCCTACACCTTAAAAAAAAAAGGTAAGAAATGTGTACAGGAGTGCCACCCAAAGCAAGTTCATGGATCTCCCAATTCTAAAATTCTGACAAAAAAAATTAAAAAACATAGAGATAACCATATCATAGAACTCTAAAAAAAAATTTATGAGAAAAAAATAATTAATTTGGCATGCTAAGGACCTGTCCAAAGATGGGATTTCCGGAGATACATATATCTATAAATTCCATCTCCTAATGGATTGATTCAGCCAATTCACATTGTAACGGTGAAAAGCATCTGGCTAAGTGTTGCAAGTTGCAAATATTTATAGGTTTATTGGAAGTCGAAGTCACAAGCAAGCAATTCCTTCCAGGTATAGCCGTATAGACGCCAAGACTAGAAATGGTTTCTGCATCACCCCCCAACACAGCACTAATAAGTGGTGCGCCTATGGCCCAGCCGAAAGTACTAGCTAGTATTACTTGTGAGAAAGAAAAACTTTCTACTAAAGCTAAACAAGGTGCTTAACCCTAATGATCATCCAAGAATGTTAAGAATGTGTTTGGTTGAGTCAATTTATTCAGCCAGTTAGCCTTTAGGCATATTGACTTAAGCCCACAAGACTCGATTATTTGATAAATTTGAAAGTTGTTTGCTAGAATTTATGAGTTTAAGTTTGAAAGGGGTGAATAGTTTGAGAGAGTGATAAATAGTGAGATAAATTCACAAATAAATTGGAGAAGCCGGTCTCTCCAATTTCAACTTATCCATTCAAATAAATTAAAACTAACTTAAGACCCTCTAAAATAAGCCCGTTGTTTAATTGAATATAAATTTTTTTAGAAACCGAAATTAAAAATAACTCAGTGAAAAGCCATGGCTTTTGATGCCGAAGTTAATTGAGGCTTTTTCTATCTATTTCACACCATGAAAAATATAAAAATGCGAGACTGTATCAAGTGAATAACAAAGCTAAAAAATTAGAGTAACAGTAGTTTTTGATATACACTGTAATCCAATCTGGACTAAATAAAAAATGACCATTTCAAGAAAACGTGATATGCACCTAATCTTCGGTATTTCTAAGACATCCTCCAATCTTTGAATGGAATTTGCCTCATATGTCTATCTCACTATCTGTATTCTCTCACTTTATTATGGATGGGTGAATACAGTAGATACATATCACAAATCAAGATTCATGAAGACTTAGACGAGGAACACACTAACCATGTCCCATCTTGAGGGTAATTAATGAAAATCATGCTAGTGATCATATTCCAGTCTAATTTTCTTCATATAGTGTACATAACTTCTTTTATAGAGGAATTGTATATGTAAATTGTGATTTACACCAAATTAACACACATACACAATTCAATTATCACAAGATTCACAACAATGTTAAAGTGGAACTTGAAAAGGGCATAATGGAAGAAAGCATCCCTTCCCATGCAACTTATCCAGAACACACACACAATCTAGAAGTGTGGTAGACAGAAATCACTTTCATGCACCCTTGATATATGCACATCACAGTTTGGTGAAAACATAATGCAGCTGGTTGCTAGCCAGTGGTGGAGGCAATAATTCCTCTTCTTTTCTTTTCTTTCGTTTTGCACTTGCACTTGTAGGATCAAGTGTGCAACAACTCATAGTGCACCTGCAATCCTTGGACAAATCCAAGAACCCTCACCTTTGATTGGTTCCTCGCGTACATATGCAGCGGCCAGGCACTAGCCAAGGGGAGACCATTCATCCCATATACCATACATGACTTTATTTTTCACTGGCTATCTAAATATGTAGGCATTAATAGATTACCGGATCGACCTCCAGAAAACTCACAAATAATCTGCACAATTTATAATTGGTGAAAATCTGAGAATCAAATACTAATATTTAATCAAACAATTCAAATATCACATCATTTACATTATCACTTGTTGGCATATATGAATTTATCAAAAACTTTGTTTGCTTGATGTGATCAAAATAGGAAGATGGCTTGCAA
The DNA here is from genome assembly GCA_019359835.1 of Pharus latifolius. Classification (NCBI taxonomy): domain Eukaryota; kingdom Viridiplantae; phylum Streptophyta; class Magnoliopsida; order Poales; family Poaceae; genus Pharus; species Pharus latifolius. The sequence continues at coordinate 6,662,993 of CM033320.1, forward strand.
ACCAATTTTAGCTTCAACTGACAATACACATTGCTGGAATTTTCCTGTGAACTTCGAAATTTAAATCTCAATACTCCTAAATTATGAGTTTAAGTGTCGTAGATGCATAGATTATTAATTATTGTTAATGCTGGAGAACAGGATGCCCTTGAGAGACAAATTAACACGATACCATGTTGGCTTGCAATGTGGGGATCCCGATCTAAAGTTGTCTCCTGAATTATTTTAGGAGATTAAATTTTAGCTAAGTATTCTAGCTAATTTCTCCTTTCTGAAAGAGAAGGAAAAACAGGGAGATGACTTACGGTGCACGAGATATGGCATGAAATATGTGTTGTTAAGGTGGAAGAAAAATGTTTTGCACGAGATAGCGAAGTAATTGTCGGTTTGGTTTTCCAAGTTCAAACATGTCGGCAATAGCTGCACAAGTTCTACAAAGTGTTTCTTGTCGAGTCTTATTGTAAAATTTTCCTACAACGGTTTGTGGTGTATAAACTTCTTAAATAATCTGGTTAATTGAAGTTTAATATATAAATCTCATAAATCTTCTTTTATTGACTTCAATTTATTTATAGTTTCTAATTCAGTAATGGTTTGTGCTTATTAAATATACTAAGTATTTAATCATAATTTCAATTTATAAACTCATAAACTGAATCTCAATAAAACACCCTCTCAATCATTGATAAAGTCCTATTGTTGCAATTAGCATGAGTACGGTTGGCCTATTTCTTTTTGTGTTCTTCTGTATTTCTCTCTCTATGTGATATAGACTAAAATAGTAGAACATTTGGTGCAGATTACAGAGGACTACAAATTATAAAGGAGATACCATCCATAAGTCATGGATTGGGCAACATTACCAATATTATGACGGTGCAACTCTTACTTTATCTTTCTATATTATTTTATAGTGTATGAGTTTTGAATTTTCAAAAGTTTTTATTTGATGGTTGTCTTATCTAAGAAGTATTAATCATTTATTTAAAACATCTAATAGTCAATATTTTAAATTATTTGTCTCAATCACATTAAAACTCATCTATTAAACATCAACATAATTAACTATGCTCAATTAAATCTCATGTATAATGATTATTAGATGTCTCAAATGAATATGTAACAATATTTGTTTATATAGCTAGTTCTACTGTATCTCTATTTTTAATAAGTTGTAAAACAAAATTGGTAGAAGTGGATTCTTGTAATGCTTAGGTCCAACAAACTACCATTGCGCTCTCACATGGGATGAGTGATGCACATGCACTAATTTATTGGTGCTTTCGTCTTCATTTCGTGCAAAAGAGTCAATTTGGAGTTAGTGGTTTGGTCTTAAGTGACCTTATATATAGATTTCTACCATTTTAAACTAGTAAGATGATACTAAACTTACGCACACTTGGACTAAAGATCTGACATACCCCCTTAAAGGATGTAGCATCCTCATCAGTTCACAGCACGTCCTCACTGGACAAATGCTCAAAATTTTCCCTCTTGTATATGTCCATGCAATTGGCAGTACGTTAATTCTCAGTCCATATTGTACTTCATACACTTGCTTTGCATGTGCCCCTTAAACAAATTGTAACGTTCAAGCGTCCAATATACTATTTTTGCATCCTCATATGGGACGTGTAATGTACACACTAATTCACTTATATTTTTATTTTTATTTTGTGTAAAAGGATCAACTCAAAATTAGTAGTTTGGTTTAAAATAATCTTATATAGACATCTCCACCAATTTAAACCAATAAGATGAGATTAAATTTGCGCACACACTTTGAGTAAGGATTTCACAATTCCACGCATACGTTTACAAGTACTAGGAAGTTCAATTTTTTTTTAAAAAAAGAAAAAAATAAAAGTATACACTCGATGCGCATAAAATTAGACATGGATGCATATTAAGTGTTCATTTGTCCTAATTTAGTTTAATTTTACAAACCGGCTTAAATTTATAAATTCAATAAATTTATTTGGAGTTTCTAATACAATAGGAGTTTCAACTTAAGGGATAAACTCAAAATTTAAATCTATTGGGTGCAATTTAATATTATTGAGAAGTTGAAATCCGGATGAGAAAGACTAAACAGGTCCTAATTAAAAATGTCTGAGAGGCTTGATCTTATGCATGTAAAATAAAATAGATGGAAGAGAAAAGGCCGTCTCTGTAGGCCCAGTAACCGCCCACCAGCAATTCATTCATGTGTTCTTATGGACTACACTAAAACTGTCGTCTAAGAGATACAAATTGTCTTTTTTTTCTTTTTTTAATGTTCTTGGTAGTTGCCTGTTCGCAGTTAATTAGTTGCTATTTATCCTTATGTGACATTCAAAGTATACAAATAAAATTACACTAAGAGTTATGTATTCTGTACTCTATTATCACAAAATTTAATATTTTGAAACAATGACACGTAACATAAGCAATTTTTACTTTTTTTTTTTTGCACTTTTTCCATTTTTGTAACAGAAAACTGACAATGAGACTTATTAAAGTGCTTAATTGGATTTGATAGATGAGTTCCATCATACAAAATAATCGCTCTCCTCGCCTCCGCCACCCAGACTGTGCCTGCACCAGTGCTGACAAACTAGTCGACCATTGTGTCATCTACTCCTCCTACACTTCTCTCTTTTCTTGTCTCTCTCCGACATAGTCTTATACGTGCTCGGGCCCTCAAGCCGGTGGCTAGATCTATCACTACTTTAATTTAGGATTTAGGCATCATCGCCCTAAATCCGCCGTTCCAACACTGTCAGTGACTAAATCCGCCCTAGCACCAATGCTATCAATTCGTGTGGCCAGATCTACTGCTACACTGACACAACCGCCTCCATGGCCAAACATAGCCGTTGTTTTCTTCAACTAGCGGTGGCCAGATTTGTTGTCTTCTTCGATCAAATGCGACTAGATTCGCCGTCTTCTTTGCCGCCAAATGTGATCATCGTCTTCTGTAATCGCTGAATGTGGTTGTCATCTACTCCAACCACATATTCATCGTCTTCTCTGACCATCGGATGTAACCACCTCCAATTAACAAGTGGGCGCCGCTTATTAATTTTTCATCACTCTTTACCGTGACTTGACATATATGGGTGAAGTGCAAAAAATAACAAAAATAACCCATATTATTTGTAATTGTTTTTAAAATCTGAGTTTTGTGACAATATGATACAAATATTTGTAGTTTAGTGTAATTTTCTCAAGCATATAATATTTGAATGTGTGTGAATACAAAGTTTGAATGGTGCTTAAAAGATACGGGGAAAAATTAATTATAGTATAAATCACTATCAACACATAAAAAACTCATTATTAACACACAAGCGTGTTTTTAGTTCTCATAATTTTTCTTTGTCGATCCTTTGAAATTTTGTCGTAATAATATTCTTTTTAACTCTCTTTTTTTCGTACCCACATAAGTTCATGCATTCTTATTAATTAAGTTCAAATAAACTTTTTTAGGCATCGTTCAGCTCCATGCAAAAGCAACATAACTACAAGTTCCTTAGCTGCCATCGAAACAATATAATCCGATGCTGCAGGCAAGTAACTTATAGTTCTGTTACTTTTGCATGGAGCTCAACGATGCCTAAAAAAGTTTATTTGAACTTAATTTACAAGAATGCATGAACATATATGAATATAGGGATATATAGGATGATACTATTTTACATCCATCCATATGATAGCTGTCTATATCCATCCTGTGAGATATTAGATAATGTATTAAGATCTGTGCACTGTTGATGGCAGTAATTAACACAAAGAGTGGTTTTCACAGCAGTAATTGTTATGTATTTGACGACATTATGTTTTACTATAACCACCACAAACATCCCACAAAAATAGGAAACAGTTGTATACATATCTCGGTTTGTTGTAAATTGTTATCATTAATAAAAAAATTGTATTCATCCCTCTCATTATTAAAGATCAAAATCTAATGAATTTGATCTAAATCGACAAGAAGATATTGACCCCTGACATTGACAGTAATTTTTTAAGGGGTCAACAGTAATTCGGCAAAATTACTACTATATATAAAATAAATTACAATCCGATGTACTGCGACCAATTTCATATTTTTTTCATCATTCTCTCTAACATAAACGCTTAATTCATGATAGGATAAATTACTATTTCATCATGGATACATTATCGCTTCATCAAGAACAGCAAGGAGCATGCAGGATTTTGTTTCTTACAACAGTTACATTTGGGAATTTTTTTGTTCCTTCTAGTAATAACTGTGATCGTTTTTTCACTCATACAAAATAACACTCTCACATCCAATAGAAGAATCATTCTAAGCTGATGTTAAACCACATAAACATAGACATGCATATCTATTACCTTGGAAATTAATGTTTCAATTTCTAAGTTATTTTTGTTTATTATTGTATTATCGTGCCGAAAATCAGCCTTACTGCCCAACAATGTATGTTTACTGTCTATATACATTTATATTACTGTATTAACACATTGAATTTTTACTACACTAAAAAGAATCGTTAGAACATAGTAAACTATTTTAACGGTTCACTAATAAGAACCGTTAGAATATAGTTGTTCTACTGACGATTTTGATTCATTAGAGTGGTGTTAGATTTTTTCTATTGTACCAATCACTAGTGGTTGGAGAACTGTTAATATAAACGTTTTGGAACCGTTAGTATTCAATATTTTTATAATAGTGTCTGTTATATTGTTTACGAGGAAACTAGTATACTAGTTATACTTAATTATTACCATATGTACTGTTTGTTACTACTTCATTGCATGCTCTCCGTTGCAATTAATATCCATTCATGTACATAGTCATCATTCATCCTTGCTGGAGCTAGATATATATAGGTCACAACTAACTAAATAGATATCACCACTCACAAGTATAATTAATAGAGAATATATATACCACTCAATCCCGAGTCTTCTCCAAAAGTATCTCTAACTATAATGATTTAATGATGTATTTCTTAGGGGAGGAAATGACAATATTAAAGAGATAATTTGTCAAAATTTACACCTTGTAGTTGACAAAAATCTATCACAATATTGCTTTTCAATGTACATCCATCTATTCTATTCACTCATTGTTATTGCTTTTAAATATACATCTATTTATTCTTTTCAATGTACATATTTGGCTGTTATTGAGCTGAAATGAGAATTGTTAGTGGATTGAACCCATATTGTAGAAAAGTGTTGGATTGAGCTGAAATGTTAAGTAGATTAGATTGGGTTGTATATTGAAATATGTAAAGTGAGTTAGGTGAGGTTTGAGTTTTAATTTTTATTTAAAACGATTGGATTGGATTGGATTTAGATTAAATTTCAACTCGTTACCACCCTTACTATTTCTTAAGAAATTTATATGCTCCCGGAAGGAATTCATTATTACTGAAATACTTCAAAAAACAATTATACTAAAATAGGTTGTCCATAATAATATAAAGGAGTATACATGATACAAGGATTAAGCATAACAGAAAAAGAACAGCTATAGGTACCATAAAATAGAAGTGCGATGGAAAATTAATATATCGTACCTTTACATATGGCAAATTATTATAGTATAATCTCTTTGAGATAAAGGTATATAGAAGGACAACAATAAAATTGTTTGTCAGTTTTTTAGTAACCAAGAAATCTTACATTTAATAATATATGTCAAAAATACTCTTTTTAATTTTGAGCAAAAACTCAAATCTTATGACACCGTCTAAATAGTACCCACACATAACTCATCCCACCTTCTAATAAGGCAATGAAATTACCATTTCTGTTTTTTTGATAGAATATTTAATATAAGTAACATGAGAAAAATATATTTAATTTAGGAAAAATAGCAATTATTTGTGAATAATATTTTTTTTATAAAAATGACAACTATTCTAGAACAGGAGTAATATAATACTAATTTAATTGATTAGATGGAAAGATCTATACCATTAGTTCATGATATATATAGAAGAGAATGGTATCGGAAAGTAGTATGCATAGTTCAAAACATAAGTATACGTGCCATAAGTGCATAAAAAATAGCATAATTAACATAATTGTACGTTAGAATCTAAGTTAGAATGTACCCCTTTTTTAGCATACTCCTTAATGCATTTACAAAGTTTCAATTGAAAGAAAAATTTGCTTATAGATAGATACTCCATTATTGTAGAGTATACCACTCCACCGCGGTTCATCGCCCCTGCCGCCGTTACTCGCCGCCTATGCCCGGGCCCGGCCACCTCCATCAACACCGCCACCGCGAGGTCGGTCGAGACCACTACGGCCATCGCTCAGTCTAACCGCAGTCGCTGCTTCCCCCGGTCGCCACTCTACCCAGCCACAGTTCCACCACGCCACCATTTCGTCGGGCCACAGCACGCTCCGCCCAATCGCCGCAGCTCCACCGTACAGTCACTATGCCCGGCTCCCACGTTCTGTCACCTCCACCACAACCACAGCTTGCCACCGGTTGCCGTTCACAGCCGATCTGGATGAAGAGAGAATAAAGCACAAGAAAGAAGAACCATATGATAACACGAACGATAGCAAATCTGATGACATAAAAAAAATCGAAACAAAACGTAAGGAAAAAAGGGGGAGCCGTTACGATCATGCAAAAATTTCGGACCATGCAATCCAAATCGGTATCATCTGCGTACGAAACCCTAAATCCCATAACTAAAAACCATCTAGATGCAATAGAATGTTCTGTTGAGATATGCAGTGTACATGCTCCTAGTAGTGTAGTATTGCTTTGAAGGTGTAGCATGTGAATAGAGAACAACGTAAGGTTGAGCAAAATGTAGCATCTACTGATTGGCTCTATCGGATCAGACCAGCGTTTTGTAAAATATGCCAAAATGACGCCTCATGGATGCGGGTTTGAGGTGGCCATGGTGGAGCGGCAACGTGGTAGCTCGGGGAGCTCTTAGAAATTGAATGGTTTGATCATGATTTTAGCCATTGATGAAACGTTTTTTTTTCTTGCAGGTTCTTAACTCAGATCATGATGTATCTTGTGCTTTTTTGTTAATGTTTTCTTGAAAATTCATTTTTTTCTTTTTTTTCAAATTTAACTTTTTTCTGTTGTTTTGATGATACTTTTTTTAGTGTTTCATTTCTTGCCTTTTTTTTAAATTTTGGATCGTGCACAACCTTTTTGAATTTTTGATTTGTATTTTATAATATTGATAAAAAATGTGCGTTTGCCATTCACTACTATGAATATTCAAATTTACCCATAAAAACTTATTAGGGTATAGGGTTTATAGAGTTTAGGATTCTCTTAGGAGTTTCGGTCATAGAGTTTAGTTGGGTTTTAAAGAATTTAGGGAGTAGGGTTTATAGAGTTTAGAATTTTCTTAAATGTTTAAGTTATAAAGTTTTGTTGGTGTTTTAGAGTTGTTGCTTGAAGGGAAATATTTGAAATTCATTATGTTGTGAGAGCAATTATGCACATTTCCATTGAAAATATCACTAATATTATTGAACTAATATTTGTTTAAACATCCTTTCAAAAAAAATATTAGTTCAAAAGCTGAGGCATAAGATTGTTGGTTCTTAAAAGCTAAGTGCTTTTTTGTTTCCTCTGCTTAATTTAACAGTCTTTTTAGATGGTGGTGCAGCTGGTGGCATTATTTACAATTGTTGCCGCTGTACTTTTGGTCGTCCCTATTTCACACAAAATCGCTCACAAAGTGCTCTTCCTATATCTCTCTACTTTGCTTTTCATCAGTTCAAGTGGGCAGAGATGAATGGTACTTTTCTGGAGAATGAGATGAGAAAATGATAATGGAGTAGATTGGTAATGCAAATCTAAATGCAACCGTCAAATGTGCACTTCAGTAGATGGTTGCATGATGGCATCATCAGCCTTCCACATCAATAAGGATTGGCTGTTGTGCGCCGTATTGCGGTCTGCCGGCTGGTATTCCTTTGCATTTGCCGGTATTTTGAACTCCCCACAGTTGTTGCTTTTGTTCCATCTGTCATGCATGTCCATAGTCTTCATGATGATGCTTCGTTCTGCCACAATGCTATCAGTTATGTGGTTCTTTTTTGATACTTTATCTTGGCTATGTGTCTTTGTGTTTCTGTCATTGGATGTTGAGCTGCTGTATTATTGGTGACACAAATTTTTTGCTTGCTGGAATGGTTGGTTGCCCCTTCTGTTGATGGTCGTGTTGTGCGGTGCCCTTGCATGGCTCATGCAGCTCCAAGATTGTTTACTTGTGTCTGTGCAATAGGCGCATCTATGAGTTTTGCTTTGTTAGCCTACATGATTTATTATTTGCTTCAATTTGTTGCACCTTAATCCTGCCGCGCATGAGCCATTCTTGCAAACTTTGTTTGTCTGTATGGGCTTGCCTCTCACCTGTTCCTCATCTGCTCACCATTTCTGGATTGCTGACATATCTAGCAATACTGAATGTGAATATATGTTTTCCGCCTACCTCACACTTGTCTAAATGCCCTGCTTCATTTTATGCAGCCTGCAAACAATAGTGCTTCAGTTTTTGTGAAACATTTTGTATATCATACGAAAGAATCAGCTTAGCTGCATTGTATGGTCCACTGAATGTATATAGGTGTGCCAATTTCAGCTTGGCTGCATGTTTGTACCTCCTGTATCAATTGGCTAATCATCAGTACACCAGCTTTTGTTGCATTCTTCATGAACTTATAACTTCTCTGCAATTTACCGTCTGGCCCAAACCCAACTAGTCCAACTGTCATTTACTGAAGTTAACGAGTGTGTTTGTCGATTACCAAGAATCATACGGTAATCCGTAATCTACAAGATTATTGTGTTTGGAAAATGTAGCCGGTAATCTAAATTGGTAAAAAACAACATATGTTACTGCAAGTAATTCGCTCGTCTTGCACAAGCTCAAAGTGTATTTGTTCGTTTCGGAAGCTATTCTGTTCCACTTCAAATGACGCAATTAAAATTTTTAAATTCCAGGTGTGCAGCATTTGAGTATCTCAGTAATTTATCTTGATGTCAAACTTTCAATTCTCTTTCGCCGAAAGAACTCTCCCCGGTGGGGTTCGTGATTTTCGTGTGATCTCTAATGTTCGTCTCCAATTCAATATACCGGATATAACTCCACCGGACGAAGCAATTTTTATTTCAGCATGTCGGCACGGCTCCCAAGTGTTGGAATGGAAATGGTCAGCTCGAAGTGAATAGATTTACCTTCTAATTCTAGGAGATCGGCACCACGCTATGGATATACGAGAGCATGTATTTGGGAAATTCTTTCTTCCATCACATACCAACTTATCACTGATTAGACATATGAACCTGCTATGTGCACCAATTCCCTAGCAAGGAATTGATGCCTTGCCCATCCTTTCTGCTTGTGTGGATTGCAAAACCACAACATGCTCTCGGTCCCGGGCAATGCGAGCAAATTTTATAAATCTCGGTCTCTCTATAAAAACATCAAGACTCATTTTTCATTTTATTGAATTACATGAATAAATGGTTGAGATATAATCATGCAACAATGTTTCATATCAGATAGTTGGCTTTACATCCTAACCATTGATCATGTAATCCAATAGGAATGCCCTAAAAATTTTTCAATAAGGAATGCTATGGCATTTTCCAACAGACTTTATCAAGAACTTCTGACACACTGACAGATTGAGCAAATGCCCCACTAGATTATGCTCCTTTTTATTCCTGTTTTAAGATGCAGTGGAAAACAGCTTAGATCAGCACAAACCTTGCTTACAGTGAAGTTCTTACCAGATAACAGCCTTTCTTAAATATCTTCTTCCACAATTAGTTGGATAAGAATTAGGTTCTGATCAGGCTTGGTTCAGTGAACAATGCTTACCATGACAAAATCAAGAGACAGAAACTTTGCCATTTCCCAAATGTCTACCTATTGTATCGGTTTAGTCAAAATCAAGAAAGGTTCTTGTAATGTAGCCTGTCTGAACAAATCCCAGTTGCAAAAGAATTAGGTTCTTCTACACTCCGGTTCGACAAACCACGCTTCCAAAATCAAGAAAAGACAGCATTTTTAAGGTAAAATGGCATGCCTAATTGCACAACCTGAATTACTATGTTGGTAAATAAACATGTTCTTAATACAACGGTTTGTTCAATCTTCATGAACCTGATGAGCCTTTTCAGAAGAATTAGTACTTTCCAAGTACAGAAAGGTCTTTTCAGTCATTCACAGCTCTGCAACAGAATTAGGTTCTGCACTTATGAAATCAAGAAAAAAAAACCTTTTTAAGGTAAATTGGCCTGTCTAATTGTACATTTTTACTACCAGAATTACTAGGTTCGTACAAATGATTGTTCTAATACAATCAATGGTTTGTTTCTCTCCATGAAGCTGGTGAGCCATTTTGAGAAGAATTAGTACTTTGCAAGTACAGGAAAGGGGCCTTCACAGCTCTCAAACAGTTTGCAGAAGGCTCTCCTCCATCCAATGCTGTCTAAAGTGTCGACATAATTCTCTCCAATTCTTGTTCCTGCTCCACTCTGACGAAAAGAGGCCACGAAAGAGCGTTGCAGCGTCGATGAGAGAACTTTAGTCCTAGAAAATTTGTCGCGCCAATGGGGCCACCCTGCTAAATGCATTGCAAGTTGCTGCAGCTGCATGTGATTTAATCAGATTACGAAATTCCATAAGCAGAGCACTACTAGGAAGTTTATCAGATAAGGTGGAATTACTGATGTTAAGCAGCTTCAAGAGAAGTATCTTTCGATATAGTATTCGTTGCGCACTCGGTAGTTTGGATTGCAGGAATCCGCATGATTTTGCAAAATCCTGAAACAGTTGCATCCTTTTATCTTGCTACTATTCTTCAGATGTAATATATAGCATTGCAAATGAAATATCTTCAGCTTTCGCACTGCAGAAAGGTGATAGAGACTAGCACAAGCCAGTGGAACTTCGCTTTTCTCCGCAAATTAAGCGGCATTTTCCAACCATTTATTAGAGAAAATATATGGATTGGACAGTCAAAGAAAAACATAGTCTGGTGAAGCTATGACATGCATTAGTTTAAGAATCTAAGCAGTATAAAGACTAAGGAGACAGGTGATTCCAAGCAACTGGGTATAAAGTGATGACATCTTTTTGTTTCTGAACAGCAGGTCCAATGGATTGTCATGGATCTTTGGCTTGTTCTTATCTATCAAATTTGACACTTGACATGAAGGAAAAAAATGAGTTGAAAGAGAGGTCTTGTTCTTGCAGAAGGATTTGATGCCACTGCTACTGGGAATTTTTTTGTTGGGAGCATGAGGGAAAGAAAGGATGAGAGTTCAGAGACAAATTCATGTAAATTAGTGATCTCGTGGAAGATTTTTTGCATCCTAGGGCTCTTTTTATTCTTGGGAGATTAGATTTTGAACTATCTCTTTGTTGAATATGTTTATTGAGTTTTTTATATTTATCAGTTCACCCAATAGATTAAATTATTGACAAAAATAAACAATCTACTCATGTTTCCACATTAGATTCTATTGGTTTTAGGTTTTTGAATGATCTCTTTTGTTGAATACATTTATTGAGTTTTATACACTAATCAATTCACTTAAAAGTTTAAATTTTTTAGAAAAAACAAACAATCTATTCATATTTCAACATTCGGTCCTCTTAGTTCTCGAGAGATTAGATTTTGAATGATGTTTTTGCCGAAGATGTATATTACCGCGAAATGGATAAAAGAAATTTCTATGTTCACCATGGTATATGAACACATGCATGGTTGTTTATATGCAGGGTTAATAAGAAAGAAACACACAATTGTAAGTGGAATAAATCAAAATTGGGCTTGCCCATGATACAATACAATGTAAGGGAGTATTAAAACGTTAATAGATTATCTTTTTTTTTTCTAGGAGCATAAGTTTTTTTTTGTGAGTTGATATATGAAACTCAATATAATGAGACATAAATAATAGAAAGTTTACATAATCAAATCACAATAATATTAACAAGTAATCCATAGGTAGTGGGATTTGACCCTAGCATTCAATTAAACAACCATCGAATATCTTATGAGTTAGATTACCAACTAGTTGCCCTTTTCTTCAATGATTTGAGCATTTGGGTGATCAGCAGGCATCACTAACTGAATTAGAGGTGTAATTTATCATTTTATTGGCAACTAATTGGTATCCTGCGAATTGATCCTCAAACACGAGGTGTAATTAAGAATTGAAAAATTAATTGTTTGTACATCTATAATTAAATTTACCATCTTTGTTCTGGCAAAATATTTCATGTAACAATATTTTGTATTTACAAAAACTTTTCCGTTTAGAAATTTATAGATACAAATTTTTTTCTTAGATTGCTTCTATTACTAGTTTTGTCTCTTTTATTTAAAAAGAAAGGTTTGTCCATTGTTTTGGTTTGTATGTCATACTCTTAAAAAATAAATTTTCGTCAAACAAAGATAATATTACTTTTCACTTATTATTTTTTATTCACCTATAGCTAAAACAACTCAACATAATTTCTCTTAAGAGTGATAAGTAGTAAATGTCTATTTGGTTTGACTTCAATTTTAACTCGGAGAAAGCAAATCATATGCTCCAACACAAGTTTTTAGAGGAAAAGCTGCAACCTCCTCCCTCTTTTCCTATCACACCAAGAAAAGAAAAGCAAATTTCTCCTAACTCCCTACTAAATAGCTTTTGAGGCTTATCTAAAAATCAATTTTTTGAAATTTTCTATTATAAAATTCTGAAAATTTACTTCTGGAAGAAACTGCAACTGGACCAAACAGATCCTAACTCCTGAAAGCGGTAACAAAAACACCATGCAAGCAACTTGTGAACTGAAAATCTGGTCACTTCACATGAAGTCACGAAGATACGAGCAAAAATCATGGAACTAGAATTAAAGCAAAGAGGAACTTTTGGTGCAGTACATGCATGGAGACCACTACTAGCCTACTAGGTTTCTTTTCTTTTCTCTTTCGTGTTAAGTGCTGTACAACTGGCACTTCGAGTAATTAGGAACGTACGTAGCTCACTTATCAAGTGAATCTTCTTAATTAATTTAAACGTCGTAAGATAATACGACGAAGCAAGTTTTCTTTAGCAAGTTTTCCAATTACTATTAAAGTAGGACATGCATTAATTTTAATGTTTATAACTTTACTAAGAAAGTTACGGTTGATATATACCGCAAAGGTTAAGAATTTTTTTTCCAAATAACCCTTTAAAAAAAATTACAAAACTAATCCTTAACTTTTTAAATTTGTAAAACAGGCTCTCTGTCGCGAAGCATCGCAGGCGACTGTCTTCAGTCGCTAGCCCGGCTAGCGACTGAAGACGTGACACGGCAAAATTGCCCCGCTGGCACCCGTGCCGTGCCAGCCAGGTTTTAGTCGCTATCCCGGATAGCGACTGAAACCTGGTTTTTAACCCCCAGCTGTCCCTCTCACTGTACAGCGCAGTTCATTTTTCCGAAATTTCCCAGAAATTACTGAAATCTGTTTAGAGAGAGAAGAAAGATGAGCAGGAATTTTTTTTTCGGAGATTCTTCAAATCTGTTCGTTGAGGTATATTTTTTTAACTCGTATATTTAAATTAATTAGATCGTAAACTCGTAGTATTTAGATATGATTTAGAATATATTTTTATACGGATGGTAAATGCGTGAATGTGATGAAAAAAATTTAGGGTTAGGGTTAGTGTATGTTCGCAGATTAGGGTTAGTGTATGTTCACAGATTAGGGTTAGTGTATGTTCGCAGATTAAAAAATTTAGGATTTCGCAGATTAAAAAATTTGAAGAACCACTAAAAAATGTGATGTTTTTCAAATTTGAATTTTATTAGTATGCACGTAGATTAAAATATTTGTTAATATTTAGATGTAAACATTTGTGATTATATATATTAAAATGATTGTTATTATTAGGGTTAGGGTTCACCGCTGTCGCTTCTTTTAGTTGGGGTTAGGGTTAGGGTTAGTCATCACCGCTGTCGCCCTCACCGTCTTGGCCTTTCCCGCACGGGTTTAGAGCGAGAGAGGTTATTTTTTTAGGGTTGTAGGGAAACATCGTGTTCCCCAATAGCGACTGAAACGGTATTTAAACACCGTGCGTCGCTTTCACACAGTACGGCCATTTCATTTTTCCGAAAATTCTGAAATTAGCAGAGAGAAAAAGAGAAGAGAAGGAAGAGGAGGAGAGGAGAAGAGAAGGGTTGGTTTTTTTGTTAGATTTAGGGGTAGGGTTGCCAATCAGTTAGGGTTAGGAATCGCGGCCTCATTGTCGTTGTCATCACCGCTGTCGCCCTCACCGTGTTAGCCTTTCCCGCACGGGTTTAGAGAGAGAGGGGTTATCTTTTTTAGGGTTGTAGGGAAACATCGTGTTCCCCAATAGCGACTGAAACGGTATTTAAACACCGTGCGTCGCTTTCACACAGTACGGCCATTTCATTTTTCCGAAAATTCTGAAATTAGCAGAGAGAAAAAGAGAAGAGAAGGAAGAGGAGGAGAGGAGAAGAGAAGAGAAGGGTTGGTTTTTTTTGTTAGATTTAGGGGTAGGGTTGTCAATCAGTTCGGGTTAGGGTTAGGAATCGCGGCCTCGTTGTCGTAGTCATCACCGCTGTCGCCCTCACCGTGTTGGCCTTTCCCGCATGGGTTTAGAGGGAGGGGAAATTTCTGTTGTTTGAAAAATCATGTTTTTTCTAGTACAATGAGCAATGTGGGTTCTCTAATTATACGCTCTTGTACAGCTATGGAGCAACCCAGTACGGTTTACGTTTATTACGGAGCTGGTGTAATCCGTAATGGACCAAACGGTGATGATCTTGGTGGTTGTATGTATGTTTGCGGTCAAATGAGACAACCACAGTCATTGTCTTTCAATGATTTGAAGATGTGGTTAGTTGACCTGTTACAACTCAATGTTGCGACGGATAATCTCAAGGTGGAAGGCATGGTTCCGGATGGAAACAAATGGGTGCTGAAGAGACTGAAAGGTGACAAATCATGGGGTTCGTTTGGACGATTTGTGACAAATCCAGGCTATGCTGTCGGAACCATCATACTGTACGTTGAAATGTTAGTACATAGTTCGGAGGGCAGCCATTCAGTTGAAAGAGAAAGCACTAATATCTGTACCGGAGGTCACGATGGCGGTGGCGATGTTGATACTGGTGCAGGTGGCAGTACCAATGCCAGTGCAACTGGCAGTGTACCTAACAAAACTGGTGTAGGAGATACAACTCAATTTGGTGGCTATCAAGTAGATGCAGCTGAAGAATTACTAGAATTGGAGGAGAATTTTAATGAAGAGGAGTATACTGATCCGTCAGAAATGTATGAATCTCCTGTTGAACCCACGGAACAGCATAATCCTATGAGTGAGTGGACTGATCCATCATCTTTGAATAACGCTGTGGTTCGTGATGAGCTGGGTTCGCGATGGTCTTATAATGAATCAACCGTCCAGCTTAGATAGTTGTTTCGGAATAAAAAGGATGCAAAGAAAGCCATAACTGCCTGGGCTGTCTCACTAAATAGGCCATTCTGGGTGGTCAAATCAAATCCGAGCCTGTGGACTGTGAGGTGCTTAATCCAGAATTGTCCATGGTACGTACGTGTCTGGCGGCCACAAAATGACCCGTCCTTTCGAGTGACCAGAGTTGACGACCACGGATGTCTGGCTGAGGGCATGGTGCAGCATCATAGAAATATCACTTCCAATTTTGTTGCCAGTCTGATACTGTCAGTAGTGAAGGCAAATACGGCAATAACACCGAAAGTGATAATTTCACATGTCGCGGAGAAGTACAGTTATAATATCAAGTACGCGAAGGCATGGAGGGCTAAACAGAAGACGCTGGAGGAGCTTTTTAGTACATATGTTGAGGCATACAACTTAGTACCGAGGCTGTTGCGGCGGATATGCGAAGCAAATCCAGGCATAGTCACCTCAATTGTTGATACGCCGGCAATCGGCTCCGAGGGTGCTGTGATTCCTGGGTGCATGGTACTGCGGAGATTTTTCTGGGCATTCCAACAGTGCGTTGCATCGTTCAGGTATATGAGACCCGTGCCTTGCATTGACGGATGATTTTTGACTGGAAAATACCAGGGAACTCTGCTGACTGCCGTGGCTGTTGATGCCAATGACCAGCTTCTCCCCATAGAATATGCCGTGGTCGAGAGGGAGAACTACAGCAGTTGGCTGTGGTTCTTGGGCACTTTGAAGAATGAGGTTGTTAAAGACCGGGAGCGCGTGTGCTTAATTCATGATCGAAATGGGGGAATGCTGAGTGCGATGGAGTACATGCGATCGGGAGAGGATCAATCGCTGAGTTGGGATGATTTGCAGAGTCGTTGGTGCTCACGGCATCTTGGCGCGAATTTTCACAGTCGTTTTAAGAGCAAGCGCCTGATGGTCGTGTTCAAATGGCTTGCCAAACAGAACCAACAGTCAAAGTTCTCACAAATCTGGAAATCACTGGAGGAAAGTACGTTGGCGGAATTGCGAGAAGCAGGGGTTGCAGAAGATCGCGGCTATACCGGCGCGGGAAGCCGCCGGGGTCGTCTCAGTTTCAGTCAGTGGGTTCAGCCCAAACCAATGGAGAAGTGGGCGTTGCTTCACGACACAGGTGGGGCTCGGTACGGAATCATGACGACAAATCTGGCCGAGGTGTACAACTTCGTCCTCAAAGGTGTGCGATGCTTACCACTCACTGCAATAGTTGAAATGACATTCTATCGCACAGTAGCGTACTACGACAGCATGGGTTTGGCGGCATCAAGGCTTTTGCATGACCCCTTAGCACACTGGCCCAAAAAGATCAATGATTACCTCGAATTTCGGACAAGGAAATCGTTGACACATGATGTCACAGTACTGAGTCGCTTGCACGGGAAGTACGAGGTTCGGCTAAGGCACAGACATGTCCGTGGCACACTACGGGCTGGTCGGGTCCACGAATGTCGAATTACAAATGCAG
Organism: Pharus latifolius; assembly: GCA_019359835.1. Taxonomy (NCBI): domain Eukaryota; kingdom Viridiplantae; phylum Streptophyta; class Magnoliopsida; order Poales; family Poaceae; genus Pharus; species Pharus latifolius. The sequence continues at coordinate 6,679,972 of CM033320.1, forward strand.
ATGCCCAATGCACATGCAACAAGCCTCAACTGCTGCACATTCCTTGCTTGCATGTCATCGTTGCTTGCTCTGTTCCTGGGATCGATCCGGCGCGGTACATCTCAACCTATTATACTCTGCAGTACCTGTGGAAAACCTGGGATGGTGTCTTGAATGGGTTTGCGGCGGGGGAAAGCTATCGACAACTATCCCCGGAAGATGCCATCACATGGATCCCAGACAAGAGGCTCCTCGTAGGCCATGTCGGCCGACGTCGATCCAGGAGGATAAATAATGATATGGATGCAGCGGAGCGTGAAGATAACGTACGTAGATGCAGCGCTTGCCGGCAGCCTGGTCACAGAAGAGATCGATGCCCGCGGGTGACAGGCGCATCGTCTTCGTCGCAAAACTAAATGTTGTATTATTTCAAGTACTTAATGTTTTGTCGTGAGTTGTACTGAATTTCCATATATCAGTTGTACTTAATTTCCCTAATGTCTTTTCGTGAATTTTTGTAAGCACTACTGAATGTTTGTTTATGTACTCAATGTTTCAACTTCTCAACCAATATGTGACAACTGCAGGTATGGCGGACAACCATCAGCTTCCCGAGCTGATTTCACAGCACCATCAGGAGCGTCACCGTGCTCGATGCCTTCTACAGGGCATCGTTCTCCCAGCTCTGCGTATGAGGACACCACGTGAGATGTGGCCTCTAGATGAGCGGTTCGCGCCTTATTTGCTCGAGGCCGGACTGTTGCCTTTCGCTCGCATGGTGGATCGGGCGAGGCGATTCCCTTTCGACTGAGTCTTCATTACTGCGCTTGTGGATCGGTGGAGGCCCGAGACGCACACGTTCCACTTCAGTTTTGGCGAGCTCACTATCACGCTGCAGGACGTCAACATGCTGCTTGGCCTGCCTATCCGCCGGGAGATATATGTCCCAGCGGCCACCGAGAGAGCTGCATGGCGCCTAGATTTCCTACAGTGCTTCGAGAGAGTAGGGCCAGCGGGGGGGGTTGCGCAGGACGCGGGGGTTCCCCAGAGTTACCTTCGCGCAGTGCGCGATGCTGCGCTCCCCTTGGCCGCTCTAGAGGAGGTCTTCAGGCGCCACCTTGAGGCGTACTTGCTGTACCTGTTTGGGTGGTTGCTCTTCCCTGGCACCCACGGAGACATCTGCGAGCGGCAGTACGTTCAGCTCGCCAGGAGTATTGCCGACTCGGCCCTGGACCACGTGTCGACGTTCAGTTTCGGATCCGCCGTGCTCTGCCACACCTACAGGGGGTTGTGCGACGCCACGAGCAGAGACCAGGTCAGCTCTCTTTTCGCTGGGTGCGCCATCCTCTTGCAGATGTGGTCGTACGAGCATTTTCCCATCGGTCGACCGTTGGTTCCGCGGGATCAGTTCGCATTAGTCGGGGATGGGAGAGACGGCCCCGTGATGGAATGGAGGTGGGCTAGGCTGAGTTTGAGGTGAGCCACAGATCATGCGCACCTCTGTTATCCTTCGTACGCCACAGACTTCGATCTGCTTCTCGACGACAGCGTCATCTGGGATCCGTGGACCACCGCAAACCTCCAATCCGTCGCTCCAGCCGACCTTTCTTCTTTTTGTACGCAGGATGCTGTGTACTGGCGCACCCAGGTTCTGCTCGTCTTCTCGCACATGATTGAGGGTTACTCGCCTGAGCGAGTTATACGCCAGTTTGGCCTACGCCAGCTTGTCCCCGTGCCGCCTCCTCAATAGATCCCGCACCATATCCACGAGTACGTCAAATATGCATTACATTCACATGTTATTTTATACATAATTTCCATCACGAACTAATTGCTTTGTCTGCAGGCAATCCAGGAAGGGTCGAGTGAGGGACGATTTCGTTCGTCGACAGCAGCCTTATGTGCAGTAGTGGATGGATTGGGCCCACACATGCACGGGCGAGGAGCACAGGCCGTACAGCCACGACATCCATTTTTCCTATCTGTCCTGGTACCGACCTCGCACGATCTACCGATTGACGGGCGGTCCACCCGTTGCGCCTGATGAGCCCATCCCTCCCGCCACCATCGACGACGGCTACGACCGACGCCTAACTGGGCGAATCCACTCTTCTGTGAGTTCCTTAGCTCTTTGAAACCTTATTTTCACATGGATTGTCGTTCTATAATTGCATTAATTCGTGTGCACAGCTAGACATCCTCGGCGGCATCTCTACTGCTGCACGGGACATGATGGTCAGGTCCCGCCTCGGACCCACCATGCCCAGCGACGATGTGTATGCATATTGTTCAGAGGTCGAGCGGCGGGTCGATCAGATTTTGGTCGGTTTCAGAGTGCTGCTACCACCTCAATTGACCGTGATTCCCCCACCATCACCGTCGGCGCCAGGTCCTTCGTCGCATGTGCCACCAGCGGACAGTCCGTCATCATCGTCGCGCCCTCCACCACTGCACACGGGTTTCATGCCTGCCGACAGCTCTTCGGATGAAGAGCTCGATACTCCTCCATGGAACCAGCCTCTCGACCAGGCACAGCAGCATCCTACACAGCCGACACATGTGCTTCCTAGCTTCCTTCCCGATGCTCCGCCGCCTACGCAACCGACACAGCTTTTCCAGTCTACGCCAGCTGCGCAGACACCACCAGTGAGGAGGCGGCGCGTCAGGGATCATCAACCCCCCTCTCGGTACACACCATCAGAGTATCAGCCCCCCCACAGAGGGGCAGGAGGGGGCAATAGTTCGATGTAGGCTTTTCTCAGACTGTTCAGTTTTCGTACATTTTTGTTTAGTTTCCAACTTTTTGGGGTTTTATGTTTTCTACTGTTCTACTTTTGTATGACTTTGCGTTTCTGTTTTTCAGCCTTTACCTATTCATCTGATGCTCGTTTTCGTATGATTAGTCTTTTCGACTTTTGCACCTACCATCTTTTGCGCCGAGACGTCTAGTTTCGTACAAATGCGTCGAACCAACGAGACAAAACTAGGTATCAAAAGCATGGTATAAATGCGAAATTGGTATGTACTTGTACGGTCCCGATGCCAAAATTTTGTCGTCTTACTCCTTTTCGCAAATCAGCCTAGAATTATCGCGGCTTATATCTTTTTAAGATTTTTCGCGGAACCTAAAAAGGCTAAAACCCACATCTCATCTCCAAACTTCGATCTAATTCAAGGAGTATCTCCCATTCACTATTCTGACCAAGTTTCCCTTCTGTAAGATTTTCAAAATCTCATCCGACGCCTTAGTTTCAAGATTCGCCATTTTTCGAAATTCTAATTACCCTAAAGTACCCTGTTTTCGAATTATCCCAAAATCATCAAATCTTGCCAAATTTCATTGAAACTTCTGCTGAATACGCTCCTGAAATAAAGTTACACTTGTGTGTGAGATTAGATCTCAAATCAGCCCTCCCAATTTCAGAATTTACAAACAAGTCCTACTTCTCAAACGAGATCATCACAGAGTCCTTCGACCACAACCGCAGGGCAAAAGAGACAGGGTGGAAATGTCTCTGGTTTCAGTCGCTATCCGGGATAGCGACTGAAACCTGGCTGGCACGGCACGGTTGCCAGCGGGGCAATTTTACCGTGCCACGTCTTCAGTCGCTATCCGGGATAGCGACTGAAGACAGTCGCCTGCGGTACTTCGCGACAGAGAGCCTGTTTTGCAAATTTAAAAAGTTAGGGGTTAGTTTTGTAATTTTTTTAAAGGGTTATTTGGAAAAAAAATTCCAAAGGTTAATGCAAACTCTCTCTCTCTCTCTCTCTCTCTCTCTCTCTCTCTCTCTCTCTCTCTCTCTCTCATATATCCCTCAAGCAAAGATTAGTACAAACTAAGTTAAGTTTTTCTTTTCCAAAACAATAGAAATCTCAAGAAAGTTGAGCAACATTTGCATTCAATCCAACAACAAACATTTATTTCTTGACCAGAAAATTGACATATATATACTACATAAACTACCAGTACTCCTCTTGATTATTCATTACTCATCCTTAGCTTCAGCTAGCATGGCCTCAACAAAGGACGCCAAAAAAAAAAAAGAAAAAAAAAGAAAGAACATATCTCAATCTGTAAACCCAAGCAAACCACTTTAATTACTTGTACTTAGACAAACAGATGCACTATCTATATATACGTATATACGTATATGTATAGATATATATGCATATACTAGCATATGTATGGCTAATCAAGCTGCAGGATGCTCCTTGCATGCGGTGGCGCGGAACTTGTCAATGTAAATGGTCGCCCTCTTGTCCACGTTAGGGTCGCCGACGCACGGCCACAGCCCGTCCTCGTCGCTCGGCCGTACCCGTCTCGACTTCGGCCAAGGCGTCTGCTCGCCGGCGGAGTCGTCGTTCGATTCAGAAGAGAGGCAAGCACCCATTTTTGTGTATTTGTATGTGTGTGTTGTAGCTAACTTCTTGAGACGCTTGTCAAAGTTGTGAGCTGCTTAGCTTCAGAGGGCCAGGAGGGGTCCCCTATATATAGGGGGTTGGGGAGGCTAGAGTTCTCAGTGCAGCAGGGCAGACAAGGGGCTAAATCCTATCTTGATACTTATCTGTATATCATTTTTATAAAGATTTAATCTCAACCTAATAAAAAATCATTTTTATAACTCAATTCAATCTTAACTCATTTTCAATTTAACATTTGTCCGACCTTACCTATTTTCAATTATTAAGATCCAACTCATTTGGACGAGAAACTTATCTAGATCCTAAAAAAATTTAAATATCATAAAAGATGGTGGAAAGAATCAGAACACATCATTTTTTGGATTGAACTCTAGTATTAGACTCATTTAGACTATAATTTTCTATACTAATTCAATCTTTATCTTGCTCTATTTTAAAGCTATTCTAACATGATCTAACCATAATTTATCCCTAATTTATTTAGACCCCCAAAATCAATCTATTCTACACTCAGTCCTTTTAGACCTCATTTAGACCCTACTCTTTACTAATCCTAAGCAGGGCCAAGATTGGTTTATCAATATGTCTCCATGGGATTGGGCGGGTTTATGATTTGATAGAAAAAAACCTTTCAAATAAAAAATAACCAGTCTTATAGTAATTAAATTTATCAAATTATTATTGTAAAAATAAAAATATCTAGAAGCTACATATGAAAAATTAAATGATTCGAGTACTAGTTAAATTAGAAAATACTTGAGTTTAAGATTATAAAACTATAACTATTCTTTATAAGTTATAGGAGCAAATAAGTCGTAAATTACAAACGTTTGTAATTTTATTAATTAGCATCTGGATGCGATCTAATTTGGCCAAAATTCTAGTAATACATGAAAAACATAAAATGATACATAATTAAAGAAGAAGAGGATGAGCCGAGCTGAAGAAACGAAATGCACCGACCTGTGGGACATGTGAATTCAGGAAAATTTTTCCATTCCTACGGTGCAAATTGCCTTTTATTCATTTACTGAGAAAATTATCTAGCTGTTCAGCAAAAATGTGTTCTAAGAAAAAATTTATTTAGAGATTCAAACAATTAGTTCATGTATCTGTTTTAAAGACATAAACAATAGTAGGTTATAGGATCAAATTTCAGAAAATTCATAAATAATCTACACATCCATATAATAACTCCACAAGTAATCTTATACTAATTTTATTAAAATATAAGTAGAATACCTGCAAAATAAATTTGAGGTGAGGACATGAACGACACCCCCACCATATTTAACATTGATTTGAGCATTTGGTAGGTCATGCCCGAACAATTGAAATGTCTAGTTCTTTTTTCGATCTAGACCATAAAAAGTTGGGTTTTTTTTAAAAGAACTAAGCTATATTAATTGTAATTGCGACAAGTATTATGATAAATTTGACTGTGAAATTTATAATTGGATGACTCAGATCAAAATATAATTCTAAATAAAGACAAATAACCTCTTATTTTTTTATTATGATCAGTTCGAAGTGTTAACCATCAATCAAATAATCCACATATATGTGTAATTATAACATAATTATAATAGATCTCATCCATCAAGTAGAAATTGTTGAAAGTAAATAATTCAGAGAATGGAGGGGAGGTTCAGATAAAGTTTTCGATGATAAGCCAGCATCTCAAAGTCGCTACGTTTAGTCACTTCAAGGCCATTTTATCCTATAATTAATTAGAATTCACAAAGATTTGGTCTACGTACCTTACTACCTCATAACTAATTCTATAATGGCTTCCTATCTAGGGGAACCTTGCACACACAAATCTTGATTAGCACGCAATTATATGAAATTTTACCCCCTAAAATTCTTAAAAATCATAATTCTAAAAGTAGCATTCAAATGGTTTTTTATTCTTCACCGCATTATGTGTCTAGTGAAAAGTTACGACAAGTTATCTTTTGTCTTTTTATTAGAACTATATTATTTGTCTTTTTTTAACAATTTAGATTTTTAAGTGAACAATTGGTCAGTGAGAAAAATTTAATATGATATTATAGTAAGAATTATTAAATTCGTGACTTGATTAAATCTATCTTGAAAGTATTATTGAGTCTAAATTTAAAGAGGAGTGTTAAAATATGAGTAGATCATCAATTTTTTTAATGTTTTTGAGTAAATTGTTTAATATATAAAACTTAATATATATTATTCAAGATACTGAAAATGGATAATCAAAAGGGGAGATTATGCCAATGCATTTCCAAATTCCAAGAGCACTTATCACATTGGCTTCGACACCTTGTTTGGGTTGTTTAAAAAAATGCAAGATCCCGTCACTTTTAAGCCTTTGTCTCCTTACTTAATGTAGTCGCCAACCGGACATCTAATGCGTGCTTGCTGTAATCACAATATCACATTGCAGCATTGCTCATAATAACATCGAATTTTAGGCAGAATCCTAATGATGGTTGAGAGCTACTTATGTAGATATAAAGTTATATTTTTATGCCCTAATTGTTGCTTAAAAAAACTTAGATTATTCATGTATTGTTTGTGTTGGACAGTTGTTGGAAATGGAGTAGTTAGAGATGAATCTTGGTACAATATATGGCTTCTAAAGAAAGATATATAGCAATAAAAAAGCAAAAGAGAGGAGATTAAGATATTTGTACTCTTTCCAACTAAGATCTATTTTTTAAAATGGCAAGATATATCTTTACCCCTCTTGATCAAATTTAATGCTAATTTATCACCTCATGTCACTTTCTTTTGTGGGCAAAACAGATGAAGAATAATAGGGAGAATATATGGAACGACTTTTTTAGGCACTTAATTAGATGATCTAGTAATTAAGGTGGTAATGTCTCAGTTTGGGAGTGCTTGCGACGCTGTGTTGTGCTCTGTGCTGTGACAAAAAAGTTGTTGCACAAAAGTTGAATGATTTGTTTGATAAAATAAATAGAATTTTAATTAATTTTCTATAGATTTTCTTGATGCGATATTGTTATACTCTCTTAAATTTCAACTGTATCTGTTGCAGTGCAGCCTAAAAATGTAGATGAAATTTAGGGTATGGTTCGAAGTTTTAGTTTCAGCTCAGGATCCTCAGAATCTTAAATTCTCTCAAATTAATACAAAATCCGGAAAGATCTTTCCTTAGAAAATTTTCTCTTATTTCACACCGCCGACCGGTGATTTGACACAAGTTGAATAAATATGTAAAAAAAAAAAAAGGCTGCCGTTTGGACAAAATTGATTCACTTCTACTGGCCCTGTCAAAGTTTCTCTTCTTTTCGTCTTTTATCGCCAAATGATCGCGACATCTTTAATTAATTAAGCCCTAAGCATTATTAGTGCCTAACATATATTCCCGTTGTGTAGAGTCATTTGAGTCTGCTTTCTGTAAAGGTTGTGCATCTATTCTGCCGAGTTCATAACCATTCAAATGCAGGTTCGCAAGGCATTGCAATGGATTTTTCCTTGAAATATTGCACCAGATCCAAAGAACCGAAGAACTATGATGTAGGGCGTGTTTCACTGGCTTCGGTAGTGTTTCTAATTTTAGAAAACGTTTATATTTATAAAATAAATTCTGAAATAAATTAGCTGGTCGAATATAATTTTGATTTATAAGCTCAGTTTCAAGCTGAGGTTCAGTTTAACACCCCAAAATAACATAAATTGACGAGATTGGGATGCAATATGCAACATTTAGTGATTGCTAACGGTACGAATTACATTTGGCAATTGTTTAGTTCATAGCAAGATTTCAACTACCCAAACTCACTAGACTATGGTTGACCAAAAATTTGGTGTAAGATTTAATTGTTATAAATTTAGCTAGTCACAAACAAACTTAGAATAGATCGTTCTTTTTCTATAACATGTGAGTCCACCTAATTGCAACATGTTTAGCAATTAAGGAGATTTAGTTTCTATTTGTCTCGTGAGAAGTTTTTTAGTCATGCCACGTAATTGATTGTGATCATAATTTGACTTGACAGTTTTTGATAGTCAAACATAACATACTATATGCTATGATCAGCGGATAAGCGTTGCTATGTGCAGAACGAATCATTCTCGTGAAATTGCTATGTGCAGAACGAATCATTCTCGTGAAATTTCGTGGTCGGTGAAAAAAGTTCAGATTGGAGCTACTGGGGTGGCATGTTTGACGTTTGGCAGGGTCGTGTTTTGGATTTTGGAACATGTTGGTAAGAAAATTTGTTCTGTTCAGAAACAAGTTTGAAGTCTTGGTCGAATCACCAGAGACGACTCAGAAAGACGGAGACCAACGGAGAGAGAACTATCGCAACCCTAGAAGATGATACGCATCTCAATTCCTCGCATCGCACGGAACCTACAGTGTGCACCCGTGCTTATCCATTGATACTTCTGAGTAGTTTCGCATAGGGTTCGGGTTCCCGTTTTCCGACAAATTCCCACTTATGGCCGGTAGCAGTTTCTAGTCAGCTATCGGTGATCATTCAAACATTCTAGATAAAACGGTTAAACGAACTTCTATAGGAAATTTCAATTTTGACTCGTAACCGGCCGGGTCCCTGACAAGAACCAAACAAGATTAATTAGCAGTCATATTTTTGTTCATTTTGTGTTGTTTGATCAAAGAATAATATAAATCCAAGTCTTAGTTTCTAAAAAACCGACTCAAACATTAAATCTCTCTCTCTCTCTCTCTCTCTCTCTCTCTCTCACACACACACAAAACATCATGTGATATGCTCTGTATCTGAAATTGTTATATTTGAACTTATATTTACAAGTAATGCAATGCAGGCATAGCAACATCTTAAGAACAGATGGAAGCTGGAACTCCTCCAAACAGCCAATTATTCAACCCCACTTACAAAATCATAACATTTAACAGACTCGGCATGCGCCAGCTAAACATATAATTCCTTGTCAGAATTACCCAGATGAGATTTGGCAAACCTTGAGAGCACAAGACATGTTTATAAAAGCATCACCATCACATCAGGACTAGGGGCATAGGTGAAAGATTATCTGTTACAGATTGTAAGAAAGATTTTCCGCAGCATCAATTCTCAAACATAAACAAATTTGCAGCTAGAAAATAATTTAACTCTGGTGGAGAAAGGAGCTCCATGTCTCTTTTGCCAATTACACACCACGCTGTAGACGCTTCTCAGCAGTTTATCTACGTACAACATTCCCGTGGGGAGCTTCATAAGCACCTCCAGCATGAGTTGCAGTTTGCCCGGATCCATAGGCCAGAGGCTGTGCGGCCAACCCATAGGGGGCGGCCCCCTGTGCTGGGACAAAGGGAGATGATGTCTGTGTTAGGCCATAGGATGATGGTATCTGTGTGTGTCCATATGCTGGCAGTGCCTGTGTTTGTCCATAGGATGATGGTGTGTGAGCTGAGCCAAAAGGCAGCACTGTTGTTGCACCATAGGATGATGGGACTGACCCATAAGCGGATGCAGCTGGTCCCCATGCGTATGGATGTGCTGCCTGATTTGATCCATAGTAAGCAGTACTGTTCCCAGGAGCAGCTGCAGCTGCTGCCTGTGCCCCAAGTGCAGGTGCTTTTGAAGCATCATATCCAGCACCTTTCGAAGAATCGTAGCCAGTGCCAACCCTTGATGCATCATGGCTTCCACCTCTCGTGGAATTGAAGCCAGAAATACGAGAAGTGTCATATGCATTGCCTCTTGATGGATCATATCCAGAACGAGAAGCAGTGCCAGCCGGGCTTCCACTTAAAGGGTCTGCCAAACCAGTAGTAGTAGTCCTTGCCTGGATCACCATCAAAATTCTATCATTATTACTATACAATTATTACTGAAGCCCCTAGTTAGAAAAGCTGAAGCAAAACACATTTCTATAGTTACAAAAAAGAAGACTCATTGCTTTATGACCCTTTTTGCACAGCAAGATAGGCATCCATCAACTTCAAACGAAAAGAGAAAAGTGAGAACAAAAGGTATCAAGCCCCAAGGGACAAAGTAGCCTACTAGCTTTCATTTATGTCATTCTGTATTTTTCATGAGCGGTTCTGCATTGAACTGCCCAAGTGATAGCAGGTGATCGAACCCAGACCCTTTGATTCAGCACTGTCCATGTCATGATGATGATACCTTACATGGGTAAGTGCATGCCACTTTAGATTAAAGTTTTGTTGAGCTCAACAGTGTACTGTCAGTGTCAAAATTCCAAATCAAACAAAACCAGCTTAGTGAGAACTGAAGACCCACACTAATGCAATGTAACTAGCAATTACATGGCAATATTTGCCAGCTATATGTACAAAACAAACCTGAAAATGTTACTAAAATAAAAAAGAAACACTTGGACTGATGAAAGTTAAGCTCACAGTAGGTGATTCTGAAACTGATAGGACAAAGCCTTAATTTTTTGTTACATAATGGAGTATAGGCTGGCTTATTTGCAACTTCACTCAGCAGAACATAAACTCAGGAAAACATTGCACTTTTATATCCAACCCCAAACACCACCCCCCCCCCCCCCCCCAAACCACACCATTACTCCCCCCACGCCAAAAAAAAAAAAAAAAAGACATACTAAACAAAACACTTTTATACCTTATTATTATTAGTGAAATCTTGCATGTAAGTTCTTAGAGCTAGTATCAACAGACATGAGTTTCATGGCCAACCTGTGCGGTTGTTTGATCTTTGATGTTTCCACTGCAGGTCTCCATATTTGTACTAGTTTTCACCTCAGGCCCTTTTTTTTTCATTTTTGCCAATTGGGGCCCATATTTGTAAAAGTGATGCAACCAAGTCCCTACCGTCAAGTTTTATTAGTGATATGTGAGAGCAACATTTTTAGTGAACTAGTTGTCTGTTGTAGACTAGATCCATACAATGTGTTAAGTTGGAATGTGATAGTTCACTACAAACATTCATTTCTAATTTTCTATCCAAAGTGATTTTTAAGTTACTAGAATTTTAACAGCAATTTCATAGTAAAATAAGATCTGTCTAATACTATCCATGGTAGTACTTTGTCCATGCAGGCAATGACAGCATCATAGTGATTAATTCATGGACAAAACATGATGGAAGGATCAAATTGCAAACCCTTTACAAATATGAGGACCCAATTGGCGAAAATAGAAACAGGGAACTTCGGTGAAATTAATCTTGTTTGATGTTCAAATACCCAAGGGGTATATTGGTTCAAAGCCTCACAAAACCCCACCTCAATCGTGCCTCATGAAAGTTGAGGCCATGTTTGGTTGGTGTTTTAAAATTTTGGTCTCTCCTCAAAATATGCTAAAGTTGTTTCTCATGTGGTTCATGAGACTATGCTAAAGTTGTTTGATGATCAAATTGCTAAAGTTGTTTCAAAATATGCTAAAGTCGAGGCCATGAATCAGGAAATTCTCAAACCGTGAAATTCTGAACTTCACATGAATTGTTCATCATGAGACTAATTCATGCGCATAGTAATGAAAGAGTATTGAAAAAAATCCAAGAACAAAAAAATTATCAAAATGAGGTAAGAGTGAGGTGAGTTAAGATATGCCTTGCGGTGATCTTAGCCTATTGGAGCATCAGTTTCTCTAAAGAAAAGTTGTTTGGCAAACTTTGTTATTAGTAGCTTATGGAATTTGAGGAAAAAGATATTATGACTCAAATGCCCTTCTCTCCTGCTCTCTACCGCCGCATGTGTGTATTCCATAAGTATTCCAAACCTTGGTGGCATATGGGCCACTTCATTCCACAGATGCCCAGGAAGCTGGTGACCTAGGTTCTTGTGTCTAGTACTCTAGTTATAAAAGGGACTTCGGCTTCTCCCTCAAGCCACTTGAAAATCCCCCTGTTTCGGGAAGCTTGAGCTTTTCTCAGCTTTAAAGCTAAAGATTAAGCTCCCGCAAACAGGCCCAAACCATGTTTTAGAAAATAATGCATGCCAAAACTTGTGAGGTTTCCCATCAACGGAAAGTAAAGCTGCGCACCTGTCCACTTCCATAACCACCTTCATAAGCAATTTGTCCAGCAGCATGATGACCAGATGCGCCATCATCCTTTTGAGCATTATTGATATTGTACAAAGCACCTACATATAACAAATGTTTCATGGTGAAAAAACAGCCAGTTGCAAACATAGGTTCGTTTAAAGATTAATCTATAAAGAATCATAAAATGAAATAGTAGACAAACGCCATACCACTCCTGTCAAGATTAGCAGCATTTGTCAACTCAGCACGAAGCTTTTCTAGCTCCGTAACCATGGAGGCATAATTCCTTTTCATTTCTTGGAGAGACTCACTATGGTCCATCTGCAGCTTCCTTTCATACTCGTAAGTAGCCCTGAATTATTAATAATGTGTTCAAAATTGAGTTTAGTCACATATTGAAGAAACAACATGTTGAAGAACACACCCAGCACACACCACTGACCTAAGGTGCTGATATTCCTTCCTGGCAGTATCAATTTCACCCATGAGCACAGGAATCTGCTGCGCTTCACCATGGTTCCTCTGCAAATCCTTGCTCAGCTTCTGCACGTCCACAACCAGCTGCTGTCTAACCGCCACCAGGTTCTGCGCTTCCGCGTGCGCTTGCTGCAACTCCGCCTTCACTGACTCACAAGATTTCAGATCAGCCTCCATCTTAGCTATCTTATCAACAAGGCCCCTCATCTCCTGCTCCTCGGAAACCTTAACCGCATCCATGTGCGCCTGCAGCCTCTGCAGCTCCTGCTGAGCGGCAGCCAATTCCTTCCTCAGGGACACGTGGCTCGCAGCAAGCCGGTCATTCTCCGCTGCGAGCTTCTGCATCTCCCCGCGCTGCGCCACCAGCTTCTGCTCCAAGATTTCTGGCGGGGGCAGCATGTCAAAGGGAAAGGGTCCAGGGCCATGGCCATGCCCCGGTGCAGGGTGCATGCCCGGGCCAAACGGGTCCCGGTGCATCATGCCATGGACGGCAGGGCCCGGACCCGGGCCTGGCCCGGGGCCGGAGCCGGGCAGCGGCCGATGGTAGTAAGGAGGCACGCGTCCTTTGCTCCCCATGGCAAATTAACAGGTGTGTATGTATGCCTAAAACGGAAAGAAAATCTTTTAACAATTAGCTAGCTACAAGAACGAGTTCATGATTGAATTCGTGATGAAATCTTATAAAAATCGAAACATGTGAAACGGATCAAACGGAATCAAGGGAGTGAGATTTGAGGCGTACCTTTGGCAGAGGTGGCGACTGTAATCTCTTCTTTTTAGGGTTTGGAGCCTTCGGGCCTTTTCCTGGATGTCTTCTTCTCCTCCTCCTGACCCTGTGTGATGCGCCCGTGACGGAGTACGGGGGTTGGGTTGCTGTGGTTAGGGAGGGGACTTTTTTCAGGTGGGCCCCTTGGGTATTTTTTATTTCGGAGGATGGGGTGATTAGGTTTGTGTGTCTCAACAATATCGTCTAAACTCGAGACCTTATAATTTCATTCTTTAACATGCTCGTGCACCACTCGCTCTCTCTCATACAAGGTTGCAATGCAACAGACATCATTATTATTCATGTTACATGTAAATCATAGGAAGATTTTTTTACTATTGAAACAAATATGACCATATAAATGATTATCTGGTGACAAATTTAGCTCTACTAAGCAACCATTAGTTGGTGTTTGGATTAACCTAACAAATATTTATTTTTAGCCTAATTTTTCTAAATTTTTACTTACTGCATGTTACATATAGTTTTATTCATTAACAACTACATACTATATACGCTTTGCTATGTCTTCAAAATCTACATATTAATCTCCTCAAATTTATTGATCCAATTAAAATCAACACCTCAATTTGCATAGGAACCCAGCTTACGTGACCAGATATCACCCCCAACAATGATGTAGTTGGACTCTAAATTTTAAAATACTATATAAGTGTTTGATGATGAAACCATCATTTTTGACTAACTAGTTGTCTAGTTCCAACTCCACCACCAAAATTGAGAGCAAAACTTGGCTAAATAGGTCCTAAAGTTTTCATAATTGCGTCACTTATATTAATTTTCCAAATATTTCGATTAACTCTATTAGGACCCACGAACGAGTGCTAATTGTAATTTCAAGACAATTATCGAATTTGCAGAGCAACGCGGTTGAGGACAAAATTGTAATTTTGGTATTATAGGAGGACCCGTGATTGACCATAGGGTTTGTGCACGCACCTCCCAGCGCAGCCCCCAATTCCCACACAAACCCTAGCCGCTCGGCCGCACGCTCGCGGCGGCGCCCCCGGGAAGTCCGGCGACCAGTGACGGTGGACGGCGCATAAAGCTCCTCCTACTCAGATCGCCTTCCTCCTAGTCTTCGGTAAGTTTTCAGGATCACCAAGTTACCAGGTGCCTTTTTTTATGCATAAGTTGCCAGGTTCTTGTGATGTATCATGAGTTGGAATGCAAATGCAATTTGTGACAAGTCTGTCGTCCAATTGTTAGCCGCACAAAAAAAGATTGGAAATTGAGCGATTTTTCTGACATGTTCCTTCTGTGTAATTTGTGGTTGTTTGGCCATATTACAGCTGCGAGGCTATTTAGACATGCGTGCAATAACTGATCTGGGAGAGAAATAGATAAACTGATCAGTGCCTACTTAAGAGTATTGGGATTTCATGAGCGAATAAACGGGTCCTACTTATCGAAACATGTTTGCATGCTTAGATATCTGTATGCAATGGCCCAGATTGATCTTGGATGAATTTCTAAAAGTTTCTGCTTTCCTATCTGTTTGCATCTCCTAAAATGGATTAGATACTTAATTATTTTTTGTTTAAGCCAAAGTATGTGGGGTGTAGAAGGATGCCACTGTGATACTGAATAGTAACATATTGATTCGCCACTGTATAGTAGGTAGCAATGTAGCAAATTTGGGTAATTTATTCAAGCAAAAAAGTTTGTACTCCTGAGAACCACATGTTAGCACTGAATCAACCAACTGAACTGACCTGAACCGAAATTATTATGGTGAATTAGGTTCGGTTTTCTAAAGGTTATTTGACCTAGTCGGTTTTTTATTTTGAAAAAATAAAAACTTTGGAAAAAAAAAACCAAGATAACCAAGCAAAGTGAATGACATCGCTCTGTTTTTATGCTTTTGTTGTTATGCAGCTTGTTATCACTTTATAGCTATATGCTATTAGTACTATCTTAGCTTTGTCCTTTGCCTATTAGATGGTAGAGGACTTTACTGAAATTTACATGAGCCATGTACACACTGCAATTATCCTCCGTCCTCTGTGTGTGATGGTGCAACCACTGTTTCTTTCAATAATTGCTGACGATCTGAGTGTTAGAAACAAATTTCTTATAAAGCAAATTGTGCACCAACGTCTTGAATTTCACATGCTTTTTTAAATAGTTGAATAACTACTGGCTGAACAAAAGGTTGCTAACCTGCTTAGATTAACTCAATTAAGCATTCTCCTTGAAAATTCTGCAGAACTTCTTACACATAACAAGATCCTTGATTGGCTACATCTCTTTGAGGGTAGTGACTCATGGGGAAGAGACAAATTGTGGCAGTTCTTCAACTGGGTGGAGAATTCACCACCGATGCTGATGGGCAGATGTCCTATTCTGGTGGAGAGGCACATGCAATGCATGTCAAAAGTGACTGGACTTTCAATGCATTTAAGCATGAAATATCTTCGACGCTCAACAATCTCAAACTTGATTCCTATGTGTTTAAGTACTTCCTTCCAAGGAATAACAAAACTTTGATTTCAATTTCCAATGACAAAGACCTGCGGCGCATGGTTGAATTCCATGCAGAGTCAGAGACAACATACATATATGTCATGAAGAAGGTTGATAACAGGTACCTATCTGACTGCCACAAATGTTCATTTAAGTGAATTTTGAATAAATGACACCAGATGCTTTTACAGGGCAAAGAGTGTAGTTGTTGACTCTGGCACTCCTACAGTCGTTACCGCCATAGCAACTACTCCAGATGGATCTAAGCGACAAAAGGTTTGTGCAAGTTGGAAGAATGTGATCACTGGAGTTGGCCAAGTGTTTGAGGGTCCAAAGGATTTCCGTGATGCATTACACAAGTATGCCATTGCACATAGATTCCATTACAGATTTATCAAGAATGACACTTCTCGTGTGACCGCGGAATGTACTGGTGAAGATTGTCAATGGCGTATACATGCCTCCAAGTCCCCTGCAAAAAAGGAGTTCACGATCAAGAAAATTTCTGAAAGTCATACTTGTGAATCAGAGACGGTCAAAAGTCATCGTCTAGCATCTCAGAGATGGGTCGCCAGTGTTATTCAGGAAAAATTACGTGATAGCCCAAACTACAGGCCGAGAGAGATTGCAAATGATCTCCAGCGGGAATATGGACTATGCCTGAGCTACTCACAGGCTTGGCGCGGCAAATCAATAGCCCAAAAAGAACTTTACAGCTCACATACAGAGGCATGCAATGAGCTACCTTGGTTTTGCGAAAGGATCATGGAGACAAACCCTGGAAGCGTGGCAACAGTAGTGGCGTTGGAAGATTCAAAATTCCGGTTCTTTGTTGCGTTCCATGCCTCCCTTCATGGTTTTGAGCATGGCTGCAGGCCTCTCCTCTTTCTTGATGTAATATCTACCAAACCAAATAAGCATTGGAAACTATTGGCTGCTACTTCAGTTGATGGAGAAGGTGATATGTTCCCTGTTGCATTCTCTGTAGTGGATGATGAGAGCCGAGAAAATTGGCATTGGTTTCTCGAGCAGCTAAAATCTTCATTGCCTGCTTCTCAGGAAATTACATTCATATCAAATGGAGAAAATGGGCTTTGGGATGAGGTTTCTCTGATTTTTCCAGACAGTAATCATGGATACTGTGTGAACCATCTGATTGAAGAGTTTAAGACACAATTAGATGACTCTTGGACTGAAGAAGTAAAAGGTACAATGGTTGAGCATTTTAAAAAAGCGATATATTCGTGCAAAGTTGATGAGCTCAATCAGTACATTGAACTCATCAAAGCTGAATCAGACAAGCTTGCTGAATGGCTTTTGGAGATTAAACCTGAGCGGTGGTCAGATGCCTTTTTCAAGGGATCAAGACTTGGCCAGTATTCATGCAATGTTTCTGAGGCAGTTGTTGAGTGGATCCCCACCAGATATGAGCTTTCGATAGTGCAGTTGGTTGATACAATCAGATGTAAGGTGATGGAGATGATGTACACACGCAGGGAGTCTTCAAATGCTTGGACAGAGGTATTAACACCATCAGCCAATCAGAAAGTGCAGGAAGAGGTGAGCAAAGCTCATACGCTCAATGTCATCTGCTCTACAGGCAATGATGAAAACAGTAATGTGTTTGAGGTGTGCGATGAGTCAGTTAATGTTGTCAACATTGATAAATGGGAGTGCACCTGCCTAAAGTGGCATGTTTCTGGGTTACCATGCATGCATGCAATTGCAGTATTCGAGCGAACTGAACAATCTCCATATGACTACTGCGTTAAGTATTTCACAACAGAATTCTACCGCTTGACTTACACCATGTCGATCAATCCAATACCTGATGTCATTGTGCCTACTACATTAACTGATCCATCTCATGCCACAGCATTATGTCCATGCCCAATCCGAACCCGAAGGCAAGTTGGCCGGCCAAAGGAAAAGCCGGCTGATCCTCGTATTGCAATTAAAAGGGCAGTGCGCTGCAGTAGGTGCAAGGGTTATGGGCACAACAAAGCAACTTGCAAAGTCCCTATAACGGCATAGGATACCCTTCCTATCAGTTGTCAAGTGTAAATTTGGTATGTTGATAGTTGTTTTGGAACCCTTTTATGAGCTCTAGTCGAACCATTGTGTGAGGTGCTGCCATTTAGCCGAACATTCTGAGATATATATTCTAGTGTGTTGGTTCTTGCTCGAAGTAGCATTGCACTGTACTGCTTTGCCTAGGCTAACAATGTTAAGCTCTTAGATTAAACATTTGCAGTGAACAGTATTGGGAAAGCCTTCGGAGGTCAATGTGCATTGTTAATCCATCTAACCCTCTTATTTCCTCCTTGTCATTTCTATGGTGGTTATTTACGTATGTTATCATCCAGAGCTTTCCCTTGCATTGTCATTGTTTATCTTTTCCTTTTGTTTTCCCTTCAGAACATGGGCAGGCTTTGATAAGCAAGTCGAAAGAATATGATGATATCTTCAACTTTGTATTTGAAATCCATCTGTGTTTACTTTTATTGTTGGTTTATCTATATAATTGTTTGCTTGTAAACTCTATCGGGGGTATCAAGTGAGAATCCCTTTTAAAACAGGAGAACGTCATCCACCCCCCCCCTCTGCTGGTTCTTCTAAAGATTTATCTTTTTGGCGAAACTCTTGGACTTGTCCTGTAAATGTTGATTACTCTTGGACTTTTGGTACATCTATTTATGTATTGTTACTATGGTCTCGGACGAGTTTATTAATAGTTGCCAGGAATAGGCACACAACTTTGCATGCATGTTGTTTTGCTCATAACCAGAACAAGAGATTTGGTAAAGATAGATTAGATTAGAAAAGTTTATTCTGTTTGCATGTCACAGAAAGGGGATTTGGAGTAGCGTGGGGGAAATTACATAAACTGGCCATCCCAATTCTCACATAGTCCCTTATGAATATTTTTTGTGTTAGACAATTGATGTTGGTTAACCATCCAAGCTGGATGGTAAAAAAAACAACACCCATTGATATATTCATGGATGATAATGATTTTTTTTCCCTTTCTTTCTTATCCATGGATAACCACAAGGAGTTGAGTTGGGATACGGCCCCACTCACCTAGAATATATTATAAAAAATTTTATCTGAAAAACACTTCAAAACTAATAGTTGAATTGGATGCTATTGAAGATTTGTCTAAAGGCCCTAAGAAAAAAACCTCAAGTTTTCTACATGCAAAACTTTATTATTTTAGTTAAGAGTTTAGTCTAATATATAAGTAGTACCCCGCCCAATTTTTTTTGGCTCACCCTTGGTCTCATCAAACACACCTCTTTTACCCCTTCTTTTCTCTCTGTAGACTCTCTATCCAAAATAACTTAGGTTCTGTCAGCTAAAAGGTGATTATTGTTTTGATTGAAATGTGGTTGCGATAGAGAATTTTTCAATTAAATAATGAATTTTAAAGAAAATTTCCAAAAATAGACCTTATAATGTTTTATTTTCATGAAATAGATCCAAACTAGACAGATAATCTGATGCTACGATTTGAAACATTAGATTAGACAATATAATACCATAGCCTATAATATTACCATCGATCATACCGCCATTTAGAAAAGATGAGTTGCTCACATCAACAAAAAAAACTAATGTTACAAGCAATAGTAATGCATGGTAAGATTTACCGCTACCGACTATGGTGTTACATATTTATATTTAACAATTTCAACCAAAATTATGGACACCATAAACAATTGCATCACACCTAGATATAATGTCATAGGCAATAACACTATCCATTGAGTTATCGTGCCATAAGTAAATGACTCCAATAACTATCATTATTTACCACAAAAATCTAACTGATATGACTAAGTATAAAAGATAACATCATAACCTATGATATTAGATCTTACTCTATTAATGTCATGTGTTATAACTTTACCAAATTATTAATGTAGTTAGACCATCTTCTCCATATGATGGTGTGGAATCTGATAACATCACAATTCATAGTGTTACTGTGTAATATCTAATATCTTGGCCTATGGTATTAGACTGTTTGCTCAGTTTGGGTCTGTTCCTCTGAAATAAAATGGTTTTGGGCTTTTTTTTTTTTTTTGAAATTTTTCTTTAAACTAATTATTTAATAACAAATTCCCCTCATAGATTAAACTTCTATGTATTAATTGTATTTATATACTGCATTTAACGGAGTTGCACATAAACTAGACTGTATCTATAATTCTACAAATTAATCTTCAACACCAACAAATAGAGTAAAGCCTTTGAATCTAGGAAGGCAACTATTAATGATTTACCAAACTTCAATGAACCTACTAATTCAACCCACCGACAACAATCATAGGTGATACGCTGGATCAAAAGATAAATCTTTCTATTGATATTATTCACACAACATATTCAGAACAATGCATTTCAATAAAGCTTGATATATATAAAATCCCACAAATTAATTTCCAGTATTAGCAATAGACTAAAACCATGGAACATGTATAAAACAATTAAGGGCTTATTTGGCAACTTACGAAAATTTTCCATGTCAAAAAAAATCCCGACCAAGATTTCTTTAATCCATGAGATGTCAAAAAAATCTCGGTGAGAAAATATCTCTGATGGAAAAATTTTCCGCCGACTATTTAAGAGAGACAAGAAAAAAAAATTCCATCCATTAAAACAACAAAAAAATTAATTCAGAAAATTTAGGAAAAAATCAAGAAAATTTCAAAATTCCAAAGAATATCATAAAATGCACAAAATTTTAAAAAAAAATAATTTTTAATTAAAAAAATAAAAAAATCCATAAAAAATAAAAAAAAAACCAAAAAAATTGAAAAAAAAAAATCAAATCATCTTAGAAAATTTAAAATCAAACCAAATGACAACAATTCAACCAATAATTAAATTAGACAGAAACATAAATATGAAAAAAAACATGTCTACAACCCATCATACATAATAGTTCAATTACGAGTATGTCAACATTCCATGATCATGTCAGGAGTATATCATGGCATTATTGTGTATCCATCACAATAAAATAAAATTAAGGATGTACTACACATGGTCTCCGTTGATCGATCTACAACAATTTTCACTGCGAGGATGTGATTTCTGGTATATGAACAAAGGATGAAACTGAGAACAGATTGTCGGCAATTGAAACCTAACAATGGAGCAATCCACCTCTTTTTGTAACTTGTATTTTCTTCATCTGATCCTATTTCTGCCAACGATGATGCCTTCGCTGTTCTAAATGAAATTGATCTCCAGTATTTAAAAGTCAGTAGGAAAGATCTCAAAAACCAATTAAAAAACCTCAACAATGAGAAAATTAGAGCAAAATCTGTTCTGGTATTTTTGGAATGAAGTATAATGATGGGAGATTAATCATTATGCTTATGGGGTAACCTCACTCCTCAACCAAATGAGGCACGTAAATGGTATCATACTGAGAAAGATCTCCCTATTCAGTAGATCTTTGAAGACATGATATGATTTTGCTTTTTCTTTGTCCGAAAGCTCCTCAATTGAATCCAAAAGAGCAATATTACTCTTGATTGAGAATTCATCCTCCTGCTTTGTTTCATTTACATATTTGGTCACCTCTCTAACTTGTTCCTTCCTAAACTCCAAGTAGTTATCAAACAAACCACTATAGTCACCACTTTGCTTACATTATTTCCCTCTTTTCTCTTTGTTTCCAAAAGAAATTTCAGCCTTGTTTCGAGAAGAGATTGTAAGTACAGGCTCACATTGATTAGTGATCCATTTGAGACCTAGTCTTGGTTTTCGCACTAGGCTCGCCCAGATTCTAATATGCGGAATAACGGGATCTTATTCGGAAATACTGAAACCCAAAGTAATTACACAACTCTTTATTTCAAAGAGAGCTTTACACGTCGAACTTTAGACACACTTGCCTACGTCGAAGGAATTATAAGTGTCTAAAACTCAAATAAGTTCTATGACTCTTCGATGATCTAAACTATACCTATTACAAGGTATTTATAGTCCAATCGTATGGGTACGTATGCGAACCAATCCATGGTCATGAAACCTTTCCTGGTCGCAAAACCTTTCCAAACACGGTTAAGGTCGCGAAGCCGTATGCGATCAGGACTTGGTCGCGAATCCGTATGCGATCAGGACTTGAAGATCCTCCCGGATCATGACTCCCTTGTTGAGAAGGAGCCAACCCCTGTTGCGACCTCTCGATCAAACTGGAGATGTGGAAATTGGGTTTGTCCATGTTCTTTGGTGTACCACTTTGCCGCACGTGCTCGTTGACCTTTCCGACCGATTCGAAAAGTCTCCTTGGTGCCACTGTGGGTGGTAGTCACCTTCTTTTCCAGAATCACATCTTCACGTAGAGGTTCGTCTTGTTAATAGACCAAGTCTTCGACAGATGGTACTATGGTATCTGGCTCATCATCCAGCATTGAAGGCTCGAAGAGTTTGAGGTGTTTAACATTGATAACCGAGTAAATATCCATGTATGGAGGTAATTCAAGCTGACAAGCATTATTACCTACTTTCCGCAAAATCCGAAAAGGACCATAATGAATGGGTTTGAGTTTCTTACCTTCACCTTTAAGTCTCTCCTTACTCAGATGTAACCATACCATATCACTTTCTTGAAATTGCGCATCAACTCGGTGCCAATCATGTCGCGCCTTGTACTTGAGTTGATCTTTCAGCAAGTTCTGTTCAACCTCACAATGGAGTCGTTGAATACCTTCCAGGAACTTTTGTGCTCGATCCTGATCAGATGCTTCCTTACTGTTCTGTGCTGAGGTAGGGATCACAAACTCCATGTCGAATGGACTCTGTGGTAGAAATCCTAAACAGACCTCAAACGGCGACTTTCCAGTCGAACCATGCACTGCTCGATTAAAAGCAAACTGCAGGTACGGTATGCTTTCATCCCAGGTCTTCGGGTGCTTCAAGTTATATCCTCTCAAGAGATGAACTACTGTGCGATTTACCACCTCTGTTTGACCATCAGTTTGGGGATGAAAAGTAGTACTCCTCTTCAGCTTGGTGTCCATCATCGTCGAAAGCGATCGCCAAAAGTGACTAAGGAACCGGGTATCGCGATCAGACACAATAGAAGTCGGCAGTCCGAAGTGTGTCCAAACGTTTTGAAAGAAAACCCGAGCTGCTTCTTCTCCCGTGATAGTCTTTCGACAAGGTATAAGAACAATCATTTTGGAGAACCGATCAACGACCACGAATAGATAGTCGTTGCCACGTCGGATCTTAGGCAATCCTCCCAAGAAATCCATGGATATACTCTCCCATGGTCTCGATGGAATTGGCAAAGGAGTGTACAAACCTAATTTTCGGTTTGCCGGTTTCGAGATGCTACAGAGACCACAGCCTCGAACAAAACTAGCCACATCTTGCTGCATATGCGGCCAGAACACATGTCGGTGAAGATTTTGCAACGTCTTTATAACCCCAAAGTGACCAGCTACCTTCGATGTGTGCGCTTCGCGCATCCATTGAATTCGAGGTGCTCCACGAGATATGCAAAGTAAATTGCCTTTGTACAAGAGTCTTTCTCGACGAACGAACTCTGTAGGGTTCCCTGTTTCGACCTCAGTCAGTGCTGTTTGAAAATCAGGGTCTTCACTGTACATAGTGACATAGTCATCATGACATGAGGGCTCGATTTGCATGAACGCTGATAAACAGAGGGTCGTAACTGGTGGTCGCGACAACATGTCCGCCAATTTGTTGTGTACGCCCTTCTTGTACTTAATCACCAAATTAAACTGCTGCGGATACGACATCCACTTCATATGTCGAATTTGCTGTAGTTTGGACTGAGTTTGCAAATATTGCAATAGTTGATGGTCGGTGTGGACAACAGTCTCTTTACCCAAGAGATAACACCGCCAATGTTTCACTGCTTGATGCAGTGCGCATAACTCCTTATCATAAGTTCGCAAAAGGCACCCGTGCCAGATTTTGAAGCGTTCTTCTTCGGACACGGCTTTTTCTTTGTCGAGGTCGCATTTTCCTTCATGCTTTTGTCGTGCGGGATTTGTTCTTCTTCTCGATCGCCATAGCAGTTGTGCTCGCGGTCGCAATGTCTGGGACGCCGAACAGACTTAGCTTAGTACTAATTGATTTCTGAAGTCCAGATGTGTACTTCCGAAATACCTGAGGGTCAGATAGTGAGATGCCAATGACCATTGCTTGTCGCCGAAACTCTGTCGTATAGTTTTGGACGGTCTGGTCGCGCCGTTGGTACAATCTGTGCCAACGCTCCCATCTCTCCTCAAGATAACCCATCGGATAGAATTCTTGTCGCAAAAGTCGTTTGAATTGACTCCACGCAAGGTCGTCAGCTTCACCACTAGCGACAAGGGCCTTCCACCATGTCTTGGCGTGGTCCTTCATCTTCAAAGGTGCAAATTTGACCTTTTGAGCGCTACTGAACCCTTTTAGGTCAAAGTAGGTCTCAAACTGGTCGATCCAAGAATCCAGCTTCTCGGCATCGATCACCCCATCATATATGGGTATATCAATCTTAGCGTCGACCTTAAAAGATTCGACAGCTAAGGAGGTGTTGGCGAGGTCGTCGGTTTTGTGGTCGCCTTCATCTTCATCTTCGTCTGCCCTGCGCAAGTCTTCATCAGTCTTCACACCCATAACCTTCCCTACTTCAGGAGGTACAATCATGGCCTGCTGCTTAATCCAAGCAAGCACGGTTTCCATGTCGGTGGAGAGTTTAGCCACTTGTTCGGCTAAGTTAGCTTGAACAGAGGTATCGTCAAACATTGTAGGAGACGCGGCTGTAGAAACCGTCAACTGATCACCTGGAGTTTTGTCGGAAGTTTTGTAACCCTGGCGATTCTTCACCATCCACAGGATAGGAAAGTTGCTCTGATACCAACTTGATCCGTTTGGGACCTAGCCTTGGTTTTCGCACTAGGCTCACCCAGATTCTAATACGCGGAATAACGGGATCTTATTCGGAAATACTGAAACCCAAAGTAATTGCACAACTCTTTATTTCAAAGAGAGCTTTACACGTCGAACGTTAGACACACTTGACTATGTCGAAGGAATTATAAGTGTCTAAAATTCAAATAAGTTCTATGACTCTTCGATGATCTAAACTAGACCTATTACAAGGTATTTATAGTCCAATCGTATGTGTACGTATCAGACTCAATAACCTAAACGTATTAGACTCATATAACTAACTAATCCTAAACAGATAAGTTTAGTTATACATATTCGGATCGGATTACAATTCCGAACAGGGAACGAATTTCTTTTCCTGGTCGCGAACCAATCCATGGTCGTGAAACCTTTCCTGGTCGCAAAACCTTTCCGAACACGGTTAAGGTCGCGAAGCCGTATGCGATCAGGACTTGGTCGCGAATCCGTATGCGATCAGGACTTGAAGATCCTCCCGGATCAATTAGGCTCACAATGATTTGTAGCATACTCCATGTTGGCATCTCTTAATCAATTATCGCCCCTTTTGGAGGCTTGAACTTTGAGTGCTATGTTCTTCTTCTTGGAGTCGGAAGCCTCATCTTGCATCTCTTCTTGGGATTTCTTAAATATGTCATGAGTGAGAATTTCACTCAAGACCTCCAAAGGAGTCATACTCTTCAAATTAGATCGTACAAGTAATTAAGGTCACAATAGTGTCATATTTTGAAGGTAAAGCTCTAAGAAATTTATGACAAAACTCCACATTGTGACATCCATACCAAGCCCTTTTAGCTCATTTACTATGTTATTTAATCGGTTGAACATCTCCGAGATATCCTCATTGGGCAACATAGCAAACTTTTCGAATTGTCCCTTATGGATAAATAATTTAGCATCCTTGACCATTGAGGTTCCTTCATGAATATCCATAAGATTTCTCCAAATGTCATGAGCCGTTTCTAGTTTACAAATTCTATTAAATTCACCTGGATTTAAAGCACTATAGAGAACATTCATGGCTTGAGCATTTGCTAAGGCATTTTCTCTATCTAGATTTGTCATGTCATCATCATCTAGAATTGTGAAGCCCTCACCCACCACTTCCAAATTTTTCCACCCATGGCTTTAAGATAGACCATCATTCTAGTTTTCCAATAGGTATAGTTTGATCCATCAAAGAGTGGTGGTTTGCCAATATTAATCCGACCCTCACTAGCCATCTTTATCCTACTCCGGGATGGTTAAATCCTCTAAATATGGAGTCCAAGTTCTGATACCAATTGAAAGGGATCTAGGATATCGACTAGAGGGGGGTGAATAGGCGATTTTGACAAATTATCAACTAATCAAGCAATTAACAATAAATGAGAGCAAGTAGCTAAAACAAGATGAACAACAAGCAATTTAACACAAGGATATATCCCGTGGTCTCGGTGATTTGCCGATCACCCCTAATCCACGTTGAGGCAAACTTAAATTTCTAACCGCTCCTCTATCTAGTCGACTTCCTCTCAAGAAGTGACCTAGATCTCGAGCCGGATTAGTGTGATGAGTTATCCAAACCTCGATTCCACTATTGATGCACTTTACCGCTCCGGCAAGGCGTGCTCGACCCTTTCACAAGATGTTTTGAGGCTTCTTCACAATCTTCCTTGAATAGTTCTCCAAAATCTTCCTCGAAGAGTTCTCCAAAATCTTCCTCTTAGCCGTCTAGGAGCCGGCAAACTCCAAGAGTAACAAGCCGGTGATGATCACTTAATGCTCTTCTAGTGCCACAAGGTTGGTTTAGTGATCTAAATGCAATACACTAGAAGATCTCAAATGCACACTCTCTCAAATTCAAGAAATTGAACACTAGAGTGTATGTAACTTGTTTTAGCTCTCAAAGATGATGGCAATGTTCACAAATAAGCCAAAAGTTATAAACAGGACAATGCATGGGAGTATATATACCCCCCACAATAAATATAGCCGTTACAAGCCGTTGGGAGAAAAAGATCACTTGGCGGTCAGACCGCAGGTATAATCCCGGTCAGACCGTCGCAATTGCAACGGCATTAAACATGTGCAATAAATGCTCACCTGCCTTTGTCGGGCACTCTCACGGTCAGACCAGAGCCAATGGCGGTCAGACCGTGAAACCTTCCAGAGACGACATGGTTTCTGGACACGATTTACGGTCAGGCTGAGAAGTTCGGACAGATCGGCCACACGGTCAGACTATAGTTCAAAAACTCGGTCAGACCGTCTTAACACATCAAGTTCCAGAAAATGAGATCATGAAGTTTCAGGAATCTGACTTAGGGTTTAACTACGGACAGACCGACCTTTTTAAGAAAGAAAACACACTTTAATATAATAGTTGGTCAGTCCGAAACAACATTCGATCAGACCGTTTATGCGGTCAGACCGGCTAACAATCGGTCAGACCGACTGAGATTGAGTTTGGCTGAATTGAATGGAAAAATACATTTTCAAAGGATATGACCTTCAAGTATGCAATGCAAGTTGTTTTTATGACTTGTGGCATATAGATGAACTATGCAGTGATACACCATATGCTCCTCTTAATAGTACGGCGACTATCCTATAATCCGGTCACAATTCTTCTCTAATCACCTTAGACTGGTAAAAAGGAAAAAGGATCATATTCCATACCTTTGCCTCTTTGCTCAATTTCTTTTTTTTTCATCATGTAGCTCTTTCTTTGCCTTTCATTATCCTGTCTTTTGAGTTTGTTCTTGACACAACTTAACAGGTAACGTTAGTTCAACATTTGTAATTGTCATTAATTACCAAAACACTCTTTAGGGGCCTAGAAGCTACAATCTCCCCCTTTTTGGTAATTGATGACAACATTAGATGTAAATGATTGAATTTTGAGCATTAAAAGACATACTCCCCCTAAATAGATGATTATGAAAATTTTGGCCTTTTGGTGGAGTTCAAGCATGTATATAAGAGGATATCTCAATTCATTCTCAATATAACTAGAAGTATCACAAGAGTGTTATCCAATCAACATCCACATTAGGGCATTCAAAACATCACACCACATAGGTCACAAATAAGACATTCAACTCAAAACAACATAAATTCAAAAACAACATCATTCATCTAGAGCTTTACATCAAAAGATCTTCTCCCCCTTTGGCATCAATTGCCAAAAAAGCTACGAATCGGCGGGAGCATCATCATCTGGAGGGTGGAATGGAGGAGTCTGAGGGAATCTCGAGTAGAGTGTGCTGAGAAGGCGTCGAAGCGCTGCTCGAACTGATCTTGGCGCGACGAAAAGGTCTGGAATTGATCATTTAGAGCCGCCAAGTCCGAGCGTGCGAGCTCAAGTCCCTGGAGAAGTGTAGCAAACTGATCCATCATCGGCTGATGGAACTGTTGCTGGAACTGAGAAAACCAGGCGGGGACTTGGCTCGGTTGTGCTGGCTGCTGAGCCTGCGGCTGAGGTGGACTACAGCTGGGAGGACTTTAAGGCCTATAACAGTGCCAGGTACGATCCTCTGTGCACCTCCCGGCTGCTCATAGAACTGGAGCCAGTCATCCTCATAAAGGTAATCCTCATCCTCCATATTTATGCCTTCCTTCATTTCTTCATAGTTTATTTTATTTGCCGCAGCAAACTCCTCAAAAGAAGACTCATATCTCCTTGACCCAGTCATCCACATGATTTTTTGTTCCGCCCAAATGATCTCGATGGTAGCATAGAACTGACGGATGGCAGTGGCGTTCCATGGGCACTTATGCTCCACAAAATCATACAGCCCAATCTTCTTGAAGATCTGAACCAGAGGAGCCATGATGGGCTGATTCACAACATAAGCCCATTCGATCCATTTGTGTTCGAAGATATTCTTGTGGATCAGATGTCCATAGAATGCATCCTGCTGTGTCATCGTGTGGAAGTGAGGAGTAGTGGCGTCATTCTCATGGTTGTAGGCGTAAGTGGTCCTAGCCTTCGTATAATCATTTGACGTCCAGTTTTTCTTAGGTCCTTGATATGCATGGACGTTTATTTTATCGTCCTCACTCTCGATATCCATAGCCATGTGCTCGGAGCCGCCACGGTGAGAGGATTGTTCTGTTTCTGAGTCTCCGGGCGAGGGCACCCAATCAACGTCTTGAGTGTCGCTACTACTCGAAGGTTGAGCCCTTTTTGGCCGCTTCACCAATTTCTTCTTATTGGTCCGGACGGAGACATTCCCTTGAGGACCTCGACCACTAGAAGATTTGCAAGATATAAAACAGATAAGATACTAGGAGTCAAGAATGTATGTAGTGAATCGAGACGACAACAGATCAGCAAACCCTGGCTCTACTGTTGCCGTCGGTCAGACTGGAACTGGGGCGGTCAGACCGGCGCAACCGTAGAGTTAGGGTTTGAGAAGATTCCTGGGATTCAGGTGTTTTAGGGCGCAATGTGACTAAATAAACAAGGGTAAACAATCAGTGCACCAGGAGGAAGTATCAATTTGAGGTTTTGAATAGATTTAAACTTGATTCATCAAATTTGCCCTAAATCCCAAAATAAAAAGGAAACTATTTGATAAAAAAAGAAGAATTCGAGAAGGATACCTAGAAGACATGGTTTGGAGGAGATCTTGACCTACGGTTTGTCCGTGCTTCGCTTGGGTTTGACCGGAGAAGAAAACTCCAAAAGATTTGGGGCGCACATGAAAGAGACAAAAGTGGGGAGAGAGTGAAAATGACAGAGATTCGGGATAAAAGGTCTCTGGTCGAGTAAGTTCGGTCAGATCGTAGGCAATAGGCTGGTCAGACCGCTGGAAGAAGAGATTTTGAAATGCTCTCTAGAGATGCATTCGGTCAGACCGCAATTGTTATTCGGTCAGACCGCTGGAAGGACAGAAAAACTTGGGGAATTTGATTAATTGATGCTCATGAGAGATTCAGTTATAAGGTGAGAAATATATAGGATAACTATAAGTAAGATATAGACAATGTAGCCAAAGGGAAAGTATCCATCTTACAAATTAACATGTTTGAGACTAATATTTACTCAATTGCCGATAAAAATGCCTAAAATACTCTAAAAAGAGAATTTCAAATTAATAGTAAAGGACAAACAAGTAAAGAACAAGTAGTAAACAATTCGAAACAGTGAAAACAACATATCTCATGACCAACAAAAATACATCAAACTTGGTTTACTAGTCTTGTTCTACTACGAACAAAGTCACTCAACATCTCTAAATATATTTCCATCATTTCCTTGAATATTCAAGGACTCTACGTCGTTATGATAGTTGTTGTCTCCTTTAGTAAAGGAGCAGCGCCGACGCGACGCTCAGTAGACTAGATTTGGACGTCCTCCTCCCCGGTGTCCTTCTCTCAGGTGGTCCTCCTCCCTAGCGTCGGCTAAACCTGGACGTTCAGTAGACAAAAATCAAAAAACACCTCCAAAACCCTAGATCTGCAGGTTGACTGTGTTGCATCTAGGCCCTTTTATGTTGATTTTGATTATTGATGACATTAAGTGTTTTTGACTAACCTTGTCTTTGAGCTATTTCTATGCAGAGCGATTTCTGTAAAGTCTGCAAGTGATCCGGGAAGATTTGCAGGTCACAGGTCCAAAGTCGCAAGCGCAAGGTCGCAATGTTGGCTGTGGTCGCAGTTAAAGGTTGGAAGTCAAGGTCGCAAGTGCAAGGTCACCAAAACGAAAGTTGCAAGGATTAAAGATGCAAAGGACTTGAGGTAATATTTGTTTTATTTTGACCGATCTCGGTGTTTGGAGTTTGATCGGTTTAGGAAATTATTTTTTAGTTTTAACCATACTATAAAGAGGGGTGGCGAAAGTCCTCTCTTTATCTCCAACACAAACCGAGAAACTTAGGTCATTGCATTGCATCATTTTGGTTGGATTTGATTTGTTTTTGGTTTGAGAGATTTGGATTTTCAAATGATTTTTTGACAGCAGAAGTGTTTTTCATTTTTCCAGAAAGATATAGGTAGATCTGGTTTTTGCTTCTGTTGACAAAAATGTAACCCTTGAAATTATCTTTCAAACGAGCTATTAAACTATCAATTTGGATTTCTGGATCAAAAGTTATGGATGTTTTTAACGGACTGTCAGTTATTTGGTTTTTCAGTTTAGTTTTTGACAGCAGAAGAGTTTTTGCATTTTATGGAAAGATCTAGAGAGATCTGGCTTTTTCTTCTGTTGATAAAAAGATAGTCCTTTAAAATATCTTTCAAATGAGATATTAAACACCTCTTTTGGATTTCTGGTTTTAAAGTTATAGCTGTTTATGTTCAGACTGACTGTCAGTTTGCTGAACTGACTGTCAGTTTGAATGTCAGTTTGTGTTAACTGACAATTGTCCAGAGAGTGTGTTTTTCGGGCCAAAAATTTTTGTACTAAACTGACTGTCAGTATGCCCATGCTGACTGTCAGTTTGGGTTTCGACCACAACTGTTTTTATCTGAGTTTCTATTTGATCTGGTCGATGTTTTGGTCGAACTGACTGTCAGTTTGAATAACTGACTGTCAGTTGTGGGTTTCAGCTTTCCTGTTTTGGCTGCAAACGGCTAGCTATTTTTTATCCGTAAATTTTGTCGGCCGTTGTGCATGTAACTGACTGTCAGTTTGGTGAACTGACTGTCAGTTTGGGTTGCTGATTTTCAGCCCTAGCTCCAACGGTTCATTTGCTTCTTGAGGCTATAAAAAGGGGCTTTGGGCATAAGTTTTCAACAACAAGCAGTCTCCTCTCATATACACTCTTGAGCTCTAGTTTCATATATAAAATCTTGATCTTTTGATCAAGTCGAGTGCTTTTCGATCCACCGAGAGCTTCAGTTCTTTTGCTTTTGCATACACTTAGTTTCTCGGTGCGTGTTTGGAGGTCTAGAGAAGACCTCGCTGCCTGTTACTCTTGGTGAGCGCCCTCACCTAGACGGTTCGGAGGCGTGGCCGTTGATCTCTCCGTTCGGAGATTGTCGGAGAGGCTCGGCAAGTGTGTACAAGGCATCGGTGCTCGCCTTTCCGGAGTGGACAAGGAGCAACCATTAGTGATAATATCCTTTGTGGATATTGAAGCGAGACTCAAATGATTTGAGTGCTTCAACGAGGATTAGTGGAGACTGGGCGAGTCTCCGATACCTCGGTAAAAATCATTGTGTTCGTTCTCTTTTCCCTTTGCTTATATTATTTGTTCTTTATTTGCTTTAAGTTTTTAAGTTTTAAAAGCCTCCTATTCACCCCCCCCTCTAGTCGGCATCCTTGATCCAACAGACTGGACTTAGAAAGAGGAGGGAGAGGGGGTGAACTCACTGGAGAGGAGGTGATAGTGTTGTGCTTGGAGGGGTTGGCGGTGGCGAGAGAGATTGCAAGAGAGATCGTGAGAGAGGGAGGGGTCGCAAGGAGAGTGGGAAAAAAATAGCTTTTTGAGGCGTTTTTTTCCTAGCCGATCCGATAGTTTTGGGCTGGATAATTTCCATTTCCAACTCAACCCAAACACACTTTTTAATTGGGTCGGATTTAATCTCATGTGGGATTTAATTGCCCCCTGATTAGGTCAGATCTGACCCCATCCAGGGCTATCCAAACATGCCCTTAATTTCAACTTAATCCATAACCCACAATAAAAACTCAAATGTTTAAGCACCTAATAAATCTAACAATATCACACTAGTCCATAAACAGAAAGAATAATCCACATTAACACACTTGTGGATTACCACTTGACGGAGATTATTACCCAGTTATCTGATTGTACCTTTCCGTGGTCGCTCGCGATCACGGAGAGAGATCGTGGGGTAGTCTAAGGTTTCCTGGATTGACCCAAGTTACTTGCCTTTACATGATCACAGGAGACCACAGAGAGAGATAACAAGATATTCCAAGACTTCTTGACTTAATATGGCCCATCTTGTCAATCAGACACGAAGGCCCATCACAAATAATTATCCTGTGATTGAGGTCACAGACTTCTGTGGTCACAATGCCTATTGTTAGAGTCTGTAGTCTCACATATTACATTACTCCCAATCACTATGATTGCGGAGACATCTACCCGCAGGCACCCTGGTCGCGGAGATAGGGTAACCCCCAATATATGGTCACAGACAATACGCGACCGAACAATAAGAGAACTATATATTACTCTGGAAGTGTCTTCAAATCAAGAAAGAAAAGTTTGGTCGAGAATTATCTTACCAATCACGGTTTAAGGGTTATGCGGTTATGTTGTCATGCTTGATCAACCATAATTGCCCTCTAACCCTTATGTTTCGAATATAACAAGTACTCAACCAATCCTCGGAGCGAAGGGATGAACGAATTCTCGAGGTCTGGTTCATTGAGGTCAGCATCACATGAAACCTTTAGCACTTCCGTTCGTGGGCCTTTGGATGGAGTATGGCTGGAAGGTCAGCCTAGTGCAATTACTATGGCTCGGCAATAAGAAATACTTAGAATTCAAAATTTTAATTAAGTAACTAAAAAATCGAAATTTCGATTTAGTGGTACAGCATTTGCATCAATAGAGAACCTTTTCCTCTGTATGAATTGATATTATTCCATTCCAATTTCTTCCCGAAACTTCCCAAGGAAAATCCCGAATTGGATCCAAAATTGACGGGTTAATGTGAGCTTATCCATGCGGTCAGGATAATATGAGTCTCTCTTCACTGACAAGATAACCGTCGACAAGATGAAGATGGGTGTGCAGTTATCTATAACCACACATCATGACCGGCGAACAACATCTGCTGGCAACCGCCAAGTGACCTTTTGTTGAAGCAACCGATGTCCTTTGACAAACTATAAAAAGAGTTGAGAGTTAGACAAAAGGGGCGACCCATTAAGACGATACAGAGGATATTAGACTCTATACCTTGTAATCCATCATTCTGATAGTGAAACCCAACAGGAGTAGGGTTATTACTCAGACTACGAGGGCTCGAACCTGTATAAATATTGTGTCTCTGGTTTCATTCTTATTGTTATATTCTTGGTGATCGATTGATATTGTCTTCCTACTAAACAAATCGAATTCGTGTAAATTTGACTTGGAATTTTGTTCCAATTGTCGACACCACTTATCACAATAAACATTAAAAAAATTTAATAGAAAGTTTCATATCTTAAGATTTATAGAAAAATCTCGTGATCTATTAGAACTTAAGGCTATCTCCGACGCCAGCTCGTTGAAGGGCGCACACTGGACACGTCGGCTGATCGAGCAGCTGAAGTGGCACGTCAAAACGACCAGCAACACGCAAACACGCGGTTATCGTGCACCCGCTGATTTGTGGGCCCCATCGAGTGTGCGCCTAGTGAAGGGCTCCGTTGGAGCTAATCGAAGGCGTGCACGTACGTGTTTTGTGGGGCCCTCAAATCATCGATGACTGCGATGCTTCACACCCAAACACAACGACTGACAGGTGGGGAAATAATCTTGCAGGCCCGCATGTCATTAAATGAGTGGGATAACTTTTCAATTCACGAGGCGAACACCGCAGGCCCCACTCCTGAAACGCATCAGAACTTTTTGTTTGCCACGCTTAACACTCACCAAAAACCTAGGCACTGATAGCTAGGGCCAGATATCGTAGGGCCCACCTGTTAGAGAAGTAGTTGAAGCAAAGGCGAGTAATGAGGTGACATTAGTGGGGCCCACCTGTCAGCGACAAGACTTTGTCGTTGGAAAATTAGTCGTTACAAAAGAGTCGTTACGTAATTTTTTATTGTTTTTTATAAAAAAAATTCATAAAAAATTCTAAAAAATTCAGAAAAAATCACCTAACTATTTCTCTATAAATAGGGCCCTTATTTGCTCATTTCACCACACTCATCTCACAAATCTTACACCATCATATACTACTTTTACACTATTTTCGCGCTAAGTTTCTTTTAGAGTTTCATATGGATAGTAATTCCCCCGAGGGTTTTCTAAATTGAATTAATTCTCCCAATACACATGGAGAAAATCCGGAAACACTCGATAACCCAAATCCCTCACCATATCCACCCGGTAATCCAAATTTTCCACAATCACCTTATCCTTCCGATTATCCTTTCTATCCCCAGCCCTCAGTATTCACATGTTGCTCCATATCCGCATCCCAATCCATATGCACTGCCCCCCTCATATCCATATGGCCATCCATTTGCATCCTACAAGCAAAATTATCATTTTGTCCATACGCCAGCCAACTATTTGCAACCCTCGCCACTACAACCCCATCCAAAAATTCAAATTCTGCATCCCCATCAGATTCTGGTACACCACATACTACATCGCAGGTCATTATTGACGACGATGATGACCATGTTCTCCCAGGTCTTGTCAGACGTAAGCAATTGCTTCGGTCAGCGGCCGACGATGTTCGACTGGTGAATAATTCGTTTTACATTCAATTTTCGTGGAAGGAATTATTTCAAAATTTTGTGTGATTTAATTTGAAAGGTTCATATTTATTTCCTTATGACAATGCTATATTTCGGCTGCGTAGATCAGTGCGTGGTTGAATAATTCGCTGGACCCAATGGATGGGAATAGTAAAAAATGCGACACGTATTGGGCGAGTGTGGCAGTGGCGTACAACGAGAGCAATCTAAAAAATCTGACCCGGGAGAATCTCAGGTCGAGTTCGCAACAGATTCGCGACCACGAAAAGGTTTGCGACTTTGGAAAGGTTTGCGACCTTGGGAAGGATTCAAACTCTGGTCAGAATTGTAATTCGATCCGCATATGTATAACTAAACTTATCTGTTTAGGGTTAGTTAGTTATATGAGTGTAATACATTTAGGTTTTTGAGTCTGATACGTACTCATACGATTGGACTATAAATACCTTGTAATAGGTCTAGTTTAGTCATCGAATATTATTACAATCTTGGATCATATATCCAGTTTATAGTTCTTTCAACGTAGGTAAGTGTGTCTAACGTTGACGTGTAAAGCCCACTTTGAAATAAAAAGTTGTGCAATCACTTTGAGCTGTATTTTTGATCATCCGTTGGGTTTTGGTAATTTCAAGTAAGATCCCATTATTCCGTATATTAGAATCTGGGCGAGTCTAGTGCGAAAATCAAGGCTAGGTCTCAAACGAATCAAGTTGGTATCAGAGCAACTTTCCTATCATATGGATGGTGAAGACTTGCCAGGGTTAAAAAACCTCCGGCGAAACTCCAGGAGATCAATTGACGGTTCCTACAGCCGCGTCTCTGACAATGTCTGACGATACCTCCGTTCAAACTAACCTAACCGAACAAGTGGCTAAGCTCTCCACTGACATCGAAATTGTGCTTGTTTGGATTAAGCAGCAGACCATGATTGTACCTCCTGAGGTAGGGAAGGTTATGGGTGTGAAGGCTGGTAAAGACTTGCGTAGGGCAGACGAAGATGAAGACGAAGGCGACCACAAGACCGACGACCTTGCCAACACCTCCATAGTTGTCAGATTTTTTAAGATCGACGCTAAGATTGATATACCCATATATGATGGGGTGATCGGTGTCGAGAAACTGGATTCTTGGATCAACCAGCTTGAGACCTACTTTGACCTGAAAGGGTTCAATAGCGCTCAAAAGGTGAAGTTCGCACCTTTGAAGATGAAGGGCCACGCCAAGACTTGGTGGAAGGCCCTTGTCGCCAGTGGTAAAGCTGACGACCTTGCTTAGGGTCAATTCAAATGACTTCTGCGACAAGAATTTTATCTGATGGGTTACCTTGAGGAGAGATGGAAACATTGGCACAGATTGTACCAACGGCGCGATCAATCTGTCCAGGACTACACGACGGAGTTTCGGAGACAAGCAATGGTCCTTGGCATCTCACTTTCTGACACCCATATGTTCAGAAAATACACGTTTGGACTTCAGAAGATAATCAGTGCTGAGCTAAGCCTATTCAGAGTTCAAAACATCTCGACCGCGAGCACGATTGCTTTGGCAATTGAGAAGAAGAATAAGACTCGCAACGACAAAAATGTGAGGGAGATTTCAACTATGACGAGCTCCGGAGAGGGTACCCATGATACGGGTAACACTTGTGAGCATTGTCATGTTGCTGGGCACACAAAAGAGAAGTGTTATCAACTTCATTCTGAACTGCGACCAGAAAGAACAAGGAGGGATGAACCAAGCACACGAACAGCTATGATTACTTCTATTCCGCTCGCAGAGGAAATCATCCAGTTAGATTCGGTTGAAAAGGCGGACACGACCTTGTCTCTAATGGCAATGCCGAAGGAGAAAGGTTCGGGTTCATCAATTGACCACAACCCGACAGAGGAATTGTTCACTGTTAACATATAGGTGAAGCACAAGGTGGTCGCAGCCATCTTCGACCCCGGAAGCCAAAAGATTTGGTCTCCTCCGGGCTGGTTCGACGACTTGGTTTGCAGACGACTCATCATCCTCGACCATATCCTCTAGGATGGTTCACTTGTGACGTGAATCAGCAAATCAAGGGTCAGTGTACTCTAAAGTTTGCAATATCTGCTATGAGGTTCAATGCGATGTCATCCCCATCGATATTTGTCAAGTGATTTTTGGAAGTCCGTTTTGTATGATCGTGACGCCCATTACCACCGAAGAGTTCAAGAATACAACCTCACAAAGGATGGGACGAAATTCATCATCAGCAAAAACGACCACGTCGACACCAAGAACTTGTTGGCAGCAAATCAGGCGAAATGGATTGTCAATGCATGCTCAAAGTGTGTACTGAGCGTGATGCGTCCAATTAGCCAAGAGGATTGTGTTGCATCGTGTATGAAAAGTGGTGGTTGTTTAGCAAACTTGCCGGAAGAAAACAACACGCTATTCGCAGAGGTACATAGTGTTGGATCAAGGATGCCGACTAGAGAGGGGTGAATAGGAGGCTTTTAAAAACTTTAAACTAAAACAAATATTTGAAAAGTAAGAACAAATAATAAAATGTGCAAGAGGAGAAGAGAACGAACACAGTAATTTTTACCGAGGTATCGGAGACTCGCCCAGTCTCCACTAGTTCTCGTTGAAGTACTCAAGTCACTTGAGTTTTACCTCAATACTCATGAAGAGTATTATCAACTATTTGTTGCTCCTTGTCCACTCTGGAAAGGTGAGCACCGATGCCTTGTACAAACTTGCCGACCCTCTCCGACAATCTCCGAACTTGAGAGGTCAAAGGCCATGCCTCCGAACCGTCTAGGTGAGGGTGCTCACCAAGAGTAGTAGGCAACGAGGTCTTCTCTTGACCTCCGAACACTCACCGAGAAACTAAGAATATGCAAATGCAAATGAACTGAAACTCTCGGTGGATCGAAAACACTCAATTTGATCAAAAGATCAAGATTTTAAGTAGAAAACTAAAACTCAAGAGTGTATAAGAGAATGCTGCTGCTTATTTTTATAAAACTCATGCCCAAAGCCCCTATTTATAGCCTCAAGAATCAAATGAACCATTGGAACTAGGGCGAAAATCAGTAACTCAAACTGACAGTCAGTTTAGTGTACAACGGCCGACAAAATTTACGGATAAAAAATTGCTAGCCGTTTGTGGTCGTTTATGGAAACTTGAAACCCACAACTGACAGTCAGTTATGCAAACTGACAGTCAATTCGACCAGAAACTTGACCAAATCAAACAGAAACTCAGATAAAAACACTGTGGTCGAATCCCCAATTGACAGTCAGTATGGACAAACTGACAGTCAGTTTAGTACAAAAATTTTGAGCCCAAAATACACCCTCTCTGGACAATTGTCAGTTAACACAAACTGACAGTCAGTTTAGCAAACTGACAGTCAACCTGAACAAAAACAGAGATATCTTTAAATCCAGAAATCCAACAGAGATGTTTAATAGCTCGTTTGAAAGATAATTTCAAGGGCTACATTTTTTTCACAAAAGCAAAACCCAGATCTGCCTAGATCTTTCTGAAAAATGCAAATACTCTTCTACTGTCAAAAACTCAACTGAAAATCCAAATAAATCAAATCAAGTTCAAATCAAATCCAACCAGATAGATGCAATGCAATGACCTAAGTTTCTCGGTTTATGTTGGAGATAAAAAAAGGACTTTCGCCACCCCTCTTTATAGTACAGTTAAAACTAAAAACAATTTTCCTAAACCGATCTTTCTTCGAACACCGAGATTGGTAAAAATAAAGACAATATTATCTTAGGTCTTTTATGCTTTCTTGGCTTGCGTTTTGACTTCATTTTCGCGACTTGTGCTTTTACTTCTTTTGCGTTGGGTTCGTTTTGTTCATCTCAATAATCTTCCCAACGGAGCCCTGTATTAATCAATCTCAAAAAGCACAGTTAGTCCTAAACACTCTATTTTCATTAATTATCAAAATTAGGGTTAGGCATGAAGGCCTAGATGCAACACATAGTCGATCACCACAACGACTAGTCGAAAACGACATGCAACTTGTCTCTACAACGCCACTATTCAAACTTCGCTATCCTAGCTTTGGGATCGTTGATGGTATCAACCTCGACAAGGAGAAGGCTATCCACTAGTGGCCAAGGCCATAATCCATGACGGAGGTGTCAAGCTCTATGAGTGCCTATCCGTACATTCGATCTAACGATTGTAGCATTGCTCATCGTGTGTTCGTTCCAAGGCTCCCAGTTGTTCTCTACATTTTCACAGTTGGTCACCAACGGGAGTTGGCTCCTTCTCAACAGGGGAGTAGTGATCCGGGAGGATCTCAGGTCGAGTTCACAACGGATTCGCGACCATGAAAAAGTTTGCAACTTTGGAAAGGTTTGCGACCTTGGGAATGATTCAAACTCTGGTCGGAATTGTAATTCGATCCGAATATGTATAACTAAACTTATCTGTTTAGAGTTAGTTAGTTATATGAGTGCAATATGTTTAGGTTATTGAGTCTGATACGTACTCATACGATTGGACTATAAATACTTTGTAATAGGTCTAGTTTAGTCATCGAATATTATTACAATCTTGGATCATATATCCAGTTTATAGTTCTTTCAACGTAGACAAGTGTGTCTAACGTTCGACATGTAAAGCCCTCTTTGAAATAAAAAGTTGTGCAATTATTTTGAGCTGTGTTTTCGATCATCCTTTGGATTTTGATAATTCCGAGTAAGATCCCGTTATTCCGCATATTAGAATCTGAGTGAGCCTAGTACGAAAACCAAGGCTAGGTCTCAAACGGATCAAAATCAGAGAAGGGAGGTGAAGCATTGCAAAGACCATTGGCTCTGGACTAACAAAAAAAGTGTTCAATTCAATGTTTGTTGGTGCAGGCTTAAGGAGATCTACGCTAGTGGTCGTTCTGACGACCAACTAATTGCACAAGCACGCGAGTTATACAGAAAGTAGATGGGCACCCATTTGTTCTGAAGCACTGACGGATGGGTATTAGGGATCAACCTAAATGGAACCGAACCTACGTAGACACCGGCAAAAGAGCAAGACTGAATGAGGACAGTGTGCACACATCGTTCTCATCCAACCCAAATGTCCTCGTGGAGGAAACGCGGTCGGAAGGTCATGATGCAGCCAAAGAGAAGCACAAAGGAAAAGGCAATAAACAATCTCCTTTATCCAACACGGACGTACAAGAAAACTTACGAACCTTCATCAAGGTTCACACTGAGCGTGTGGAGGTAGCGGACCGAGCGGCCTCCTCTCTGAACGGTCACAACAAGTTTAAAGGAAAATTAGTACTTGCCAAGTCTTTCACAAAATTGGTGACAACGGACAAATTGAAATTCAACGACGACGAAATAAAAGATCATGCGGAAGCGTTGAAGTTTGTTAAAGATTTGATCAAGGAGCCTAATCCGGACTAGTTTATGCGTGTATTATTTTATTTTCACTATGTACCTATAGAACTATGTATTCATCATTTGTGTAATTAAAATATCTTTGGAAAATAGCCGTTGGAACATTGCAATTGGAAACTAGCAACTTGGATATTCAATTACTATCCAAACCACACTCAATTATTATCCAAAACACATACAATTACTATCCAAACCACATTCAATTATTATCCAATTACTATTCATACCACACCTAATTTAATATCCAAACCACACTCAATTACTACTCAAATCACACCCAATTATTATCCAAACCACACTCAATTACTATCATACAACACTCAATTACTCTCCAAACCACACTCAATTACTATCCAATTACTATCCATACCATACCTAATTATTGTCCAAACCACACTTAATTACTATCCAATTACTATCCATACCACACCTAATTACTATCCAATTATTATCCATACCACACCAATTACTATCCATTTCACATTCGAAGGAACAGCTGTTGGATGCATCTGTTTAGAAAATTGCCATTGAAAGCATCTATTTGAAAAATAGCCGTTGGAACATTACAATTGGAAACTAGCAACTGGGATATTCGACTTGGCCTATATAAACCAAACCATCCTAACACATACGAAAGATTATGGTCTGAAATAGAGATTTGAGGGTCCCTCGTGTGAGTATGTGCTAAAGAGCAAGGCCACTTGAGGCCGAGACCCCTTCTTCTAACCCGTATCCTCAACAATACTCCTCCTTTGAAGACCCTCACTTCTCATCTTCGAGTACCCTTCTTTCCAAATCCCTCTCCCTAAAAAATGTCGTCCAACTCTAGATCAAGTACATATAGTGAAGGGGAAGGGCCGTCAATACCTTATAGAATTTTCTTGCGGGATTCGTAAATAAAGATACCGCTGTGCTGGAGTTAGAAGAGCGTCTTATAGTCGGTATGCAAGCCAGGCTACAAGCTTCCACCTCTCGCCGTAGTCACGCAATAGCAGGCGATACATCGACAGGGACCGTGAAAACAGTCATAACTGCCTCATGGTGGACTACTTTTGTGAGGATCCAGTTTACCTGAATACTTGTTTTGTTAGAGGTTTCGGATGAGGAGACTCCTTTTTCTTCGAATCGTTGTTTCTCTTGGTGATTGGTCTACCTTTTTCACCGAGAGAAGAGATGCTATTAACCGCCGAAAGTTGTCTCATATACATAAGTGCACTCTGGCCATTCATTTGTTGACATATGGCTCTCATGCCGATGTTATCAATGAATATGTACAGATCGAGGAATCCATAGCAGTCCAGTGCTTGGAGAAATTTGTTAATGGAGTAATCAACAACTTCGATGAGAAATATCTCTGACGGCCAACCGTCGAAGATTTACAGCGCCTATTGCAATAAGGAGAGGTGCGTGGTTTTTCGAGAATGATAGGAAGCATAGATTGCATGCATTAAGAATGAAGAAATTGTCTAGTAGTATGGAAAGGACAATTTCCTTGCGGTGATTATGGAGTCCCGGCCATTATACTTGAAGCGGCCACCTCTCAGGACTTTTGGATATGGCATGACTTCTTTGGTGTTGCTTGATTCAACAATGATATTAATGTATGTGAAACAATCGTCCTTGTTCACTGACATTTTGCAGGAACAAGCTTCTCAAGTTCAATACTTTGTCAATGAAAATGAATACAATATGGAATACTATCTAACATATGGTATATACCTAGAATGGGTTGCATTTGTGAGGATGATACTCCTGCCCTAGACAGACATATTCATATTGTTTGCACAACATCAATAAGAAGCGAGAAAGGATGTAGAGATAGCATTTGGAGTTCTAATCCCGCTTTGCCATCCTCCATAACTCCGCTCAACTCTCGCAAAAATTATGGAGGATGTGTCATATTACATAATATGATTATTGAGGATGAGCGAGAGTTTGATGACCTACTCTATGATTTCGATGACAGTCAAGAGACTTCTACCGTAACACCGCCTCATATCCAACATGGTGCTCCAATTGTTTTCACTGATGTAATCGTAAGAAATTCTAACATTCTATTCAACCGATACATGCCAGTTCAAAAGGGATTTGATTGAGCACATTTGGGAGCGTTTTAGAGATGTCCAAGGTAACTAGTTGTTATCTGTCGTTTTTCTAATGTTTTTAATTTAGTAGGTTGATGTTAAATTTTAAGTTTAAATGTTTGATGTATCCAATGTTGTATGTTTAATTTTATGTTTAACCATTTGAATTTAATAAAAATATTTATTTTCGTTATGTCGAATTTTTCATCCACAAGTTAAATTTTTATTTGTTGAAATTATACTCGTATAATTTTTGTATTAATTTTTATCAATTATTGAATCAATAATATGATGCAGAAAACTCATTTGGATATTTAATACGGGAGACCCACCGAAAACTCTTCCGAAGAGTAAGAGAGATTCTTGAAGAGACTCTTCACGCGTGAACCCCACAATTGTACAGTTTGGATATAAAAAATATGTATATTGTAATTTATGTAAATAAAATAGATATATGTATACCTTCCATTATATTTAATGGACTTCTTGCTAGAAAACTTGCTATGGAACTTTTTGCCCCCACTCCGCGCCACCGCATCACCCCTGGACACCACTCTATCCCACTGACAACTAGGCCCCGTACCCACCTGCATACTCACAGACAAAGCCCGACGACTCCTCGCCCAATCAGACCCCCAGCTTTGACCTCCCCGCTCCCCGCCCGCCACGTGTCCACCTTCCTCTTCCGGCCTCCTGCTCCTTCTCTAATCCCCCAAACCCCTTGTGCTCATCTCCGTACTACTAACCCCTCCCCACCGCCGCCGCCGCCGCCTCCTCGCGATGTCCAAACCCTAAACCTAGCGGAAACCCTGACCCCGATACCCATGGATCGCCCGAGGCCTCTCAACATCGACCTTAACGTGCCGCCCTCGCAGCTGTGCGAGACCCCGCCGCTGAGCGAGACCCCGCCCTTCCTTCCGCCACTGCCGCTCGGGACCCCCCCGCCCACTCCGCCGCTGCCACTCGGGACCCCGCCGCCCACCCCGCCGCTGCCGCTTGGGACGCCGCCACGCACTCCGCCGCCGCCGCCGCCTAACCCCCAACTGCATGGCCTACTCGAAACCTACGCGCAGGTGTACGGGTTCCAGGCGGCTGTGCGGGCGGCGGTCGCGGTGTCGGCGGCTGCAGGTGGTGAGCCGGCGCCGCAGCCGGCGCAGCACCCGGGGGAGGCTGGCTTTGGGGTCCCGCAGTTACCGTGCGCGTCCTGCGGGCGCCCCGAAGTGCCGGGCTCCACCCTCGTATGCGACGCCTGCGAGCGCGGGTTCCACCTCGCCTGCGTCCGTGTTTGGCCGCCCATGCCGCCGCCGCCGCCGCCGCCGCCGCCTCCGCCCGGCCCCCCTGGAGCGAGGCGGCCGCGTGCGGCCTCGAACGAGGACTGGATCTGCCCCGAGTGCGAGATGCGTGGCGCCCGTGCCAACCGGTGGAAACTTGGGCCTGTGAAGCTCCTTGACATCAACGCCGTGCCGCCGAGCGAGGAAGCTGCCGCTGCCGCCATCAGGGCACTCAACAGGCATTTATCTTCGCTCCCTTCCAAGTATCAACTACTCCTCTATCGCTTGACTTGCAAATTGAATAACTAGATTACTGCTTCTGAAATTTTGGTATTGAGCAAATGGTGATGGTGTGGCGCACGGCGAACAGAACATTGGGCGGTACTGTGGACATAGTTATTATGGTTGACTGCATGCTTACTTCGTTGCTTGCTATGGACCTTGTCATTATGGTTGACTTCATGTTTGTTTCAATGCTTTCTATGGAGGTATGGCCCTTGTTTGGTTTGTGATGCTACATACCATAGTGTAGTGAGATGGAACGATATTTTGCATTTTCTGACCTGTCTTGACTGTTGATGTCTTTGGATTGTGATGGTTTATTTCATGCTGCAGAGATAAACTATGGAGGTATGGCCCTTGTTTGGTTTGTGATGCTACATACCATAATGTAGTGAGATGGAACGATATTTTGCATTTTCTGCCCTGTCTTGACTGTTGATGTCTTTGGATTGTGATGGT
This sequence comes from Pharus latifolius, assembly GCA_019359835.1. Taxonomy (NCBI): domain Eukaryota; kingdom Viridiplantae; phylum Streptophyta; class Magnoliopsida; order Poales; family Poaceae; genus Pharus; species Pharus latifolius. The sequence continues at coordinate 6,724,910 of CM033320.1, forward strand.
TTATTTCATGCTGCAGAGATAAACTAAATTTAGATGCTATTGTTAGCTATCTGTGGCAGTTGCTTTCTAGAGCAGCAGTAAGAGTGCATCATTGCATTGCGTCTTTTTTCAGCTTCTTGTTATACTGTTGTTCTGTTTACTATATTTAGATGCCAGTATGCTACACTAAGTAATGCACGCAAGTTGCTCCTGAGTGTAGTACAAAGAAGATGCCATGATATATTGTAGCTGATACTGATGATTTAGCATTGTAGTGGCATGAGCAGTGGTGGTATATTTTTGTTGTTGTCTAGTCACCCTTAGGTTCGTTGGATATGCATGATTTGCATGATTACTTGATTCAAGCAGGATGCTCGAATGTTTAGTTCAAGACAGGTACATGTATTGTGATCATGCAGTTTAGGTGTTAAAATCATAGAGAACCTTCAAATATTTCAATCTTATTATCAACAAGTAACAACTATTGCTTAACACTGACAAGCAAACATCAGTTCAGTTGTGATGTAGCAATTCAAATCTTAGGGTACGTTAGCTCTATTACTGCAAAGTGAATAGGATTGAATTAATACATAAAAATTAGAAGTTAGTGCATACAATCCAAAGAACATAGTGCTTCTCTGCTTTAGCTAGATTTTATTTGGTGTTAATTAGTTGATTCCTACATAAGTGTGTAATTGGAGTTGCGGAATTATGGGATAGTAATTTAGTTGTGGTTACATGAGAGCTGACTTAATGTCATAAAGGGGGACAACCTCATTCCAAATGGGTAGGCTGTACTTTCTTCCCCTTCTACTTGAAAACAAGAGTAAATTGCACTATAAGTCCCTAAACTTGTACCAAATTTCTAGTTGGGTCTAGTGGTTTGGCATGGGTGTGACAAGACCAATGGTGAGGTGTCCTGGTTCATGTGTAAAGGAGTCCAAGTGTCCCTATATTTTATTGGAGGTCTTGCTGTTTGGCTTCTGGATTTTGAGAAATAACGCTTTAGTCTTATTTTGGCCGGGCCTGATTTTAGCACGAGCTTGCTATCCATAGGGGCGGTCTGGGCTTTGAGTTTGAGACTCAATAGCCAAACTGGGTCAGGTCCTACCCGGCTCAAGTTCGGCCTAGTTATGTTTTGCAATGCAAATGCGCTAGCCCGGACCGGCTTGACATGCAGCCTAGCTCAACTACCCATATGGCTAGGCTTGGGTAGAGCCCTGTTGGCCTAAATGGACATGGGCGTGGCCTGGCCCAAATGGACCAGCTCTTGGGCGGACCCACATTTTGCATAGGTTTAGCATATACCAAAACAAGAGGAATGAAATGTTATATCTCAAGAAACCAGGGGCCACATTACAAAACTTCCAATAAATAGGGGGACACTTGGTGTTATTACACGTCAGCTAGAACACCTCAACACTGGTCTCGTCGTATCCATGTATGGTTCTCAATTTGGCTCGAACCCAACCGGACCCGAGGATGCCCTGACCCAACCCAAGGCAAGGGGTGGGTAGATGTGAGTTCAAGGTTGAACCAACCTGACCCACCCCGCTTATATACAATTATATATTTTTAATGTATTAATATAATTTCATAAGTAGAATTACGTCTATTTAATTAGCTTTGTTGCATCTTATATTCAATTACTTTCATAGTTTTCATTAGTTAGATTTAGATATCTTTATATTGTAATAATACTTCCATAAAACTAGTTATTAGAAATTTTTTTTTATTTTGGAAATCATTTTATTTATCAAACCAACCTGGCTTGACCCGATGGATACCTGTTGACAGTCAACCCTGCTCAACCTATATTAGGTCGGGTGCGGGTGTTGCAAAAACCTATCTTTACTCGCCCCATTGAGAACCCTACATCCATGCCAAATCAATGCATTAAGTGAGGGACTGTGAAGCAAATAACTTGTACGAGTTCGTGAACTCGTATGTGAAGTCTAAGTTCTTAGACCCAAGTGGAACTTATGTACATGTTTAGGGATATACGGTGCAAAGTACTCTAACAACCTATTTAGATCCCAATAATTGGAATTGAAGTGTGGAATTTAATTCTAATTCTATTTCAAAAATGGAATAGGCCCAAATCCCTATGTTGTTTGGATGACCTCTAGTTGAAATTGAATGGAATTGGCCCAATTTCATATGTACATTATAGAAATTTCAACCTCAAATTTGAAATTTGGAGTTTGTAATTTGAAAATTTAGAATTTCAAAGTTGAAATTTTAAATCTAATGTGAATTCGAAATTTTGAAATTTGATAATTTAAAATTTCGAAATTGATTTTTGAATTTTGAATCATAGTGTTAATTTGAATTTGAAAATGCGAATTGTGACATTTGAAATTTCGAATTTTAGTTTTGAAATTTGAAGTTCGGCATTTGAAATTTGGAATTCAAATTTTGAAATTAAAAAGTTGAAATTCGAAATACAAAATTTGAAACTCGAAATTCAAAAATCGAAAATTGAAATTCAAAATTCAAAATTAAAAGTTTGAATTAACAATTTCAAATCCAGAATTCAAATTTGTAATGTCAATTGCAAAATTCAAAATTTAAACTTCAAATTTGAATATAATGTTTGTCTGAAATTTGTATGAAGAAATCAAATTCAAATTCAAATTTGGAATCAAAATTTTAAAATATTGTTGAGAGGTAAAACAAACGAATTCTATCGAATTATTGGGGGTTAAGGTAAAAATTCGTCTAACCCGTTTGTAATTATAATTGAATTTCATGGAATTAGATATGATTCAATTGTTAGTATGCAACCAAACACTAGAATATTGGTATTGAATTCCAATTCTTGAATTCCATGCTCAATTTCTAGGATCCAAACATGGTGTAAAAACAAGAAATGGCCTCGCTTTTGTTTTTAATGATCATCTTCTTGTTTCATGCAATTCCTTTTTCCAGTTTCTTTTGTTATTTTTGTTTTCAATATCTGACTGGATGTGGCACAAACCAGTGGTTCTGATCTTTCTCTTGTGGAGTATATGCTTATAGTTCACTTACCACAGCAGTGGAGTTCCTCTAAAGTTTGCTGATCAGTCATTGTTCCTTTGGTTGTATTAGTGGATTAGTCTCAGCAGCAAGTAGAAATGTATTCTACTCACGAGTTATGCATATTCCTTATTGTTGTTCCTCGTTTCCTCAGCCTGAAAATGTTCACCTTGATAGTAGCACAACATCCCCTATTCATAGATTTGGGCCTGCCTTTATCAAGTTTGATTTGTGAAAAATGCCCAATATCTTCAGGTTTTGTGATGCTTTAATCAGTAGTGATTGTAAGTGTAGTCATTAATGGAGTTAACTGTATGCTCTGCTAGTTCTTGGGCTATTCAACATAAAAGGTGCTCCCCTGGAACAATTTGGAGTTGATGCCTTGTACACTCTGCCTTAAAGATGCATGCTATGTATTTTCTAGTGGGACTATTCAAAATCTTTGGAGTATGAGCTTCTGCCGAATAGGCTTGTCAATATAATTCACCGTATAGATCTTGTTGGGTATGGGCCTTTCTGAGCATCATCTTCCTTGACTTCTTCCTGTATTCTTGTGCAACGTAGCCTTCATAAAAATATGGGTATGCTTTTGAAAAAATATGGCATTGCGCTCGCATCTAAGAAAAAGCTACATCTATGTCTAGTTATTATCCAAAAAAGCGACATCCTTGTCTAGTTATTATATAATAATCACCTTTGCTGAATGTAGAACAGATAGTTTAGCTTTCTTACGATCTGTTTGTTTTACTTGGTAATTTTCTTTTGTAAGGTGTTTAAAATGATGGGTAAATCAGTAAATTGGTCGTCCCATATGATCACCTAAAAATTCTAAAGACCAAAAGAAAAAAAGGGAAGAAATCATCACCACCGAGAACACACAAGTGCAGAGATGATTGTAAAAATTAGAAAAAAGGGGAAAGTTAGCCAATGCCAAACATGGCCCCTGTCCTCAGTAGTCATCACGCATTTGTAATCTAAGATTCGCACCAGATACTTCCCCAAGAATGCCTTTGATCCCAACATTTATTGCCATTTATATCACCAGGCATATTGGACACAATTGGAAAAAGCTTACACCATAATTATGTTAGGGGACTCTTAATGCCGTATGGGTTGGATCAGATATTTTGTAAGGATGAATCCTGGAAGACTACCGTGATTTGCAGGATAACAAATGGAAATAGTGATGCCGAGTATTAAAGTAGCAAGGGTAAAACCATTATAACATGCAGTGTTCTAAATACCTTGGCTATAGCACCGCTATAGTGATTATGGGACATAAGAGCTGTGCTACGAGATAAACATATGTGAACTCAGCTACCGCCAATGGACCGTTATAGAGGCTGCTAGGGTTCAAAAAACCGGATTCCAGGTGGTTCTCAGACCTTGCTGGCTTATCAGAAACCCGCTGGGAACCACTCAAATCGTGGACTTTTCCTGAAAAGTCATGTTTTGACTGGAGACTTGGCTTGAATTGGTCATAAATCATACTTGGTTGGAGTAAATCGGTTATAATATAGAATTAAAATTGGCTGGGATTCAGTATTCAGGTACAGCCGGTTTGGCAACCGGCCGGTTCCCATTGGTTTTATGACCCCTAGTGAGTGCAGTGGTAGCTATAGCCTGTAGCCCATAGCGCTTGTAGTATCCACCACACCACATATGCCTTGTGGGTTGAGTCTTGACTAGAAATTCTGAAATTGCAAAATATAGAAGGAATATTACTCCTTCTATTGACAATATTTTGAAGGTTGGAAAGTATTTTGAGTATTTTTTTTTTGCTATACTAATTATTGACTTAATATAAAAGGGTTATGACTATTTGTAATGTTCGATACTTCGAATTGACCAATGCTCATGACAAATTTTAGTTGTTTTTTTTGGTCAATATTTACACTTTTTTTTGATCTAGTACTTCTTACATCAACAAAAATATTATGAAATACTTTTATTTAAACTGCGACATGTAGTGTAGTTTCTGCGATAGCTCATGATAACTGCTATATCTTTTTGCAAGCTCTTGCTGCTACGAACTGTGGACCGCAATTTAAAACATCGATAACATGAGATATACCAAACATATTTAGTAGGGGAAGAAGCACCATATCGACCAGGTTATATATGACTGATCCATATTAATAGTAAAGCATCGTTAACATGAGATATACCAAACATATTTAGTAGGGGTAGAAGCACCATATAGACCAGGTTATATATGACACATCCGCATTAATAGTGACATTTACTATGGAAGCTCGTGACTCGATTACTCTCCTTTTAACATGAGGAAAGCTCATGGTGCTGCATGTCTTTCTGGTTAATGCATACAAACTTTTTGTCATTTTAATAGGTTTTATATGTCAAAAATGCTTTTGCCCTTGATTTAACAATTCAAATGTAATATATAGGGTATACATGAATACTCGCAAAACCACACACACACACACACACACACACACACACACTTTTTTGGAGCTGGTTGTGTTGGGAACCAAATTTAACTGTTGCCTGTTTGCACTACTATGGAATGATTCAATCTTCATAAACTCGATATACATCATAGCTTGCCATGCTATGTGATCTTTGATGAGTGTGCTTGTTTGATATTTATGTTGAATTGCAAATAGATTTGGATCTCTTTTGAGTCTTGACCTAAAGCCTCTAATAGTAGACTTTTTTTGGTGTTATTTTAAGTTTAATGACATTGTTGCAATTTGATCCATTCCCATATTAATTATATTATGCTATAAATGTTTGCAAGGCTAATCCATGCTACTATCTTTTATGCCTTTTGGAGATTGGGTGGGCAGAGAATGGACAACTAACATCAATTTACTTGGATCTTGTTAATCTATTTTTTATTAATTCTCAACCAAACTCAATGCTGGTGATCAGTTAGGGGCTGTTTGGTTGCCCGCATTTATCCAACCTGACTGAGTGGGACGGGCTTGTTTAGTCGGGACAGGATGAGGAGATGCAAATAGGGGTTGTTTAGTTAGTTCTATGAGTTGATGCAGGTTGAGATGAGATGTTGTTTGGGCGACCGTATGAGTGATGCAAGTCTGGATATCTAAGTCGAAAAAATATTATCTAGAGTTATTAATTTGTCTTTGTTGCACCTAAATAAATCTCAATCTATCTTAATAATTTTTAATCCAACTTAATCCATTTTAAAAATTCTTAATATGTATTAATCATTTTCTTAATAATTAAGCAGACCTGTCCTAGTGGGAAGCTAGGCCTAAACCAACACTTTTGCATCCTCTAGTTTGGCTATCTAATGCAACCCACTCAATCAAAAAGCCCCCTCTTTCAAAGATTCTGCATGGGTGAACCAGGCTGGGTTTAATATAAGCAACCAAATAGCTCCTTAGCGTTTTGTTGTTTTCAAGTGTCAACCCTTACACAATTTTTTTTTTTTAAAATTTTAACCGAATATTTTAGGGGAAAAACACAGGTTAGGTCCCCTGTACTTCGGGAAATTGTTGAAATAAGTTCTTGTACTTCGAAATTGTTCAACCAGGTCCCTTTATTTTGTTATTTGTGTCCGCCTGCTATACTTGATAGAATGCTGATGTGGAATGAATTTTTTTTGCAATTTAAATTTAGTTATGACACATTTTGCTTTCTTACCTCTACAAGTGGAGTCAGTAGATTGAGTTCATGGGTCTTCCTCTTTATCTACACCCCATCTTGCTAATTACCTGTCTCCTCTCTAAAAAGGGAAAAAGAAAAGAGAAAAAAAAGAGAATCCCCAACTTGCTGCTGTTTGTACTGCCTTGACCATTCTCACGCAAATCGGAGCTATATCTCAATGTAGCAGATGATGGGAGAGCCTGATTTGCAAAGTCATGTATCTTGAGGTATGGATCTAAGCCCCAGTTTGATATTTTTTTGGGGATAAAGGTTTCTAATTTGAGCTGCTGATATAGGGTTTGAAACTAATTGCAAATCTGCAAATTTGCGAAGTATCAAAATGGCACTGTATCTTGGCTACTGGCATTGCAAAGAACAATGATAAATTATTTTGTTCTCTTTTTTTCTATCTCTCGACTCTTCTCTAGCACTACTTGGTGCTGAAGTTTCAATCAATTGCCTTGATCTACTCGTTGTAGAGGATATGCTGCCTCACTCATGGCTTGGGACGGAGGTGAAGAGCAGCAGATATAATAGGATTGGAGAAGCCAAATTTGGGAATTTGGGTTTGTGAAGATGTCCTATTGAGAGCCATGCCTATGATGCATGGAAGTGCAATGCCATGTGTGTTACACATTCTGACCAAGAAATTGTGCCGGCTAGCTGATGAAAACGATGCCATCACACCATTAGATGCTAACTGAGGAAGAACTTGGTTAAACACATATAACAAAGTTTGGCAATCTGGTTGAACAATTTCATAGTTCAGGGATCTAGCTGAACAGTCTCTAGGTACAGGGACCTGATCTGTGCTTTCCTCAAATTTAACTATAGTGAATGTGGCATTGTTATGTCGCCCTCTATCAATGTATCATCTCTTAACTATATGGTCAAGGCAACTGAGGGAAAAACGTGAAAAGAGGAATAAAAGGAAATGAAAAGTAACATTTATTGCATCTTTATCTCCGTATTTTTCTTTGCTACGCTTGGATGTTATCCATGTACGTTAAGTAGTAAGGGACAGTGGGGTGTTATGTCATGATTGGTAATATTCCTCGCTAATAAACATAACTCCTCAGTATTCTTTGCTGTATAAGTAATGTACTATGGCCTTATGATCCCGTTCGTGTTCTATTCTTGCTCTTACAGCTTTTGTTTTTTTCTTCTGTTCTCTATGATTGAAATATGTATGGGTAGGTTTTCACCCTACCTCGTGAAAAAGCTAATTGTGTCTTGCACATCAGGTCAATCTTAGAATTTGATTCTATGGAAAGTTGGTCCAATAGTGCCCATGCCATTGGTCTGCTAGCATGGTCCTTTAGATTGATTTACAATGGCTTTAATACTTTAATAGTTCTGTGACCAGTTTATTTACATGAATTTTTTTCTTATTTTAGAAATTTATTTAGAAAGTTCATAATAAACTAGTGTCTCAAGTTTAGAAATTCCATGTGAGAGGTGCCTACTTACATGAGATTAGAATTAAGAAAAAAAATCTTTTCCCTAGTAGTAGAATAGCCACCTCCCTTCTATTGAGCTCTGCCCTTTTGTCTCCTTCCCTGTGTCTTAGTCAAATCCTATTTTTATGAATTTGCTTGTGATTGCAGGGCCAAAGCGGCCGTAATGATCCTGGTTTTGCTCTTCAGCTTTGATTGGATGCTGAGCCAATGGTCTTCTTTTAAATCTAGTACCTATCCAAACTTTCCTAAATCAACAACTACAAGCCTGAGACATTTTCAGTAGCTCATGCACTGTTGGTTGTGAAATCAATGTAGTTGATGACATCATTACAGTGCAGTCATGCTTCAAAATTGTTGTTCGTATGTTATATCTCGGTACATCTCTAGACTTAATCAACTTAGTAGCATTGGCTCATCGTGTCCTGATTTTGGCTGTGTCTGCCCTTCTCCCTTAAAAGCTTCGTCTTCCTATTATCTATTTGTTCACTAGTGTGGATGCCACTGTCTTTGGGAGTGTACATCCTGTGCGCAAAGGAAGATATGTTTGGTGTCTTTGCCAGCAAATATTCTTCAAGAGCTCCATCTTCAGTTTTACTGTAATAGAAAAGTTTGTGCATCAGTTCAATAAAAAATGGGCATCAATGTTTTCAGAGGCATCAATGTTTTGTTTGTATTGCATAAGATTTACTTGATGAAGTATCTCCAAGCCAATCGGGTATCACTCTTGAATTTGAGTTCACCAATCTTTTGTTCAATGGTGCATTGTCCACTATACAATCCAACTATCATCTTTTTTTTTTTTTTAATTTCTGTGGATTGTTTTGTTATGCTGTATTGAAGAGAGTGGTTGGTGAAAGCATACTTCAGTTCATATCCATTACAAAGCAGTCCTCACGGAAGATGTCTTTTGTGAAGTGGTTATTGTTTTGATCATCCTTTATTTAAAAAGATTAGTTTGAAAGAAAGCATTTTAGAATTTTTAAAATTCAAACGGCCTTCTAGGGATTTACCCTTTCCAAATGCCTAGTTCTTTGCAAAGCAAAATGAAACCCTACGAATAGCACGTGGCAGCTATCTTAGCAGTTACCTCGAGTGTTTGCGAATTGTGGGTGCTATACCATAGCATAGTAATCAGAAATAATGGTTTTGAATAACCTTTGTTACACATAAATCTATTATCATAAGGTAGTTAATATGTTGTTCTGATACCTGCAGAATAAATGTAGCTGATGGAGCTCATATGGGTGAATTTGCTACAACATTTCCACATTTTGAGAGCCTTCACTTGAAGGGTACTACTCTTTATGGTAAGTATAGCAGTTCAGTCATTGCTACTGCAAAAGAGGTGCAGGTGCATTTGTTAATAGATTTGCTATGTCTTTTAAGCTTTGGAGCTTTGAGTTATAGGCAAAAATTTGCTGTGCTGACCAACAATCTGTGGTTATGCTAGTTGGTCTGTCCAGTGCCTAATCAGGAATCTTATTGTGTCATCATGTGCTAACAATAATACATATCCATAAACATGCATTTATGCATACTATGTGCATCTTTAACACAACCAGCATAATCGTAATCATGTTGAGGTGAAGTTTAGCTGCTAAATCCCAAGTTGTAGCACCCCAGGAACATCCAACCGGACCAACCCATATCAACATTTAAACTTTCGACCTCGTTGGCCAAAAAGGTTTAACCTAATTCCTATGATTCTCTAGGCATTATATACAATGCTTTCTCATGCTACATCTCTAACATGGGACTAGACTCATGCACTATTAGGCCTCACTGGGTTAAATTGGGCTAGGGTTTTACACAAGTTGTGTCAAATATTATGGCCATGTTTGGATGAGGGGTTTTATGGTTGTAATAACTGGAAAATTGAAGCCTTGGAAAAAAAGTCGTTTGATGGGTTCAAATGTGTTAGGTTGGCCCGTTATTGATCTTTTGATTCCCCTGTTTTGGCCCAATCCAAGAGTAAGAAAAAGCAGACAGGGAGTGTGGTCTTATTCTTTTTAGACCCGTCTGCTTCTCCCCAAGCCACTGCCTCCTCCAGCACACATTCACTTTTCTCTCCAAAACATCACTCTTCAACAAAGTGTCAAGCACTGCTGGAGCACACTGCCGGCTACCACTGTTCTTAACTGCCTTGATCGGTCCATAGCCATATCATTTCTCTTCCAAATTTGATCTGCTGTCAAATCCTTCACATTCCAAATGTTGTAATTTGATCTTATGGCATGTTTTGAAGAAAAACTTGGATTTTCTTACTAATTTTTCATTTGATTTGTTCCTTATGTTGTGATGCTTCGGCACTTTACTGTGAATTTGGGTTTCGTTTGAAATATGGCATGATTCTGACAAAATATTCTCCCTATCATATTTGATCTGAATTCGTATTTGGATGCCAAGCATTTGATGTTGTGCTGTAATTAGATAGTGCATGGTGGTTCGTATAATACAACCAGATTTTGTTCCAAGTGAATTCAAAGGGAATCCCTTGTATTCCAAAATTTAGGAGTGTTTTTTCATTTTCATTTGAGAAAAAAAATCAGGATATCCAAACATGCCCTAAGTGCTTACTAATATTTAAAGTCAGTAGCATGGTGATACAGCCACACATCTGATACTTGCATAGTTCAAAAGCTGTCGCTGACCTTGATAGGTGGGAAGTTTAATATTTCCTATGCTGCTTGTTTTGTTGCAGATGGAAAGCAGTTTGTGCCAGGATTTGATCTTGCTTCTTGTAGCATGAGATCAAAGTTTACTTCCTTGGACCGAGGCATCATTACTGATGGAAGTATAGCACAAAGGTCAAGTCATTTACGCAAAAGGAAAAGGGATCTTCCACATTCGTCATTGTTAGCCAAGTTTTCTGAGAACCACGAATTTGGAAGGTCCAACATTTTTATGGATCCATCCTTTTTTATCGACACAATGGTACCTAATTCTACTGAGTTAAGGCTTCCAAAATTTCTTGTGAAAAATAGTAATCGTCGGACACATAATTGTCCTGTGAGTATCCGTTTTGTCCTTTTTAGTTATTATTCTGTTTATTCATTGATGGCCCATCTTATATTATTTTGTTTATCATCCATAGGTATGAATTGTTCCTTTTTGGACCTGCACCGAAATGCCATTTTTTAATCTGTTGTTCACTTTGATACTGATTTTATTGCTTTGCTGTACTGTAACTCTAGGTTGGCCTACCTGTCCAATATAGAGATTTCTTTGTTACAAATTTGGGAGAAATTGATATACGCGCAAGCTACCATAATTGCTATCAGATATGGCCTGTGGGTTTTACATCTTACTGGCATGATAGAGTTACTGGTTCTCTGTTTGAGTGTGAGGTGTGTGATGGAGGAAATTTTGGGCCTATTTTTAAGGTGAGAAGGTTACCATGCTCAATGTTCCCGCTCCCAGATGCGTCAACGATTCTCTTTTATAATGGTACAAGAAAGACTGATACAATGGAAACAAAGGAAACTAGCAGTTTGGTTGAGGATGCTGTTAATGATAGTGATGATAATGTCCTAATGCTTCTAACAGACCCCTCTGAGACTCAGAAAGATTTCTTATCATGTCTTAGTAATGATGTGGAGGGTAAATGCAATATTAATGGGTGCAATGATGGACAAATGTTAAATATGATAATACCAACTCTACCTTCGCATCCTGGGACTTTTAGTTTGGCACTGGGCAAAGAAGCCAATATCCATGACAAAATTGGTGAGTTCTGTTTTGAGGGTACAACACCTTCCTCAGTCTGGAGGATGATTTCTTGTGCTCTGATAGAAGCTTGCCAAAAAATGTACAAGCAATACGGCCATTTGGTATTTTTCTGCACACATGATAGTGACAACCATTCATTTAACTATGGGAGTGGATGTCAGAAGTTTGATGATACTTGCAGTCCCTTGACTAGATTTTGCTCCTCTTATGGGCCCAGTGTACCACATGTTATAGAGAAGGAGAATGATGTGGAATCCACTTATGTGCTACTTAGAGAATGGTTAACTCAGGATAGGATTGGGTTAGATTTGGAATTTGTTCAGGAAATAATTGAATCTCTTCCTAACTCCAGAGCTTGTTCAAACTATCGGTTCTTGTCTGATAGGTCTGAAGTTTTGTCATCTTTGACGGTTGTGGGTGGTTCCCTCTCAGCTGTGCATAAAAATGGTCAGAATGATGAAGTTACGTCTTATGGTAGACATGGATCTGTGGTGGCTAGGCCACAGGATCATGCTCATTGTAGCCGTTTTGGTATTCTTGAGCTTCCTCCAGGAAATCCTATTAGCCGCAAGCTTCCACCAGAGTTGGCAGGAGACGTCTTCGAGGTTGTTCTATTCATTTTTCTGCCACTTGTTTTACTATTTGAAGAAACAATTCTTTTACATATTTGATCAATTCTTGTTCTAAATTTCTAATGCGTAGATCCATTTTTTCTTTGCAACGGTTTTGTAGATATGGGAGTTCCTATTGCGCTTCGCTGAAGTTTTGGGTTTGAAAGTAATTCCTACATATGAGGAACTAGAAGATGAACTTATTGATCCATGGCCAATTTGTGCAAATCAGAAAGAAAAATTATCAAACAATATTCAACACAGTAGGGACCAGACTTCACCAATGAATACCTCTGCAAATGTTGCTTCATCATATTCAAATGATGAATCTGGTCTGACTACTAATGAAGAGATTGTATCTATGTTTATTCCTGTTGAAACTTATACAATGAAGGAAGCTGCTCAAGTTAAATTGGCAGCCCAAACACTTGGGAGATGCAGTGGTGTAGTATTGCCTAAGATCCACCTTTCACTCCTGAGGGTTCTTTTTGGTGAGCTATTATCAAGAGTTGCAATTTTTGTAGATCCAAATGTTGACCCTAAAGAATCAAAATCCAGACGTGGAAGAAAAAGGGAAACCGAGAATTCCATTTCAACAAAAGAAATAAAGATTGACTTACTAACTGCTAATGAGTTGACATGGCCGGAGTTAGCTCGGAGGTATGTCTTAGCTGTTTGTTCTGTTAGTGGGTGCATGGATTTGTCTGATATTTCCAGCCGGGAAGGAGTGAAGTTATTCCGCTGCCTACAAGGTGATGGTGGTGTCCTGTGTGGAGCTCTAGCTGGGGTTGCTGGAATGGAAAAGGAGGCCTTGGTAAGTAATTGCTTTTTTAGTTTGAGCTGCACTTTAGTTTACTTAGCAAACGGGATAGAAAATTTACCCATATGTACCGGTCTTCTTTTCCATTTTCAATTTGGCATGGAATCTTGGTAAATTCAGTTGACCAGTACCGCTGCAGTTTTGAACTTGCTTAGGTCGTATACGAGGGGTGCTTTTTTTTATTTGGCTTTTTTTTTTTATATAAATTTAAGCATGCTAAGTTTGATTACGCCCCGGCACCATTCTCATAACCACCTCAACTTTTAAATAATATGTTTCTACATTGTTTATTGCATTTTAGTTTACCTATTTAGTATTTGTAACTTGGATATACTCATGGGGAAAAAAATGCTTTCTGGAAAACTTGCTTGATTACCACTTACCAATAGCATCAGCACTGTGTTCCTTTGTCGCAGTAATGAACCTGTTGACCAGCTTGAAAACAATTGCGGTCAAATTATCTGTACAGATACATGTTTCTTCTTTTTGTTTATTTGGTCATTTCTTTCCAAGTAGTTCCATGTCACGTGACACGTGACACCTTAAATGTTGACATAATTTGTGAAGCTGCCATGTTACTATTTCTCTTGGTAATTGTGTATAAACTTTGTTTTCTAGTTCATCTCTGTCTGCAGTTGATGTAGAGCAGAAATAACTACTATCAATACAATCTCAGTGTTCGAGCTAGTTTCGTCCACTTAGGAGATATTTTAAAATTCCTGAGCTATGATTTTAGAGAATTTCAAGAGTTCTGCACTTTAATATTTCCTCTTTCTTTTTCTTTTTCTTGCTTCTTTTTTTTGAGAAATTTCATATTGGCTGTTGTGTAATGACCTTCTTGTATTGCCAGCTGTTTATGGAGGCTGAAAATTTGATATGTGATTCTTCAACAAATGAAGTAAATAAGGTTTTTCTGATGGACCACAAGGATACTGATACAGCAGATTCCCCTGAGGTGCCTACTGGTAATGGCAAAGCATTGCCAGATTGGGCAAAACCACTGGAGCCTGTGAGAAAATTACCGACAAATGTGGGAACAAGAATTAGAAAGTGCGTCTATGAAGCATTGGAGAAAAAACCACCAGAATGGGCAAGGAAAATTTTGGAGCATTCAATCAGTAAAGAGGTCTACAAGGGTAATGCATCTGGACCGACCAAGGTAATAACCTTGCTGCTACCATTTGGTTGAGTCTTCCATAAGAAGTAAATAATACAAGAATGTTGAACTTCTATATGTTTTGGTTACACCCTGCGGTGTTTTCATTATCTTTTCTGTGGGGTGCAAAGTTGAAGAGTTCACAATTGATAGGATGTACAGTACTTTTTAGTTGTTGAACAGATTGAATGCTTTTTATAGAACGTGTTTTTCCCCATGTTAGGAATTTGGTTGTCATCTTTGATTTTGTCGCCCCTCCTTTTTTTCTGCTTCACATTCTGACTACGTTAATTAGGAGTATCTCTTCTGTGGAGCTAATATATTTGCTTGTGCTTACACAAATGACCTTTTGGATGTCAAAAAAGTTCCTAGAACCAGGAGTATCGATCTATTTTGGTATTGTCAGGCCAAGAAGGCTGGCTATTTGTGCTTTGGCGTAAGACCTAAAAGTACCTTTATTATCTTTGTTCTGAATCTGAATGCAACCATTAGAGGGTTAACCAAAACACTGAAAGAATGGTTATAGCCTCAGAGCTAACCTTGCATGGTATGCAGAATAAGTCTTTACTGCTATGCAGGTTTTTAGAAAGGCACTTGAAAGGAATCAATCTTTGATTAAGTATTGAAAACTCCCCAATGAGATTTTTCATGAGAGAAAAATGTAATTTTAGTTTGAGAAAAGCCATAAAGTAAAACTATAAGAATTTACATGTCTCCAGTGATTGTATAAGTTCAGTACCATCGTGGCATCGTCAACCTTCTTACTCAAAATAGTGAAAATTAGGCCTCATTACTGGTCCACACTGTTGGTATGTGATGGTGTTAACTAGTGCTAGACCAAAGGGGAGGCCTTTCTCTAAGGTGTATAACAATAGCCTAAATCCTGCATTTGATGTTGGTTGGAGGATTGAGCCCAGTGAGCTTGTTATGGCTATCTTGTCTGACCGAAGTGTATTGTTCTATTACAAGATTTAGCATGATGCCCTTTTTACTCTCTGTTAGATGTACATCTGAATAGCTTTACTTTAGTTCTGTTGATGTGCTTTGCAAATTTGAGAAGTAATTTCTTTTGTTAATCTGAATTTCTTGATGACCTCTCAATTTTATCAAAAGTTTTGTGCATAGCTGTGTCAGAATAGAAAAGGTGCTGCCTGACATGGCCATGATTAACTCTATTTGAAGAAATGAATTCAGCACCAAGTTAGACTTGATCTTCATCTTGATGTTTGTTTTGCATCTTTTATTCTGATCAACATATTGTTGGTGCTACAGAAAGCTGTCTTATCCGTGTTGGCAGAGGCGTCTCGTGTAAATGTGCCACAAAATCCAGAAAAACCAAGAAAGGAAAGAAACATCATTTCCATCTCAGAAGCTATCTTGAAAAAGTGCCGTATTGCCCTGCGCCGTGCTATTTCCTCAGACGAATCAAAACTTTTTGGCAATCTGCTTGGAACCACTCTGATGAATTCCAATGAAAATGAGGATGAGGGTATACTCGGTTTTCCTGGTATGGTGTCTCGCCCTCTGGACTTTCGCACAATTGATATAAGGTTGGCTATGGGAGCTTACTGTGGATCTTGGGAGGCTTTTCTTGAGGATGTACGAGAAGTATGTGTTCCTCAACAACTTTTCTTTTATCTATAATTCAATGTCGATGCACTTGTGCACGTGAAATCTTTTCTTATATCTGGTAAAATTTAGCTTTCTACCTTTTCAATAAAACTGGACAGTGATGTGATAGTACCTGTGGCAGTACTTCTAGCACCAGCTATCAGCTTGTTTGTCCTAGGATTAATCAATGTAGGACTGCAGTATCGGTTCAGAATTTTTGATTAAGCTGCAATCCTTCTTCAAACTCCAGTTATGTGTATGTTCATTCTAAACAGGCCTTTTATTATAACGGTGTTAGCTTACTATTGTTCCAGTATGCCATCTTGTACGGGTGTAGTGCTGGCATGCATACCTACTGATTGTTTGTTACGCCAGCTTACACCCATGGCCTGTATGTATTATGATAGAGGGATACTGGATTTTGGGCTCTAATATCATTAATGCCTCCATCCTTTTATTATTTATCTTGTTATTCATTTTACCCATTGTCCATGAGCCATTCCTTTTTTTATTTCTTTTCTAGTGACAACTAATGGTTCACTGTGGTGTTTTCCTAGGATTTTTTCTTGGTTCTTTGTCAAATGATGAGTTTCTTGGTTCTTTATCAGAACATTTAGTGTCGACATTCCCATTTCGTACATTGGTTATGACTTTTTTGTATATCTATATCAACTTATCTGCTGTGATCCCTCCTTTCATATCAACATATCTGTGGACAAAATGAGCTTTGGTATAACGAGTCAAGTTGGCTTAGGATGGAGTCAATCTACAAAAACTGGGTCACGCTTACAGTGAAGATGGAAAGATTTGTTTTTAGGAATCTGTACACGCATAGTCTGTGTTTCTGTTTATCATGCACATATCAAGGATATATACAAAAACAGATATAGTATCCTCATAATCAGGCTTTTGTTGTGCTGAACTTGAATGATTTGAGCTCAAATTCAGTTCAGAATTTAAAATTATTATTTTCCTCATTCAGAAGTTAACCAGGAATTCTGTTCCACTCTATATAGCTTAGCTGAAGAGATGTAGCAAATGCGGTGCATTGTTGTTATGCTTGTGTATGCTGTGTTCAGTCACTGTACCACTGTACTTTCTTAAATAAGGCCTCTACAAGAAGTTCCCTGGTGAAAATTTGATGCCATGCTGTTTACTTACAGGTAATCCAAAATCTGCATACTGCCTTTGGAGATCGACCTGATGTAGTGGAGATGGTTGAAATATTGTCCCAGAGTTTTGAGTCGTTTTATGAGACAGAGGTTTGTTATTGTTATCTGATCTCTGCAGCATCTTACCTTTTCTGTTCAGAGATGTATAGTTTGAGCTTCTATTATGTCACATGGTAACCTCCTAATGTGGTTTTATTGAAGTGTGTCTACATGAGCCAGGGTATGATGACCAATATGCTATTGTAATTATCTAGGGTTTTGTAATATGTACATCAACAAATTGGATTCTGCACCAGTTCTTACAAAATTGACTGTTTATAGTGTGAGAAAGAGGAGGTTCGAAATTATGGATATGCAACTAAATTTTATTTTATTGCCTGAACTCCTATCTGTCACCACTCATTTTTGTTTGAAATATTTAGGTGAGGGTGATGAGAACACCAACAGTGGGGAGATGAGATTTACCAACTACCACCATCAATTCACTTATTTCTCTCAGTGATTACAGATTGTGAACAAAATGGTTACCCAAGAATTAAAATTTTTAAAGATCATATTTAAACCAGTTGTGATTTTGAAAAACGAATAAATGCTTCCTATGTGGTTCGCACAATACTTTAGTACCAATGTTTACCAAGAAAAATGCAGTAATTTCCTTATTCAGTGGCCTCCTGACTGTATACCATAGTGATGTGAAGATTTCAAAATAGTTTCATCCCCCAAACCCGTCGCTGTGCAACTCATTTGTTTGTAGTGACTGTATGCATGAAAGTATGTGTAGAATCGGTCAATGCTGCATAGCTGCTCCCATGAGATAACCATGGTAATTGAAAGAAAGATAGAAGGGGTGGGGGCTAGGGAGCAACCATTTGCTATTCAATAAAGACAATAAGAGTTTAGCACGTGAATTGTAGGGATAAAGGAATAATGCTGGAACAATCATGCATACTCCAACAGTTAGACCTATGTGCTGCAAGTGATCATCAATTTATCGATGTCATGTAATATCATAATTTCATTTCACTTGAATAAGTAATCGACCAAATTATTTCTTATGTTTTTTAAATTTAAATATGGGTGTGACTAGACTGAAGCTTAGTATATAAATTAATTTTTATACCCAGTCATTTTTTTAGTTACTAGCATCATAATTTGTAGTAGTTTTGTCAATTTGAATTGCCATGAATGTAGGTTATTTGGAACAACAGATTACTACATGTTACTAAGGAAGACTTACAGTAACAGAAAGTACGAACTTTATTAATTAGTCACTACATAGTTATTGCAAAACATGCTATTATTTTCCAGAAAAAAAGGGGTATAGAATTGGCGCTTCTGTTACCTAGGTATGATTAGTCTAGTTGATTTAAACATTTCTGTTGAATTAAACAATAAGATCAGAATTTTGCAGTAATTGTCTTTTGTTTTGACTTGGCTGGTGCAGGTGCTTGACCTTGTTCAGAAGTTTGATAATTATAACTCCAATGAGAATGTTAGTTCGGAAATCCATGAGGAACTACATGATATTCTCATCGCAGCAAATAACATACCAAAAGCTCCATGGGAAGATGGGGTTTGCAAAGTATGTGGCATTGATAGAGATGATGATAGTGTTCTTCTTTGTGATAAATGTGACTCAGAATATCATACTTACTGCTTGAATCCACCGCTAGCTCGTATACCAGAAGGAAACTGGTACTGCCCATCATGCATTTCAGGTCAAAGGAAAGAACATGTTGCTCACAGTGTCAAACATCTGAAGCCACAGCAAAAGAAGCATCGTGGAGAGGAAGCTCATGCCTTTCACGAGACACTTAATAAGTTAGCTGCAGCAATGGAGGAGGAGGAGTATTGGGAGCTTACAGCAGAGGAGGTTCATCTTTTCTCTTTATCCCTGATGTACAGTTCTGTTTTCTGTTGTAGAATGTTTGAGGTGATGTTTGGTTCGCAAATTTTACTCTATATTCTGATTACGTGTAATGAAAAAACATTACCTGTTGTTTGATTCGACTATCCATAATCACAATACCCGTATTCAAAATACATTTCAATATATTTTTCACATACTTCCCACTTAGATGTATTCCAAAAACATCCCACCTCATTCCATTTATTACTTGAACCAAACATAGTTTGTATTTACTCATTTCAACCCGATTCTAATGTATTCTAAAATCCATTGCGATTATGATGACGGTTTCGAACCAAATGCCACCTGAATGTTTTAAGTTATGTCTTGCAAATTATTTATTTTCTCCTCTGTTTTCCTTTGTGTTAGATGAACAATTTCTTGAGCTTTTCACATAAGACAGAGCTTTTGAGGCTTATAAGCCATAAACCTAAAAAATCCAGCTTATATGAGTCTCCAAACTAAGCCAAATAGGCACATAGAATCTTAAGCCCCTCTCCCCTAGTTTTCTAAGAAGTCCAGTTTATGAGAATCTAGAAGCTAAGCTTCTCAAAGCAGACCCTAAATATGCCATCCCAACTATGGTATATCCTATCTTTTATTTCTTTGGTGCTGTTTATATGCAATTTGTTTAACGAGCCATTGTGTGTTCCTTTCGGTTCAATAATTAGATATCATGTTAATTTATTCATCATTCTTAGGGAAAATTGGTTCTATACTACTATAAATTAGTGGCATTTACTATTTGCCATTATGCATGTTTGGATTTGTTGAATACCACTACAAATCAATGTCACATATGCACATATGCTCTATACTATCAATGACCCCCTTTTAAAAAATCATTATTTTCAAATTTTGGAGAGATAATACATGTGAATTGATGATAGTACCATGGTAATAAGTTATTCATCATTTTTAGGGAAAATTGGTTCTATACTATTATGAATTAGTGGCATTTGCTATTTGCTATTATGAATGTCTGGATTTGCTGAATACCACTACAAATCAATGTCACATATGCACATATGCTCTATACTATCATTGCCCCCCTTTTAAAAATCATTATTTTCAAAATCTGGAGAGATAACACATGTGATGATAGTACCCTGGACCCAATAAGTGCACCCAAAGCACCTTAACATGGTTGCTTGTCTAGACCCCCTTCCCCTTCCACCTCTTCCTTACCGTCCATGTCCACTCCCCAAGGTAAGCACTCTAGTTTGGAGTTTGCCACCACCATGTCCTTGTCAAGCTTGGAGTGTGGGAGGGTGAGGCAATGTGTGAGAGTGAGGAGGTTAGATCGAGCCATTTTCACTAGATCTAACCAGACCATATCTATTTGATCTGACACAACCATGTTAAGCTACACTAGACCATACAAATACAGGTGTATTTTGTCCATTTTGAAACTAATATCTCCAAATTTTTGAAATAATGATTTTTAGTGAAGTGCCGCCAATAGTATTAAGCACATGTAACATTGATCTGTGGTGGTATTCAGCAAATCTAGATATTCATAAGGCAAATAGTAAATGTCACCAATTCATAATGATATAGAGCCAATTTTGGCTTTTTTTTATTGATCAATACCTTCAAGGCTTCAAGTCTTTTGGCCTATAATAATATAATAGTGAATGCTTTTATGGATATTGTGGATTCTATCCTGGTATGATTTTACTCATTTAGCCGAAATGATGCGCTGTACTATTGAACGTACAATTACCTAAGCATTTGTTATGCTGATGCACACAAAATGGGAACCTACATTTTCTGATATTTTGTTGTGATCTTTGAAAATGCAGAGAGTAGGTTTGCTGAAGTTTCTATGTGACGAAGTGCTCAACACAGCTCTAATTAGAGAGCATCTTGATCAGTGTTCAGATAAGTCGGGTGATCTTCAGCAGAAGATACGTGCTCTAAATTTTGAATGGAAAGATTTGAAATATAAGGAAGAATTGTTTGCAAGAAAAGCTGCAAAAGAAAATGCTGACAAATTTATTGGAACTAACGATGTCCCCAGAGAAGAATTAAGAATTTTGTATGCTAGACAAAATAGATGGGGGAAAAATGAACAGCATTTCGGTAACAGTTCTGGTTTTGTTATGGAAAACGAACAGCATAGTGTGTCCACAGCATTGGAGCGTCTTGAAGAAGCCGGACGAGGTAACATTGGAACAAACCTCAATCAGGCAGCTGAAGGGACTCCTGTTGGACAAGCGAGTGTAGGCAGACCTTTAAAGAGTGATACTGACATACCCAGTATAGCTTTGATTGAATGCGATAAATCTTTGGGGCTTTCTGAACGATCATCATGGTTTGCTACTGACCAGATCAATGGGGACATGATTAATGAGGAGTCGGTGAGTAGTGAGCAAGGAGAGCAACAGAAGAAATTATTAGGTGGTAAAAGCAGTAAATGTGAGAATTTGAATATGACAGGCAATAATTGTGCTGAAAGAACATCTGTAACTTCAGTTGTCAGCACATCAAACGTAGAGTTGCCTAGTACATCATTTCAAGATAATCTTGAAGCATCAACCCCTAGATCGACTGAGCAAGAAGCTGATAATTCTGAAATGAATACTTTATTGAATGAGATTTCAAAATTGCAGGATTCAATTAGTGTATTAGAGTCACAGCTAACTATGGCATCCTTGAGGAGGGAGTTTCTGGGGAAGGATTCCTTGGGTCGATTATACTGGGTTATAGGAAGACCTGGTAAACGTCCTTGGTTGGTTGTTGATGGAAGCATGTTGATGCCTAAGGAGAGGAATATTAATATGGTTAACAACTATCCTCAATCCACTTTTAACCGTAGAGGTTGGAATTCATCAGCATTTGTTATTTATGAATCTGATGAAGAAATTCGATCTCTTGTTGACTGGCTGAAGGATTATGATCCATGGGAGAAGGAACTGAAAGACTCTATCTTTCAGTGGCAAAGGCTTCTTTTTCACCAAGAGATTCCTCTTGATGATCCTCAGCTGACCAAGTTTTCACAGGATGGGCAGCTTATGATCCTTCCAAATACCAGGGCGGCAGCATTTTTGGAGCAAAACTATGGCCTGCAATTGGATCCAGATACCAGTGATCTGTCCAAAAGACGAGGAAAGAAGATAAAGTTAAGTTTTGAAGAAAGAACATGTCGTTGCGACTGTTTGGAACCTATATGGCCTTCTCGAAACCACTGTTTATCGTGTCATCAGACTTATCTCATCTCAACAGAATTTGAAGGGCATAATGGTGGAAAATGCAGCAGAATCAATCATTGTCCTGATGAAAGCAAAGAAAATGATGAGCCAAAAGGGAAGGGTGCCAAGTCTGAGATCAAGGAAAAAGATGCCCCAGATCGTGGTGGTGGCAACGAGCCATCTGGCAACAGAAAATTTAAGTTATGCCCATATGACTTTGAAGAAATCAGCAGAAAATTCATCACAAATGATTCAAACAAGGAGATAGTGAAGGAGATTGGGCTTATTGGATCGAATGGTGTTCCATCTTTTGTTCCTTCGGCTGCATATTTTCTTGATCCTATGATCATACTAAACCAAAACAAAAATTCTGGTGATCTCTCGAAAGATTGGATTTCCTCTTTGGGGGAATGCCAGGTGTTATCCATCCAGAAGAGCGGGCTAGAAGGGTTCAAGTTGGGTCAAATTTGTCCTGGCACTGTAGATGATGAGCAGGGATCAAAATCTAAGAAACTCACACTTGATGGTAGTTCTGGTGGGGAAGTATCCTCTGCAACAAATAAGCCAAGACGATTGCTAGTTGGTAATGGCGGTTTGGTTCCCGACTCATCATTGAGGCCACTTATAGGAAGAAACTCTCTCATCCTAAAGCAGCTAAAGATAAACTTGCTTGACATAGACGCAGCTTTGCCTGAGGAAGCACTGAGAGCTTCAAAGTCTCGACAAATAAGAAGGTGCTCGTGGCGTGCTTTTGTCAAGGAAGCAGAATCAATATGCCAGGTGTTTTTATCTGTCTATGTTACTTTTTTTCATTACAGAAAAGATCTATCTAGCTAGTCTTGGTTCTTATTTTTCTGTTAGTTTCTGCACACCATTTTGACTAGAACCTTGGGGATACAGTGAGTTTTGCTTACAGCTCTACTGAGTTTTTCTTTTCTTTTCTTTTTTTTTTTTGGATCAATAGCATTGTTGTATTTACACCATTCTAGAAGTAAGGGTTGGTTGGTTGGTACGTAAATTTACCCATACCCCATACTCAAGTGTGATCTACAACATCTCCTAGCTCACTCTTGTTTTATCTTTGGCTGCCACACTCATATGACCATTTCTAGTTTATTGATTTCAAAATAAGGTAGCCACAATTGCAATGGCCAAAATGAGAACCATACTTTTTGGTGGCAAGCACATTTTTTCCAGCATTGTATACAAACTTGTTGCCATGTTTGTTGACCAACCAAAACCCTATGTTTTTCTCAGACTTGCTGATTTCTGAACTAGTGCCAGTAAAGACTGGAAACAAAACCCATGCTTCAACTTTACCTGAGGATCTTCATGAACAACAAAGTTGATACATTTTTCTTTGGAAAATTAGCTCCATAGCACTACAAAAATCACAAATTAGCAAGTCAATAATTTTCTATGAGCAAGTCGATAATTCTCTTTTATGCTTAGTGCAAGCTTAAGCAAGTCAGGACATTCCTCTGCAGTTCTACACTATATCATCTAGCTTGCTAATTTGCACTTTAATGTTTAGAGGAGTTTTTTCTCAGCTCAACGATATCATTAAAATCACTTTGAGATGAATTGATGGCATGAACTAATATTTGCAATATGGCATTAATACGTCCATTACTGTGCTTAAAGGTGCTTTGTAGCCTTAGATATGCTGCTTGGACACAACAATACTTCAGTGCATATTTAGAGATAAGATGTTAGTCTAGGTGTAAGCCATATGCATGTGCGTCCCTTGCCCTAGTGGGTATAACAAGTTAAAAGTAGGGAAGATAGGCCGAGGAGCAACCTACAACCTAGCAAAATCTCAAACCAAAACTTATGCTCTGTTTGGACACAAAGTTTTTTTGGAGTTTTTTTTCAATACTATGGTTTTGATAGAAACTGTGGTATTGAAAACCAAGGTCCTGTTTG
The DNA here is from genome assembly GCA_019359835.1 of Pharus latifolius. Taxonomy (NCBI): domain Eukaryota; kingdom Viridiplantae; phylum Streptophyta; class Magnoliopsida; order Poales; family Poaceae; genus Pharus; species Pharus latifolius. Next base: position 6,749,131 of record CM033320.1, read on the forward strand.
ATTACAAAATATTTTATGGTTTTTAAAACCGTAGTTTCTTCAAAACCATGGTTTTTTTTGGAGTTTTACAAACTTTGCTCTGGTACAAAGTTTTTCTCCAAAACTTTGACCACACTATCTCTCCTCCCTCATGCCGCACCCACACCCAACACGCCGTGCTGGAGTTCACCGTCGCACGCCCGCCACTCCACGCCACCGCTCCTCCCTCTGAGCCTGCGTGCTATTGCCGTCGCTGGATTTCACCGTCCCACGCCGCCGCAGCTTCACGCCTCTTCTCTTCTTCCTCTTTGTTTCCTCTTCTCCCTCTCTTTACCTCCCCCAGTCTCCTTCCTCCCTCCTACCTCTCTGTTGCTTCCTCCCTCTCTCCGCCTCCCGCGCCTCTGATCGCACCTCCGCCGCCGGAACCACCATCTTGTGCCGCCGGAGCCGCCTCCACCGCCACACCTCCACAGCCCCTCGTCGATCAGCCGGGTCGCCGCCACCACTGAGACGCCGCTGATCGCCGCCTCGCCCCGCGTGGTGCTTCGCCCTGTGCTGTGCCGCCACTGCCTCCCAATTTTCTCTCTCCGCCGCGGACTATGGGAGGCGCGGAGGCGTTGATGCCGGCGGTGACACGTACGATTGCGGGGATACCGACGCGGGCCCCGGCGATGGCGCAGGCGGCGTGCTCGGAGGCCTCGCGAGCGCGGCTGGCGATGGCAGTGGCTGTGGCGTCGTGGTCGGCCGCGAGGACGCGGAGCGCGGCGGTGGACTCGGAGACAATGAGGCTAAGGATGGCGAGGGCGTGGCCGTCATCGCGGGAGCAGGTGGCGTGCGTCATGGCGCGGCGCAGGAGGTCGAGGGTGCGGAACTCGTAGCCGATGGTTATTGGAATTGTCTGATTCAAATACAAATATGTTTTGATCTTATCGGGAGTTTGATTTGGTTTAGGATTAGAGAGATATTTTGCTGTTCAGATACTTGCAAAACAAATCGATTCTAGTTATGTTTCAATCCGATACTTGCATGTGTAACAGTTATTTTTTTTAAATTGTCATAACAACTAGTTTATTTAAACATCAAACTGAAAATTTTTAAAAAAAAACTGTGTATCCAAACAGCTATAAAAATTGTGGTTTTCTCAAAAACTGTGGTTTTGTAATACTACGAAATACTGTGGTTTTATGTTGTATGACAATTTGAAAACCATGATTTTAAAATACTGCGGTTTTCAAATGTTATGTTTCCAAACAGGACCTTAATCTAGAAAGCCACAGCTTACCTTGTGAGTTTATTTACATAATTTTCTTTTGGCAATTCACATCACAGGTCCCTGTACCTGTTTAAAGTATTCATTTAGGTTAGATAGTTCATTTTTGCCCTTGTTCTTTCAGTTTGGTCCCTACACTCAATTACTTTTGGTCAAATTGGTTCTTTTGGGATTAAATGCCAATTATGAAACAGCATAATAAGTTAAATTTTGAAATACACTTGTTCCTATCAATTGCATAAAGAAAAGCAAAATTTGAGTCATTTCAAGTCATAATTTTACCAACTTGAGGACTACTTTGATTAAAATATGGAAAAGTTCTTTTTTGGTCAAACTTTGGGCTTCGGTTCATTATAAGGCCTGTAGTTTTTGGAGGTAAAATTTTGTTCCCTCATTTTAGAATCCTTGTCCAAAACAAGCCCTCCATGTCATTGACAAGTGGGTCCACACCCCCTATGTCAATGACAAAAAGACTTACCAAACTTGATAAATTTAAACTAGAGGACAAAATTAGGACCAAAATCAAAAGATGAGGGACCAAAAAAGTCACTTTTGAGGAATTTAGGTCTTAAAAAGGGTCCTTGACCAAAAGCTAGAAGAACAAAATAGAACTTAACCACTAACATAATTGAGTATAGGGACTTATATTACCAAATCATAGGGATGTAGACGAACAATCCTCAAAAGTGTAGGGACTTAAGTGTAATTTAGCCTTCGTTTGTTAACATTGTTCTGTGAAAATGCAGTTTAAATTCTTTGTGCTTGAGAGTGATTTCAACATTATGCCTTATACTAATGAATTATATTTGTGCCTCATCTAGATGGTAGTCGCGACAAACTTGTTGGAGAGTATGATAAAAACTGAGTTTCTGAAGAATGACTGGTGGTACTGGTCCTCCTTTACGGCAGCTATTAAGACATCAACTATATCTTCGCTCGCACTAAGGATCTACACCCTTGATTATTGTATCATCTACATCAGGGATCCTCTTCCAAGCATCGAGCCAGCAGACAATACAAAGGCTGTAAACAAGGGGAAAAAGAGAAAAGAGCCGCCGGAATCATCAGGGTGATAATGCAGCAATCTCCTTAGTATACCAAATTTGCATTCAGATGCTCTTCAATCATCATGATAATGTAGTGCTGTTTAAGTGCATTTTGATCTAAAATCTTTATTTATGTGGTCCCTTTAGGTAGCATGATAGCTTTGATTTTGGAGTCCCAGCAAGAGCACAACTTTGATCATTTGTTCATGTTTAGCAGCTAACTCATGTGCCTCTCTTGTTATTTAGTGCCCAGACAGGCAAGTGATCTCTGCTTATGTTTGTTCTGACGCCTCTATGTAAATTTTCTGAAAGATGATGACTGCAAATTGCTGATGCAATATCAGGTCAATGGGCAAGTGCAACCTTATTTCTGTCCATTAGACTTCATCTGCTCTGGAGGCCCTAGGATATGTGCCAATTTTTACCCACCACAAAGTTTCATTAGTGGTGTGGTGGTCAGTTGGCATTCTTTCTGTTGCATTGTGTTGTTGGCTAATGCATTGGTGGATGCTCGTACAGACATCCAATAGGATTTTAGCCCTAAACAATGTAACACAGTCTGTTAACTGAAATCAAATTAATGTAAGTGAAAGATTAAGTCCTACCAATGTAACATAGACTGTAAGTGAAATGCTCTCGATGTACATTCATGTGCTTGTGTTTCTGCATGCGTGATATGCATTCTGCATATGTGCACTTCTCAACATATGCAAAGTTTAAGAGATTAGCTTCTTATTTTGTTGCACCGATGTCTGAAAATTTTGCAATACATCCATTCTTACACAGAGACTACACAGAATGTAGACGAGACACAAGATCTTAGAACATGTCTATATATTGTGAAACCAATCACTTTATTTTCTTCCTCTTTTCTAAGCAAACCTTGCAACGAAAATGTTTGTTTTGATGTTTACACAAAGGATGAAACAATTTTCCAACAGATTTGCTAGTTTTTCCTAGTGCGAGCTTCTGCTTTGGTGACAAGAAGACTAAAAACTGCCTGCATGATCACCACCAATCTAGCACATAGCAGCACATTCTAACTGCTAAATAAACCATAATATGCCTGCCTGGCCCTGAATGATGACCCTGAATGTAGCTCGTCTTACGGTGATCTTACACCACAATTTTCCGATGACAATGCATACAGGAGATGGCTACTTGATCTTTACTTTCATCCAGTTATGAGCCAAGTAACCATAACGAATCAACGGTGGACGCTCTCAGCTTGCTTCTGTTGTGGGTGGGGGATAAATGTGCCAACATAACCGACACCAGCAATGAAGAAAGCAATTGATTGGAGAAACAGGTATATGAAGTAATGATTCTTCCCAAATGCGACATCGTAGCATCCACAAAAGAAGAGGTAGGCTCCGACACCGAGCTCCAAAACATGTAACCTGAATTTTGACATGGAAGAACTCGGTTACAACTTACAAGTGTTGAGAAATGGTGGTGAAAATAGGCAAAATTTTGGTCATGCACCTTTCCCCTATCCTCATGCACGGTTTCTTCGCCGCTTTACTCGCCATTTTCATCTTCAGAGCATCACCAAGCTTCTCTGTCACCACCCATTCATTCACCCTCCCGGCCTCCAACAAGCCGATGAATGTAGCTTTTGCTCTATGCAATGACATGACATTCTCAAAAAGGATCCAGAAAACAATCAAGTGAAGAGACCTGCATGAATCAAAGTTTGATGGTGCATCAGTAGATCCATGTTTGACTAGCATAGCAAATTTTCTTGCTGGATCCGCACCTTGGAGTTCCGACGGCGTTGAGAAGTGTGATGATGGTGGGAATGTAGACACATCCCCACTTGGGTATCTCAACTTCAGGGACCAAGACAGTTGCTGGGATAACCAGGCAATAGAACACAAATGTCACAATGTGCGCGACGATCTTTCGCACGAAGAAGAAGTTGTAGATGACATGAATTTTCTTCCAAAGTGTCACTTTCTGCATCAAGATGAACAGTATGTAACTTAGCGACATCCGCAGTCTACATTAAATCTCTGAAATTTGATTTCTCCTTGATTTGTGTTTTTCAGAGACCTTGTTTCTTGCAATCTCCATCAACATTTTCCTGAACAGGTTTGCTGGTCCACATGACCATCTGTGCTGCTGATACCTGTATGCTTTGAAAGTACTTGGGAGTTCATTTTTCACCTGAAAAAAAAAAACACCTTATTGAATAGCCTGCATGTTTCTGTCTGCAATATTGATGTAATATGAGATCAATGCAAGTTAATGCATCTAATTTTATCCATATTTCTGAGATTAACAGTTGAGTTGATGTGAACCTTGAGATCACCAAGGAACAGAAACTTCCATCCCTTGAGACTCGCTCGGACAGCCAAATCCATGTCTTCAACTGTCGTTCGATCCTTCCAGCCTCCTGCCTCATTCAGAGCAGAAATTCGCCACACCCCGGCGGTTCCTATTTACCACCAAAAAAAAAATAGGTCTATACAACTGTAAAATTGCTAAATTAACAATAGATGTGAGTACGAGTGGAAACGAGTCGAGATCGAACAAACTAGTTCTAGTTTGGCTTGACTTAGTTGTCTTAATGAGTCGGTTTGGCTCAATAAGAATCACAAACCTAGGTTTGGCTTAATTTATTAAGACAATCGAGTTGAGATTGAACTGCTTATAAGTTAATGGATTATAGTAATTACAAATAACAATTTAAAGTGTGGCAGTGTATGGGCCGTCAGTTGAGATGGAGCAAGATCAGGAGGGTTTGTGACTAGGAGGTGGCGCGGTTAATGGAGTGGTAGATAGTGGCTTGGTGATATGATGGGTCTAGTGATATGATACGGATAAAGTTACAACAAGTAATTATAAAATGATTAAGGATTTAATTGCAAATGAGATTTCAGTCTTAACTAATATTTGGGGTCTAGGCCCACATGATATGGAGACTCTTCTTGGTATTTTGATAAACTCTAATTTTTGTGATGCTACAGAACTATATTACTGGGAAAAAGAGAGGGAGATAGCCATAGAAATTTCTATGAAAGGAGGAAGAGCATGTCCTGTGAAAAGAAAAGGGGGAGAAGAATTGGGATGGAGTTTACCATTGAAGCCGAAGAAGGCATAAGTGGAGGAGCCCACTTCTTGCTCCACTGTGAAGTGATAATCCAATGACATCTCCTGCATCCTTGTCATCAAGCATTCATCTGCATTCACTGTTCATCCAACAACAACAACAATCAACACATCATCATCAGCATCATCATGCGTAACGGTTACCAATTACAACGAAAAAAAGTAAAGACTAAACCCAAACCCAAGAGACGAAGAAAAATCATACTTAGATCATATACCTAGATTCTAATTTGTGACGCGCGCACACACGCACCAAAGTTGTCCTGCGGTCTTTGGATTTTTACTAGAAAGGCATGAATGAGCGAGATTTGGTCCAAATCAGTCATAAATCAGTCTAACTTAGAAAAACTTAATCAGTTAGAATTGGTATTACGGCACTAGCCAATTTGGCGAGTTGCCACCAATTAGACAGTAACCTGCTGGTTTTCACCAGCTTTGTGTACCATATTAATATTGTTGTATAGCCCCAGAGACCCATCGCCATTTTAGAGGGAGTTGCATGGTCCTCTATAATGTTTTGTTCTGTCATGTGTGACTTGTGTAGCAAGTTACAACAGTAGCTTAGGGAGTGACCAGTTGGACCAAATAAAGTGGTCACATTGAAACTTGAACCTAGCTATTTAACAGAGCATGCAGAAAGAGGCATCATAGCAATGCAAACACAAGTCACCGGATGCCAAAAGCTAAGCCCAGAGTGAGGCTACACTTGCATGCCAACTTTGGTCCCTAAATTATTGGCCAAATCACATCAAAAATTGTTCTTCTTAACTGATACGTAATACATCGTGATTCAAATATTCTCATCGGAGTCACCCATCAGAGATCACAAAAGTCTTATATAGTAATAGGCTAGCAACACCATTTGGCTCCTAACTTCGAATTATTATCATGTTACCGTAAAGTAAACTATGCACTTTATGTTAAAATATGAATAAATTGATTGTCTTTTCTAACCGTTAAAATTTTTGGATGAATTGCATAATGCATACATCTCAACACTTCAATCTTTCATGTATGAAGTGACCATTGAGAGAAAATGTGTGGATTAAAATGTTGTAGTTTATTTTGATTCAATTGACAAAAATGATAAAAGAAAAGATAGATGTGGAAATCAGAAAGAAAGAGAGAATGGATCTCAATTACTTGGTCAATATGATTTATATCAATCTGATGATTGCGGATTAGATCCTCACCTCGAGGGCTAAAGAATTGTTCATACAAGAGAAAAAAAAAACAATTCCTCAAGATATATAATGTGTTCCTATAAAAAAATCTTATTTCATCTTAGTGGATAGATTATATTTCTTTTTCTATGTTTTTTTAAGTATTCTTCCTCTATAATATATAGATTCTCATAATCTATATTAAGTATTTTCGTTTATTTGGCACAAAGAATGTGACACAAACCGGCTCACCCACCGGCTATTTTAGATGGCCTTGTAAGACCAACAGGGCCTGCATTTACCAAACAATTTGTTGCGAAATTAAGGTGGTCCATATAGCTCGAGCCTAGAGGCTATACTAGAGAGGTTGGTTTTATTATTAGAGACAAGAGAGAGACAAAGACTTGTGTTTGTTTTGGTTGGTTAATTTGGCCCACACGATCATTAAAGCTTGCACAAGTGATATCAGACAAATCTCTAGAGAGAGAGAGAGATGATGGTGATTGAGTGGCTAGTTTAGTTTAAAGATGTAACACTTTGAAATCCAACACTTATTCACTATGTCTTTACACAAATAATATGACAACAGACACCAATTTATTTATAATTTTGTCCTTGCATCACAAAAGAATTAAGTCAACATAAATGCAGTTGGTTCACTGGGCATCATATACATATGTCTCTCAATCTTAACACTCAACATGAGACTAAACTTTGAGTTATAGGGTGTCAGGAAAGGTTAGTAAGATTGGATTAAGAGTTTGCAGTCGGTAGGTAAAGCTTAAAATTAAGCATCTTAATCCCATGTTTTATGAAAACAGCCATGGAAAAGAAGGTAATGGTGGTAAAAAGATGATCAAGATAGATCCGCTGGATTTGGATGAAGTTAGAGGTCAATCTTGCTGGCACAGTCAGATATTCTTCAATAACTTAGTTTGTCTTGCTTTTCAGTTTATGCTTAAAAAACGATCACATAGTGGGTTTAGTTTATATGAGATTTCTAATGATAATTAACAGGATTTTAACTTAATGAATAAATAAAAAATAAGCAACACATTTCGCCCGGAAAGTTGAACCAAACAAATTCTGAACAAGTACGACGATCTATTCCAGTTTTTTTCTATTTATTACACAAATAAAAATTTTGTTTTTGGAAAAATATGTCGAGACCTTGTATAAGAAAGAAAAGAGACATTTTGAGATCCACCCACACTGGAGTCTAATAAATCCTACAAGTAACTGCTACTTTCCAAGAACAGTACACAAGCCTGTAGCTCCCGTACCGTCCGATTGTCTCTTCTCTTGCCCATGCAATCTAAAATTCAATAATTTAAACTAATTGCTCAGTACTATGCTATAGTATATCTCAAAAAATATCATTTCTAATGTGTTATGCTATATATTATTGTAACTCTTATTATTATTATTTTTTTGCATATGTCAACCCGATAACACAATCTAATCAAATTAACACCTAATCCTCAAAAGATTATATATGGATGAGTCAGACTAGGATTCATGCACGCAACTAATTAGAAACTATGTATGATGTTGGTTGATCCAAGGATTGTTTTCCCTATGAGAATCGACCAATTAGCTTATATAAAAAGACATTTGTGAACTATAAGATAATTCTTGGAAACATTTGGTGATAAACTCAACTCATAGTTGGTGGACTACGTTTAGGGTCATTCCTATCAAATATGCGGCGCTAATCATTTAAGTGTGTGTGATCAAAATTCAACTACAAAGTGTATTTTTAATAACAAGTATTATTCCAGAAATGCAAACTAAACCAAACAAGCCGTACAGACGATGTGTTTGGTTAACAGAATATATGCAAGTTACATACCGAAGTTCCAGCGTGCCTGGACGAGTGCGAGGCCAGGGTTGCGGAGGAGGAAAGGGATGGTACGCCACAAGAAGTCGGGCTCTGGCTGGAAGTCGGCATCGAAGATGGCGACGTAGTCGCAGTCGCGAACGTAGCCGTGCTTCATGCCCTCCTTGAGCGCACCAGCCTTGTACCCGTTTCGGTTGTCGCGGATCTCGTACTTTATCCGCACTCCCTTGCTCGCCCACCTCTCGCACTCCACCTGTACCATCTCCTACATGCATCTCCTCCCTCATATTTCAACCATACTCCTCCTCCGTTGCCGGAACAAAATTACACGCCGTTTATAGATAGTGCATATATATTTCCTAGGAAGATTTCTACGATAAATCTGTATAATATACGAACGGACGGCTCCGATCCACTCTACTATGGACAAACTTGGTTACTGTATTAAGTAGTGCAAGTTACTTTGCTTGTGGATGACGTGGCTTGTATCCTTCCTGCCTACATTTCTGTGAGCCTCTGCTCACGCGGGAATTCCTAAGATGCTCTCCCGGTTGTTTTTGCCACGTAGTCACCTCGAGAGTTGTGCCATAATGGGTATCCGGAGGTTGTTTGTAACCATCCGTGAAAAAAAAATATGACCCACTTCAACTTGCGTAAAACTTGTCTCGAAGCTGTTTCATTATTTCTTAATCGTGCATAAATGGGCTACGGCTAGAATTTTATCTTCAAATACATGTGATTAGGATTTAACACATAAAAAAAACTGTCATCGTTGACTAATTCATCACCAATAAAATAAATTAACCTCATATATACTTAGATTTTAATTAATAGACAAAATTCTAAAATTTCTAACAAATCTTAATCATTTATAGTAATCAGACGCATTAATAAAGACGTAAATCAAACAATCATCTCTATGTTGTCCCAGGAAGCCTGTACAGTATTGTACTGTGTGTAAAACACAACATTTGTATGCCCACAAAAATACACAAGACTGCACAGAAAAGAATGAGAACAAACTCTAGAATATGTATATTGCCCGGGTTACCGGCCAAACGAGTTCTACTTGTCTGTGACAAAACAGACACGAATTATATTATAGTCCTTTAATATGTATGCAGGCGATTACATTAATTAATCTCCATCCCGGAACAAACTCTAGAATAAATGAAATAGGGCGACGTCAGCACCTTATGCGTGGCAATTCGACCCATACCTGACAGCCACCACAGCGAGCGACATACCACAATGACTGCACCCCAGCAAACCGAAGCCAGTAAATCACAACACATTTTGACCGACAGTTACAGCTTTGGCTAATCTTGCCTCCGTTCTTTTTCTTTTTTACTGGTAGTTTTAAGAAAATTTTGCACACAAAAATATCCAACTACATTCGATAAAATATGATGCTAAATTTTGCAAAAATATTTTTATTATGCAATCAGATTATCAACAACACATATACTATATTAATCATAAATATTACATATATGACTATAATTTTATTGAAACAATTGAGTAATAAGAACTAAGAGGGTAACTAATTACCGCCGGTTTTTAAGTGTGTTTTTTTTAACTCATTCCTCACCTTAACAACAGGATCCGTGGAGTCGTCCAGCACCTGGACCACGATCCGATCCGACGGCCACGACAGCCCACACGCCGCTCCAATCGACAGCTGATAAACCTACACGTCACCACCAAAAGAACCAAACAAAAAAACTAAGTCCAAAGCCTCCTCAAAACCTCGTAAGAACCAAGAACCAACTAGAAAGCTTATGCATGCAATGCATGCATGCGCGGGTAGTATAATTAGTATACCTCCCTCTCGTTGTACATGGGGATCTGCACGAGCACCATGGGGTAGGCAGCGCTGCCGAGCTCGGGGTCGTCGCAGACGGGCTCCCACCGGTACTGCCGCTCGGGGCGGCGGCCGAGCAGACGGACGGCGGCGATGACGGCGGCCATGTACACCTTCTCGGTGAAGAGCATGACAGACATGGCGAGGCAGAGCGCCACCGACAACCGCAGCAGCGGCACCACGACGGGCGCCCGGAGCTCCTGCCAAGCCGCCGAGGGCGCCTCTGGAAGCTGCCATGTGTCCGGCAGCAGCGCCGCCGTGGAAGCTGCCATTGCACTGCAAATGCTCGCGGCAAAGGTGATGGTGAGGTGGAAGGAGGGAGGGGGAGTGAATAAAAGGGGGGAGGTGGGGGGCCCACCGGAATGTGTAGGTGGTTAGGCTTTTGACATGCGGGCCCGCGTGGCAGTGAAAAGGAAGGGTTCAACGGGTGAAGACTTATATGAAAACCAAGCTCCCCATTGTAATATGACCTGTATTGTACTATTTAATGATGGAGAAGTGAATTCTCATATGAAAATTGCTCTCGTCAAAATGATCTTCGTTGACAACAGATGGTGAGTTGGAGTGGTTTTGCCATTTTGAGTGTGAGATTGTGAGCCAAATTTTTTTAGTGTGTAGTTTTAGTTGGCCAGTGGTCGGAGAGGATGTTGTGTATGTTGTAGTGTTTTGTAGTAAAGAATTTTTAGATAAGATAATTTGTGAAACATGAGATTGTGGTTGACAAATTATATCCAAACTTATTTTTTATATACTTAATATATTGCTTGGGGCGAGTAGAACCAACTAAACCGAACCAAACTGTCCAAAATATTACTTTTCCATTAGATTCTTCGAGATCGGATTTCGGTTGCTAGAAAATATGGTCAATGGCATGTCAAAAGTATGATGTACATTGTTTTCTTGAGCACCTTGTTTTTGTAAGAAACTTCATCACGCAGTTCCTTTATTAACAAACTTATTTGACAGGCCATTTAATTAGGTAAGGACATGCAACAAATCACATGCTTAATTACGCATTTCCAGTTTGACACTGGCCCTGGCCCTGTGGCTGCTAAACTGCTATTGGAAATTAACATCACACGTCACTCATTAGCTTAAATATACTTATCAAATTTAGCTAATCATCTGTCTTAGGAGATCTTTTTTTTTTGGTGCCCTTCTACTGCTTTTTTTTAGGCGTCTGGTGCCGATTGGGGCATTATAATTCCATATCAGGTTTAACTTTTTAAGAGTGCTGCTAAGTGCATGGATGAACTTTTGTCTTATCTGTTTACATATATAATGGACTCCTACACAAAATTTTGGTTTGTAGGGATCTTAGTGAAATAAAACTCTGATTCAATGGCTCACATTTGAACAATATTGAGGCATAATTTGCATGGTTGATTTATAATCAAGTCACTTTTTCATCAATCCAACATGATGCATGGTCCGGGATCTCGGCTCTTGGTTTTTCCCGGCAAAATGAGTGTATCTTTTTATATCATTGTACACTTGTCGGTTGCCACGTACGATTTTATGAAATGTATATAAGATGGCGATTAGTTTCAAACTGTAACTATAATTATATTAAGTTTTACAGTTGTCTGAAGTTAGAGGTGAAATAGACAAATGAAAAATGTGTTTGAACCAAGTTTAGGGTCAAATGATAAACCATCGCATACAGATAGTTTTGAAATATATCTCAGTTAGATATATTTAGAGGTTATATTAGAATATATTGTGAATACAAATATTGTAATTAGGGAACAGTGAAATCAAAGAAAAGCTAACATATTCTCTTTGCATGATATGGAGAAGAATTCTCGAACCAAACTTTGACAGCATCCAAGATGAGAGGCAAATTTGATAATGTAAGTACACTTATTACATTCTAAAATTGATATATATGTGGTATTTTCAAAAAGGCAAAATCCACCTACACCCCCCCTTCGATAATTGTTGGAAAATAAGCCCACATCTGTTGTAGGCTAACACAATATCTTTGGCCCATTTCAGAAATACGCAAGGCCCAGAAAAGACCCAATTCCAAACGGCCCAATCCATTAAAATGGGCCCAAGCATTCATACATCGTATTTTGTTACTGCCTGTAATTCTTTTTGACCAGTAAGTAGTACAGTAGATTAATTGTAATTGTTTTCTCTTAATATCTTTAAGTTTTTGGGTGAACTGATCAATACTTAAAACTCAATATTACCTACTCAGATTGATTTGAAAATACAGGAGAAATAATGAGGGACTCAATTGCAGCAAATTGCAGAGATATGGGATATAATTTTCTAAATTGAAAATAGTATGATTCAACTAAAAATTTTGAAAAAGATAGGAGACTAAACGTGAAATTTCTCAATCACTAAACTCCAAGTTGCTTCTGGCTCTTGTGGGGCAAGATTTAACGGGGTTGTCAGAATTTCGCGCTGCTGGTTGTGAACGCACCGTGGCGTCCTCCAGGTTGATCTGACCACCTTCGCCGCGCCGTCCTCCGCGTTAATCCAGTGCCACGCCTCACTGGATTCTCGTCGCCGGAGAGTCCGGCACGCTGTCGAGCATGTGAGCTGCAGAATTTGATTTTTCGTGCATAACCTAACTAGTTCATTTAAAAATTAGGGTCGTTTATTAAATTTGGACTCAATTTAGGTTACGACTTGATCTGATTATTAAGACTCTTTGATCTCACCATCAAATCTATCAATTATAAATAGTTCTACTTAAGTCTTGAATTTAAAATTTCTAAGTTCTGGTATCATATTGACTTATTAAATTTTATGTATTAAGCCGCGTATGATGAGAAAAATTGATAAAATATTAAACCAATCTTGGGTCTAGCATGATCAATCATATTCCACCAAACTAATTAATAGTCAACGCGTCTTGAAATTTGGTCGGGAGGTAGCACAGATGAATTTTGGTGGACAATTCTGTAGAGTCATTTGTGTGAGTGGACAAAGTAAGTTGAGCAGAACAGCACCCCAGCCTCTTAATGATATTCCTGGACTTAAGCGAAGGCGACACGTCTCTCGCATTGGTCGACTTCGTCATTTAGACCTGTCACGGTCCAACTCACAGTCACAGCAGCTCGCTTTGACTATTCTCTCGGCAGTCAACGTTTGTATTTAGAGAATTTTATATTGATTTACTTATTTATTAACATGGGGAATGCATTACTTGCACGTAAAAGAGAGTGATCATGGCAGGAATATTTCTCCCAAGAGTTATCTGTTGTTAGATCAGTTCGCCTTTTCTTCTGATCAAAGCTAGCTAGTCGGAGAGTTAGCAGTTTGCTCCTACTACTTCCGTATTTTTTGGTCCATCCTTATATATTTTTAATGACCTCTAATATATGATATTTACATTAATTTTTATAACTCTAGTGATAAAAATTATGGAACAATCATAATATAAATATAAATTGATCATAAATATATTAATATTATTTTCATATAATGAATCTTGATATTTTTTTATATCAATGATCAAAATTTTTAAAATTTGACTTGTATGTATATCAAATAATGAGTAGAAAAAGAATATCTTTTAATCAAATCATCTACACCAAGTCTAGAGAAGACATGACATTGTACATGTAAGGTCCCTTTAAAACACAAAATTCTAGGTGAGGTGCTTTTTTAAAAAATATGTGTGGATTTCTATGAGAAATCTCTACATACAAGGATTAGACAAGACCATACTAGCCTCCACTTAGCTCCACACAAGCAACTTTGATGAAGATGGACCTTACCTCTTGTGGTATCTTACTCATTCACCACTAGATCACTGTAGAACATATTGATCCAAATATAAAAAAGAGAGACCTCACAACATGAGGATGATACTCATTTAAGTATTTTTCTACTTGCGTTGATGTCATAGCTTAATGACTAACAATAGTAATAGCAACAGTTGTTGTTGTTGTCATATGCGAGCTACAGTTTTGGTTCCCTGATACTAAAAAAGTTTAAGCTATGCACAAAAAAAAAAGTTTTGTTTGGCCAAGTTTGTTGTGTTTAGAACTTATAAGTCTAATAAATACTCTTTTTACCAACTAGAGAGTTTCTAGTTCATAAGAGATTTAATATTTTCGGGTTTAAATTGGGACAACAAAAAATTTGGATCTTTTGGGCTAGTTTGAGTCTAATCTAACCCAATAAATATATATGTTAAGTCGACCAAATTTGAACAAAACTCGGGTCAGACCAGGCAAGGCAGATTTAATTGAGTTATTTTCAAAAAAATTGAGCTGAATCAAGTTTAATTTGGAGTTTTTGAATTTTGAAAGTCTCAAATTAGATGTAGAGAATGTAAACTCGACACTAAGTTCAGATCAGATACAACTAAGGTTGTCTAAGAACATGTGAGCCTAATTATGTTAAAACCGTGTGAAAATATCCTGTAGGTTACCCTACCCCACGCGCAAACGCGCAATGCGCCCGTCTCTTTTCTAAGTTAAAAGAAGCACCGCACCTCCGTAGTAAACATTACTAGTCACCGGTTGACAAAAAGTAATGGTCTATGGTCCACTGGAACGAGAAATGACATCACCAATGACATGCTTAGCTAAATCATCATAAAAACCAAAATTTGGTTAGCAAAATGACATTGTTATTAACGTTTGCTAAAGGTTGCATTTAAAAAGCTAGTATAATTCAAATCTTAGAAAGAGGATGTAAACAAGAAAATGTCAAAAATAGCTTCCGAACCTGTTGTTCATAAAAAGATGGCAACATATGTCATTATACTAATCATTGTGATGACCCTCAGCATTATTCCATCAAAAGAGAGCAAAAAACGCAGAAACCACTGCATCAAAACAAACAAAATCTATGTGCCAATATCGGCCCCAACTTTTTGACTTTGACTTCCCATCACATAATCCCTAGTTCCCTACTCCCCCGTCTCCCCAACCAAGCAGCCCAAGCAATGTCCCGGCGTCGGCAAGCACTCGCCGCCGGCGACACCTCAACGCTCTCCTTCCCGCTCCTCCTCATCCTCATTGTTATTCTCCAGTGCCATGGCTGCGCCGCGCAGCAGCAGTACGAGAACAATGGACAGACCAACTGCTACGGCAACAACGGCAGCTCCGTCCTTGGCTACAACTGCAGCGCCAAGGCCGCGTCCTCCCCGCCGTGCACCGCGTACCTCATCTTCCGCCCCGCGCCTCCGCTCTACTCCTCCGCCCTCTCCGTCTCGTACCTGCTCAACTCCACCCCCACCGCCGTCGCCGACGCCAGCGGCATCGCCACCGTTACGCAGATCGTGGACCGCGAGCTCGTCCTCGCCCCCGTCCCCTGCTCCTGCACGGCGGGCGGCTACTACCAGCACAACGCGAGCTACACCATCCAGTTCCTGGGCGAGACCTACTTCATCATCGCCAACAACACGTACCAGGGGCTCTCCACCTGCCAGGCGCTCATCGCCCAGAACCCCTCCCATCAAAGCCGCAACCTCGTCGCCGGAGACAACTTCACCGTGCCGCTCCGATGCGCGTGCCCCTCGCCTGCGCAGGCCGCGGCCGGCGTGAAGTACTTGCTGTCCTACCTCGTCATGTGGGGGGACGACGTAACCACCATAGCCAAGCGCTTCCGCGTCGAACACCAGTCGGTTCTTGACGCAAACCAGCTGCCCAGTGACTCCATCATATACCCGTTCACCACGCTGCTGATCCCGCTCAAGAGCGCGCCCACGCCCGACATGCTGGCCTCGCCGGCGCCTCCTCCTGGGCCACCGCCGGCTGCGCCGGCGGCGCCCGGTTCTTCGGGCAGTGGGAAGTGGGTTGGCGTCGGCGTAGGTGTTGGTTGCGGCGTTCTTGCATTGGTGGCCGTTCTTGGCCTGCTGTTCTTGTGGCTTCGCAGGCGGCGGCGAGGAGCAGGCGACGGGGACCGTCCGGGCAAGGTGGTGATGGACGTGCCCTCGTCGATGGAGTACGGTGCCTTGGCTTCGGGGAAGCAGACGACGTCCTCGTCGACGTCGTCGGGAACGAGGCCGCTGATGGCCAGCGACGTGCGCGGGGCGGTGGAGTCGCTGACGGTGTACAAGTACGCCGAGCTGGAGAAGGCGACGGCGGGGTTCTCTGAGGAGCGGAGGATTGTCGGCTCGTCGGTGTACCGCGCTGTGATCAACGGCGACGCGGCGGCGGTGAAGAGGGTGTCCGGCGACGTGAGCGGCGAGGTCGGCATCCTGAAGCGCGTGAACCACTCCAGCCTCATCCGCCTCTCCGGCCTCTGCGTGCACAGCGGCGACACCTACCTTGTCTTCGAGTTCGCCGAGAACGGCGCGCTCAGCGACTGGCTCCACGGCGGCAACACGGGGCCGTACCGCAGCGGCGGCATTCTTGGCTGGAAACACCGCGTGCAGGTGGCGTTCGACGTGGCCGACGGGCTCAACTACCTGCACAACTTCACCAACCCGCTGTGCGTGCACAAGAACATCAAGTCCAGCAACGTCCTCCTCGACGCCGACTTCCGCGCCAAGGTCTCAAGCTTCAGCCTGGCGCGCGCGGTCACCGCGGCCGAAGGCGGCGCGCAGCTGACACACCACGTCGTGGGCACCCAGGGTTACCTGGCGCCCGAGTACCTGGAGCACGGCCTCATCACCTCCAAGATGGACGTGTTCGCCTTCGGGGTCATCCTGCTCGAGCTGCTGTCCGGGAAGGAAGCAGCGTTTGTCGGCGGCGACGGCGGCAAGAGAGGGGAGACGTTGCTGTGGGAGTCCGCAGAGGGGCTGGATGACGGCGAGGACGCGCGAAGCAAGGTGCGCGCGTTCATAGACCCGCGCTTGCAGGGCGACTACCCGTTCGACCTCGCGTTCGCCATGGTGACACTGGCGCTGCGGTGCGTGGCGCGGGAGCCCCGGGCGCGACCGGCCATGGACGAGGTGTTCGTCTCGGTCTCGGCGGTGTACAACTCCACACTGGATTGGGACCCTTCAGATTACGGCAACTCAGCCTCGTCGATTCTTGGGAGGTAGCAATTGAGCTGATCGGATGAACAATTTGTGGAGAATTTCTTGTCAATTGAAGTAGCAACTGCTAATTTGCAAATGGTGGAATCACCAACCAGGCTTCTATATCAGTTTTGTCAAATCGAGATGTGTATGTATAATTAGTTTGTATTACATTATTTTAGAGGTGAATAAATTACTTGCATAGTAGCACTTCATCTTTTGTTACATTATGAAACAATATGCCACTACAAAGGCAAAGATATCACTTGATTATTTGTGTAAACAGGGGAATGATAATTTTTAAGTTGAGGAACCCTGAATGTAATGATACAACAGAAATTGCTTCCTTCAGAGTCAGGTTGCTGCCATGGTGAAATTACACAATGTCTGGAGTAAACAATTATATATTGCACATTGCCCCTTTTACAGCATTACAGAACTCCTCGCATTATAATTGGTTAGAGGAAACAAAAGCATTACTGTTCCTAGCTTTTGGTTAGAACTTGGAGTTGTATGGTCAAATCCTCTAGCTCTAGTCTCCAGGTTTGAGTTTCTTTGGAGACTACGAGAAGTAGGAACAGATTAATAAAAATGGTGGAGCTATCTTTGATGATTTATTTGGTTTTAGAAGTCTAAGATATCAATCACAATAATTACATAGTTTGCGATAGGTTACACCAATCAATGCTATAATTTTTTAAAAGTCAATGCCAGGTATAACTTTTAAATTAAATAAACTAGAGTTACAAGACAAGCATCCATCTAACTTCAGCTGTTGGCTCCAATATGTGAGATGGAAGCCGGAGAAACACCCCCTTGCAGTTGCAAGCTAGGGCAGCATGCAAGTTAACCTCAAGTAAAGTACAAACTGCATTTGGACCAGCTAGCATGCTCCATCACAGTCTACGTGTCTACTTGAGAACAGAGAAAGAATGGAATTAATCCTTGCCATGCTACATTTGACTAGTTCCAGTTTCGGCTCATATAAACGTGTAAAAAAGGCACCCGTACGCACGCTTTGTGCTTCTTCTTTCACCGATTCGAAGGCGCTTTCAGACGTTCAGTTGATCTTTCAGCATGTTTATCAACAAGTCGTGCACGGTCACGAGACCGAAAACTACATCCAAAGCTTCAGTTCATGTTATACGTGTAGGAATTTATTTAGGATTGCATTGTGTTGTTGGATTTGACAAGTTCACGAGAAACTGACAGTTTAGTGTTTTGTTCATAGGTTGTAGCTCAGTTACAAACTTACAGTGATGTCATTGCATTCTTGTGAAAGATCTTGCCTTGATCTTCTACTTTATGGATCACTCTGACCTTCAGTACTTTGATCTAGCTCCAACTTTATGGATTACATCATGCGAACTGATCAGTCATCTGTTTACAGCCTTACTGATTAGATAATTGGTAGTTTGCTCGCAGTTTCAGACAATGAGTTAGTTGTTTTCAGTTAGTGCGGAATTAAGCGCTATCACAAGCCTCTGAATGATGTATGAGACTCTCAGGATAAGCAAAGGCCCAAGAACAGAGTAATTAAACCTTTCACCATGAGTTCAGGAAAAAAAAAATGATATGTCAGGAATGGAAATTGAATGTTATGATCCAATTTTTATATTGAGTTTCATATATTAATCAGTTTATTAAAGACTTAAGTTTTTTATAAAAGATAAATGATTTATTCATACTTCAACACTTCGTAGTTACACTAAAACAAATTTCTGATTTAGAGACAAAATAGTTAAAAAATAAAAGGAATCAAAGAACCATATTTTTATTTTTTGCTACTATATACAAAGGCAAAGTGTACAATACAATACACGCGCCTTTCTTTTCTTTTCTTTTTTCGCTTTCCTTGCTGGATTAAGATCCATGGAGTTCACTTCAGTGGAGTTTGAGCAATCTCGATCCATTTCTTTCGCTTTTTAATGCTCGAGATCGAGCTCCACCGGGTGGATTTGCTCCTAGCTCTAGACTAAATAGCAATCACACCTCTTTTTCACCTCCATTTTTTCTGAGACTTGTAAACTCTTAAGACTAATGCAAAAAATGGCTACTCAAAACAAAGCAAGAAACCTATGTATCCAACTCTTAGCTTCTATACTATTGTAGTATTGTGTCATTCAGCAGCCTCTTTAATGGTGCTCAATGCCCTCCTCAACGGCGACCGCGCAGCCGCCGCAGCCGTCGGCTTCTTGCTACTCCTCGCCGGAATCAGGGACATCGCAAACTCCCCGAGCGTATGCTCGTTCAGCTTCTTGTTGAACGCAGCATCCACGCCTTCTTCGCTCGTCTCCTCGCCCACCGGCGCGACACGCATCTTCTTCTTGCCGCCAACGCGGCGGGCACGCCGCGGCCGCGCCCTGGCCTCGAGCGCCGCGCTCGCCTTCGCGGCCAGCGCGCCCATTTCGGCGTTCGACAGCGGCCGCCCGAGCATGGCCGCCGGGAGCACGAAGTATATCTGCCCCGGTCGCAGCGGCTCGCCTGGGGCGAGCGCCGGCGGGTGCTCGTTGAAGTAGAGCGCGTCGGAGTTGCACAAGAAGAATGGCGCCTGGGCGCCTCCGGCGACGCCGCCTCCTAGCACGTAGGAGACGGTGACGCGGGGTGAGGCAGAGAACTCCTTCAGCGAGCCGTCGGCGGCGATGACCCTGGCCGGCGCCGGCGATGTCGGCTGCTGCCGTGAGAGGCTGCTCCGGTGGATGCAAGAAAGCTTTGATCCCATGAAATGTTGTGGTTGTTGTTGTTGTTGTGTATGTGTGTTGGGATTCCTGTGGTTTGGAATATATATGTGGAGGTGAGTGGCCAAAGGATTGCTGATGCACACACAGAGTGGTCAAGACTCAAGAGGATAGGGGGAAAGTGATGGAAAATTGGAGACATGGTCTCTTTTCATTTCACCCCCTCTTTTCTTCTCTTTTTGTGAAAATGCAACTGGAGTTGATGCTTGATGTTCTTGGTAAAGAGGAACAACCACTCTTGAGATCGGAGAATAAAAGTTGTAATTTTGGTCGTTTTATTACATTTAAATAGTAGATCAAGACAAATGACACATATTACTAGAAAGTGAAATGATAAAAACAATACTATTATAATTGTGGTTTCAATTTGATATATTTTCTGGATAAAAACAATACTGATTTACATATTATTGTTGGTCTTACAAAAGATACAGTTTATTATATAAATTATAAATATTTCAATATCTAATTATTAAAAAGTTAGAAAAAGACATCACTATCATATAACATGATCAGATTATATATCTGTGTTACTCATATACCAATCATAATAATTTATACAATTATAGGCAACCAGCAAACCACAAAATCATGAGCATGTTTAGATGTGCAAAAACAACAATTTTTTTGGGCATTGAAGAGAGAGTACAAAAGAACCCAGGGTTATGGTGGGTTTCCAAAAGGGTGATTTGGATTGGTCATTGGTGTGTGAGCGCTGACGCACGGAATGTGTCCTCCCGGTCCCGCGTTTTTTTGTGTTTTTCACAGGAGAATCGAACAGGAAGCTGTGGCCTCTGGCTGTGGGTGGGGTTCTGACGCAAGGCATCAGCGCATACGTAACCTAAGGAATTTCTAACGAATAGTCGTGCACCCCCGTACTTGCAATGTGTTGTGATTTTTTCCTTAGTTGCCCAACCATCTCTTTTCGGATTTTTGTTATAATTAACTCACAGAGAAAAAGAATTAAAAAATAACTCATTCTTACTGATTTTTATATTTTTGACATATCATATGTGTCTATTGAATCCTGGAACTACGATTTTCTTTTTTCCAAATAATCCTTTAAAAAAAATTACAAAACTAACCCCTAACTTTTAAATTTTTCAAAACAAACTCTCTATCGTGAATTGCCGCAGGCGACTGTCTTCAGTCGCTATCCCGGCTACCGATTGAAGACGTGGCATGGCACAATGCCCCGCTGGCACCCGTGCCGTGCCACGCCAGGCTTCAGTCGCTAGCCGGGCTAGCGACTGAAACCCGCACATTTCAGTCGCTAGCCCGGCTAGCGACTGAAGCCTAGTTTTTAAACCCCAGCCGTCCCTCTCATAGTACAGCCCACCTCATTTTTTCGAATTTTTCCAGAAATTACTGAAATCTGTTTAGAGGGAGAGAAGGAAGAGAAGAAAGAGGAGCAGAAATTTTTTTTTGGAGATTCTTCGAATCTGTTCGCTGAGGTATATTTTTTTAACTCGTATATTCAAATTAATTAGATCGTAAACTCGTAGTATTTAGATATGATTTAGAATATATTTTTATACGGATGGTAAATGCGTGAATGTTCGCAGATTAGGGTTAGGGTTAGGGTTAGTGTATGTTCACAGATTAGGGTTAGTATATGTTCGCAGATTAAAAAATTTGAAGAACCACTAAAAAATGTGATGTTTTTCAAATTTGAATTTTATTAGTATGCACGTAGATTAAAATATTTGTTAATATGTAGATGTAAACATTTGTGATTATGTATATTAAAATTATTGTTATTATTAGGGTTAGGATTCACCGCTGTCGCTTCTTTTAGTTGGGCTTAGGGTTAGGGTTAGTCATCACCGCTGTCGCTTCTTTTAGCTGGGGTTAGGGTTAGGGTTAGGGTTAGTCATCACCGCTGTCGCCCTCACCGTGTTGGCCTTTCCCGCACGGGTTTAGAGGGAGAGGGGTTATTTTTTTTTAGGGTTGTAGGGAAAAATCGTGTTCCCCAATAGCGACTGAAACGGTATTTAAACACCGTGCGTCGCTTTCACACAGTACGGCCATTTCATTTTTCCGAAAATTCAGAAATTAGCAGAGAGAAAGAAGAAAAGAGAAGGAAGAGGAGGAGAGGAGAAGAGAAGAGAAAGAAGAGAAGGGTTGGTTTTTTTGTTAGGTTTAGGGGTAGGGTTGTCAATCAGTTAGGGTTAGGGTTAGGGTTAGGAATCGCGGCCTCATTGTCGTAGTCATCACCGCTGTCGCCCTCACCGTGTTGGCATTTCCCGCACGGGTTTAGAGGGAGAGGGGTTATTTTTTTTAGGGTTGTAGGGAAAAATCGTGTTCCCCAATAGCGACTGAAACGGTATTTAAACACCGTGCGTCGCTTTCACACAGTACGGCCATTTCATTTTTCTGAAAATTCAGAAATTAGCAGAGAGAAAGAAGAGAAGAGAAGAGAAGGGTTGTTTTTTTTGTTAGGTTTAGGGGTAGGGTTGTCAATCAGTTAGGGTTAGGGTTAGGGTTAGGAATCGCGGCCTCATTGTCGTAGTCATCACCGCTGTCGCCTTCACCGTGTTGGCCTTTCCCGCACGGGTTTAGAGGGAGAGGGGTTATTTTTTTTTAGGGTTGTAGGGAAAAATCGTGTTCCCCAATAGCGACTGAAACGGTATTTGAACACCGTGCGTCGCTTTCACACAGTACGGCCATTTCATTTTTCCGAAAATTCAGAAATTAGCAGAGAGAAAGAAGAGAAGAGAAGGAAGAGGAGGAGAGGAGAAGATAAGAGAAGATAAGAGAAGGGTTGGTTTTTTTGTTAGGTTTAGGGGTAGGGTTGTCAATCAGTTAGGGTTAGGGTTAGGGTTAGGAATCACGGCCTCATTGTCGTAGTCATCACCGCTGTCGCCCTCACCGTGTTGGCCTCATGTTTTTTCTAGTACAATGAGCAATGTTGGTTCTCTAATTATACACTCTTGTACAGCTATGGAGCAACCCAATACGGTTTACGTTTATTACGGAGCTGGTGTAATCCGTAATGGACCAAATGGTGATGATCTTGGTGGTTGTATGTATGTTTGCGGTCAAATGAGACAACCACAGTCAATGTCTTTCAATGATTTGAAGATGTGGTTAGTTGACCTGTTACAACTCAATGTTGCGACGGATAATCTCAAGGTGAAAGGCATGGTTCCGGATAGAAACAAATGGGTGCTGAAGAGACTGAAAGGTGACAAATCAGGGGGTTCGTTTGGACGATTTGTGACAAATCCAGGCTATGCTGTCGGAACCATCATCCTGTACGTTGAAATGTTAGTACATAGTTCGGAGAGCAGCCATTCAGTTGAAAGAGAAAGCACTAATATCTGTACCGGAGGTCACGATGGCTGTGGCGATGCCGATACTGGTGCAGGTGGCAGTACCAATGCCAGTGCAACTGGCAGTGTACCTTTGCAAACTGTAGGAGATACAACTCAATTTGGTGGCCATCAAGTAGATGCAGCTGAAGAATTACCAGAATTGGACGAGAATTTTAATGAGGAGGAGTATACTGATCCGTCAGAAATGTATGAATCTCCTGTTGAACCCACGGAACAGCAGAATCTTATGAGTGAGTGGACTGATCCATCATCCTTGAATAACGCTGTGGTTCGTGATGAGCTGGGTTCGCGATGGTCTTATAATGAATCAACCGTCCAGCTTGGACAGTTGTTTCGGAATAAAAAGGATGCAAAGAAAGCCATAACTGCCTGGCCTGTCTCACTAAATATGCCATTCCGGGTGGTCAAATCAAATCCGAGCCTGTGGACTGTGAGGTGCTTAATCCAGAATTGTCCATGGTACGTACGTGTCTGGCGGCCATAAGATGACCCGTTCTTTCGGGTGACCAGAGTTGATGACCACGGATGTCTGGCTGAGGGCATGGTGCAGCATCATAGAAATATCACTTCCAGTTTTGTTGCCAGTCTGATACTGTCAGTAGTGAAGGAAAATACGGCAATAACACCGAAAGTGATAATTGCACATGTCGCGGAGAAGTACGGTTATAATATCAGGTACGCGAAGGCATGGAGGGCTAAACAGAAGACGCTGGAGGAGCTTTTTGGTACATATGTTGAGGCATACAACTTAGTACCGAGGCTGTTGCGGCGAATATGCGAAGCAAATCCAGGCACAGTCACCGCAATTGTTGATACGCCGGCAATCGGCTCCGAGGGTGCTGTGATTCCTGGGTGCATGGTACTACGGAGATTTTTCTGGGCATTCCAACAGTGCGTTGCATCGTTCAGGTATATGAGACCCGTGTTTTGCATTGACGGAACATTTTTGACTGGAAAATACCAGGGAACTCTGCTGACTACCGTGACTGTTGATGCCAATGACCAGCTTCTCCCCATAGCATATGCCGTGGTCGAGGGGGAGAACTATAGCAGTTGGCTGTGGTTCTTGGGCACTTTGAAGAATGAGGTTGTGAAAGACCGGGAGCCGTGTGCTTGATTCATGATCGAAATGGAGGAATGCTGAGTGCGATGGAGTACATGCGATTGGGAGAGGATCCATCGCTGAGTTGGGATGATTTGCAGAGTCGTTGGTGCTCACGGCATCTTGACGCGAATTTTCACAGTCGTTTCAAGAGCAAGCGCCTGATGGTCGTGTTCAAACGGCTTGCCAAACAGAACCAACAGTCAAAGTTCTCACAAATCTGGAAGTCACTGGAGGAAAGTGCGTTGGCGGAATTGCGAGAAGCAGGGGTTGCAGAAGATCGCGGCGATACCGGCGCGGGAAGCCGCCGGGGTCGTCTCAGTTTCAGTCAGTGGGTTCAGCCCAAACCAATGGAGAAGTGGGCGTTGCTTCACGACACAGGTGGGGCTCGGTACGGAATCATGACGACAAATCTGGCCGAGGTGTACAACTTCGTCCTCAAAGGTGTGCGATGCTTACCACTCACTGCAATAGTTGAAATGACATTCTATCGCACAGTAGCGTACTACGACAGCAGGGGTTTGGCGGCATCAAGGCTTTTGCATGACCCCTTAGCACACTGGCCCAAAAAGATCAATGATTACCTCGAATTTCGGACAAGGAAATCGTTGACACATGATGTCACAGTACTGAGTCGCTTGCACGGGAAGTACGAGGTTCGGCTAAGGCACAGACATGTCCGTGGCACACTACGGGCTGGTCGGGTCCACGAATGTCGAATTTCAAATGCAGATGCCCAATGCACATGCAACAAGCCTCAACTGCTGCACATTCCTTGCTTGCATGTCATCGCTGCCTGCTCTGTTCCTGGGATCGATCCACGATCCGGCGCGGTACATCTCAACCTATTATACTCTGCAGTACCTGTGGAAGACCTGGGATGGTGTCTTGAATGGGTTTGCAGCGGGGGAAAGCTATCGACAACTATCCCCGGAAGATGCCATCACGTGGATCCCAGACAAGAGGCTCCTCGTAGGCCATGTCGGCCGACGTCGGTCCAGGAGGATAAATAACGATATGGATGCAGCGGAGCGTGAAGATGACGTACGTAGATGCAGCGCTTGTAGGCACCCTGGTCACAGAAGAGATCGATGTCCGCGGGTGACAAGCGCATCGTCTTCGTCGCAAAACTAAATGTTGTATTATTTCAACTACTGAATGTTTTGTCATGAGTTGTGCTGAATTTCCCTATATCAGTTGTACTTAATTTTCCTAATGCCTTCTCGTGAATTTTTGTAAGCACTACTGAATGTTAACTTGTTTTACTGAATGTTTGTTTATGTACTCAGTGTTTCAACTTCTCAACCAATATGTGACAACTGCAGGTATGGCAGACGACCATCAGCTTCCCGAGCTGATTGCACAGCACCATCAGGAGCGTCACCGTGCTCGACGCCTTCTATAGGGCATCGTTCTCCCAGCTTTGCGTATGAGGACACCGTGTGAGATGTGGCCTCTAGATGAGCGATTCGCGCCTTATTTGCTCGAGGCCGGACTGTTGCCTTTCGCTCGCTTGGTGGATCGGGCGAGGCGATTCCCTTTCGACCGAGCCCTCATTACTGCGCTTGTGGATCGGTGGAGGCCCGAGACGCACACGTTCCACTTCAGTTTTGGCGAGCTCACTATCACGCTGCAGGACGTCAGCATGCTGCTTGGCCTGCCTATCCGCGGGGAGATATATGTCCCAGCGGCCACCGAGAGAGCTGCATGACGCCTAGATTTCCTACAGTGCTTCGAGGGAGTAGGGCCAGCGGGGGGGTTTGCGCAGGACGCGGGAGTTCCCCAGAGTTACCTTCGCGCAGTGCGCGATGGTGCGCTCTGTTGCATCTAGGCCTTCATGCCTAATCCTAAATTTTGATGATTAATGAAAACAAAGTATTCTGGACTAATCGTATTTTTGAGATTGTTTGATACAGGGATCAGTTCGAAAGAAATGCAAGAAGATCAAGATGAACCCGACTTGAAGTGAAGCACAAGATGCAGAAGAGCAAAATACAAGACGCAAATCATGAAGATGCGAAAGACCTAAGGTATTACGAGTTTTTATTTTTACCGATCTCGGCGTTTGGAGATGATCGGTTAGGGAAATTATTTTCTAGTTTTAACCGTACTATAAAGAGGGGTGGCGAAAGTCCTCTTTTTATCTTCAACACAAACCGAGAAACTTAGGTCATTGCATTGCATCTTTTTGAGTTGGATTTGGTTTGAACTTAATTTGAAAATCTGGTTTTTCAGTTCAGTTTTTGACAGTAGAAGAGTTTTTCGATTTTCTAGAAAGATCTAGAAAGATCTGGTTTTTGATTCTGTTGACAAAATTGTAGCCCTTGAAATTATCTTTCAAACGAGCTATTAAACACCTCATTTGGATTTCTGGATTTAAAGTTATTTCTATTTTTGTTCATGCTGACTGTCAGTTTGCTAAACTGACTGTCAGTTTGAATGTCAGTTTGTTTAAACTGACAATTGTCCAGAGAGGGTGTATTTTGGGCTCAAAATTTTTGTACTAAACTGACTGTCAGTTTGTTCATACTGATTGTCAGTTGGGGTTTTGACCACAGTGCTTTTAACTGAGTTTCTATTTGTTTTTGGTCGAGTTTGTGGTCGAACTGACTGCCAGTTTGTGTAACTGACTGTCAGTTGTGGGTTTCAGCTTTCCATAAACGACCACGAACGGCTAGCAAAGTTTTATCCGTAAATTTTGTCGGCCATTATGCAATGAACTGACTGTCAGTTAGGCAAACTGACTGTCAGTTTGGGTTGCTGATTTTCAGCCCTAGCTCCAACGGTTCATTTGATTCTTGAGACTATAAAAAGGGGCTTTGGGCATAAGTTTTCAACAACAAGCAGCAGCATTTCATATACACTCTTGAGCTTTAGTTTTCTACATAGAATCTTGATCTTTTGATCAAGTTGAGTGTTTTTCCGATCCACCGAGCATTTCAGTTCTTTGCATTTTGCATTCACTTAGCTTCTCGGTGCGTGTTTGGAGGTCTAGAGAAGACCTTGCTGCCTTTTACTCTTGGTGAGCGCCCTCACCTAGACGGTTCGGAGGCGTGGCCGTTGATCTCTCCGTTCGGAGATTGTCGGAGAGGCTCGGCAAGTGTGTACAAAGCATCGGTGCTCGCCTTTCCGGAGTGGACAAGGAGCAACCACTAGTGATAATATCCTTTGTGGATATTGAGGCAAGACTCAAGTGATTTGAGTGCTTCAACGAGGATTAGTGGAGACTGGGCGAGTCTCCGATACCTCGGTAAAAATCGTTGTGTTCGTTCTCTTTCCCTTGCTTATATTATTTGTTCTTTATTTGCTTTAAGTTTTAAAGTTTTTAAAACCCTCCTATTCACCCCCCCTCTAGTCGGCATCCTTGATCCAACACGTGGTATCAGAGCACGGTCTCTCGATTCATTAGGCTTTACCGCCTAGAGAGAGGATGTCGTCAAGTGGAGATTTTCTTCTCGGTCATACCGGTCGTGCGCCTATCTTTGATGGGACAAACTATCCTTATTGGAAAGTGCGCATGTAGGTATTCCTAGAAGCTATGGGGCTTGATGTATGTGATATTGTTAAACTCAGTTTTACTCCTCCGGATGATCCGGCAAGTCAGTCTGAGGACGACAGGAGAAAACTGCATTTAAATGCCCGTGCAAAAAATGCACTCTTTGCCGGTTTATCCTTGAATGAGTTCAACCGTGTGAGCAATCTCACGACTGCTCATAAGGTTTGGACTACCCTCGAAGAAATTTACGAGGGAACAACAAAGGTTAAAGAGGCAAAATTGCTAATGGTGAGGCAAAAATATGAGACATTCACCATGTCATCAACCGAGTCCGTGGATTCCATGTTTACTCGGTTAAATAACATTGTGAATGAACTCAAGGGTCTTGGTGTTGTTTTTACTGACCTTGAGCTTGTGAGAAAGATGCTTAGGGCCTTGCTGGAAAGCTTCGACACTTTGGTAACGGTTCTCACAAACTCCGATCTATCGACCACAACACCAACCGATCTTTATGGGAACCTCATCACCCATGAGATGCACAAGAAGGAGAAGAAGGAAGCAGCCGAACCCACGGAGACGAAGAAGAAAGCTTTGGCCTTCAAAGTTAATGCAAGAAACGATTCAAGCGATGGCTCCTCCGATGAAGACCTCGCGGTCATGGTAAAGAACACTCAAAAACTCCTTCGCAGGTTGCATAAGAAAGGTGTCAACATTGACACACGACCAAAGGGGCAAAAGCAAAACAACTTCAAGGACATCATTTGCTATGGATGTCATGAGAAGGGACACATAGCATCAAGATTTCCAAACAAGAACAAGGCGTGGAACAAGAAGAAGAAATTCTTCAAGAAGAAGAATGAAGAAATCAAAGAACCCTGTTTTGGAGAGTGGATGTCCGGCGGAGGGAGCTCCGACTCCGACTCTGACAACGAAAGAAGTTGCTCCAAGAAGATGGCCGGATTAGCTCTCGGCAACATCAACACTTCAACTAGCTCATCCATTTGCCTTATGGCTAAAGGCGATGAAAAGGTACACATCAACGATCCTTCATATGATGACTTAGTTGAAATGATAACTGAATTAAATGAAGTTTTTGGAAAAACTAAAAGGAAGTATAAGGCGCTTAAGGAAGAACATTCTTCCCTACGCACTCAATACTCCGAACTTAAAGATTCATATGAAAGCATGCTCATAAAAGATGTTACAAATACTTCATCTAAGATAGATGTTTCCACTTCATGTAACTTGGATGATTCTCCTTCCAATAGTCATCATACTCCATGTGCTTCTAATGACAACCTATTGAATGAAAATGGTGAACTTAAGGCACAAGTTGAAAAACTTGGAAAAGGCTTAGAAAATTGTTACAAAGGCAAAATATCTCTTGATCTAATCCTTAGTAAACAAAAATGTTCTTTTAGGAAAGAAGGATTATGATATTTTCAAAAGAAAGGAAGGAAACAAAACTCTAAAACTATATTTGTTAAAGCTTGCAACACATTTTGTCATAAATGCCATGAAACCGGTCATTTACATGAAGCATGTCCCTTAATGACTCCTAATTATTTTGATACTTGCTACATGCTTCAAAAGTCGAGAAAAGGTTATGCTATAGCAAAGTATGTTGGTGCACCCATGTTAAATAAAAAGAAGAAATCTATTTGGGTGCCCAAAGTTTTGATTGCTAACATTGAAGGACCCAAAAAGATTTGGGTACCTAAAAGAACTTAATTCTTTTTATGCAGGTGAACTACAAGACCGGTGGGAGGCATTGGGTGCTAGATAGCGGATGCTCCGAACACATGACCGGTAACAAGAAGTTGTTCACCTCAATAGAAGACAACTCAAGCGAGAACCAAAAGATTACCTTTGGCGACAATCGTCAAGGAAATATGGTAGGCTTGGGTAAAATCGCAATCTCAAATGATCTTTCTATTTCTAATGTTTTATTGGTCGAATCTCTGAATTTCAATTTGCTTTCCGTTGCACAAATTTGCGATTTTGGTTTTAGTTGCACATTTTTCCCAAAAGAAGTTTTGGTAAAAAGTTTAAAAGATAAAACCTTGATCTTTAAAGGCTTTCGTTTTGGAAATCTTTATTTGGTTGATTTTCATTCAAAAGATGCATCTCTTTCAACATGTCTTGTCTCTCAAACCTCAAAAGGTTGGCTATGGCATAGACGACTCGCACATGTTGGAATGCATCAATTGAGAAAACTTTTAAACGTGATTTGGTTGTTGGCTTAAAGGATGTGAATTTTGAAAAGGACAAACCTTGTAGCGCTTGTCAAGCGGGCAAGCAAGTAGCTACTTCACATCCAACTAAGCGCATTCTTTCTACCTGCAAACCTTTGGAACTTCTTCATATGGATTTATTTGGACCTTCTGAGTTCCAAAGTATCGGGGGTAGCAATTATGGTTTTGTGATTGTTGATGATTTTACTCGCTATACTTGGGTCTTCTTTATTTCCCAAAAATCTGAAACCCCCAATGTTTTCAAAAGTTTTGCAAAACGTGTTTCTACTGAATTCGAATTATCCATCAAGAAAATCCGTAGTGATCATGGTGGAGAGTTCGTTAATTCAACTCTTTTTGATTTTTGTGACTCTCTTGGAATCAAACACGAATTTTCCATATCCTACACTCCACAGCAAAATGGAGTCGTTGAAAGGAAAAATCGAACACTTATAGAAATGGCAAGGACTATGCTAAGTGAGTATGATACTCCTACTCGCTTCTGGGCTGAAGCCGTGCATACTACTTGCTATTCTATAAATCGGCTTTATTTGCATCCTCTTCTAAATTTGACTCCTTATGAGCTTCTTGTTGGGCGCAAGCCAAATATTTCTTATTTTCGAGTGTTTGGTTGCAAATGTTATATTCTTAAGAAAAGAAATTTTGGTGGTAAATTTGAAAGAAGAGTAGATGAAGGCTTTCTAGTCAGATACTCCACCACTAGTAAAGCTTATCGTGTTTTCAATAAAAATACAAGCTGCATTGAAGAATCTGGTGATGTCGAATTTGATGAAACTAACGGCTCACAAAAGGAGCAAGTCTCTCATGAAGTTTCAGGTGAAGATCTTCAAGAAGCAATGAAGAACATAACCATTGGAGACATCAAGCCAACAGAAGAAGATCAAGAAGAAGATGTCAACATTGAGAATGTTGATCAAAATGTATCATCATCTCATATTGACCCTCCAGAACAAGGTCAAGATGAAGATGTACAAGATGAAACACCAAGGCAACATCAAACGATCACCAAGGATCACCCTCTAGACCAAATATTGGGTGACGTCAGTAAGGGTGTTTAAACTCGATCTCGTATTGCTGCATTTTGTGAACATCATTCTTTTGTATCTTCTTTAGAACCCAAACATGTTAATGAAGTTTTAAATGATCCTGATTGGGTTAATGCCATGCATGAAGAACTTAACAACTTTTCTAGAAATGAAGTTTGGAGTTTAGTAGAAAGACCCAAGGATCATAATGTTATTGGAACAAAATGGGTTTTCAGAAATAAGCAAGATGAAAATGGTGTTGTAATTAGGAACAAAGCTCGTCTTGTTGCTCAAGGTTTCACTCAAGTCGAAGGTTTAGACTTTGGTGAAACTTTTGCACCGGTAGCAAGACTTGAAGCTATTCGCATTCTTCTTGCTTATGCATCATGCTTTAATATCAAACTTTTTCAAATGGATGTAAAAAGTGTTTTCTTAAATGGTGAGATTTCTGAACTTGTGTTTGTTGAACAACCTCCTGGTTTTGAAGATTCTAAATTTCCAAACCATATTTTTAAATTGTCCAAAGCTCTCTATGGTCTCAAACAAGCTCCTCGGGCTTGGTATGAGCGTCTCAGAGACTTTCTATTATCAAAAGGTTTTAAAATTGGGAAGTTTGATACAACTCTCTTTACAAAGAAAATTGAAAAAGATTTGTTCATTTGTCATATTTATGTTGATGATATTATCTTTGGATCTACTAATGAACATTTCTGTCATGAGTTTGGAGAGATGATGTCTAGGGAGTTCGAGATGTCTATGATTGGTGAGCTGAGCTTCTTCCTCGGTCTACAAATCAAGCAACTCAAGAACGGGACGTTCGTGAGTCAAACAAAGTACGTGAAGGATCTGCTCAAGCGTTTTGGGATGGAAGATGCTAAGCCAATCAAAACTCCCATGGCGACCAATGGACATCTGGACATGGATAAAAGCGGAAAATCGGTCGATTCTAAACTGTATAGGTCTATGATTGGTAGTCTTTTATATCTCACTGCATCTAGGCCTGATATCATGTTTAGTGTGTGCTTATGTGCTAGATTTCAGTCTGATCCTAAGGAATGTCATTTAACTGCTCTTAAAAGAATCATTAGGTATTTAAAATGTTATCCCAGTTTAGGCCTTTGGTATCTGAAAGATGCACATTTTGAATTAATTGGGTATTCGGATTCTGATTATGCTGGGTGTAAGATTGATTGTAAAAGCACATCTGGTAGCTGTCAGCTGTTGGGGAGATCATTAGTATCATGGTCATCTAGAAAGCAAAATTCTGTAGCTCTCTCAACAGCTGAAGCTGAATATGTGTCTGTAGGCAGTTGTTGTGCTCAATTATTATGGATGAAGCAGACATTTTTGGATTATGGAATCATTTTTGATAAAGTGCCACTCTTATGTGATAATGAAAGTGCCATCAAAATTGCTAATAATCCTGTTCAACATTCTAGAACTAAACATATTGAAATAAGGCACCACTTTATTAGAGATCATGTGGCAAAAGGAGATATTGATGTAAATTATGTTAGAACTGATATGCAACTAGCAGATATCTTCACTAAACCCCTAGATGAATCAAGATTTTGCTTTTTAAGGGGTGAACTGAACATTATTGATATATCAAATGCTAGTTGATGTGCTAAATGTGTTGTTTGTATAAAATAATATTATTTTATTCCCTCTCTGGTCTTAGACTGCTTCTGGTCGAATTTGACCAAACTGACAGTCAGTTTAGTGATTAGGAGCCTGTTCTTAGTTTCTGGTCGAAGTCGTCGACCTAACTGCAGTCAGTTTCACAAACTGACAATCAGTTATGTACAAGACTCTGGTCGTAGCTCCTGTGAGTGTTCGAGTCTCAAACTGACTGTCAGTCTCATACACTGACTGTCAGTTTCAAAACTTAGTTCTGTGAACTGACTGTCAGTGTGGCACACTGAATGTCAGTTCCATGTTTCTGAGTTTGGAACTGACTACTGACAGTCAGTTGCGGGATCCAGAACCCTAAATTCCCCATTCTGTTTTCTTTGCCTCTTCACCTTTCTTCTCGCCGCCATTGCTTCTTGCGCCCCCTCGCCGTCGCCTTTGCGCCTCTTCCTCGCCATACCTCGCCACCACCTTCTTTGCGCCTCTTCGTCGCCGGTGATCTCCTCACCGCCGGCGCCACCTTCTCGTCGCTGCCACTTCGTTCTCGTCGGCCGTAGCTCCCCTGATCGTCGTTCTTCTTCTCCGGCCCTTCTCCTCCTCATTGCTGGCCACCAGTGTGTCCCTCTTCGTTGTGCTGTGTCCTTGCTTGTCGGCAGATTTGGTCTTTGCGGCCGTTTCGTCGTCGACGACCTCTTCTGCTCTGTTCGAGTGATCTGTTCGTTTCCCTGTTCAGGTCGTTTCTTTCTCCTCTCTGTTTTTCAATCATGTCTGATCAGCCCGGTTCTTCTCGTGACGGTGTAAATTTGACGTGAACAGGGTCCTTGTCCAACCATCAAGCTGATCAGTAGTGAAAATTTGATGCCGAGTGTTCACGTCTCAACAAGTCAAGTGATAGTGTTAGTATTTCTGAATTTAGTTTATACATCAAAATTTTGATTCTTCTGATATTATTATCTTTTGATCGATAACTCAGATTGATAATCTGCTTGAATCAATGGAATTATGAGCTCAAAACAATCAAATCGACACAAATGGACCATCAACTAGAGTTATATATTACAAGATATCATATATTTTTATATCTTAAGATATATATAAGTTTGGTTGACGATCGATTTATGTCAATCTGATCGTTTTAACCTCACCATTTCACATATTCAGACAGATCGCCAATTCGAATTATAGATAAAAAAGTTATCAATCCCGAAGAATCAGAAAAAATTTTAACTCAAACTTTTCGATTAAATTATATTAAAAATTTTATTCTTTCGGGAACAATACTTTTTGATTAAACATATCTATATTTCTTCACTTAAAAGATAAAGAATCTAGATCCCCAAAACTATATATACCACCTACACATTTTCTTCAAATCATTGCAAAAATCTCCTTTCTGAGGATCCCTCTTGCACACAAACTTAATTGACATCCATCTAATTATGACATATATCATAATCTAATAATTCTCACAAAAATCTCACATGTGAAGGAGTCTCACACAGACGCCTTTCCATTTACAGGTAATAATTAGCATTGACATTATTGTTGCATGTCTATATATGCTGCTTTCGATTGCTTAACTGACAAGTGTTGGATAAGTAAAAGCCTTTAGTAATAGGATTAGTAGTTAGTAGTTAAGATATGTTGGGCCATTAATTATACGCCGCTCTAATTGAATCATCGAGTTAATTTAACTATCCCATAAGCAGTAGACTCTGACGGTGACCTGATGACTTAAGACTATTTCCATACACACCAATGCTTGACCGTACGCACCATGTTCTTATCTGCTTCTAATATTTGATTATGCAATCTAATAAACTAAAAGTTATCCAACCTCTTAGATGGACAATGACCCGTTAGAGAATATTCGAATCCCCTGTTTTTAAGTCAAAATGCACGAAGAAACGCTCGGAAAAACCGTTTGATCGCAAATCAAGTATTTAGATGAAGATATGCTAAATTTTAAGTTATTTGGTGAGTGGTGTTGATATATGAGTAGATAATATGTTTTTTGTATAACAGTCTAATTTTTTGAGTGAATTCATCAACGTATATATGAAACTTGACATGGTATCACCGTATCAGAGTTAGAGATGAGCTGACTAGCACCAATTTATGAGAAAAAAGTGTGATAATTGAAGAGTCCAGTGACGAGATTAAGAGGGTTAAAAAATGGATCAAATTATAACTCAAGTTGAGATCATATTATAAGTCTAGTGAAGGCTAAATGTGATAAATAATATTAAAATATGAGTAATTAAATTACTTATTTTTCTCTAAATTAATTAGAGAATGAAACTCAACTCATGAAGTTTCTCAAGAAACATCTTAGTCATTCAAGTCTCCATGTAACAGTCCATCCATGTGTTACCATATTGGATGGAAAGGATCCGAGTTCGAAGCATATTAAAAAGCTATCCATCTTGATGGTTGGACAAGGACCCTGTGGAGATGACTGTCAAACTTATGAACATGCCCTAAGGTTTTCTTGGACCAAAATATATATATGACTTGTAGGCTTGTGGCCCAAGGCACTGACTGATGACTTGTAGGCTTCGGTGGTTTTGGCTTGGCTCCATAATCAAAGGAAGTACGTAACCATTTTGTTAAATAATAATTACCCCGTGTTCAAACAATTCATCACTACACTCACTCCGGTCTACCAAACAAACAGTATCCTATGAAAATGTGCTACTATATATAATTAAAAACACATAAAGGACGTATGTTTGATTGGTGATTATAACAGATGACACATAAGTGACATGTAAGATATAATCGTACTGTGCAATAAATAAAATGTATTTGATTTATGATCATAGTATTGGAAGAGAGACCGGCAAATTTTGTTTGTGAGAGCCTGTCTCATTTGCACAACAAAAGTTAACTTACCATGTTGACCACTTAACTTTTGAAGCAGATGAACTAATAAAGCGTGGCACACTTAATTTAGTTTCACAATCAAATGGAGACCTAACTGGGTGTTGCCTATCTAACTTCAAGCGTGTCCATCTGTGGCCTGCACCCAACCACGCCCAAAATCACCCAATTGTTAAGGGCATTATGTGGTAAAACACCTCCAAAAATCATCCACTTTCTAGAGACCAGTAGGCTGGTGAGCATGCAAATGCAAGGCAGCATCAACCCAGAATCTTCATCTCTAAGATTCAGTGAAAATTCTAGAAATAGTCAACTGAAAAACTAAAAAAAAAATTGTACTTATCAAGAGAAAATTGTGGTCGTTTTGTTGCCTTCCCCAGATGGAATTGCGGATGCAATAAACGACTTGGACCTCGCTGACTTGAAATTACCGAGGAATTTTGGTCAAATTGAACGGTTTGAGCACCTTCATAGCAAGAGATCATTTAAAAGCACCAGCCACACTTTAGCGAACCTATAATTAATGGCGGAAAAATCATTATATTGTCTTCATAAAAGGAATTAGTCCGTTAGACAATACTAAAGATCCCCAGGTACACTAATGATGCAAAGTAGATCTCATCAGTCGTCACTACATACAACATTACTTATGTGCTGGTAATTCAATAGTCGGGATCCACAATAACAACACTCTCTCGGTCCATCCAAGACACTTTTGATTTGCATCCTAGTAGAAAGTTGTTTGGCCTAAGAGCTTCCTATTGTTTGATTGATGACTTCCATATAGCCTCAATTTACCCTAGGTCAAACATCCATGTCTTTTCAAGATGCTCAAAATTGAGTGCTTGTACCAAGACTGTTTGGTTTGGCTCACTAACATAAAATTAAACCGGGTCCAAACAACATGCTTAAAGTATAAGTTTTTTACTAACTTTAGCTCAACTTGAAGAGAGAAGCCTTACAATCCCATTTTTTCTTGGCTTCTTGAACACGTTCAAATAAATAAATAAATAAAACAAAGAGTGGGAAAAAAAGAAAAGCCCAAGTCAAATTGAACCATTGTCCTCGTCACCACCGCTACTTGCCATGCTACCTATGCTTATCACTCCTTAAGCATACTTTCAATTTTATGCTTTTTACATATAGAAACCTTCTTAATAGTTTTGAAGCTATAAGTTCACCTATCTAACTTTTGAGACTTCTAGAAAAAACTGATTTATTGGAGAAGCTGTAGCTAAATCAAACAAGATGCAGGAAACGTATGGGCACGACCAAACATTGCATAGCCCATGTAAGCCTGGTGACGAATCTAAAACCTACCCTAACCTATATATTGTTTACAAAAATGCAAACCCTAACCCAATCTGAAAACACATTCCTAAAACTCAATGGTATAAACCAATCCAACCACACCCCCTTGGGACTCGTCCGACCGCGCGCGGAGCAGGTTTTGTTTGCGGGTGGACCTCTTTGTGGGCAAGCGGAATGGTATAAAGCGTACAGCCCATCTCCCAGCGGCGGCCCAGCCCAACCAGCTGTCCTCGTCCTCTCAGCCCTCGTGTCCCCCCCCCCCCCCCCCCCCCGGCCAAACCAGGTCGGATCGGCGAAATCCTCGGCGGCACGCGCGAGCCGGAGTCCACGGCCGTTTGGCTGCCGGTCGCCGCCTTCTCTGGTCAAGAGCACCACGTCCTCGCGCCTAGGGGGGTTGTGGAATTTTTGTCCGCCTCCGAAGAAGAACTCCAAGACGGTCCAAAGCAAAATTTTCGGAGGTCCCAAATTTCCATGTGATAAACTCCCCCCTCTCTGTATAAGGTTCTTGTTTCTGCTAGAGGTAGCTGATTTCGTGGAACTTTTACTGCCTCGTGCTTCCATCTTGTTTTTGTAACTTTTAGGTGATTCGGCTGACTCGTTCTTCACATCCATGTACTAGAAATCTCGTATGGTTCCCGAGTGCGATAGAAAGCTGTTCGAGGTTGTTCTCGCAAGGACTTAGGTTTTGCGTTAATGTTTTTGTTCTGCTATCGACATATAATTCGTAAGATTCTTCCTTCTAGTGCTGCTGAAGTCATGAATTGAATTTTGATGATGGGTGTGTAAAGAAACACAGAAAAAAAGAGATGATAGATTGGTGCTATTTCTGCGGTGTTGCATTTGGCAATGGCTTTTGCTCCCATCACCTATCGTATAGTCTGACTGAGTAAGAACAGGAGAGATGAAACTAAAATCTTCTTTGCTCTTGATGGGGTATGGTATTGTGTTGTTTCACATCCTTGAATAAGAACAATTAGAGTTGAAATTAAATCTTTCAATATCTCTCTTGATTGGAGATGATATTATGTGGCTTTGCTTCATTCCGTTTATTTGTTGGCTCATACTTACTAAAGCTTTAGATTCTGCATTTTTTCATTTGTGAAATTAATCAGATGTTACAGTATGGTTTTAGTAAAGTGTCTCACTGGAGTTGCATCCTACAGAGCAAGCGTGGCCTGAGAGAATGCAAGACCCGCGAGGAATGCCACGAGAGGAATTCTCCACCCCAAAGGCACAGAAGAGGAAGGTCGTGTATCGCCCTTCGCCTTCAGGCCAGCTGAAGGCTGACACTGAGGTGTTATGGAAGGAGGTTTCACGTTCGTCGGGGAAGGCCCAGAAGGTGCCTAAAAGAAGCTTCAAGAGCGAGCCTATGCTTCCCACACCACAGCCTGATAGAGGAACTCCAGATTCTCTTCCAGATTCTGGTTCCACTGATGAGTATCGCGCATTACGGCGGAAGTACCTGCTGCTGGAGGAAGAAAGCTTCTCGCTGGACAAAGAATTGAGCATGGCAGAAGAGGAAGTTAAGACTCTCGAGAATGAGAAGTTCGCACTGCTGGATCAGCTTGTTGTCTTGGAAGGCCTTATGGACCCTTTGCAGCTGCAACCACAAGGAAGGAGATGAGAATTGAGACATCTCCTTCTCAGTGGCTGTTTGTTCATAGTCTAATAGACTAATATAACAGTCTTTAGTTGTTTCTAGATGTAAACAATCGCAATGGAAGGGCAAAAACCTATGCTGTCAGGTACTATGGAGATTTCGCTATGTTGCATTGATGTTTTTAGGCGTGACAGCATGTTGATTGCTGAAGTATTGATCAACTTTTATTAATTGTAAGATGAGAAGTATGATGAGTTTTGTAATTGATATTTGATGGTGAAGAGCAATGCATATGAAGCTTGCGGCGAGTTAAATGTAACAGAAGCTACTTGAACTTGAACTTGCAAGAATAATAGAAAACAAGAGTGATGCACTGCAATTGCTCTGGAGAAATTTGTGTGATGCTTGTCTCCAGAAAGAAATGTATATAGTCATGCATTAAGACATTTCATGTGATTTGAGAAACCAAGACCATTCATATGAAATTTTTCTGTCACTGGCACTGATTTAGAAAATAAAAATTGACCTGGGTGAGGTTTTCTCAAACTTGAGCTGTCCATTTTGGAATCAAACTGATGGAATGAAGTTTTCACACAGACTGATTTATCTCTTCATATTCACAATGTTTGAGAAAACTAATAACCTAAGTTTATTGGGGATTTGGGAGTATGTGCTGGTCATCGAATCAGGCCTTCATCAACCAGTTGAGCTTTTATCACCAATGGACCTAATCTATCTAAGTTGTGTCTTGACCTTGTTTGTTTCATGGCCTCAACATGGCTCGTCTTACACGTGAACTAGACAGACTTGGCATTCTTCCACACTCCAAATGGATAGCCTAGCTTCAAGCAGAAGCTCGCATGGCTTCAAAAGATGGATGACACAAACCAAAAAACTCCAGTCTGATGCATGCCTCACATATATTTCTCAAAGACATGACATACTTGGGCTTGGGCCCCATGGATACTCCGAGCCCAAAATTATTCGGCCTTCGAGGAGCACCAGAACTGAAGCCCACTTCTATTATTCTACTCCTTGTCTCTTTAAAACCCGACCCACTAGCCGCATCCGCTCCCCAACGGTTCAATCCCCCTCAAATTTGAATTCCCCCGCACCTCCCCTTCTCTCACTACACATCGCATGGCGGCGGCGACGGCGGCGGCACCGGCAGTGGCGGCCGAAGAGCTGGTGGTTCTGGATGAGGAGACGCTGATGCTGGCGGCCGGCAATGCCGCTGCGGCTCCTGCGGCGGGCTGTGAGTGGGAAACGTTCAAGGAGAACGTGCGGCCGCTGAAGCGCGGCCGCAACGTGAGCCTCCTCAACCGCGCCCTCAAGGCCCAGGCCAACCCCGCCCAGCGCGCCGCCCTCCTCGCCGACCGGAGGCACGGCACTCAGCTCCCGTCCTTTTCTTGGTTCTTGGTTTGGTTTTTGTTTCTTTTCGGTTCTTGATTTGGGACGAGTATCTGAAGTTCTTGTTCTCGCGTTTGCTATTCGATGGATGGATCAGGAGGATGATCGAGGCGATCGACGAGTACCGCGGCGAAGATCCGCTCCAACCGTGGTTGGAGTAAGCTTTTCTTGATCTTTTTCTCCATCATTTCTTGGTTCTTAGATGTTTGAGTGACTGAGTCGAAAGATTTTGTCTTTTCATGGCATTGTTAAATATTGTTGTTTGCTTGGTGCTCTTAGCTGAATTGAAGCTTCATCTGTGTGCAGCTGCATCAAATGGGTTCAGGAATCGTTCCCTACCGGTGGGGAATTCTCGGGGCTGGTGGTGATCTACGAGCAGTGCGTGCGGACCTTCTGGCACAACGAGCGCTACAAGGACGATCTCCGGTATCTAAAAGTGTGGTTGGAATATGTGAGTTACTGATCTAGCTGATCTATTTGGATCTTCTTGGAAATGTTTGTTTTTGACTTCCAATTTGGTTTGCAGGCAGGAAACTGTGCTGATGCTGAGGTGATCTTTAGGTTCCTGGAAGCCAACCAGATTGGTCAGGGCCATGCTATCTACTACTCGTCGTATGCGTCACTAATGGAGTCCAAGAACAAGTTAAAGAAAGCCAATGAGATTTTTACCCTTGGTTTAGCTAGGTGAGATTCCTATGAGCCCATTCATGCTTGTAAGTTGCAAGATAACACAAAGTAAGCAATAACTGGATGCACAAACTGATCGGATCGGGATCATGGTGGGACAGGCACACAGTGTGTGCATAGAACAAAGATCAGGAAGCTAACATTAAATTAGGATATTTATATAATTTTGTTAGATACAAATGATGATCTTGATCTTGCACCTGCCTACCTAGATAGTAGAAAAATGTGATAGGGTGGTTACTAATAATCATCAGACAATGATAGCAGAAAACATAATGATTTTTCCTTTTAAAATGTACAACTTTGTTGTATTAAATATATAACTCAAAAGTCAAAACTTAAAAGTGTACTACTTTGTTGTATTAAATTTATAACTGAAAACTTAAAATGTGAGATTTTGTTATGCTAGATGCACAGCTCAAAGACTGCTTGTACTGTGAGAGCTATACTTTACAAGCAGCATGGGTTTCTTTTAAAAAATACAAGCCTTGCGGCCACCTAAATAGAAACTGGAATAGGCTGAACCAGTCATGCTGTGATCTTATGTGCCATAGTTTTAGATAATAAGAACATTCCTGTACTGTCAGCTCTGCTCTTAGGTTAGTTATGAATTGGTTTTTAAACTTGATTCATACATAAAAGAGGGTAAATTTTCTTATCTTCATGTTCCATTTTTGTGTTAGAAAAGCGAAGCCTGTGGAGAAGTTGGAAACTGCATACAGAGCATTTGTCCGAAGATCAACCCAAAAGAAGGAACTGAGTGAGGTACATTATTTGAACGACGGCTGTGTTTATTTTTTAGTATAGCCTCTGCTGACTGCATTTGACGATTGTTCTTCTGTAATAATAGGATGATGCTACAAATAATGACCAGCAAGTCCGTAGCTTCGGGACAGTATTGAACCGAGAAGCTAGTAAGTTAATTGTGTGTTACCTTGAAGTTTGATCTAACCAAAACTGAACTAGTTGCAAACTAATATTGACTCTGATGTGTTAGGAAGTCAGCAGGCAGAAAACTCCTACCTGGCTAAACATAGGGTAAAACTACAGAGGTGAGTACTGTCTCATTGATGTAAAGCATTTCCTACCTGGAGGTTTTGACCGGCATCAATACCTTTGCACATTTGCAGAGTTGACAAGCCACTCTCGGTTTACAAAGATGAAAACTCTGAACCAAGTCAGATCCTAGACAGAACCAAGAACACCGATAAGGTCTGGAACACCCTCGGAACACAATCAGATAGGAACAAAGAAAATAAGATGATACCTGCTAAATGGACAACATATAAGGTATAGTGTAAAGCTACTACCTACTAGAACTCTTCGGGCTAGTCCTTGTGAGACTTATTTTCTGTCAGGTATTAGTAACTTTTGTGTTGAACAGATTCCACAGAAGGTAGGAGGAGCTAGAGCAGCAGGTCGGTCGACTCAAGGCAGCTGTATTGAGGTCTTTGTCGAAGAAGAATGTGCTGAGTATGTCATATGAATCCTGAAGTTCTTGATTTGTTGATGTGCTTTCCTACAGCAGGCAATTCAGAAGAGTTCTTTAACAAAACATTGAGATCGCCTAACCATATACTTTTGCTTGTTTTATAGAAAACCATCTCCCCAGGTACCAAAGAGTCCAAAACCTTCAGTTCTGAAACTTAGGCAAGCAACAAGCAAGAACCTAAAGAAGTAAGAATAGCCAGCCATCTTCTGCTATCTTTTTTTTTTTTAAGCTGTCTTAACCATTACTATTATCTTTGAACAGGGAAACTGAATTGCTGAAGGAGAATCCATTGCGCAACTTCCCTCTAAGCAGCCTCAGATAATCTGTATTATCTGATTGGAAAATTAGCTGCAAGACACTGCTAAAATATGATACTACTATAGGATACTAAACGTGAGATTGACACGTGAATCCAGAGTTCCCATGTTAATGAAACATTAGCTGCTAGCCTATTTGATTCATGTTCTGTTTTTCCTATTTATTTGTCGTCTGAATGTTGTGCTTGTATGTCCAAATAAGCTTTAGTCTCTAAAGCTTGTACATTAATCTGAGTAAATTTCCTCATTGAGGATCGAACAAACCAACCTTGTACTCATGTTTCTCAAATGCAGCATCCACTGCTTTGATTGTGTTTTCATTACTAGTAGCTTTGCTGAGTACTCTCTGTTTTTGTAGTCTAAGGGTATATTTGACATAGTTTAAACCTTTTTAATAAATCAGTTTATTAGTTTTGAGCTTGATAGCCCATTAAAGACACAAACCCTGAGAAAACAATCAAATTAAGTTTATTAAACGTTGAAGAGCCCCTAGTCTAACTCATACACTCTCAAATTAAAACTCAACTAAACACACTAAATCTACACAACAAAATAAAATGGAGCTAACTTACGATGAGAAAACGCCTAATATACATCTGGCATTTTGGGGCCATTTTGAAGAGTTTGTTTTTTTTCCTCACAGTTTTCTTGTGGCTACATAATGAGATTCTCCAAATAATTTAAGGCTTCATACAAATCTCTTGTTTAGCTCTAACTTCAACTTATAAATCTATAATCCCAAATTAAAATTCAGCCAAACATGATCTGAATCTACATGATAAAATAAATTTGGACTAAATCAGCAAATGAGAACATGCCTGATATACATTTGACATTTTCAGGTAATTATGAACAGTTTGGTTTTTATTAACATCTCTATTTTTTCTGAAGCATGAGATTCTCCAAATAATTTGCAAGATCTAGAGCTTCGAAGCCAACAAAAACGTGACTGAAAACTGACATGCAAGTGGACACTTTACAGCAGGGGATGAGCTATTTTATTCATGACGGCACATTGCCACTATAAATCTATTCATCATATAATAATTTCAAATGATATTTGAAACACTATATTAATTATAGTCCTACATAAAAAATATTCAAAATTTTCATATTAATCATAGAAAAAAAATCATTAGAAATTTTCATATTAATCAGTAAAAAAAAGATCTATCCATTCATTGTATTTATAACATATAGATTTATCATCTGAAAAATTATATTTAAAACTAACATATATCTGTTATGATAAAAATTTATGTGAAAAATCATATATAAAATCATCTCTATTTTTATTATTGTATTAAAATATGATAATTTTATAAAATATAAATAAAATTATAAATCATACGAAGACTAAATATATAATTGCACAAGTGCACAAGTGTTTGGCATTATTCTAATGCTAAAACTTGATAAAAGCTCGCCTGGGTCCAATCATTTGGCCACCACAAGGCGAAATGTTGCCATTTCGACCTCATTTTGGGAAGGATCTTGACACGACACGAGAGAGCGGACAACTTCAGGTATTTTGGCTCCATATTATTAACACTCCAAGATTTGCGTGTCCCCACCTGCATCATTTGAGTCTCACCCTGTCGATTTCGGCAATTAGATCCGACATCTTTCATTGTAGAGATGGGAGGGAATAATGTTAAATCTCTGTGTTTTAAATATTTGAACAAAAACTTGTGCTTGAGCTTAGTGTTTTGTATACCCTCTTGTGTTAGAATTAACAATGTGCAAAACTACGTAGAACTAACACACAGATTTCGAACAAGTTCAGTCAACAACTCTATCTGTAAATAGAGTATATGGAATGTTCATATGATGGTGGTATATAGAACAAGTCAGGTGTTCTGTCGAAAACCAATCGATTGACAAGTAAGGTGTACCTACTAGTATTAGAGGTGATTGTGTGCTAATTTAAAAAAATTTAAACTAATTGATTAAACAAAATTGAATAAATACAAGACAAAAACAAAAAAAATAATATTTGGCAGGGAAGCTGAGCATAATCAATCGATTTCTGCTCTCTACCATAACCTATCAATTTCTGGTCTCTCCCAATTGTATCTAAAAACCACTTTATTTTCAAAGAAGCCCAACATGGTACATATAGAACACCCTAGGACACCAATTTGGATTCAGCATTCTAAACATAAGTCATAATTTATTGGATACCCAAGCAAGAGAAGCACAATTATAAATTCTGGAACAATCTTAGCCAAGAAAGATCCATTCTACACAATGTGACGAGTGATGAGTAGTATCTTATCCTAGTGATAATGTTCTAAAATGGTGGCCACATTGGCCCACAGTTTATGTTTTTTTT
Organism: Pharus latifolius; assembly: GCA_019359835.1. Taxonomy (NCBI): domain Eukaryota; kingdom Viridiplantae; phylum Streptophyta; class Magnoliopsida; order Poales; family Poaceae; genus Pharus; species Pharus latifolius. The sequence continues at coordinate 6,793,968 of CM033320.1, forward strand.
TTTTGCTTGCTTCACGCATGGATTAATACATTACCTGACATAGTGACCGTACACTAGCCATGGCCACATAGCCTCAGGCTTGTATATTCTCGTTTTCGTGTCTTGTATATTTCTTTTTTATGATTTATAGTTTAACTTAAATCTATAAATCATCTTAAACATATAATTCAATAAGTCAAAAAAATAGACTTATTAAATTTATTTGAGAATTCTAAATCAAACAATCTTCAAAAAATAAGTCTCAAATTTAAATCCTTTTAGTTTAAATTTAACTTATCTGAGAAGTTAGGACCAGATAAGTCAAACCAAATACACTCATATTATTCTTTATAATCTATATAAATAATATGTTCTATATATTATAAATAGAGACACATTTCGGACCAACTGGTGAGGACACTTTGTAAGTGGCACTCTTGCTATATAAGCACTCGTACAGCCCCAGCCATATCCACAGCACTGCACTAAACTGCTAACCACTTGCTGTGGTACTCATCAGGTGCTTCTTGTTGTCGTTGTGGTCACAATAACAAATGATCAATCAGGCGACCAGTTGCAAGTCCGGCCGGCGGCGCCGGTTGCGCGGCGTCCGGCTAGCCTCGCTTCTCCGGCTGCGCGTCCGGCTGTTCGGCCTCGCCGGCCTGCTTGTCAGGTGTCTGGAGGAGCTCAAGTGCCGTCCTAGGAGGTGGTCGCCGGCGAGAGCGAGTAAGCCGAGTCACGGCGGGCGGTGTCGCCGGCCAAGGCCGGTGGAGCGGGAGAGTTCTTTCTACTCCGACGCCATTGCTGATTGCTTGGAGTTCATCAAGAGATCCTACCTGCCTGAGAAGGATGATACAAGGATTGTTGGTTAGATATTAGTTACTACTCTTGACTCTTGTGTGTGAAGTTATTTTTGTCTCATTGGATCCACTCTGTGTAAATCTTTAGTTTTTGTTAATGTTCTTCAATGAAGAATGAACAAATTCATGTTGGGAGTGAAGTTATTTTTGTCTCATTGGATCCATATTTTCTGTCTTTAAGATCGAAAGACATATTTTTCTCTTCATTTAGATCTATTAAATTAAAAATTGATAAAAATGAGATAGAGAATACAGATCCGTTCTATTTAATGTGGTCTTAGAGATGTGTTATAAGAGTGGGGGTGGGGGACAAGTGATGTGTTGTTGATTGGAATGTCATGACCATGGGCATTGAGAGGTCATTTTCTTAGTCACATGTGTTCATGGCTTGGAGGGCGGAAGTTTTCAACTAAGAATTAGGTGAGCTTGAAGTCAGTGATGATGACTTCCAAGTATCCAGGCTTTGTTTTCTTACAAAAGTGGGCCCTTACATGGTACAAACAAATTAGGGTGAGGACTGCCTGTGTTATACATTAGAAGAACTGCCCCTTTTTGTTTCTTTTCACTAGTATATTTTTCCAAGTAAAAAAAACGTATTACATTTTTTATGATTTTATCCTCCTTAAACTTGTGTAGACTGAGCCTTCTACCTTGGGCAAACATAAATGTACAGGTTTATTACTGGCCATTTAATAACGACAATCAAACTATTAAGAATACCTCCTTAATCAAAAGTTCCCATATTATCATTCCTACACTTCCCTCCCCTCCTCCCATGCTCCTGCCACACCAAGTTACCAACGGCCGACGGCCGTAGGCCCCTGCATCACATACGCAGTTGCGCTCCGCTCTTGGCTCTTGCTCACTGCGTTGTGCCCTGTCAGCACAAGTGTAAAGCTCTGGTATACCGCAAATTTCCATTATAAAAACGGCCGACCTAGAGCGAACGGTCACAAGATAATACTCTTTCCGTCGCAAAATATAAAATATGAGTTTGGCGACTATACTGATAAGAGACTTATCAGTTCAAAAGAACGAGGAGGAAAGATCATTAAACTGTTCTTACTCATTAGTATCTTAAAAATGAGATAAAAATGAGAAATTGATCATAAATAATATAAAAGGTGAGAAAAAAAAGTAAATAGGAAATATATCAATAAATTTACATGTAAACTTTATATTTGCAAAAATAAAAGACTCAAGAAATTATGCACATCATATTTTGAAACAAAGGAGTACGAGCATAGCACACTTGTCACTTGCTATGCAAAGATAGACGGATAGAGTTTAGTACAGCCCAGTAATACCATGCGACATCAAATTTTCACTACATTATTCACCCATGTCGACGAACGGAAAAGAATGAAAATTACATGTTGATTGCACTGTAGATACAAGAATAATAATTTCAAAACAGCAAAATGATGAAAGAAAAAGATTAACAGCACCTCTTAGCTGTGGTTTTGTCTCAAAAAAGAAAAACACTATACAAGGCAATTATAAGTTATAACACGATGATATGGGCTACATACCAAAAATTTCTGTAGCATATAAGCAAACCTATTATCTAGTGAACTTCAGATCCATTGATGCCGCGGACAGTAGAATCTGAATTAGAATTGTTCCAGGCCAATGAAATTGACAAGTATTAGGTTCAAAAAGGACTTTTAAGTCGAAATGACTAATCGTAAAATTCAGCTGCTTTCTAGGTGTGGATTATAACCCACCAGTTGGAATGGAATGTCAGGAAAAATGGCAAATGCTCCTCAGAAGGCTTCCCCAGGCATCTGGGTTGATGTTACACAATGCTGCAACATAAGACAGAAACAGATCAATATACTGCTTAAATTGAAATTTGAACATATAATTGCCAAGAACAAGGAAGATATTTCACCTTAAACTCCAGGGTTCTGAAGGAACAGCTCTTAAGCATTTGCACTAGTGTCAGGCTGTATTTTTTTTGCCCTGATGTAACCACCGTTGATTAAGCTACTTTATCAAAATGGAGTGACAAAATTGTACAATTGTTGAAGAAATAATATGATACTATACTGATATTATGGGGCCTATTGATGATTGAAAGATATCATACAGCACAAGTTGAACTTCTCCAGAGCTATGCTCACAGCGAATAAGATTAGCTAACAAAGGGAAAAAGCAGGGCAAATTTCTTCTAAAGCAATCCCTCTCTAAGCCACCCAATAACCGCATGACCTGAAGGACCAATGAAGTTCTAGCAGACAGTTCCTCTTTCTTAGCAGAACCCAGTGGCAGCACCCAGTGCAAAGCTGGATCCCTATGCGAAGCTTCATTAGATGGTTCGTGCCCCGCACAGTTAAGATATATCCGGAGTATTTTCTCACAAACGAACACTATTCGTGACTCTATGTTCATTTCTTCTGACAAGGATGGGTTCTCACAAATTAAAGCTTTTAGAAGCTTGAGGTAGCTCTCGTAAGACTCATTCTCAAAATGGATAACTGCTGGCTCAGATACCTCCAAAAGCGAACACACTTTGTGGAATTTCATCTGCAAGGCAGATTCAGCGCTCATTTCACTTGCATGTGACGCAGCGCTTGATAGCATCTCCAAAATAATGCTCACATGCTCAGCAGAAAAAGATCTACTATGTGCCTCATACAATTTGACAGTGCCCTGCATTAAAGCCAGAAAATGGTAAGTATAATTGTTATAATAGTTGGCATGTCCAAAAAGACAGTCAAGTTTCTCTTTTCTTTTTTTATTATTATCTAGCAACACAAACCAGAGAATAACTAACTCTGCAATGTCAGGTCATTAAAACACATAAGAATTATTCCCATATCACGAAGTAGGTCAGGCAAAACAATGGGATCCCAAAATAAATGAAATTAATAAAAAGCTTTAGGTACCTGAACAACTAGGAGCTGCAGAGCCATATGATTCTTCATTTTTACAAGAGCATAAGATGCTGTCTCCATATTAGCTTCCTCTTCGTCATAATTATAAATTTCATGATCTGAATATTGCTCGGCTTCAGAATAAAATTCAGTTCTATCAGGAATTTCAATATCTTGCATCATCCTAACTATTTTATCAAACACAACAAGCGTATGTGCTGCTGATTCTTTGAAACACAACAGGATCTCCTTCCATTCCTCCTTGGAGAATTTGCTTGCAAGACCTTCTGTCAAATGCTGAAAAGCAGATATACCTGTGGTAGCAGAATGTTTATAAGGACTTCTGACTAAATTTGTAACAACAGAAACAACTCTAGTGAGTTCTGGCCGCATCACATCAAAAAAGGTAACATACAAATCCACTAAACATTTCACTGCCACTGTTTTAGTTTCAGAATTCCAAGAATCATCCTCAGTGCTATCTACACTTGAAATATGGCCATTGGGTGTAGAGCTTTCACTGCTAAATAGAGGGTAAATAACAGATTCGAAGATATTAGTCCAGAAGGACTGTGAGAAGAGTTGTCCATGATCCTTCAAAATGTCAAAGAGTACTTCTAGTGCACCTTTCCTGATAGTTGGCCTTGAGTCATTTGTCAATTTGGCTAGACCTTAAAAAGCAAAAGTTCAAAAGAGAATTATGTTAGAAATGTGTTGCATTTCCAAATTTCTTCCGACTAGACAATCCACACAGCATTTAATTTTGTGAAAGAAAAGATATTATACCAGCGAGCAAAGGAACCCAGAAGTAGACATGATCATCCTTATGCACTGTGGCATTTCCATCTGAAGAATCTATATTCTTTGGTTGGTGATCAGTATCCTTATCTTGACAAACAAATCCTTCCTCGGAAAGTTTGACAGCACAGAACCGGAGAAATGCAATAGCATTGAGACTAGCATCACTGCTAAATTTACTACTTGTGAATGTAATAAGACATTTAACACAATCAGTAAATGTTGTGGTTTCTGTCTCAGTTATGTATGGAAAATAGTCCCGAACAATTTTTTCCATTGTCTCAAATGCCAATAGAACAATACTTTTTCGATCATCAGCAGCGGCGGCAGTAAAAACCTGTAAGTTGATGAACTATTGTAACTATAAAATGGTATAAGTTATTCTAGCTTGGTTTCTTCAGATCAGATTAATGTAGCACCTGCATGAGCTTACACCAAGATAATCTGAATAAGCTAAAAATAATCATAGAAAGTCATACATACCATAAACACACTTTTCCATCCAGATTTTATATTGTTAACCCGACTCAAAACCATTTGTGAGACACATCGAACTATCAACTCTCGTACTTCTGAAGCACTGCTCTTCTGCATAACAATCACAAAAGGACGAAGGAATTCATTCTGGAAATTGTAATTTGCCAGTTCCTCTCTTTCCAGAAACTTCATGGCCAGCTGCCTCAAAGAGTCCATAACAAATATTGCAACAGAAAGATTTTCCGACAATCCAACAGACACAAAAAAGTCTGACAAAACTTTCCAAATACGAGACCACACCAAACGTATGCGGTTCATATTGTAATGCCTGCACAAAGGAAGTTCTGAATTAGATCTCTTCAAAAAAAATGAGACCATAACTGTTGTTTGCTATAAATAATTGAAATTCCTACTGTAGGTTCTTAGATTAGCTCTCAAAAAAAGTTCTTACGCAATCTCTACTATCTTTGTAAGGCAGAAGATACGAGGATCTGTAGGAGACTGCAACTCTGTCATTGACACCTTGCAAAGAGCTTTCACAAAAGCAACAATAGCATCACTATTTAATCTTTGGCTATGAGCAAATATATGATTTAACTCAAAAATGCCAATCTGGTCCAACAAATTTATGTTTGATATGAAATTATTGATCTGTTCAGAGGTAACTAGTGGGGAAGCATTGTTTTTAGCTGCTGTGCTGTCATAAGAACCTCCTCTAACGGCAGCCATAACAGCTGGATTCTGAAGAGCATTGGTTCTCTTTGAGGATGGAACAGTACTTGATTTCTGTGTTTTTTCTTCACTTTCAACCAGAGGTACTGTTAAAAATGAAGCATCAGTGGGTGCCCCCTCTCCTAGCAGATGTAAATGCTCAAACCGTGATAGGCATGTGAGTACATGCTCCCAAGCTTCCTGCAAATAATCACCATCTTCGATTGCAATGGATATTATAGCCTGTTGACAGACAAATATACAATAAGAATAACATAACTTGTTATGAAATGGTGAATTATTAGAAAAAACATTATTATCCAAAAACACTTTGGATGGTTCAAACTTCTAAGCATTGAGGTATAAAAGGGAAAATTTTGTCTGCACCACTCAAAAAATGCATATTTTTATTTCTACTACCAAAAAAACCAATCTTTCTTTTTTACCATTGTCACGTTAAATTCTATTTTGTTTTTATCATCGTCATCAATGAACATAATTTAAAGATTAGAACATGAAAATTATGGAAACCACATACAGTGGACTGAAGAACCATAAATAATAAGCCTTTGCAAGAGACATACCAGAACATATATTCCTAGATATTGTAGAATTTGAGATGTATTTCATTATAAACTGTTTAATCATGAGAAGCATTCTTTGCAACGTGGACCAAGAAAGAAAAACTAATTTTGGCCTTCCTACCTTCACAGCATCCACATTCTTTTGTTTCATGTCAGCAGCACAATGGAGGTATGTAAATTTAGCTACAGATGTCACAAAGGCATCTCTCTGCGTCTGCATACACATTACAGATGTGACGTGCACTGCAGATCTGAAGCCTTGCAAACACTGTGATGTGGCAGCCTTATCATCACTTTGGTCAAGTGTCACACTGAATGCGGCCATCATTGGGGCCCAACAAACCTCCATCATGAATCTTAAAATGGTTGTATCAGCAATGGCATAAAATACAGACCTGCATCAGCCACAAGCTTGAGTTCACTAAAAATAATCAACAAAAGCGAAGTTATTCTATCCAAGTTATGTTTAACTTACTCTGATTTTCCACTCTTTGCTTTAAATTTCTCTTGTATGTGCTTAATGAGCAAGTCATTTGCTCCTAGTGCCTTGTCTTCCGCCTGTTTCCAGTTGACAAAGTTGATGATATTGTCTAAGCCTAAAAGTTTACTTATGCTATTAGGTTGCTTGTTTTGTGGAACTGAGGAATCAGCACTCATTTTGATTTCATTTTTGATGATTTGGTCATACAGTGTACTCAGATAAGCTTCGGGTAAATCCTTCCCATCATCAATTCCTCGGTTATTTCGAATGAAGTCGGACTTAGACATCTGCACAAGGAAATTTCAGAAATGAATGAACCTTCTGTTAACAATAGAAAGGCAAATCATCACTGACTTACCTTATCCTTGACCATCGTATTGTGAGCATCAGTGTTGAGCATGATTACAGAATATGCAAGCACATATGCAGTATCTGCACTGCTAAAAGAATTTGGATTGCATTTGCAGTAGCGTTCAGCAAACTTTTCCATGATCCGATCAATTTTCTGTGCTTCCCCTGGCAACCTGAAACCTCGCAAGTAAAACCTAATGGCTTCGCCAAAGTCCATTCCTTCGAAGTTTAGTGCATCGACATATGCATGCATAACTTTTAGAGGGAAGTCATCTCTTTCACCCAAATAGTCGCCAATCATTGTCGCATTTAAACCAGCAGTGTTTCTCAAGAAAGAAGCCACGTCTTCTGGGGAATGGCCCATTTTCTTGGTGTGGATGAGAAAATCAATACCCTTGGAAGGTTTTCTGTTAAACAACGCAATTCCTTTCTGCAAGAAGAAAATTTATACCACAATAATCCAAAATGTTAAGCCCTCTAAAAAAACAACACAGTTTAACAAACAGAGAAAATCTAAACCATGTAAGCAAATATTTATACACCTGGAGTTCTATTTTATAAGCACGACGTTGCTCAAGTGAAGAAGCACCAGATACATCAGGACTACCAGAATCAGATTGCAGTTCATAATCAATTCCACTCCCTTCATCTCCAGTAAGAATATGGGAATTGTCAATTGAATTTAAACTAGTATCGGAACTTTTGGGTGAAAATTCACCAATTCTCAACTGTTGGTCCATCCATAAACCCATTGACTTAATTATAGTTGCAAGACACTTGACTGACTCAATCCGAAATGTTTGGTCTTGAGCTGTGGTTAATGTTGTTGTCGATCCAGGAGGGACACCTAAAGCAGTCTTTAAAAGTCCATTGACAATCCTGCAAAGATCTGCTGGAATTAAAAGTGCTTTAATATACATCAAAAGAGAGAGAACTATAATTTCTACAATAGAACTGTGCTCCGCATAAAGTGTTTCACTATATTTGACTTTTAAGTGCCTCCACAGAATTACATACCACCAGCTACCACTTTACTAGTTTGCAAATGGAACCTATTCATCAAGAACACTAACATACCTTTCAAAAATATTTGGTGCGTCAACATCACAATCGTAGTTGACAAAGGTATCAATAATAACCTGAGGTTCTTTACAGATCTTCTCCAACAAGTTTAGAACTGTCATTTTCTGCAAAAAGCTAGGCTGATGGACATTTTCAAGAACCCTTAGAACAAGCATAGGGAAAAATATTCCAATTTCCTCTTTCAACCCAGATCTAAACCTTGACAGCAAGCCCACAAAAATGGAGCACAGAAGCTGGAAAATACTCATCGCTGACAAGGCACTGTTCTTCAACAAGGATAAACAAAGATACTGCTTGATTGCCCCGAGGTACCTGCATCAAAAGCAAAACTTTCAATATTAGAGTTTTTTTTTTCTGTTGAGACAACAATAAATTGAATGTTCCTTTATGAAATAACCTAAAAACTCTCTTAGAAACTATAAGCCATTGGTAAGTATATATTAGCAAGAACTTCACTCAACAACTGAGCACACTTACATCTTTACCAGTTCTTGTGGCAGTTTGTGAACATTAATAGGAAATAGATAATATCAAGCTTTATATCGATAGCAGTAGTATGAATTCTAGTCAATTTAAGTAAACTGGCATTTACTCCACCTTCCCCTCCTGAGCATCAGTACACATCTGCAGCCCATGCAGTACTAACCTTTTTTTTTTTTTTTTTGGCTTGTTCAATGTCCTGCTGACTTGTTGTTTCTTTCTTTTGTTTGGTCTTTTAGTGAAAAGACTGCCACAGATTTAGACTAGCATCAGGATATCATTTGACCGTCCTAGAAAATTCGTTGATAGCTAGCTGATGGCAATATCGGTAATGCACAATACAGATGCACTGGTTTCTGACAAATAATTACTATTATCTTTACCATTACTACTGTTTTGCTTAGTTTTACATTTCAACAGTTCTCATTCAAGCTATAAAATGAGATTGGGCTGAACCCCCAAAAGTTATAACCTTTTACTTGTTCATCATCTAGGATATAAAGTCATGCAAATAATGTGTCAACTGCCATCAAATTCGCATCATCACTTCCTTCCCACGCCATGATCTCCTTCCGTTAACCCAATACATGTCAACAAACCATGCCAAACACGTTGAGACAGCTGAGCAGACAAACTGAGGCTGATCTAGATCAAGACATAATACATTAACTAGAAGAAAAGCATGTATCTGAAGAAAAACAAGATCGCTGTCCTTTTGAACAACTACAAGAGTGTGCCTAATAGAGCATTTTATGGCAATCATGAAGGTTTCTCATCCATTTCTACATTGTTCATTTCATACCTTCCTTCCCGCTGTCAATAAGTCATCTGCATACTTCTAATTCACTGCAACAATAGTATCCATATAGAAAGACAATGCAATAGGTTGAAATGCATATAAACAAATCTAGCTATCAGATCATACTTTTCATTTGTCTTCCAGAACGGCCCAGCATTGTCGACGACCATCTTAAGCAACTCGAGCGACAACACCTTCCCCCGCAGCAGCACCTGGTCCTCAGGGTTCTCGGGTGTTGAGAACTTCATCGACAGTTTGCACAAGTTCTTGAACAGCGAAAGACCATCCTCCCTAATCTTGCTCATCCCGTCATCCTCCTTCCCATCCTCCTCGGCCATTACGGGAGGGCCTGCCTCGGGCACATCACTCCCTTCCATCGCCTCATTTATAAACCCCTGAGCCGCCTGCACAATGCTGGAGTCGTTCAGGCTGCGGTCGGACAGGTCCAACATGTCGGCGATCGACACCGTCCGCACGCGCACGTCCATCGAGTCCGCCTCCACTCGTGCAAACACGATCACCAGAACCTGCGCGAGCGCCAGCTTCGCGCAGAGCTGGTTCCCGCCATTGCTGCTGCCAAGGTATATATTGTAGCAGGTCTTCACCATTTGCCCGAGTCCCTCGCCGCGGATGGCGATGCAAGGGCAGCGCGCGGCGGCGACGAGCACGCGGAGCGTGGCGAGCTCCATGGCGTCATCTCCGAGACCGCTGCAGGACAGGACGGCAGCGAAGAGCTTGGAGGCAGGGGAGTCGTCGGCGCCGAGGTCACCACGAAGGAGGCGGTGGTAGAGCAGCTTCGCGACGCAATCGAGGGCGGGCTCGGCAACCTTGGGAGACGCGGCGTCGAGGGCGAGGAGGAGCGCCTGGAGGGATGCGTCAACGGCAGATGGCGCGAGGCCGAGGAGCGGGGAGGGGTGGGGGGAGGTGGGGTCGGGCGCGGGGTAGGGGGCGGCGAGGAGGTCAAGGGCCGACTTGGCGGCGGAGACAAGCGCGGAGTGCTTGCGCCAGGCCGCGTTCTTGATGATCCGGTCGAGAGCCGGGCCGAGAACGCGGCCGGACGGGGACACCCCGCCGAGGGGCGCAGGCGAGGCCGCCATGGCGGCGGGGCAGTGACGATCGGAGAGTTTACCGAGAGGCGGTGGGTGCGGTCATCGGAGATCTGGGCGTGGAAGGAAACGCAAGCGGAAGGGTAGAATGGGGATTTTAAGGAAAGGTTAGGGGCGATGACTTGGACAAAGTGTTTAGAATGGGGTGGGCCATGTTTTTGCATTTTTGCACCTTTATTATTCGTTTTTGTTGTGTTATTCATACATTAATAAATCAGGTTTATGTTATTCTAAAAATTACATCTAAATTACTACAGTATAACCGATATGACTAAATCCTACTAATTATATATTATCTTGTTTATTTGTGATTTATTATTGTATTTTCTATTATTTAGTTCAAACCTCATTTACTGCCTGTAATGTACATTATTTATTTATTTGTTTGTGTATTTTTTATGGATTTGACCAGGTGATACTCTTATGCTTTATGTTATATGTTTAGATGAGTACTTAATTCTTTCTGATCTCCTAAAAAAAATTTCTTTTCAGTTGCGTTAGGTTTGGTTTTCAAATGGGGGAGTATCGACTTGGTAATGACATGGCTGTGTTTTTTTGCTTAAAAAAATATTACTAAATTTTGTTCTTCAAATATATTGAGTTTGGGAACTATAAGCTTGTAGCTTTTTTGTTAGGTTATTTTTTTTTCGGTTGCCATTCACCTGTGAATCCAATATAAATTGGATCAACAGTGATATATCATAAAAAATTAAATTAATTTGATAGTTTAAAACTAGTAATATACACACAATCTACTATTTTTGTGATCAGCATGTATTGCTCCATCAGCCGGAGAACATGGGGAGCATCTACACACCAGCATTATGCACGTAGGCTTTTATAAATATTTAAAAAGCATGGTGTTTGCGCCACATCTTAACATCTTTATTAACAAAACTGTTGCAAATAATTGACACATATTTATTTTAGATTTATAGTGCCAAATACCAAACAAATCAAATCTCAAAGCTCAAAAACAAAAGGAAATTCAACATCTAACTTCGAGACCAAAAGGTCCTCTATCGCTGACAAGGAGAGCTAATATCAAAGTTTCAGAAGAAGCAATGATCAAAATAATTATTTTTATTTGTCTTAAAAATCCTTAATTTTCGTCAAATTTATTGAACTGGAATAAGAGAATACACGGATCTACTTGAGTGGGATGCTTGAAGATAGTGCAACCAGCCATCATGTTTCTAGAATGTTTTCGTGATGAGCATAAAAACAGGAGTTAGTATCTAGTATAAAATAGTACTATGATGCAAACTCATGCAAAAATACCATGAACAATTTTGAAAATATATTGAAGATGAAACATCAATTTGACCAAAGTCAATTTGAAGAAGATGTCAAACTCTATTATCCAATATTTTTTCATTTTTTTTTTCAAATTGTTCACGATTCCTACCCAGTTGTATTTTAGAAAAAATTACGCAAAATCATGTATATTTTGACACCAGTTTTAGAAAACCCAAATTTTATTGTTTTAAAAAATTCAATTTAACTTTTTTTTTTTTTTTTTGGCCAAGTATTCAGTTCAATTTAGTTCAGTTAATTGTCTACCAATTTTATTGATTTTGAAATATTTAGAACACAAGTATCTTTATTATTTATATTGATGTTATCAATTTTTTTTAGTGTTACTTAAGCTCTCTATTTTACTGAACTGTAATATTAAATGAAACTCAATAGTGTATATGCACCTCATCAATGCTACGGAGGTGTGATGTAGATGTCTCATGACTTCTAAATGGAAAACCATAAAAAAGATGGTTAGCCCATTTCAGTTCAGTTTAAATTGAAACATCGTTAAAAGTATTTAAGGTAAATGAAAAACTTTTAAAATCCTGGGAATTTCCGATAATAGTACATATATTTCAAAATCTATGGGTTATGTGTAATTTTCTGTACAGAAATACACTGAGCTAGCCTGGCGCGCTGGACTGGTCCAACATTGGCGCTGGCCCAAATGGCTGATCCTGGACTCAGCCCGGCCCAATTTTTTCTTCCTCCGTGCCGGCGTAGCCACCTCCCGCCGGAGTGAAGCGGCTCCTGTCGATTGATTCGCTAGAGAGAGAGAGTTCTTGTCTTCCTCCTCTACTGGAGTTGGAGGGAGATCCGTTCCGGGTTCCAATAAGTAAACTATTTCTTGGTAATCCTAAACCTTTCTTGATTTATTGGTTGATTTCCTTTTCCCAATCTAATTCCAGTTCGTGAGCAACCGCAGATTAGATTCCATAAAGACAGTTCTTCTTGCGGGCAGTTCATGCTAGGGTTGGATTAGATTAGTTGCAAAGAAGAAGATAGATTTTTGTTTCTTGGAGTGTATCCGCCCCAGGTGGATGGAGTGTGTGGTGCAGGGAATCATCGAGACGCAGGTATATTTTTTTTCTTCATGCGGTGGAGAAAGATAAACATGAGCCTAGAATGTCAAATCAATGTTTTTTTTCTGCTTTGTGGTGGAAAAATTTCAAGTGACCTCAACTTATGTGTGATATATATTGGACTGATCGGGAGCTTCTTGGTTGTTATGTTTGCCGGACGAGAGCCGAGTAACACCATGACTTGAACTTTGTCTCATGATGTGCAATGATAAATATAATGTTCTTTCTACATTATAAGATTTCCAAGTGTTTATATCTTAGTTTGCCATTGTTGTTATCTTAGATGCCGTGTATAGAGTTAATTGAGTTGACTTGAATTCTTATGTTCATTGCTCGTATGTGTATTTGATGAGAACTTTTGCTTAGCCTTTTTGGCCAGACAAGCTGCCTTGATCACCTTAGCTTTGGATGTGATGTTCACAATTTCAGTATTTTTGAGATTAAAAGAATTACACCAGTTATTTAAGATCTTCAATTTGATGCTGTAATTTTCAGGCATTTCTAACTTTCCACCCAAGTTTTACAATGAGGGGTCTTTATGATTATACTTGTGTTAAAAGGCTATGGTTGTGCTTAGGGTTCTCAAAACTGGTGGTAATTAGCCGGTGACCTTTGATTACTGGTTTTCCTAGTGACGGGTGGGAACTACAGTAACTGCCAGTATTAGGGCTATTTTGCTTCTATAGTGCTATTTCAACGAAATGTAGAACATAGGGACTATGTAAGGATAAGAAAACACAAAAAATTAACAAAAAATGAAGCTAACCGGAAATAGAGCTAACCAAACAGTTTCCGGCATCCCGGGATTTTATCTGAAAGCGGTAAATTGAGTCCTGATTGTGCTATCTCTGGTTCACTCAACTGCAGTTCGTTGATGCACCAAATATCACCCAACCCATCCATCAATCCTGGAGCATAGAGGAGAATTAACTCTCCACACTTCAAAAGAGAATTAACTTGCTATATCTTCCCTGAGCATGAATCTGTATCAGAATGAACTTTATGATGGCAATGAATGATCTTAGTTGCTAGAGGATTAACCATAAATCTCCACAACAAATTGTCACTCTTATTGTTTACCCTCTCAACATGAATCACTATACTAAAGAATTAAACAATAATTCACAAGTGATGGATAGATAATGTTGGCTACTATATCTTGAACATATTTCTCCACATTGAGGCTACTACCTCTGCCACCTGGGGTTTTATTTGCTATGTTTGCTCAGCTTGTCAAAATACAATACCCATATTTAATGTACACTTGGAATAACTATCTAATTTTATATTTCAGTCAATATTTTGTGCTCAGAGCATCATTTAATCTTCTTTCAGTTTTTGCTGCTTTTGCTATTAGCATGACTTTTGATTAATCATTGCAATGTGCAGCATGTTGAAGCTCTTGAGGTTCTTCTCCAGGGCCTCACTGGTGTTCCAAAGGAACGTGTTAGGGTTCATGAGCTTTGCCTTAAAAGTGGACCAAACCTAGGTTAGTTTGTCTTTTCTTTGGCTCATGTGCAATCTGTTCTGTGCATTCACATCTTTCAATCCTACAGGAGTTGTCCCCTCGGAGGTTCGGTTGTTGTGTGATTTGGCCCAGCCTACGCCAGCCTGGTATCAGATTGCATTAAGTTGCTGAAATTTTCATTTATGTAATTCTTCAACACTAATCTAGAGTTGTCTAATGATCATGTAGGACCATACGACATGTTGGTGGTGCCTTGAGAGGTACTGGTGCAGAGCAAATCTCAGTTCTTGTGCGGACAATTGTAGAGAGCAAAGCTAGCAACAATGTCTTGCGCTACTTCTATGGTATAGGATACAAGCTAGACCATGAACTTTTGAAGGTGGGTTTTGCATTTCGTTTCCAACGAGGTGCCCAGATTACCGTGACAGTTACTTCTGCTAACAAGATGCCAAAACTCCATGCTACTGATGAAGCTGTGCCAATTACTCCCGGGATACAGTTAGTGGAAATCACAGCTCCAGCCGCTGCTGACAATTATAGTGATGTCGTTTCAGCTGTTACTTCTTTCTGTGAATATCTGGCACCGTAAGTAACTAAGTACCCATTGCTGTAAATTTCGATAGGCATAGTCGATTGGCATGATTGAGGATAACAAACTGTTCTACTTATGCAAACCCCCGTCTTGTTTCAGTAATCTTTACTCATATAAGATTACACACTCTCCACAGGCTGCTCCATCTCTCAAAACCAGGTGTTTCAACTGGAGTTGTCCCAACTGCCGCCGCCGCTGCCGCCTCACTCATGTCAACTGGTGGTGTCAAAACCTTGTAATGTCATTTCCTACACACTAAATTTCTGGTGATGGTTGCAGTACCATGCTGATTTATACAAAATACCTATCTGGTATTATTCCTATTGATTGGTGCCTGCTTAATTTCATCACTTTAGTTTGGCAGCTCCTACATGTTCACAAGGCATGTTAATCCTTCTGTTGGAGGATCTTTCTTGATTCAGTCACTCCTGTGTTTGTTGACCATTTTCATAGTGGTGAAGGAGATAGACGCTCAATGCTATTTCCACACTTTGATGCAATGAGTTCATCCTCTATTTTCTGTTCATATTTAAATATGTCGAAGCAAATTAGAAAATCAAGGTGTAATTGCCCCAAAGATCTGGTTTAGGAGTCGGCGTTTGCAAATAGGAAAGATCGTGCTAGGATGGTTGTGTTTATAATCCATTATAATTTTTATTCCACTTCCAATTGAACAAACATATTTAGTATCTATATGTTGGGTCTCCATGTCCAGTGTATGATAAAAGTTATTATGATCATGATTACGATTCTACATAAAACAATACTGTAAAACTCAAAAATATCTTTTTTTTTTATTTTTCCTACTTAAAATTGTGTTTGATCATGAAATTTTGCAGAGTTATCTATTGTTATCAATTTTTTTTCATATTTGTTTGAACTTGGAAACCAATGAATTATTTTGTTTCCAATGAATTATTTTTATGTATTGCCCAAGCCCACTTCTTTTTTTTAGCATGTAAATTTTAACAACTCCACCTCCACGTAATAAAAAGTTTCAACTTGGTGTGTTCTTTTGTTTGTTTCTTTTTGAAAAAGCCGAGATATTTCAGAATTGTTTTCAAAATATATATTTTTTGAGAACAAGAGCCTTGCGTCGCGTGTTTATCTGGGGACGTCATAATGCCACAACCACGCGGCCACCACGATGAATGAAAGCCGAGTTGGACCTGTAAATGATACATTGAACGAACGGTAAACATCCCGTTGTTTGTGAAATTCCAGGCAACAAATGTCCTCCATGCTGTTTTGTTATGTTAATTACAATAATAAGATTAAATCAGATCATACTGTTTTGGCAGTGAGACAAGTAAATTTACTTACATAGTGTTAGTATCATTCTCGCCATTTTACGTCACATAGCAAGAAAATTACAATAATGAGGCACCTTTAGGTTAAATTCACTCCAGAGCTTGGCTCAGGCGTCCCATTGTCACATAGAATCCACACGAACGAACGAATTAAAGATGTTTGACGACACATTTTGTGAACTCCACTATTCGTAAACTGTGCCTAATCAAGTTACCACGAAAAACACAATAATGATATGTGGGGTTAAAAAATTTTCAGGCCCGTTAGTCAGTAGTGATGTGCACAATTAATATATATGTGTGTGAAGTAATGCGACAGTGACGAACCCCACAAAACACGTAATGTTGTTTTGATGCGCTCACCTCACGTGCCATGTGCACCACACAATAAGTCACCCAACTCTTGGACTGACAGGTGAACTCAAAATTTAAAGGACATGATGACTTATAGTAGATCTTAATTTGAACTGATCTACATGTCAGTATGCGTTGCTATGTAATTTAAAGTAGTCATTGAAGATATTTATTCTGTTGGACTCATATATCAATGACTAAAAAAATTATCATTGTGACAAAAAATTACTATTTTCTAAGAAAAAAATTATTGTTTTGTGGGGGCAAAAAATTGTAAAAAAATCATAGTTTATTTTTGTTGTATTCAAATTATCTAAATTTGATTTTGATAATTTTTTAAATATTAATAATCATATAATACAATATATTATCATATAAATATTTTATACGTAAACTCCACACGAAACACCATCCAAACACCAATATATTAGAATGCTTGAAACTTGAGAAATCACTTTACACATAGACCCGTACGAGAAATCTCTCCTAAAAACTTTTGCATTGAAGTGGTAGATATTTCGAGTGACACTTCATATACCTGACAAAATATTTATTTGAAAAGCCTATCCCATAGTCATGCATTAGACTCATCCTTCTATAACAGAACCATATGGTTCACAAGCTAGAATAAGATTTCAAAGGAAAAAATTTCGTTATATATCACTAAAAAGTGTATTTTATATCTATCATTGCAAAATTAAGTATATCGTATTTATCATTGAAAAATACACTTGTTTTCTTGTATTCACCATAGCTATTAGTTCAATCACTAGTAAATGAAGCTAAGAAAAACTGAGATAAACTGCCAAATTTGCACTCTATGCATGGCCTTAATCTTGACTATATACAAAGAACCAATGAACATCAGGCAACATTTACATATAATCTCATAATTCTCGGTGATGTAAATGCTAGTAACAAGCTAAAAACTAGAAATAATCCCTTTTATGGTGAAACGAAAAGGAAAAAAAATTCATGAACAGAATATCAAGACCACTAACATCCTAAACTAGTAAGGTTAATGCCACCGCATTGCCAAAGAGAGAATTATGCCATCTAACAGGTTAGGATTCGGCCAGTCAGTACTTGGATGAGCAGGAATTTTTATATGCAAATGGAACAGGTCTTTGATGAAGATGAGGGTGAGCAAGAATCCCAAGTCCAAGTTGCATAGCAACATCCCAATGATAAGAAAGACCTGCAAGAGAAGATTAGTGGATATAAATGCGTAAAAGTAGTCTCAAATCACAATTTAAGAGTGAGACGTAACATTATATGACACTAATAAACAGCAAGATCACACAATTTTTTTGCAGTTTTGCTTGTCCAGCAACTTCACATTTGAAAACCAGTGTTTTTAGTTATATGAATCATGATTCATGAACAAAGAAGAGAACAATTTCTGAATGGCTAGGTCAAAATCTTCGGAAAATTAAAAAAAAAATCAAAACTAATATCTCTCTCATTTCTCTTCACGCTTGTGTCGATGGGGGCAGTGAAGATAGCCCCCATTGGCATTAAAAAACCCACAAGCCCTTGGTGTTGGCCTGTTCCCCAAGTGTCTCTGAAACCTACTGATGGTTCTAGTAAACCAAAATCATCAGTTTTTAGCTATTTGGCTGCCTTGAGCTGAGGTTTGAGTACCAAGCATACTCAGCAGTGGCCCCCAGGCAGTCCAGTGGGATGTGGCTATTTATCTCTTGACTCAAAATAGGAGCAGAGCATAGTTTGCATCATCCTTTTTTTTTTAGCTTAGCCCAATTCATTCCTGTTCCAGAAAATCTGCTTGGAATATTACACTAGAGAAAACTATATATAAGTGTGGTAACACCATCAAGAATTTATTATCAGTTCATTACACAAACAATTCTGTACAGAAAAAAAAGGAATTTGACCAGTTCATGTGAGTTTTTGGTGCCTTCTCTCCGTCTTCAGTGACATTCAGAATATATAGAAAAAATGAACTCATGAGTCAAGGGCATACTTGTAAGTTCCATGATGTAGGGCGTCATGATTTCAACTGCTCGAATGGTGCACGTACAAACAACTGCCCATGGAGAGTGACAACTGCTGATGTTTGGTGAGGATCAATGCGCGAAGGCAAACTGATGACCTGCACGGAATATAACATTTTTGTCACTACCAACAATTAATGTAAAAGACCAAACATTGTCTAAAGACAATTCAGATATTCAATTGACCTTCTTGAATGGAGTGACACCCCACGGATTACCCGTCTGCTCAGGCTCACCAGTTATTATCAAACGCCCAGTTGGATCTGACTGAACTTGTACCTGCATCAACAGATGTATAACAATTTGTAAAGTGACCTAAAATACTCAACTTTTGCAACACAAAAGGGCAACATTATGGCATCAAGGAGCATAAAACTTAACCAATGATGCAAACAAAGAGAGAAGCTAATTGGAAGATGGAAGTTACTCACCTCCTCACGCAGAAGACCAGGAACCAAAGCATAGACTTCATAGCAATCTTTCTGCACGAAAACAGAATTTGTTTAACTGTAAGTTTACTGATTTCTCATTCAGAATGAGGCATACCAAACTATCATTGCAACCAGAAAAGAATTATACAGATTCCGTATAGAATCTAGTAATGGTTTCATTCTGGACCTTTGTTTGTTAGCACACATTTGTAAGTTCTAGAGATTCTAACTAGAATTTAATGGAACCAGAAAAGCCAACAGTATATACCAGAGAATGCAAACAAATTAAACTTTAATACGTAGAAATGGGGAACTCACAGTTCTCCGAACATTTATCTTCACCCAGTCAGCAGGAGGGCCAACATCAACAACCATAGCATCACTTCTGCCAAATAGCAAATATTCTCATTCAATCATGACAAATAACATGTTGAAAGATAAGATAAATTGGAAGCAAAAAAGAGAGAGAAAAAAACTCCAGTCAAGAATACATTTGCAAATCTTTCGTTTTACATAAGTTAGGTCATAAATAATTCTAGAGCAATTCAAAGCCAAAATAAACTAAACATGATCTATTCACCCCCTGATATATGCACTCAATGATCATGCACAAAGAAAAGCTCAGAATTGCAGGTAAAAAAGACAAATTGCTTGTCTGATAAAATGGGCATCCCAAAACTAATGAAGTTCTAATAAATAAGCAAGTCAACAGCAACCATACAGGGCGGTACTAGCAAAAGAAGAACATTGCAAGTTCACATATAAGGTCAGAGACAATGAGAGAAACATTCAAAATAAATGCTTAACTGTAGCTTGTCTGACTTAGATGGCATCCTATCATCTTCCCTGGTTGGTGTTCTTTTTCTCTTGGTAGAACCTAGAGAAACATAAAGAATAGTACAAATAATCACATCAAAGGGTAAGAACAAAGTTCCAGAAAGCATACCACTGCCTTTAGCATTTTTATCCTTCTTTAGAACAGATATAGTTCCCTTGTCCTGACAAATGGAAAACTTGCTTAAACAACAGAATATGAAGCACCAAACACCCTTTGACTTGAAAACAATGCATACCTTGATTATTGGATCAGCAATTTCACCATTGCCCAAGAGTCGCTGGGAATGCCAGCCCTGCATGGCACGAGTTGCAGATTCTCTTCTAGCTCTCCCAGAGCCTGATGCATGGCTTCCACCCATCTGCTAATAATCACACACACACCCCTTATGTACACATCCACATCTAGTAACAATTTATATTGGCCTGCTATAGTAACAAAACTGCAACCACATGCTGCTACCGCTAAAAGACTAATCTAGGACAATCAATGTTTGTGGTGCATAAAGCCATTTCTCAGAATTAGTTGCAAAAAGAATTTTTCATTGCAACTGCAGTACTCTCATTTACTTTAGTCAAACTAACCTAAAGAAACAAAGTTGAACCTTGACGGAATCATACCTGACTTTCAGCAGTAATCCGTTCTGTTAGAGTAGATGCAGCAACTTGGAATTCACCTGTTTCAACTTTATGCTTCTCATATTCAAGGAGAGCCTGCAAGAGAAAAAATAAAGAACCTTGTAGGAGACAAAAATCAAAGATCAAACAATATCTGATTTGTGATTATTCTTGACAAAATTAATAAATACAAATATAAAAATGGCAGTGCAGACATTGTTTCCTGTCCCCTCCATGCTGGAAAGCTCTAGTTACAGTAGACATTTCTTCGCAGATTGAATCAATGTAGCTTTTGGAGCTTTGACCATGTTGCCAGCATAGAACAGCTTACTATTGTATCCAATGTCGATTTCTAACTAAATGGATGTGATGAACAGCTTAGTTTGTTCTGATATTTCAACAGAACAATTCAATCTTTCTCTACAAAACGGTGCCAGATTCATTTCTACTCCCCTAGGATCCTGATGATAAAAAAGTTCATTTTTCAACGAATCATTAGTATCAGTGGCAATCAAGGTTGCACATGGATGGCTTCTAGTAGGAGAGGAAGGCAACTGGAGAACAACTAAAATATCAAGCCTAGCAATCATGACCTACTGGAAGTCTAAAACTACCTTCTCGTAGAAGTTTCGAAATGTCCATGAGACAGTTGTGCATGTCCTGCATAAATTATGTGTGGTTACATCACAATAAAGAGATAAAGAAATGTAGGTTTAATTGAAATCAAGCAAATTCAATTTCCAATATTTAACATTGTTGGAGCTCATATTATGTAACATTGTGAAATAGAAGGCTTGCATAAAATAATCTCAAAAAGGAGAGCAGATTCATACTTCGGAGGTCTAAATGACTCCCCGACTTGGCGCCACAGTTTGCACGACGTCACCTGGTGATGCATTTTAAATAGGTAAATAAAGATAACAGAGAAAACACTACTAAACAGCACATAAGTTGGCCAGAAATATTTCAGGTGTAATTTTAACAGCTCAAAGCCATTGAGATAATTTTGACATATTCCCAAGTAATATTATTCTGCTAATAAATTTTCTGAAAAATGATGTATCCATGTTTTTCCAGCAAAGACACCAAAAGGGAACCATTAAGTAATCCATATGCAAAAACATCACTTGCATTTGTTTCCTCAATATTTGTTAATAAAAAGCAAACAATTGAAAGGCATTTTGCAGTCTGATTATAGCTTATATACAACAGAAACACCAAATAAATCCATAAATAAATTATAAGATGCCTCATATGCAGTCAGTAAGGCAGTAAACCAAGTACCTGCTCATAGCCACCCAATCCAGTTACTTGTCTCCACAGCCTGCATATATATATTTTAAACATATCACTTCATTTGCACATGCATGAAATATCAGAGAACCAGAATTTATGAATAAATTCTTACAAAACTCACTTAAGGCAATTCAATCCTTCGCCATAGAACTTTGGGGGCTTGAACTCCAAGCATTTCTCTCTATGGAACTGCTCGAGTTCCTTCATGAAAGCAACCTGCTCCTCCTCAGTCCCAGAATCGTCACCACCACATGTGTAATCAAACATGAACGAGTTGTTTGAGCTCTTGGGCAGAGCCTGCTCCTTCCTCCCTTCCCCTTGCGGCTTAACCGCTGTCACCTCCAACTGATTCCCGTCATCATTATCATTGTTATCACCATTGCTATTACCACCTTCTTCTGGCGAGCTGCCCATGTCGCCATCCACCTTCCCATGCGCATCCCTGTTCTCCAAGTTTCCCACTGCAGTCTCATCACCCTCCCCACTCACCGTCTCATTCTCAACCACATCACCTAGAGCAGTAACCTTCACCTCATTTCCCAATTCCACCACCGCATCTTTCTCCTCCTCCTTCGCATAGGCGCCTCCTGGCTGCACCAATTCCTCCCCAGAACCTACTGTTTTGACACCGTCAGCCTCAACGCCCATGTCATTTACAGTGTTTTCCTTCTCCATTGCCAATGCCTCTTCAGTAGGGTTCTCGGCGGGTGGCTGCACAGCCTCACCCACCACCTGCCCATGCAACCGCTGCTCCTGTGGCAGCGGGGGCTGGTCACCGCTTTCCAGCGCTTGCGGCGTCTCCAGCTCCGGCTCCATGCGACGATCAAAACCCAAGATTTTTGCTCAGAAACCCTACAACTCGGATCCTACACCCCAAAACAGCAAAACAGAAACTTTTCCGGCCAAACACGGGGCAAACTACGACCTCTTCCCTCCCAGCCCGATACAACCACCTCTGAGCCGTAGAACGGAAAGAGAAACCTGAAAGTTCTCGAGAAAAATCGAAAAAGATCAGGAAAAAATGGGAGGAAAACAGAGCTTAGCTCTCTAAAGTAGGACCCCTACTCCGGCAGCGGCGACGGAGGCGCCGGGAGGCGGGCTCGGCGAAACCCTAGCCGGAGAGGAGGGAGACGGCGAGGTGAGTTGGTTTGAAATGGGTTTTAAGCCTTCAAGGAGGGTTTCGATAGTTTCTTTATTTCCTTTCTGGGTTATTTCGGCTTTTCCTCGCTCGTGAATTTATAGCTGCCTTTTCCGGCGAAATGCCTAATCTAGTTTGAAGTTTTTTTGGTTTACTTCGAAGCATGAGAAACTTGAGCAATGCAAACAAGCAAATTATGTATGTTTTGTTGCCTGTTTTGCTTCTTTATTTTTGCATAAATTTTTGGCACAATGATTTTTTTATAGTATCTTTTCATATGAGCATTGTTATTTTACTTAAAAGTTCTCAGCAATTTTTTACAAGAGATTTCTTTATAATTAGGTCTTTATTTTTTCTTATTTTACACATACCTCTCTTAACTTTTATATCAAATTCTTCATTTTAGATCTACTGTTCTATGATTCACTTAGTTCTTCCTCCTTAACTTCTTCGGAGTGGCAAGGCGACAAAAGCGAATCTGTGACAGCGAATTGGTGGTGGTAATATCGGCCACGAGTAGAAATTGTGGGAGGTGGTAGTTGCTGGAAAATGATGGGAAGAGGTGGTGATTGTGGCGGTGGTGTCGGCACACTGCCACTGCCCACGAGTAGCGGTGGCTGGTGGAGAGAAGAAGATGGGGTGGCAACGGTGGTGACGTTGGCGGCAGTGGGTCGGGAGGAGGAGGTGGAGGGAGAAGAAATATAGGGGAGAAAGGAACAGTGAAGATTAAATTGGATATGAATGAGTGGTGTATATGGTGTAAATTTTTTAAGAAAAAGATGTACATGTATTATAGATAGCCCCTTTTATGAAGGTAAAAGAGTGCAAATTTGTTGTGGCCTTTAAGATTTATATCCCGAATTATAATATTTTGAGGGCAATAAATTGCTCTAAGAAGACGCCCCTGGAGTACATGATTCTTGGGACCTAGGAAGAGTCTAAGGGAAAATCCCTTAGCTCAAAGGTTCTCGAAGATTTCTGCCCAATCGGTGATTTTTAAAACTTTTGGTTGGCTAAAGCCATCTTAGAAAGTTTTGGTCAACCAAAATTAACTTCGGTCATCCAAAACGACACATGTGGTTTTTGGTCATCAAGATCGATAATTAATGATCCAAGTCTACAAAAACGATATTTGATGGTTTTTATCGATAATCGACCATCCAAAAATGGTCACCTCAGATCTAGGTCAAAAATCGATCACCATGTCTTGTGAGCATCACGAACAACCTTTGGAAGTCTTGATCGAAGATCGACCAAGGTCATTTCGACCTAAATCACTTCAACCCAAGTGATTTCGACCAAAGTTATTTCAGTTATCGTAGTTACTACGACTTTGATTGTCCAAAATGATTATCGATGGTTTAGATTACCTAAAACTATTGTTGCTATTTCTTCCTTCGACATTAAAGAAGCACCTTCACAAGCCTACATGTCATGAAAATGAGACCTGTGACATATCACTTGACAAGAATTTATATTTTCATGGGGTTATGCATCATTGACTTAAATGACATTGTTGTCCCTATCCACCGACATTTATAAAGGCGTTTTAGTTTCTTTTGTGCTTTGAAAGGCTATAAATAGACCAATGCAACCCTCATTTTGTAACCTAATGTGCAATTAAAAGAATACAACACCTTCAAATTAGAGTGCCTTGGAGTAATCTCACACTTGAGGGAAACTTCGAAATGACTCTATGTCGGGGCAATAGTGACAAGAGTAGGGATTCCGTTGAATTTCGAACCAGTGTTGCTTTCTTTTCTTTGACTTTGATTAATTCATCACACAATCACTTCAAATATTGTCTTTGTGATTGTTATTTTAGAATTTTTACAACATCAACTTCAACTTAGAACAAGAACATCGCAGAACGTTTACTATTGAGAAACTAACACTCAACAACATTAAAGTCAAGTTTAAAATTATTTCTGACACATATTGTAGTAATAAAAAAGTAGTATAGTAAAAACATAAAACTATATTGGTTTGAGTTATCAAACTAGCTAAAAAATTATATTGGTTTGACTTATCAAACTAGCTAAAAAATTCTATAAGGTACATTTTACAACGACCTAACATTATGTAAAATTTTTGAATAATTTTCACCACTAATTCTCTTTTATCTCAAATATTTCATACACTTACTCTTTTCCAATTTCGACAATCAGTTTTTTTTTTTATTGTAATCATTTCAAATAGCTTTTCCCTATCATATTTCATAATAAAAAATGTTGAGTTGGTAATCAATGTGGTGCACCAAGTAGAGATGATTATTCTTAGTCAACATTACACTTGAGCATAATTAGGCCTACTCATCCTGGCCAACTGAACCCGCTTGAGCTCGAGGTTAGAATTGGACTCAGGCCTCCCTACACCCACCCCGAGACCCTCAAAATTCAAAAAACTCAACCCAAATCCGATCAACCTGAAGGACCCGAGTTTTTTACTAGCTCGACCTGAGCCAAAAAATGTTCAAGTCTACACAATATAACTCTCATAAAATGTGAAAAAGATAAACTCTTTACCTTTTTATTTCAAATTCAAACTTCCCTTTAATCTCTCCAAACACAGAGGCAAAAAGAAAAAAGTGGTACTATGTCAAATTACAGTAAAATTTTCTAATTTAATTAAACATTATTTTACAAGATATACTAAGTTGCTGTAAACTAAAAAAATATTTTATTTTTAGTGTAAACTTGTTTTCATGCTACAAGTGAATAAAAATTTGTGGAAACTAAATTAAAATACTTTTCTTTCTTTACTATATTTCACACTATTAAATAAATTTAATGTGTTATATGAGATACCCACTCAGTAATTTTTATTATGGAAAATAATAAAAAAGAGCTACTTGATATGATTATAATAAAAGAGGGAACTTATTGTTAAAATTGAAAAAAGAGGGATCTATATAGAACATTTAAGATAAAAAAAAGATTGGTGGTGAAATTACTCTAAAAATTTTAGGGTTAAACTTGATTTGTAAAGAAAAAATATAGAGCAAATAATAACTTCACTGTTCTCTCTCTCTAATTTATCATTTGTCAGAAATTTTCAGCAATTTTTCTTGTTTTTCTCTATCCCGATTTGGGGCCTAAAATTTATGGTGATATGTCATATCGATTTATCCTAGGTATAAATGTACCTAAGAATAGGTGAGGTATCAAAATTTGAAAAATCCAAAAATACTTAATGGGAATAGACTTACAAATAATTTGGATAGTTTATTATCTAGACTATCACATGTGAGCGTCTTTGAAGAGAAACATGTGTTGGTACTTAGTAAGCAATTCGCTTTTTCGTTTCACTTTTATCACACAAATTGGAAGGTTCCTTTATTCCTCAACTGATTTTAAAAGTGGACTCATATTATCTATCTTAGAAATGAGAATTTTTTTGATAACCTATTAAAAAGAAATAACCTTTTGAAAAAAAATTTCAAAAATAGTCTTTAGTTGTTGGGTTAACTGACAACTGATTTTCTATTGCTCACCAGGTCAACGACTGAAGACCTGGCAGTCGCCACAAGCGTGCCGTGCTGGCCAAGCTAGATGCTACGCTAGCTTTAGTCGCAAGCTTGAGCAGCGGCTAACACAGACTATCCATTGTAAACCCGAATTGTCTGGGTGGCTGCCCTGCAGCGACTGACCTGGACTGTCCGTTGTAAATCCGAACTATCCAAGTAAGCCATTTTCAGCCTATTGCATTTTCAACTTCCAGTTCTGGTTGGTGGACTATATATACACCCATTGTCCTGGCATTTGTTAACTATTAAAACATGTATGAAATACACTTGAGCAAATCTAAGTCTTGCATTGAAGAGATTTCAGAAACCTCTTTTGTCTAAAGAAGTAGTCTCTGATGTACTATTATATTAAAACATCATGCCCCAACATGTCCTACCTAGAATAAAATAATAAACATAACTGGAATACTAGATTACACTATGGTCATCACATATATTTAACAAAGTTCCTGATGCACTACTATATTCAGAGAGATGACACACATGCTGTATTATTCATAGTCATTTTGATATTTGTTCACAACCATCATCAAGAGTCATCCATAGTCATGAGCCTTCTCTTCTTGTAGTTGGCCTTGAAGCAAGCGTGCCTTAACCTCTTCATTGGTGGCAATCACATGAACATGTGGAGTCATTTATGCAGCAGCAAAAGTTAACCAATTGTCAGAGTGCTATCTTATCAGAGTTGAGACTATCTATCTCATGTAGGATAATGTTGATAACATTTTTCTCTCTGTCATCTCACTAAAGGTCTAGCCATGACATTTGATTGCATCTCTCCCTCTCGTCTTCTCGATTGCACTCTACAAACAACTTCCAGCATTGTCCTAGATCCAAGAAATATTTACCTTTATATCATCTCCACATTTGTACATAATTTCATCTGGTTCCAACAAATCATGGGGCTAGACCAAGTCTTCATGTAAGTATAACTATATAGTTTAGGACAACATGTATGTAACGTGCCACATAAGGATATTTTAGACATATTATGGGAGTATAAAGTTACATGTGCTACTAAGGAATTGTGCGCACAATAAGGGCAATAGCAAAATCATCTGTAGTAGCACATGTGTTGAAAATCATACATATTTGTCGAAATTACTTTCAAATTGTTGACTTCATCTTGAAATAGGCCCATTCTTCCAAGAAGATAGTTTATCACCCTCTTTTCCCTCTAGTGCCACTCAAGGTTGACCCCCTGTAAGTAAGTGCACTTCTTCTTGTCTTTCCTATGGCACTCCAAAAACCTTCTCCCATAGTCATTCTTCTTCGAAGTTATGGTAATTTTTAGTATTAGATGACAATTACAATGTTATGCCTCCAAGTTTTGACCTTCATCCCACAAATGGATGAGACGACTTAATGTAATGAGCTCATTTAGAACCATTTACTTTTGGCAAACTAGAATTAGTACTTATCT
Organism: Pharus latifolius; assembly: GCA_019359835.1. Lineage (NCBI taxonomy): Eukaryota > Viridiplantae > Streptophyta > Magnoliopsida > Poales > Poaceae > Pharus > Pharus latifolius. Next base: position 6,821,945 of record CM033320.1, read on the forward strand.
TTCGTGGTCTTGTTCTTTGGCCACAGTTATCCTTACTCCCCATAATCAGAGATGTTAGTATGAGATGTTGCTTCTAGGCCCTTAATCTTGATTTTGATAATAAATGACAACAAGTGTCTTGGACTAATCTATTTGCTTTGAGTATAATCAATAAGATTAGGTGAAAAGGAAAAACGTCAAATGTGAGTCGCAAAACGGAAACCGCAAAGACCTAAGAGCCAATTTCCGTAAAGTCTACAAGTAATCCAGGAGGATCTACAGGTTGCAGTCCAAGGTTGCGAGCCAAGGTCGCAGGCGCAAGGTTACGAGTCAAGGTCGCAAGCGTAAGGTTGGCAAGAGGAAAACAGCAAAGACTTAAGATAAGTGCTTGTTTACTGTACCGATTTCGGTGTTTGGAGTATTGACCAGTTTTATAGAAATTCTTTTTAGTTTTTATCCGTACTATTAAGAGGGGTTGCGAAATCTTTTTTAGTTTCGGCAAAAACTGAGAAACTGTTAGGTCATATGTTGCATTCGCATTCATTCATATTCTTGGTCGAAATCTGAGAAAAAATATATATATTTTAAAGAAGAACTGAAACTGGTCTTTTGAGCACTGTTCATTTGATCAGATACTTTTCATTCGACCATACACTGCTCATTTGACCAAATATTTTAACAGCTATTTACTAGTCGTTAAAGGTCGAAGCGGGCTGCTAGCTGTACTGATTTCTTTCCTTATCGACCATAACGGCTAGCTGAGAGGTTGTGCTATATATATGTGTGTTTTGAGCAGTTTTTAAACACATCTCAAGCTACATTCTCATACACATTTTTGAGCAGTTCATGTACTCTTTTGAGCAGTTTTCGAGCAATTTTTCTAAACATTTTTATAAATAGTTTTAAACAGTTTTATAAATAGTTTTGAGCAGTGTTTTTAAACCCTTTTTTATCAAATTTCTAAACAGTTTTGAGCAGTGTTTTTAAACACTTTTTGAGCAGATTTCTAAACATTTTCAAGCTGTGTTCTTTAGACATTTTTGAGTAGTTTTTTCTAAAGAACCAACAAATATATTTTGATATTTACTTGAGCCCAAGTTTTCTAGTGTTAAAATCTTGATCTGTTAATTAAGTATCATTTTTTGTGATTAAGAAAGAGCCTCCGAGAGCATTCATTCGCATCATTTGCATCCTTAGAGTTTCTCGGTGGTTGTTGGAGGTCAAGAGAAAATCTCGCAACTTGTTACTCTTGGTGATCGTCTTCACCTAGACTGTTTGGTGGCGTGAGCGTTGATTTCTCCATTGATGAAGTTTGTCGGAGAGACTCGGTGTGTTTGTGAGAGGTTTGGTACTCACCTTTTTGGAGTGGAGAGGGATCAACCCTAGTGGAAATATCCTTCGTGGATATTGAAACAATATTCATTCATTTAAGTGCTTCAACGAGGAGTAAAAGAGACAAGACAAGTCTCTGAGACCTCGGAATACATCGTTGTGTTTGTCTCTCTTCCTCTCATTTTATTTGTGCAATCTTTTTGTTTAATTGATTCAGTTTTTATTTGCCCTTAGCACTTTTAGGCTTTAATCTTGCAAAAGTTGTTTTATTAGAAAAGTTTTTAAAGCCTTCTATTCACCCCCCTCTAGTCGGCATTCTCGATCCTACATGTGGTATCAGAGCGTGGTCTCTATTTTGAGTAGGCTTCACCGCCTAGAGAGAGGATGGCTTCAAATGAGGGTTTTCATCTTGGTCACACCGGACGTGCTCCTATCTTTGACGGGACTAACTATCCCTATTGGAAAATGCACATGACGGTCTTTCTAGAGGCCATGGGGCTTGATGTTTGGGACATTGTTAAGACTGAATTTACTCCTCTAGTTGATTCGGCAAGTCACTCTGATGACGATAGGAAAAAACTTCACTTAAATGTCCATGCCAAAAATACTCTCTTTGCCTGCTTGTCTCTAAATGAGTTTAACCGTGTGAGCAATCTTACCACCACTCATAAAGTTTGGACCACCCTCGAGGAGATATATGAGGGCACCACTAGGGTCAAAGAGGCAAAGTTGCTCATGGTTAGACAAAGATATGAGACATTTATCATGTCACCAACCGCGTCCATGGATTCTATGTTCACTCAATTGACAACATTGTGAATGAGCTTAAAGTACTCGGAGTTGTTTCACTAACATTGAAATTGTAAGAAAAATACTTAAGGTTCTTCTGGAGAATTTCGACACTCTTGTGACGGTCCTCACCAACTCCGACTTATCATCCACCTCTGAAATCTTTTGTTTAGCTCTTGAAAGTTTTATTTCCTTTGGATTTATATCCTCTGCTATTTAATATGTTGCATAATTGATATGGAAAATCAATTATATATATTTCTGCAATTACTTAAACTTTGAAATTGTTTTCTGGTCTATTTTTAATTGAGAAAAATTTTAGAAAAATTGTAGAAAATTGCAGGAAACTTGTAGAAAATTATCTACTATCTGGAAATTTTTCCTTGCTTATTTATGATGCTTGTATGTTTGTTTCACGATTACATAATTTACCCACAATAAATTTATTAGCTTTTCATGGTATAAAATCCTATATGGAATCCATCTGGCATTACAAAGAGTGAATTTGTCGAGCTCGCTCTTAATAGCAATAATTATTTGACATGAGTTCTTGATGTTAAAATCTATTTAGTCCCAAATGATCTCAATGAGACCATCGTTAAAGGAAACAAATGCACTAATGCCTAGAAGGCAAAGGTGCTCATTTTTCTTCAACATCATCTAAACAAAGATCTCAAAAAATGAGTATCTTACTAAGAAGGACCCGATGGCACTTTGGGAGTACTTGAAAGATCGTTTTGGCTAGCAAAACACTATTGTTCTCTCTCAAGCACAATTTGATTGGTTGAATTTGCATTTCTAAGACTTCAAGTTTGTAACTACATTAATTCAGCTCTCCATCGTATTGTCTCCCAATTGAAGCTCTGTAAGAAAGAAAATTACAGAGAATGAGTTGATAGAGAAGACTCTATCTACCTTCCACGTCTATAACCTTGTACTACAGCAGTAGTTTAGGGCAAAGAACTATACTAAACACTCCGAGCTAATTTCTACGCTACTAGTAACAGAAAAACAAATGAATTATTTATGAAGAATCATAACACTCGCCCGGTAGACTCCTAGCCTGTGTTTGAAGCACATGCTACCACTCAAAAGTTTAATAAGAAACGTGGTTGTGGAAGACGTCGAGGACGTGGTGGGTATGGAGGGGGAAGAGGAAATAATAATAAAGAAAATCAGAGCCATGGTAAAGGAAAATCCCCAATCGATGAGCCAAGTGAGAAGAGCAACAGCCAAAAGCAAATTTGCCATAGGTGCAGATGTGATGGTCATTGGTCTCACATATGTCGCTCACCAAAATACTTAGTCGAAACTTATCAACAGATGATGAAAGATCAGAAGGAACAGGAGACTTGTGAGGCAAATTATGTAGACTTACTTGGAGCAAGTAAGACTTAGTTGATGGTGATGATGATGACCTGTTGGAATTAGAGTCCGAAGATGATTTTGGAGATCATGAATAGTCTCATTTAGATATTCTATTTCTCAGTTATTTTAGTAATACATATTTTTTATGCCCTATTATTAGTTTTTCATGTTCCTATTGAACACTTATCATTTTGTGTTCCCGTTGAACGATTATGAATTATTGATTAAGAGATATTTTTTGGTCAATGTTTTCATTAAATTTGTGTTCCTATTGAACATCTTTTGATATATATATATATATATATATATATATATATATATATATATATATATATATATATATATTCTTTTAAAACATTTTGTTTATATTCGACCAAATAGAAATTGTGTTGCGATGTCTTTGAATTTAAAGGCCCAAACTATTTCAAATTATGGTATGAGCAATTGGGTCATTCTAGAAAAAAATATAAAGTGCTAGATTATAAGTAATTCTGCTAGCCATTTAATGTAATACTCCCAAAGAGTTTGTGATACTTGTGCAAAAGACTATATGGATTTTTTTTTGTACTTTATAGTTATGGTAGATGTTTCTATGTATAGTTTTGAGCATAATATAATGCATCATATGCTTTATGTCTGTACACAGTATGGCCTAGAAAAATCTATTAAATGAATTAAATTGATCGGTACATTTTTACTGCAGAATTTGAAATTCCTCACTAGTAGTTGGGTACATACAATTTTACATGCCGTTGTATTAATACTAATCCGACTTATTGCATATCATGACTATCCCCCCTTACAACTAGTGCGTAGAAAAAGTATTTCCCATCTGCGAGTATTTGGTTGTACTATATACATGCTAATATCATCACCCAACGTACCTTTTTGGGCCTATCAGAAGTTGGGGATATATGTTGGACATGAAACTCCATTAATTATTACATATCTTGAGCCCATAACAAGGGATCCTTTTACATCTCGGTACGCTGATTGCATATTTGATAAAAATCTAATCCCAGCATTAGTGAGAGAGAAAAGCCCAAATTTAGAATGCCACGAATTTTCATGGAATGAAAAATATCTTAAAAGTATAGATCCACGCACTAGTTAAACTGAACTGGAAATTCAGAAGATACCAAATTTGCAAAGTTTAGTAAATAATATGCTGGACGCTTTGACTAAATAACATATACCTATAGTAAATGCACCTAAAAGAGTGGAAATACTCTAGGAAAATAGTAAATCCACTAACGCCCCCTTACGCTAGAAGCCGGGGAGATATATTGGTGCAAAAGATCTAAAATTTGCGGAGACGTCTACGATTTTGATGGTCTAGTAACAATAGTCAAACACTCCTTAAATTTTTTGAAGAGACTCACCTTGAAGGTGAAAGGCCTCCTGAAGAGACTCATCTTGAAGATGAAAACTCCATCAACTAAGCACGTGTACATCATAATGCTGAGAGTGTGAACAACTAGACTCTTATCGTTTTGGGAAATCATGAAGAGTCAGTTGATATTATAAATGAGATATCCACAAATTATACGGACACGAAAGAGACATATAATAGAAATACTACAGTTGTCGACAACTAATTTGCCTCTACAATTGCTAAAATAAGAATCTAGATCCTGAACCAAAGTCTATAGCAGAATGCTGGAAGCGCTCAAATTGGGTACAATGAAAATAAACAATTGAGGCTGAACTACACTCGTTAAATATGATCCCTGAAGAATACAAATGGGTCTTTGTGAGAAAAAAGAATGAGGTGGTGAAATATAAAACAAGCTTGTTAGCCCAAGGGTTTATGTAGAGACTCGATATTGTTTTTATTCTCCTTATTATTAATGGAATTACGTTCCACTATTTAATATCTATGGCAGCAGACATGAATTTAATTATACAGTTAATGAATATTGTGATCGCATGGATCACTAGATTCTGATATCTATATGGAAGTCCCTAGAGAACTCAAAGTCCATAATATGAAAGGGAAAAAAATCACAACATTTATATAAGGAAATTCCTCTTAAAGAAGAGATATGTTAATAATAATACTTGCCATTTTGCGTTTATACACAAATTACTGAATGACTTCTGAATCATCTCGGTTTATGTTGATAACATAAATATTATTGGAACCACAAAAAAAATTGAAGAAATAAGCTCATACCTAAAGACGGAGTCCGAGATGAAAAATTTGAGTAAAACCAAATATTGCCTCAACCTGTAGATCGAGCATCTCTCTAAAGAAATATTTATTCACTAGTCAACCTACTTAAAAAGGTTCTAGAGAGATTCTATATGGATAAATTTCATCCCTTAGCACACCAATAGTCATAATATCCTCGGAAGGAGACAAAGATCCATACAGACCCAAAAGAGAAAAGAAAATAATTAGAAAATGTTGGGATCAGAAATTCCTTATTTGAGCACCATAGAAGTATTGTTGTATCTCACGAATTGCATCAAGCATGATATTGCATTCGCAGAAGACACAGTGCATCATAACCAGAAGACATTGGAATGACGTCAAATATATCCTCAGATACCTTGAAGGTACAAAAAATATTGGTTTATATTACTAGAAAAATCAAGACATGGTCTTGTTGGGTTATACAAATGCTGCCTATCTGATTCCCACAATATCAGATGCCAGACTAGTTATGAAACCTCACATGAATGTGTATGACCGATACGTTATATCCAGTAGTAATGTGATGTACCCCTACTATCCTATATGAGGACAATATTGTTTGTGTTACACAAATAGGTAGTGGATAAGTGAAAAGTAATATGACATAACACATTGTTCTCAAATTCTTCTATATTCATAATCTCTAGAAGAGCAGTGAGATAAATGTCCAAAAGACTAGATCTATTGACAATCGGATAGATCTGTTCACTAAATCATTGCCTACATTTATTTTTGAAAAATATGTATATGGCATCAAAATGTGTAGACTAAGAAGACTGTTGTCTTTAGGGGGAGTAATTGTTAGACCTGGAAGGTCATCATATAAGTATTACTACTCAACATATTCAAAATAATTGAGATCCTAGATTAAGTGCAATTAGATTATGAAGATCAATGTTTTACTCGTTTTCCCTCAATCAGGTTTTTCCCCCTGAGTTACTCGATTTAAGGTTTTTAATGAGACAATATGTGCAATATAAATAATACGTGTGTTATGTATTCTTTTCTCCAACCGTTTTTCCCATTGAGTTTTTGGTAGAGTTTTTAATGAGCCATATGCATGACGTAGTAATGTTCAAGGAGCAGTGTTGTAAACAGATTTATCTGTGGACATTATCAAATCCAAATAGAATTATCCTTGTTCTGTACGACTTAGACTATCCTATCTGCTACATACATATGTATGGATGTATTTTGTAAAGAGAAGCACATCAATAAAATACAATATATTATTCTCTCTGTATGTTTGTCTCTCTGTGTTTCTTAGTAATTATTGGGAGTTGTACTCTATCAATAATGTCACGATTCTATATTTTATAACACTATTTTAATTTTTCTTCCATATTAATATAAACCATTTGAATTATGTTCGGAGAATTGATATCTCCGAAAAGACTTATCTTTTGTACCGTATCTTCTCGGGTGTACGGTATGCCACTGCGTTAGAATCCAATTAAGAGCGAGAAATTAACAAAAAGGTAGAGCCGACCCAACCGGTCACAAACAAACCCAAACCCAACCGGCTCGATCATATGGTTCATACCAAGCGCACACCACCTCAGCCGCCTCTAATGGTCACCACGCCGGCGCCGCCGCCGGCCACCGCCAACTCCACAGCAGCAGCACCGCAGCTACCGAAACCACCGTTCACCACACCACCTCCTCCTCCACCCCTCTCCACCGCCGCCACCGTCAAGACGGAGACCCCTCCCACCACCGCCACGGCGGCCGCAGCAACCGAGGACTCCTCCTACACCATCACCATCCCAAGCTACTCAGGTAAAGCAACCCTGAAACCCTAATCCTAACACCTACCTCTTTGAAGAAGCTAAAACCCTAATCAAGATGTCGCCTTTTTGGCGCGTCACCTGGCAGCGTGGTTCTCCTACGATGTTATCCACGAGACGGAGCGACACCTCATGTCGGAGTTCTTCTCCGAGGACGCGGCAGCGTCCGCTTGCCGGGGCCCGAGCGCGTACAAGTACTACCGCGACGCCATCGTGAGGCGGTTCCGGGCGAGGCCGGGGCGGCGGCTCACGCTCACCGAGGCCAGGCGGGGGCTTGTCGGCGACGCGGGCTCCGTGCGCCGCGTGTTTGACTTCCTCGAGGAGTGGGGGCTTATCAACTACGGTGCGTCGCCCACGGGGACGAAGCCTGTGAAGGAGAAGAAGGAGGAGGTGGCGGTGGTGGCGCCTGTGCCGGCGACCCGGAAGCTTTGCACTGGGTGCCGCACCGTGTGCGGGCTTGCTTACTTCGCCTGTGAGAAGGTGGTGGTCCCTTGCCCCTGCTTTCATTTGTGAACTAGTTATGTGTGTAGACTTCATCATAGATTTGGCAGTTTGTGCTGATTAGGTTGGAGTAGAACTATTTGGCTCATATATGTGCTAATATCCTATTCGGAGAGCTGTGTAGAAATTACTTGGTCTAGTAGGCAAACAAGTTTATTGTCAAGGTACATGAAACCGTAGTTTTGGGAGTGTTGATGTTTGGTTGCTTGTAATATGTAATGGAGAGGAGCACTAGTTTCACACATGAGTTTGGCCATGTATTTGGTTTTTTTGGGTGAGAGTAGAGGTATTCCTAGCTCATTTATGTAATGGTACCGAGTTAGTCGCTGGACTGATGAGCAGACAAACTTGGCTTAGCCCACTGCTGTACATGTAACTGTAGTTTTGGGTAGTTGGCGTTTTAGGTTGCCCATAATTGAGAAGAGTGCGGAACTGGGATATACAAATTTACATGAGATAATTTGAAGTTCAATTAGTTCTAATATGCCCTTATTCCCTGTAGTCTAGAACTTGCTCACTAATGCTGGAAGAGCTTTCAATGTGGCAATTGGCTGGCTTATATCATGTTGTGATCTGACTGCCATATTTGGAGTACATGTGGTTGTAGTCATAGTCATTTGAGCAGGATAAGTTTAGAATCCATTTCAATAATTCATACTTCTTGCAGCCATTTGTTTGTGCCACAAGTTGAAAAGGCATACAGCAATGATATATAGATAAAATAAAGGCGTGTTATTTTAACCTACACTTCGCAACAGGAAGCCAGACATTGAGGCAAGTGTAATATTTTGTTTTTTTTCTCTCACTTCAGTATAAGTATCTTATTGCAACAGATCTTGTTACCTGGAAGAGCAATTTAAATACTATTGCACTAACAATTGGTTTTAAGATAGAGAGATATATTGCATAATTTAAGATAGTTAACTGAAACTACACAGCTTAAGTACCAAAGCATATTACATATCACAAGATACTGAACCGATACAGTGTTGAGCAGAAGTACATTGAACCAATTATGGGCAGGTTTTGCCCAGCTGGACTTTGTTCTAATATGGTCAATCTAATATGTGAGCAGCTAAAAGGGAAAGGGATTTAAGGATCACCTATTCCAGAGATTGCACTCGCCCCTTGGCTACGGTGGAGCGCCACAGGCATTCCATGTGTGTTCACAGGCACTGGATGTGCACCACCTCCTACCGCGTCTCCTTACTGTTGGCTGGGTCCTCAGCACTGCCCCCTGACCTATGGGCTCAAAGGGGAGTAGGATGGGGTGGGCACTGAGGCCGTGTGCACGAGACAGGTCATACTGTTGCAGGTGGAGAGCTGTAGTTGCCAAATGCTCTGGTTCGGTAAATCTCAGACAGCATTTCATGCTGCAGGGGAATTGAACCGCAATGGCAATTGGCCTTGTAAGGATCAGTGCAAGAGAGGGAAGAGAGCCGTGGCCCATTGGTGTTTTTGTTTTTCCCCCTAACAAGTGACCCTGGTCCCATGTAACTGAAATTTTTGAGTGGCAAAAAGGGGGGAGGGGTGGGCCAATTTTCAAATGACTGCTCTTTATAATAGCAGAGATTCTTGATGTTTCTGAGGAAACAGGGGTTTATGTACCCTTCTTGGAAAAAAAATAATAGTAGAGATTCAGAGGTAAAGTTCATTACTATTCCATAGAACCACGTGTTTTGCCTATATTTACATTATTGTTTGCATATGTCTAATCAGATAATCCAATAAAGAGCTTTTTTAACTCAGTGGTAGAGTAATGCCATGGTAAGGCATAAGTCATCAGTTCAGATCCGATAAAGGACTTTTCCACTAAATTCATTCACCTTTTTTTTTCTTCTTTGTTTTTGAAAATCTCTATTTTTTTTTCTGACGTAGTGCGAGATCTTGCATGTTTGGCATGAACACTAAATGAAGCACAGAGTGCAAATTGCAAAAAAGAAATGAAATTTGACTCTTTTTCTTGTGAGATCAATTAAATCACTATCTGCACAGTTACTATAATAACATGGCCTTCTGTCTACTGTCTTAGCTGAAGCTTTGTTGTTGATTATCCTTCTTAATTTTCCTTGGATATTTCAATTGGATATTTTATTGATCAATCCTACTCAACTTATAATTATGAGCAGGCAGATATAAGCCTCTGTGCTAGATGCTACGTGCGTGGCAACTATCGACCTGGACTTTCTTCAACAGATTTCAAGAGGGTTGAAATCACTGAAGATGCAAAGTCAGAATGGACAGACAAAGAAACGCTTCACCTACTTGAGGCAGTCTTACACTATGGTGAAGATTGGAAGAAGGTTTCTGAGCATGTTGGTAGCCGGTCAGAGAAAGACTGCATTGCTAGGTTCATCAGATTGCCTTTTGGAGAACAGTTCATGGGACCCAAGGAGGAAAAAATGCATTTTGAGAATGATGATGACAATAATGATGAATGCAGAGGGGAGATCTTAAAACGACAGCGCCTCACACCACTAGCAGATGCAAGCAATCCAATTATGGCTCAGGTTTGGGTGGTTCTCTTTGTATCTTTGATTGATATCAGCATTGATAGTTTATACCTGCATCTCTTGAGTATGACCATCCACTTGGATTTGAACAAATACAGCGATAAGTCAATAACAGTTACAAAAAAAAAAAAAAAAAAAAAAAAAAAAAAACCTATGAGACCTCAATGCTAACAATAGAAGTATCAAGTATCAGCATGTGACATATCTAAGAATATCACTTGGACTGGGACAGTTACAATATTCGTAAATTAAAGAAAAAATGGAAATTTACTCAGAGATGCCTTAGATCCTCATGTGTATTACTGAAACCTTTTACTTTAAAGACAAAAGCTTCATGATAATATTTAACAATGATTTCTGACTTTTGCTACTCTTTTGAATATGGAGAATGATGAAACAAACTGATCATGTTTCCTCAGGTTGCGTTCTTGTCGGCCATTGTGGGTTTGGATGTTGCTACAGCTGCAGCTCAAGCTGCTATTTCTGCGCAGTACCAGGTTGATGTTAATGACATCAGGATTGATTCTTCCATCGACAACACCAAGAAAGAAGGTATTAGATCTGTTCTCCCAGCCATGCTTTTGATGCATTCTATGATAATTTGATCAACTTATATCATATCGAAGTTGCTAAATTTATGATGGTTGATAAAATGTTCTATCAGCAGCATCATCATGCAAACATTGTGCTACTGGGGCAATAAGCTTGATCATGCATGCATAGTTCTATAGCATAGGTGCATATATACAAAAATTGTATTAAGACTTATATTCCAAGTTGCTGATGTGGCTGGACTGCGGAAAATATAAGTGCATATTGTTTTAGATTTCTTTCCTTGTTTACAAATGCATATCGTTCTACGTTTTCAAGGAGAATTTCTCACATTCTCTCGCTTTATACGCTCCTCTTCATAAATCAGTCAAAAATTTATCTAACCATAATTAATATTCTATACAGACTTTAATAAGATTAGATTGGTCATTTTAAATCATATCTTAATTTTTATGCACGAGTTTAAAACAAAATACATGTATAAACAGAGGGAGTAGTAAACTCCGTACCAAGGTTGTACAGGCTTATGAACTGTGAAAATGATAAGAACTTAAAATTCTTGCTTCTGCTTGCTGAATGCATGCCACACTACTGAGCTCATTGCAGATCCCCTACAGTACCTTGTCATGATAATCATGTCAAGTCTAAAATTAAAACCCCTCTTTTTAAACCCAATGTTCTTATGTACAGCATCTTCTTGCACAAATGGGCTCTCAGCCACTGATTTACTCAAAGAGGGTGTTGCTAGTGCACAAGCGCAACTGGAAAAGGAGCGGAAGGATGTAGAGCAATCTTTATCTGATGTTGTGGATATCCAGGTAGAACACTACAAGCCTGGGACACTACTCGAAGTTGGTTGACATGGACTTCTTAACTATGTTCTGTGCTTACCCAAATTTTCTGCAGATGAAGGAAATCCAGGATAAAATATGCCAATTTGAGCAGAAGGAGCTGCTGATGGAGAAAGAGTGGCGGCAACTCCGTTATATGAGGGATTTGCTCTTCACAGACCAATTAGCAGTCATGCAGCACCTGCGCAAGTTGCCGTCTGCAACCACGGAGGGTAAAGACAGCGAGAAACCAAAACCCATTACTGACACAAGATGATTCAATGTCTCTGCGCCCCAACCATGGACTTAGATAGATGTGATGTAGTCCTGTGATGTTCTAGGAAATTTCTTTTTTCCCCCTTTGGAGTCTCTAGATATAGCATTCAAGTTGTGTGTGGTTGCATCAGCTGTTGTATAAGCAAACGCCTAATTAATTTCTTTACAGCCATTCTGAAGTGTGTAATATCGTGTGATAGTGTTTTTTGGTTTAGCTGTTGGACTTATTGTCGTCTCACGCCTAGTCCTTCCCAGTACTGGAATTTGTGCTGGTACATATTTCGGATAGCGAATACCTTCTGCGCTAGGTGCTATAAATCAGGGTGGAGTTTGCACGAAAAAAATATATACAACCATGATCACATAAGGACCACTACATCAATGCATTGACATGAGTTGTACTTATTTGATTGTGGAGAAATGAGTTCTCGTAAAAGGACTACTCACAAAAAATTCTCGAGTTGCATGGTGGGTGAACTCACAAATTTTGACATGTTAGGACTACAATAGGACTACAATGTAAACAATTTCATAGTATGATGGTGCACTCACTTCTCAAAATTACGTTCAAACAAACTTATAGTATTACGTGGAATTACAGTTATGATTGACTCCAAGCATACAACCGAAGATCTAAATTATCAAATTTGCAAGTGCGCTAAGTACTCACCAGTCACTACTGTCACGAGTCTCCATCCAAAAACTATGAACGAAGCAAAAAAACACAAAACTGCAAGGCGTGATTTAGTAAAATTCTAGGGGCGCAACTGCAAAAACGCGTTCTTCTCTTCCTTCCACATCGCTGCAACAAAAATCTCAAGTAAAAAAAGAAGGCCAAGTGGGAGGAGGCAACGCCATTTCGACAGCAGCGGCACAAGAACAGCAAGGTAAAACTACTTTAATCTAACATTTCAAGATCCAATAGTCGCAGATCTACTACTTTTTTTTCTTTTTTCAAGAAATGCTAATTTCTCTTAGGAATAGTTCATCAAATCGAGTTTAGTTTCGACTACTGTTCTTGGAACTGATAAATCAGGGCTTTTTAGATCTTTCTGAAATCTTCTGTGGTTTGGTCAGAGACTGCAAATTTGCAATGTTTGCGTATTTTGATGGGTGTTTATTGTGGTTTTTTTTTTCTTTTGTTTCAAGAAATGGTAATTGCTCTATTACGATTAGTTCGTCAAATCGAGTGTAGTTTAGATTGTTGTTCTTCTAACAGATAGATTGAGGTTGTTGGATATCTCTCCGAAATCTTATGTGCGTGTAATGTCCAACAAGAAATTGCAAATTTGCAATGTTCTTATATGTATCTTGTTATCTTAATATCAGCTGACCGATGATGAATGTAGGCTAACTTGGATGTTTAGGAAGATTAGGATGTCTCAAGGGAGTTTTGGATTAGTGTGTGAGCAAAAGGAATAGGTAGATTCGAAGAGAATTCAATCGGTACTCTCAGTTCTGTATGGACAAAGGAAATGTTAATGGCAATGAGGGATTATTATAAGGGAAGGTGAAGTTGGCATTGATGATTCTTTCTTTCCTTATTTTGTATGTGGACACGCGTGTGCTCGAGCTATGTGTGCATTTGGCTCCGCAGGTGTGCCCATATGTCTGCGTTTTTGTGTGCATGTGCGTGTGCATGTCACAGGAAAAGGAACGGTAGGGGATGAGCTAGAGCTAGGATGTAATTGTAAATAACCAGTCTTCACAAAATAATGTAAAGACGGGAGAAGACGACCAACTGCTACATTTGTCAGCAGTAATTGAAAACTTTGTCCCTTGTCTTTCCAAGCACAAATCACACATGCTTCCCCCTTGAAAGAATACTGCTTGCATAAGGATCGTTTGGGTTATTTTATCATGAGTTTTTCGTTGTCTGACTGCTATTTTTGTTCAGTTGGTCTGTTGAGGTATCATGGCAGCAATAAACAATGATTTGGGAGGCCTCGCCGGCAGGCCTACAAATTCACAACCAAATCCTTTTGAAAGTGCCTTATATGGTGCTGGACCTGGACTGATCCGTAGTGGACTAGGAGCATATGGAGAGAAGTTTCTGGGTTCGAGTTCTGAGTTTATGCAAAGCAATGTAAGTTTGTCTACAAGTTTCTTATATGGTGATCTAGGCATTATGTCCAGAAATTCCTTTCCAACAGAACACACAGGAGCTAAACCTTGCTTGATCATCAGATTACTCAATATTTGTCCAATCCTCAGTACTACTTTCAAGTCAACAGTCAGTATGTGAGGAACAAACTGAAGGTCATCTTGTTCCCTTTCCTGCACAGGGTAAGAACTGGTGAACACTTTTTGTTTCTTTCTGAAAGATACGCATTTTGTGAGGTCTCATAAGATCCATATGGTCATTCTTGTCTTCCTTAAGGGGCACTGGACAAGAATAACTGAACCAGTAGGAGGAAGGCTATCCTACAAACCTCCAATTCAAGATATCAACGCACCAGACTTGTACATTCCTCTGATGGCGTTTGGTACCTACATTGTAATTGCTGGATATGCTTTGGGTGTTCTTGGAAGGTAAATACAATGAACAACTTCATGTGTTGTATGCTTGTATCTAGATTCTAGAAGTAGGGATGAGGTTTACCGAATATCAGAGTGGAATGGCAAAGGCAATGAAATAGATGGACCACTGTGGTATGTAAGATGTTAGATGTAAGGGGAGTGGCGCTATTCAAAGTTCAGAGATGAGAAGAAGAGGTGGTGATGGATGAATGTTCCAACCAATATATTGTATTTTATTCCTGATAGTACAACATATCTTTTACATGATTGATTCATTTTGAAACACATTGTTCTGTAATTCAGGTTTACCCCAGAGGCTCTAACTCTACAGTTCTCGAAAGGGCTACTTGGCTGGTCTCTGCAAGTCATCCTCATCAAAGGTTTACTGTACTCCCTGGGCAGTGGTGAAGCACCATTGCTGGACATTGTGGCGTATGCTGGATATGGATTTGCCGGTACATCTCTCGCAATGCTGGCCCACATCTTCTGGAGTTTCTTGTACTATTTCATCATGCCATGGTTCTGTATCTGCACTGGAGTGTTCCTGGTGAAGACCATGAAGAGGGTTCTTCTCGGTGGACCGCGGAGTTACGAGAGACACCCAAGCCGAAACCACTATTTTCTTCTTTTCCTGGCAGTTGTGCAGTTCCCAATGCTTTTCTGGCTCAGCAACATCAGTGGCTGATTTTTTATTTTGTTCTTTGCTCAGTAACTCAACTCTTTTTTCAGACGTGAACTTTGTGCCATGTTTGCTTAGGACAGATTTGGGGTTAATTCTTACTGATGAACTCTATTGTAGCTTTCACCCTGTTGTTTAGGTTATATTGTCAAGATGGTATAGGATAAAATGCGGCAAATGTAACCACTTCTTTTTCTTCTATTGGAGGTGATGTATTTTCTCACCTGGGTTCAGCCAAAGATGAACTACTACCCATATGTTCTTTTGAGTTCTATTGAGTGCATAGTATCAGTTTTACTTGCTTCAATGATCTCTTTGTTGCTGTCCTTTGCAAACCTTATCCAATTTGATCAATATGATGAATTCTTTGCAGAATAAGATGCATGATTGAATTTTGAATACACTGCAGCTTGGGTTATCTGGTGCCTTGTTCTGCAAACTGTATACGGTATGAGATGATTGCCAAGATGTACAAACTAGTGATGACCCCTATCTAGGGTTTGGCTTCCTATGGGAACCAATCATCTCGACTTGGATCGAAATGTAATATCAACTGGAAATATATATAATAGAGTGATATAGATGTTAGAGGATTGTATCATGTAATATTGACCGGAAATATATATATATATATATATATATATATATAATAGAGTGATAGAGATGTATAAATCAGTGATTATATAAGATTGGTGAAATAAAAAAAACTTGATGCAAATGCAAATGAAAACAAAAAAAAAAAGCAAGAGTGGACTGAAATCACCAAAAAAAAGCTGACTGGTTCCCGACTTGTATCAGCCTCGAACGAATACCAGGACCTGCTCCTTCCTATGAAGATTCTTTTTCATGCTTGTTCTCTTCAACATGATATCTTCGGTACGTTTTATAAATATCCAAAGTGTTTGATTGAGACAGAGCAAAATGCTAAGACCTCAATTACAAAAGAAAAAAAAAAAACCTCCTAGGAGTGTCATGGATTTGGGCCAAATGTACGGACATACTGGATAATCCCTCAAAGTTAAAATACTTACAAAGCATTTGGTTTATAAATTTTACTCTATATTCTAATTACATATAATAAAAATATATAATCTGTTATTTAGTTAGATCACTCTATCATCTTAATACTTATATTCATAATACATTCCAATACATTCTCCAAATATATCCCATTTGAATATATTAGGAAGAATTTCAAATACCTAAAAGGAACGGCTTTCAAAAATCATTCCACATTATTCCATTTTTCACTTGAAACATAAATATTTTGTATTTACTCATTCTATCCTAACTCCGATGTTCTAAAATTTATTACAATTACAATTACAGTTTCAAACCAAATGCAATCTTAGCATTTAGGGGGAGGGAGCAACACATTTCTTTTTTTTTTGACAAAAGATCAAGAGAGCAAATGTGGTGTGAACAGTGGCCCGATATTCCAACATGTAGTGGTAAATCGATTGATGGAGAACTCGATGATGACGATCCAACTTCCAATCAGAACTAATTTGAACCCCTGCAATCGCGACACCACGGCTTCGTTGGCTATCAACCATGCCAAGACACGATTGACCTCGCCAATAAGACTTATTCCTGCATGCAAATCGAGAACACAAGAAAGAACATGGTAGATGCAATCTGAATATTGCTAATTACCAATGAAGAACACAAGTTGGGGTTCCACAAACTGATGAACGACGAAAACTGTCTAAACAGTATAATCTAAACAAAACCCAAGTGTCTAAGGCGGTGGCTACTGAGTATACAAAAGAGAGGAACGTGAGGGGGTCGAGCTAGAGTTGTGTGCAGCTAGGGGAGGTGCACACAACCTGGGCTTGGACCCCAACACAACTACAAGACCCGAAACAGCCCAAAACGATGACGCAGCACCTTGTTTCGACGATTCTAACTGATCCACAACGAATCTGGGGCTGGGACTAGACCCATTGGAAAGGGCTCATCGTTCTCAATTCCAACGAGTACAAAAACTCCTCCATTGGACTCCGTATGAAGTTGTGACTGTTTTAATGCGATGTTGTCTGCTAACTCCGAACCAAACTCTGAGCCCACATTGTGGTCGACTTGAAGTTCGGCTTGACTTGGCGTGGAAGGTGTGGCATCCAGGTGGAAATGTGATCGCGTGGAGGTGATGGTGTCCTTCGGAAAGTGCACCAACTTGGTGTAGAGGCGGCTGGTTCGACTTGGCGCCAATCTAGATTGCGCCAACAAGCTGAGATGCACTGGTGGCTGTTCTGGTGGTGCTTCTCTCATGTTCCTAAATAGTAAAACATCATAATTATTCAGTAACATCCCATCCTCAATAACATTATCATAAACAGCGAGAAACGAGCTCACTTCATGATTTAATTTACGTGCACGAAGTCTGGTCATAGGACCATATATTATATCCATGACCGAAGGATTGTCGGTGGTGCATGTATCCAATGGAGTAATATCCTCATCAAAATGTGAGGCAAGGGATGTCATGGTGTGACAACAACTACTTGATCTAGACACATAACTCTGGGTAATACCATCAAAAATATATATTTAGACTTTAATTGAGCATCTCTAATTGCATCAAAGAATACTAATTGGATCAAATAATATGAGAAATGTTGCCAATATAGCAGTTGGTTTCAAAAACAACAGAAAAAAAAATGTGCCAATACAGAAAATAGCAAGCACAATACAATGAGAACGTATCTTTATCCTTTTTGTTTCTTTAAATATTTTCAGTGGTGTTCACACGCCCATTGACATTGGGTATTCGTGCCAGGTCATGACCACAATCAATGCATGTGCGAAAACATAGAAAATAATAGTGGGGAATATTTGGTACCCTGCAATGTATGATGGCAAAATAATATGAAAGAACATTTAAATTTCTACATTAAAGTGAAGATTGTTTTCTCACTTTTGAAGGCAACAAAACAGCACGCCTATTTGACAAGATACTAGAAAAGATTTGAAAAAGATTGTAGCAAAGAATTATTTGTCAAGATTCATACAACACACGAACCCAATCTATACTGTATTAATCTAGAAAGCGATTACATTAAATACAATAACAACGTATATGTGATACACAAAGAATTCACAACTCTATGTAAACTATATAAATACGTGCCCTTCATATTTCTTAGTCACCACATTACTTTACATCCCCTCCCTTGCATCCCTCCCTTCTCCATTCGATGTCCCTTATGAACGATGATGAATTCACTTTAGAACTTGAACTCCTTTTGCGTGATTTTGATCCTGCTAATGCCTCCATTATCTACGAGCAGAACCCAAATAACCCCTCAAACACCTCACAACTCTCCACCAACCAATCAAGTGTCTCAAACAATGTCACCATTGCATCCCACTCTTTGATACCATCACCCGACCCTTTCAACTCCACCAGGGATTTCATGCCAACACCATTCGCCTCATCACAAAGAAACTTGTATCACAACCCACCAAATCCTACAATACTACCTTACCAAGTTCCGCTAGTCGCCTATGCCTCCATCTTTGCCTCTCCCTCAAACAGTTACTGGTATCCTCAGGTGCGTGATTTTTCTTTTCAACCAGAATTATTTACAACACCTAACTTTGTTGATCCACACTCTAGGGCTCATAATCAGAGCCCTTCTTTTCAACCGGAGTTGCCTATTAGCTCACATCCATTGGATCCTAATTGGATGGCGATCGGTGCTTTCCTAGCCGGGCATGTCCGTCCTGGCAACGATGTGGAGCACTTGGCTAAGTGCTTCATGTGCGGCAAGGAATTCTCTACCTTTCAGGCTCTTGGTGGCCACATGACCAGGCACAATAGGAACAAGAGACGTAGGGATCAGAGAGCGCAATTAAACCGTGCGAGAAAGGCAGTAGAAGGTCGTTAAGTCATTTGATAGTGGGTGAGACTCGTATGTTCACTACTCATGTGTTTTATCTATTATGTTTTTTTCTTTGTGAGGTGCAAATCAGAGTTTACATCTGTATTTGGTGTAAATTATGGAGAGCGATAAGTCATAAAGAATGGAACATATGAGGACACACTAAAAGAGAATATACAAGTCTCAGATCTTGATAATAGTTTAGGTTTTTTAGTGCTCTAGGATGCTAGAAATCGAGACATTAGATATGGTTCTTATTAATTTCTAGGGTCTTTAATTTTTCGGAGAAATATGTACTGAAATGGCATCTTGACAAAAAAGAGAAAATTGAATTATATTGCAGAATTATTTGTTTTATCAGACCTTTTTCTTTTTAAAAAAGGAACAAGAACCCATGGTTCCTAGAAACTTTGAATTTTTTGTACGGATATCACAGAATAAAAAAATAATTTTAAAAATAACGCTTAATAAAAAAAAATTGCAAAACTGGCTTCAGTCGCCATTCCAGATGGCGATTTATGGCATTTCGCCTTCAGTCGCCATCTGGAATGGCGACTGAATGCCACGCAGCTTCAGTCGCCATCCAGGATGGCGACTGAAGGCCGAAAATGTGTTTTTTTCAAAAAAATTGTTGACAATTGTGTTTCTTTTAAAAAAAACAATAAAAATTGTATTTTTTTCTTAAAATAACATTCAAATTTGTGTTTTTTTTAAAATTAGCATTCAAATTGTGTTATTTTTTAAAAATAACATTCAAATTTGTGTTCTGTTTAAAGTTAACATTGAAATCTGTGTTATGTTTAAAATTAGCATTCAAATTAGTGTTTTTTTTTAAAATTAACATTCAAAATTGTGGTTTTTTTAAATTAGCATTCAAATTAGTGTTTTTTTTAAAATTAACATTCAAAATTGTGGTTTTTGTAAATTAGCATTCAAATTTGTGTTCTGTTTAAAATTAACATTCAAATTTGTTTTATGTTTAAAATTAGCATTCAAATTAGTGTTTTTTTTAAAATTAACATTCAAAATTGTGGTTTTTTTAAATTAGCATTCAAATTAGTTTTTTTTTAAATTAACATTCAAAATTGTGGTTTTTTTTAAATTAGCATTCAAATTAGTTTTTTTTAAATTAACATTCAAAATTGTGGTTTTTTTAAATTAGCATTCAAATTAGTTTTTTTTTAAATTAACATTCAAAATTGTGGTTTTTTTAAATTAGCATTCAAATTTGTGTTTTTTTTGAAATTATCATTCAAATTGGGTGATTTTTTAAAAATAACATTCAAATTTGTGTTCTATTTAAAATTAACATTGAAATTTGTGTTTTTTTTAAAATAACTTTCAAATTTGTGTTTTTTTAAAAATTAGCATTCAAATTAGTGTTTTTTTTAAATTAGCATTCGAATTTCGTGGTTGGTTCAATCTGTCGAGTATGATGTTCCCAAAAACGAAAATGAACATAAAAAAATAGTGAAAACATGAGAATACTAATATAAACCAAAATAGTACAACCATGAGAATCGATATAATGTTCCATAAAAGGAGAACATAAAAAAAAACTACTGTCGGCCCCTCTTCGGACGATGGCTCCGGTCGCGCTGAAACGGCGATGGCGAATAGGTGCTGCGCGGATGCACTGTCCTCTGCGAGGGCTGTCGACCGGGAGGCTGAGCACTCGGGTCCTGCGACGGTGGAGGTGCCTCACCAAGCTGCGAAGATGCCAACTGATGTTGGCTCTGATCGGCGTCGTCTCTCATCTGCATCATATCGGCATACTGAGCATACGATGGGTCGCGGACCACCTGGGGGTCGGCACGGACCGACTGATGAGGAATGTATGGTGGGTGCCTAGCAGGAGACCGAAGCGGACCAGCCGACGGGATAGGCACCGTATGCTCAGACATAGCAATGTACTCGTCGTC
Organism: Pharus latifolius; assembly: GCA_019359835.1. Classification (NCBI taxonomy): domain Eukaryota; kingdom Viridiplantae; phylum Streptophyta; class Magnoliopsida; order Poales; family Poaceae; genus Pharus; species Pharus latifolius. Next base: position 6,843,077 of record CM033320.1, read on the forward strand.
TGAGTCGAACGTGACGTCGAAGCCCAATCCAGAATCGGAAGTGTGTGCAGAAGGGGGCGCTCGGGGACCCTCAGAGATCCGTACACCACCACGCGACGAGAAGTCCACGTGAGGTGCAACACCTGTACGGTACGAGCGAGCCGGGGGCCCACCGAGATAAATGGGTGCGGCAACGGCCGTACCTGAAGGGCCGGCTGTGTCGGGATGAGGAGCGGCTGAGTGCGACGGCGTATGACTGGGTCGGGCCCGTGGACGTGGAGGTGCAACAAAAGTCGACGAAGTGGAGGCACTCTCAAGGGTCAGCTGCGAGGCGACTCGGTCGACGTAGGCGACGGCCCTCTCGTACTCGTCGGGCGTGATAGGCATACCTGCTTGCCTCCGTTGGACTAGTGGCCGTGTCACGGAACTGATCGCACGGATGTCGTCAGCCTGCAAGACGGTAAGACAATGGGAGGCAGAAATAAAAATAACAAGTAGGTCATGGGCTGGCGGCATGTACCTGGCGGTGTACCCGAGATGCGTGATGTCGGTCGTATGTCTGATGCACGCTCGGAGCAGGCACGTCTGCAGGCGCCGGAGGTGGCGGGGCAATGCGAGCTGCGGTGCGAGGGAGGTACCATCGGAGGTAGTTGCCGTATGTCGTGGAATCGTACGCCCTCTCCTCACGCACGACATCTATCGCTGCTGTCTGCTCCCAGCGACGAGTGTAAGGAGACTGTCGGTCCTGCCAACTGACAACCTTCTTGCCCTTGCGACTCTGCCTGCAAAAAAAACAAAAGTGTTCAGTTATTTCACAGAGCGAAAACACTATGCGCGGAGATAATGGAGAACTTACTCGTGCTGGTCATGCGACAAACGATGCGGGGCGTCTGGAGGAGGGATCGTCTGGAATAAGCCAAACTGGCGCATCACCCTCCACGGAGCGTACACCTCCAACATATGGCTGAAGACAAGAATACAGCGGGTGAGCCATAAATCCCGGTCCTCGATACACACCACAGAGATCGCGCCGCCGGCTGTGCTCTCGATATAGCTCGTCGTCCAAACCCTCCATATAACACGAGCCGGATGCAACAACTCCAACTCGCCACTGTACGCACTGTAGCATGCATGCACCTGAACTGTGGCCCACTGCAGCTCATGTTGCAACCAGCGATCCCCCATGGTAGGGCGATCGATCTCATCCTCTGCATCCCTAGGCGGGTGCCCCTCCGGAAGTGCAACGGGCGTGTCGGTGATGAGCGGTCGTCCGACAGGTATGTGCTCGTACGACCACAGCAAAAGAAGCAGAGGAGATCCGGCCATGTTCGCCGCTCGGGCACGCCGAACGCAGGCGTCACACAATCCTCGATACGTCGCACAGAGAACCGCTGACCCCCAAATCTCTGTAGTGCTGCTGAGTCCCCCAAATCTCAAAGTCTGCAGTCCATGTCTCGGCAAGGTACCGTGAACCATAGTAAACTGAGAGGTACATCTCGCTCGACTTGTTGTCGTGCGCACACGCGGCCATCACATGAGAGCACGGTTTATGCAATAGAGTTGGCTTGTTACAAGTGCACTTGACACCGTCTTCAAATGTGACTCCTTGCCTCTTGATTTGTCGCATGTATCCACCCCCCACGTTCTTACTGCGCAGATAAACGACCCAACTTTGCCTTCTACTGTTAGGAATGCACTCGACTGAGTGTTTCTGAGCGGCTGCGGCTTTCATTTCTAAGTACCTTTGTACTTCATGAGGAAATTTTGGTGGTGTCACCCGAAGCAATGCTCTTGCAGCTGTACCTCTCTCGTAGAAGTATTTGGCCGTGCGATGCCATGTAAATTCCACAATTCCAGTGAGCGGCAGACCTCGCACCCCCCTCAACACAAAATTGTATACCTCCGCCATGTTAGTTGTCATTACGCCATATCTGGCACCTCCCGCATCGTGCAATAGAGACCACTTCTCAGGAGCTTTGTCACTGATCCATTCACTAAATTTCTTTGGCCTTGATCTTCGGGTGCGTCGTCTCGCCACATCTGTAGTCTCCGCGACATTTTCTTCATCTTCTGGATGTTGTGAACTGCTTGCCTCTGACCTTTGGGATTTACCTAGATCTGAAGTTTCTTGTTCTAACTCGTCCCAAAGTTTTTGGAACTTATGGCTTTGGTTCTGATCGCACAACCGCTTGAACTTCTTCATAAGCCGTGCACTCTTGTAGTGTGTGAAGAAGTTCGCCGCAAGGTGTCGTTTACACCACCGACTGATCAAGTCATTCCAGCTGTACTGCGGGTTCTCAGTGGACAACATGAACTCAATGGCACTTAACAGACCCTTGTGTCTATCATGGATTATACATACATTCCGTCTGTCTTTCACGACTGTTTGTTTTAGGTTTGCAAGGAACCATACCCAGCTGTCTGTACTCTCTCCTTCCACTAAGGCGTACGCCATGGGAAGTAGCTGGTTGTTTGCATCTGCAGCAACTGCTGTCATCAGAGTTCCCTTGTACTTCCCAGTTAGAAATGTGCCATCCACGCAAAGTATTGGCCGCATGTACTTGAACACAGAGATTACTTGACCAAATGACCAGAATATACGCTCCATATACTCAGCTCCAGGAACTATCTCACCATTTCTGCCGACAACTGGGCTATGGACCATATCCATCACAGTGCCAGGGTTGGTGTCAACGATTTGTTGGATCAATCTGGGCACATAGTTATATGAATCATAGAAAGATCCAAATAACATCTCAAGACCAAGTTGCTTGGCTCTCCATGCCTTCCCATATTGAATGATGTACCCAAATGTGTCATTGATCTGGCTAACAATTTGTTTTGGTGCATATCAAGATTTGCATGAAGGTTCGACAAAATTACACGTGCCACAAATGCGGAGGACATATTTCTATGACTCTGTGATACTTCTGTCATCGAACAGTCGTGTTCGGTGATCCTGGAAACAATGAAGTGCTCATTGTCCCTGTACCGAGCAATACGAACATAAAATCGACATCCTTCCACCTTGCACTTCACTGCGTACAGTCGCGGAGTTGTTCTGTCAACCTTGAAAGACCGACGCAGTGTCACGGACCACATCGCCACGGCTTGCTTAGCGTCCTCCTTGCTTCGAAAATGTTGTCCTAGTGTTAATCTGTGCTCACTCCCTGCCGACTCCGAACTGCGATCGTCGTGGATTCGCGCATGCTCAAAACCACTAGGATCTAGCCATTGTTGTGGAGGTCCCATTCCACGATAGTCTTCTTCACCAGAGGAATCCGCATAGTCTGCGTCCACCTCCGACCCTTCGCTGCCTGAAACTTCCAGACCCTCGTCTTCACCTTCGTCGGCATAAGTCTCATCCCCAGGCCACAAATACCCGCCCATGAATTCTGCGTTGGGCATATCCGCAGAATTATAAGTCATGGTTGGATCAATGTTCGTATGTTGTCCTCCAATTAATGGTTCGGGTACAAGTTCTGCTCCCGGTTCTGGTACATTGTCTAGCTTTGTCACATACAGTATGCAGTCATCTGGCCCATGATTGGGATTTATCACCCTTCTAACAAAAGAGCCCCATGATCTATCGCCTCTAAGTTTACACAATTTCCAACAAGATGTCAAACCAATAGGCACCAGCGCTTCCATGACAATTTTGTGTAAACATGGGTCAATATTTAGAATGTCCATGACTCGGGTCTTAAGGTCTTCAAAATTAAGAACACTAAGATCATTCAATTCCATGTCTACACGGTGACAGCCACTTAGGTCATCTCCAGATGGTCCATTTCTAATGATTTGTTCCCCGTGAAAAATATAGACTACTCTTGTTTCTGACATTGTCTACAACATAAGTATTACAAACATCAGCGATCATATCTTCAATATATTTTACACATTACTCTATACTCATCCTTAAGACATGTGCGACTTATTTTTTAACATCTCGACTAATCGAAATAGACTGCATTAACGACATTGCATCACATCTAATCTACAATTCCTATATTATCATCTCACATATCAAATATATGTGACAAAGCTATATTCAAATGTCACCGTCTTCAAACTTATACATACATGCCGAACATATTTAAGTACGGCACAAATCAAATATATATTTCTGCACATTTTCTACGAATAAACCGTAACAGATCTACACATTTTTAAACAGATCTATAAATTTCTAAAACAGATCTACAAATACAACACATCTACATAACAGATCTACACATTTTTAAAACATATCTACAAATATAACAAATCTACATAACAGATCTACACATTTTTAAAACATATCTACAAATACAACACATCTACATAACAGATCTACACATTTCTAAAACAGATCTACACATTCCTAAAACAGATCTACAAATTCCTAAAATAAATCTATAAAACCCTAAAACAGATCTACATTTTAAACTAATTATCACAAAAATTTACCTTTCTTCTTCTTCTCCTTCTTCTCCTCTCTTCTTCTTCTTCTCCTCCTTCTTCTCCTCTCTTCTTCTTCTCCTTCTTCTCCTCCTTCTCCTTTTCTTTTTCCCCTCTTCTCTTTTCCCCTCTCCTTCTCCTTTCCTTCTCCCCTTTCCTCTCTGCCGAATGCCGAATGAAAATTTTTTTTTGCCTTCACAACTCCAATCGCCACGGCCGCGTTATATAGCAGCCATCAGTCGCCATCCCAGATGGCGACTGATGGTAAATCCCGCAGTCGCCATTCGGGATGGCGACTGATGTCCCCTCCTTTTCCTTTTTTGGGTAAGTCGCCATCTGGAATGGCGACTGAAGTCATTTTTGCAATTTTTTTTTATTAAAGGTTATTTTTAAAATTTTATTTTTATTCTGGGATATCCGTACAAAAATCTCTAGAAACTTATGTATGTGCATTCATCCTCCATTATAGTTTAGGTTTTGTATTTGTTGAAATATGAGTAAATTATTTTTTTTTTATAATAAGACTAAAAGAGTCTCGGATTTCAATCTATGTCGAATCCATGTCGTAAGTCCAATTAAGTTTAAACATGAGGGGTAATTTTGAAATATGAATAGATTGTTTATATTTTTTTAATAACTAAAATTATTTTTAATAAATTGATCGATTCATAAAACTCAATAGAATTGTAATATTTGTTTCAAGAGTTTTACAGTGAAAGATACACAATATTCTCAAATAGGTGACATAGAAGAAAAACAAACTAAGCTAAATTTCAGATTATAAAAATCGATTGACACCCACACATTTTCATGATATATACAAGAACAATGATAAGCAAGCACATTAATTTTCCTCGTATGCAGCCACAAGACGTGAATACATATTTACTTTCCTAATGGGGACAAAAGAAAACCTAATAGTGCAATCCAGCATCAATTAGATGTATCTAAAATTAACAGTTTCCAATAGTATGAACTCATACCTGGCATCGATTCGACCGGATTCAAGTTCAACCAACCTACAACGAAGAAAATCTGTTGCTATTAATAAATGAAAGACGGTGCATGAACATACAAATTACAGAAACTACTCCCTCCTTTTTTTTATTATTTGTTTTAGATTATTTGCAAATCAAAATTTTAAAATTTTAACCTTTAATATACACAAGTGCTAAGATTCGCCATATGAATAATATTATTAAATTTATCATCAAATTTATTATCATATTATTATTATCTTATAAATTTTATTTGTATGTTGTTATAAAAATTAATGATCAAAATCATATTTTAGAAATTATAAAAAATCTAAAATAAAATGTAAAAAAGAAGGGAGAGCGTATACTAGAATTACATGCCAAATGCACGAAAAATAATGCATGTTTCTGGTACAATTTCCTATCTTTAGACACATTACTGACTTTGCAAAATTAGGTAGAACTCCAGTAATCAATTCCATTGCTATTAGTGATAGATAAGAACTGAACAGTTATCTCACAACCATATTAAAATATACAATTCAATTAGGTTTACTCAAAAACGGTCAGAACACAAATACATCAATCCATAGGTCGCCAGTATGCACACGTAGAGCACATAAGACATTTAAGCATACATGGCAGCATTGGAGTATCTACAGCCGACATGACCAGAAATATTGCAACATAGACTTAATATTATGGATTGAACTTTGGTGTCTATATAATATATTATGAAAATTTTGTATCTTAATTATATGTTTCTATTTTTTTAAAGTTTGATAATATAAACTATTTTTAATCAGTTAACTCAGAAAAATGATCATAATAACTCTGATTTAATCATAATTTTAAAACGATTAGAACACAATTTCTAGTTTTTAAACTTTTTGATGTACTACATTAGAGTTTTTCAAATTGAAAATATTACATTTTAGCCTTTCTATTTATTAAATCCTGATTAAGTTAGCATAACTGATAAAGAGATTTTAGTTATTTTTCTGAATTAATCAATTAAAAATGACAAATAATATCAGACTTCAAAAAAATAAGAGGCAAAATTTCAATAACATATATTATTAGACATCAAAATTCATTGGAACAAAATCAAAATTTCCTAATATCACGTCTTAACTAATCAGGTTGTGTTGTATGGCTGCATCAACAAGCCTTTGAAGTTTGAAGATCATACACAAAATTGACAATAAAAAATAAGTCATTCTCCTTGCTCCTAATATAATCACCAGCTTTGCATGGCCAAGATTGATAATCATTCTGTTGGTCCTAAGAATTTTGCGAAGCCAACATCAGGATGCCAACAAATCAACAGTAAGCATTCATCAAAATGTCAGCCAACATCAGGAGGTTAGCAAATCATCATCAACATGTCATAGCACCGCCACATTAGTATAATTGCACAACACCCAGTTTACTGATGTATATTACAATCTTAAAATAGCTAAATCAAAACATGCGTTATAAAGCACTTCACAAAACATGTTAGGTGATCATACCAACATACCAAGGAAAGACACTGTAATCCTTAACAGGAAAATCCAAGATAAAGCAAACCACTGAACCGAAAGGTTAGATGGCAACGACCAAAATGAAAAGCAAACATAAAAGTGAAAAAAAAGATATTCATCAGAGCAAAAAATTTAAGCAACATCTCCTAATCTCTTGTTGCCCACTGGCAGGGTAAAAATTTGGATGTCCATGTAAACAGCAGTTTCAAAATTCAATCATTTGAGAACATCTTGCTCTACTTAGCATCCAACGAAAAGGATGAAAATTAGACCAGAAATTTCTGGTATATGTTCATTTATTAACATGAAAGATAACTCAATGTGCAAATAGAAGCAATGTTAACAGCTCTAAGCAGCCCTTTTGCAGTAGTTTTCCAGCCAGTTCATGGTGACACTCTTGGGTCTTTCAAGTGGCAGGCCAAGGGCACGGTCCCAAATGAGCTGTATCACAAAGAATTGCTCAGAGGTAGCATATAGAAAATTCAAAGGAGAGAGAAGAATTCAAGAGTGAGAAGAGAAGACAGACCTGAGATCCTATTCCAATGCTCCTTGAGACACCGAACAAGACAGTGAAATACCTACAGTTAGGCAGGAATTGCATAAGTAATCATTCTAAGCCATTGCAAATCATAACTCCAGGACTAATTTAGTAATTAAACAATTTAACCAAGACTAATAAATATACCGTGCTTCAGATAATCCAAAGTGGTTCAGCAAAACTCCACTGTGAGCATCAACATTGGGCCATGGGTTTTTGACCTACAAGTACATATGCAGAGAATGATGTTCATAACCAACAAGCTGAAATAAAAAAAATAATATAAAAAACACTATCCTGAGGTAGCACACTACCTTGCCAAGCTCAGTGAGGATCGGAGGCACAACTTCATACAACTGTGAGACCTGAAAAGGAAAAATCTCATTGAGTGTTGAGCTAAAGAGAGCATGCAATGGGTTGAAGGTATTTAACTAACCAGTTGGAAAAGAGGGTCCTCAGGTAAATGCTTCAAGGCAAACTCCCTTTGGCATGTATATCGTGGATCTGTCTTCCGTAGAACTCCATGACCAAAGCCTGGAACAACCTAAAAATGAATCCAACCAACCTTTAGTAATTCTAACTTCAACCTTGACCCAAAAAAGCAACAGAGAAAGTAGCCCAGTACAGACAAACATTTGCATAACAAATCCAAGACATAGGATCCATCACAAGGCAATGGTCTTAGATCTACTGGGTAGCATTTGGCTTTCAGATTAATTGAGTTTTAGCAAACAAAATCTGTGGATAAAAGCTTGTTTCAACATGGTCATAGACACCTCACTTTCATCGCTGAATACTTGAAATACTGAAATAAGCTACCTTTCCACTTTTCAAGGTCTTCCATACATAATCTTTTAGTTGATCAGTCGTGATGTTTCCCCCAGTCTCGTCCATTACAGATTTGATCCATAGCAACACTTCCTGCAGTATAATGTCAGTTCATACAAATTTGAGAAGTTAGTAGTAGTAGTAACAATTTATAAATGGTACAAGCACTTTTTTTTTTTTTTTTTTGAGATGGCATGCGCCTTACATATTGAGTAAATAATCTTGCAAACAAGATGATGAATGCTTGAAAGTTGTCAAGAGAAATTTATTCCAAGAGATATAATTTGGCAATCACAAGTAAAGGAAAGGAAACACAGAGACAATATACTCATGCATGTCCAACAAAGCCAGACTAGATCATATCCCTATAGTTTGGTTTAGCATGTACCATGTTTCATGCCAGTATCCTCTTCTGAGGGTGCATTTATTTCTGAATGAGCAATGAAATTTTCCATCTCAAGAGAAAAAAAAAGAAAAAAAAGAATACTCATGCATGAATTTGGCAGGGAGAAGATCCAGCATGTCAAACAGACCTACCTGGTTAGCTAGGCCATGCAGAGGCCCAGCTAAACCATTTAGTGCAGCTGCAAAAGAAAGGTAAGGATCTGAAAGAGCACTTCCAACCTGAAATTGAATGAATATTATAAGTGCAGGATGAAGTGTTCAGCACATAAAAGAGAAGTAATATAGGAAATGTCAAGAAAAAGACAATAGCTAGCTAATAGTAAGTGGTCACGCACAGATATTAAAGGACCTGCATAGCAAAAGAGCAATTTATTTCTCTTCATCATCATAATTCAAAGTTGCTCCACTCCATGCTAGAAGGCTAGAAAATTGCTAAACTACCACGCACAGCCAATGAATGGCTAGTACGCTCACAATGCTAGACTTGGTTTGCTATTTGGCTATATGGCATAACACTATTTGCTACTTCTACATCACACAAGAAAAATTGAGACCAAAAAAATTTACCAGATGACCAGTATGAGCACTGACATTCCCTCCTTCATGATCACTGGAAGAGACCAAGTGCCAGTGTGAGAAAAACAATGCACTTACTGCCTTCAAAAACACATATAGATAGAAGGGTGGATGAAGTTACGCGTGAATTGTTACATAGAGCCGCATCAACTCAAGCATTTTGGGATCATCATAGCCTAACATGTGTGAATAGTTTGCTGCATAGTCCAGAGCATTATCAGCTGGTACAATTTTCCCATCCTTGAAAATCCTTCAATATATCAGGGAAGTAGGATTATTGCAATTGCAATAAACATATTGTATAAATAATCTGGATACTTCACAAAAAATTATTTGACTCATGCACGTTCCAGTAAATATATTGAATATTGTGCATACGATGGAACTAAAGCTACCTCCTATAGACATAAGAAGCCACTGGTGAAAGCCGAGCAATCATATTCAGGCAATCTTCATAGGTAGGTTCCCAGAACCTATACAACATAGTAATCAACACCATGCGAACTCAACATTGAACAAATAAAACAAGCAGGTGGCAGTATAGATCTCAAGCATACTTTGATTTTGGAATTCCTTTGTCGTAAGATTTTTGAAATTCGCTATCAACCTGCAATAGAATAGAAAAAAAACCTAAATTGACTCATTTTGGAGTCTAAAGAACTTCAGAGTTCAGACTTCCAAAAGCCAATCAAAACATGAGGGGTTTCTCACTTTGAAATGATATTGACTTTTCTTGATTTCTTTCATTTTTAAACAAAACCCCCCCACCCCCTCTTTCCCAAAAAAAACTAAAAAAAAGGCCAAAATAAAAAAGGGCGTGCCTGAAGTGCCATAACTCCAGTGGTAAACTGTGTCATTGGATGAGCAGTTATAGGGAGGGCATCTATCGCCTTGTAAACATGATCTGCATTCACATAAAATATTAGCTACTCCAGAGCAAGGTGGGAGAGGGAGCATGTGCCCACATCAAAGAATCAAGATAAAGTGAAAATATCCTTCATATCTTAAAATTTGGATTACCTAAGCTAAAGATTCAAAAGAGTTATACTTTTCTCCTGGGCAGGATTGAGAAAAAATAAGTTATAATAGCTTATAAAAACAGAGACGGTCACAATGGAGAACATCGAACACAACTGGACCCATAGCTTTCCTCTAATGACTATTCAACTACTTTTAAGTACATATGTGGAGTGTAACAACAGGCCAGCTGCACAGGCATTAGAAAAATGACAAATCGAAAAGCCAATATATTACTACTTTTACCAGAGTACAGTAGCTTCAGTAGTTTTTTTCCCCCTCAATACATGAGAAATTTAGCATGTTTGATCTGTTTTCTATGAACTAGCAGAATAAGACAACATAGCCACATGAAATTTAAGGCCTCTCTTTTCATTTGTGAGACTCTGACTAAATTGAATATTAGAGCAATGTAAAATTAAAGGCAGATATCCATTCATTTAGGAAATTCATGGTTTAATTAAAGCAAACATTAAGGCAATTAACCATCAGGGGCAGATAAAGAACCTGGAACATTTGAACGGCTAAGCAGTTCCTTTGATAGAGCATCAACTTGCTCTTTGGTTGGGATCTGAAACAAAGAAACAAATCAGCCCACACTAATAGCTGAAGCTAATGTATGTTTGATCAGGAGGCAACATCAAAATAGATTACAGGAAAAACTAGACAGATGACAGCTCCAAATTTTTCTTCCCTTCTGAATCAAAAACAAAACATTCTATTTATTTTAGAATATTTTTTTTTGGGATCTTTAAACTAAATTTAGAAAAGTATCATATAACAGACAAACCTTTCCTGTCAAGAGAAGCCAAAGAAGACCCTCAGGCAGAGGCTCTCCATCCTTAACTGCTCTTGGCAGTACCTTCTGGCACTCTGGGATTGAGAGACCCCTAAAGCGAATACCCTGTATAGAACAGAGCAGATTAATCAGCTTCTTAGCTTTCCTTTTAGATACCTTAACATGGAAATAACAGATTAAATGTGACAAAGATACAGACTGTCGAAGATTTAATTTTTGGCAAAAGCGGACTTTTTAATTCATGCGCAGATTGACTGTCACAATATCCACAATTAAGTCCTTGTACTAAAGTCTAAAACCTAGAAGCATTACATCCCTGTAATATATCATATTTGAAACACATTCTTGTATTATGAGTCAAGCCAATTTAGGTCATGCATCGTATCTAAATCTACAATTGGGTCACCATATGCATTTTTCAAATTGCTGTACCACAATTAGTACAGGTGCATCATTGCAGATCTTATGTCACATAGCAATTTAATATGCCCATTGTTCTCATGCAGGGACTGAATGTCCTCAATTTAATATGGGCATTTTATCTTCTTTTTTTCAGTATATAAACTCAATTGCATGTTCCACAAGAACATATTCAGAGACCAAAAGTGAAAGTTTGACACTAATTATTTTATTATAAATATCATGAAGTGACAAAATACAATAATACCTCATCTGGGTCAAGTAATGATGTTTCCCAAAGCATTCCAATCATCCCTCTCATTCCACCGAGGACCTGCAGAAACATAATTTAGGATTGCAGTGCAAGATGTTACAAGTATCCTTAAAAAGGGAACAAAGTTATCCATGGATAATTGGTCAATGCATACCATGTCCACAGTGATGTTTCCAAGTTGGACCTTTCCATGCTCCGATTTGAGCTTCTTTAAACGATCCTGTGATGAAATGCTTGACAAGTTAAGCTTGGTGGTCCTGATATTTGAATTGAACAGAGAAGACAAACTGAGGGGTGGATGAGGTCATTAGGCTTAGGAGGTTGTACAAAAACAATGAACAAGGAGTGATAGTTCATACATGCAATTATATGTTGTACTTTTATCAATAGTATTTAGAAAACACACGCTATTGAGTATCAAACTATCAATGCAGCAAGAAGAAAGCTAACTATACCTCACTCAAAATTCCTTGATGTCTTCCATTTACGATGAAATGAAAGGCCTTTTGCTTAAAAAATAATTATATTCATGTCACTTACATGTGGGACCCAGATGGGTCCCATCTGTTGGTGTCACATAGGGCTTTTTGGACCAATGCACAAATTTGAGGGGATTTTTTGAACCTTCAAAAGGTTGTCTTAAAGGGGAACCGAGTATAAAGTTGAAGGGCCAAATAGGACTTTTCCCTAATTTGTTAACTAACTACAAAGATTCTTTCAAAAGAGCAATGGTTTGAGCAGTGAACCATTTGCCTAGCTGGTACATTCTCTGATCTCGCTCTGTTAACTCTAATTACTTCTAATAGTGGAACGGTATCTAACCATTTCGGAAGCAGGAAAAGAACATGCTCACGCAGAGTACTCCATGAAACAGAAAAGTTACTACCAATGACTTTAAAAAAAGAAAAGATAAGGAATCAGATACCACAATCTACATTCCAACTTTCCAACTTCAAAAGATTTTTTTTGAGAAATTAACTTTATAAGATTTATCGTTAAATATGTTATGGTAAGCAGAATATGATAGACGACGCACAAACCTGTTGTTCAGGAATCAATTCCTGCAGTTGGGACCTAAGATCCTGCATTTTCATCAACACAATCAGCAATCAGCAATCAGCATCGAACTCTTAGCACACAAAAAAAAATACTTAAGACATAAAAAATCTTCTTGAGGGTAGCCAACGCTCCCAATTTCATTGCATGTGCAAATTACATAATAATTAGCACGAAAAAGAACAAGAAGATAGCATCATACGAGATCGGAAGCGCTCTGCATCTGCAGCCACCTCACGCCGCCGAGCGTGGTGGCCTCGTGCGCCTAGCACCAAACACACCAAAAGATTCAGCACACATAATTACAAGCCAAACCAACACACCAAATGCATCACCAGTTCACCACTACTAAGATGTAAAGCCGCATTAGCTACACGAATGAATCACTCACCACACGAGACCGCAACTTCGAGACCGCGGCGAGGCCCCGGAAGAACGCCATGATCGGAGCACACACAACTACAATACCTGAATCAAACACAACCACACGATCCGATCAAAACCTAAGAATTAATCGAATCAACCAATCGCAAAAAAAAAAAAGATCACTGCATTGGTTTGCTTTGGTTTGGTTTGTGAAGTCCCCCGAAAATCTCTAAAATAATTAGAATGTAATCCATTAAAAGCGGATCCATAAATGGACTAGAAAAATCGAAAAAAAATAATGAAAAAATCGGAGAAAAATTGCTGTGATTACGAGATCTTGGGACACGGCAAGTGGATCGAGATGGAGAGATGAAAGTTCGAAGAGGAGAAGAATTAAATTAAAAAACATTTTGGGAAGCGAGAAGGTTTAGCTCTTACGAGTCTCGAGAAGCGGCGAAAGGTCGAATGGAAGACGACGGGAGCAAAGCAATTTGGAGTTGAGTCGGCTTCCTGTTAATTAAGAGGAAAATTTCCTGTTCTTGCATTCACACCCCTGACATTATTGTATTTTACATTTATCGACCGAAATGGGTAGTTATGTTAATATCATCACGATTTTGTGGCACTGTTTTGAAAATTTTTAAGCAAGGTACTTCCCGTCGAGATTTGGGAGCGAATGCATATCTCAATCTAAGTTTGTTTTCGTGGGTTTTTTCTATATGTGATCTTGTTTATTTATGAGAGAGTTTCGAGAAACGGTGGAAGGTGGAATAGAAGAAAATGAGAGTGAAATAATTTGGAGTTGACTTAGCTTTCTAATAATTAATCGAAAGTTTTTCTATTCTTGATTTTACACCTCTAGATTTATCATGTTTATATTCCTATACTGAAAGTGGTAGTTATGTTATTGAGACAATTAGTTCTGAATCATTTGTGAAAGTTATAAATTTAATAAAATATTATTAAATATCTCATTGATGTGTGAATACAGATCCTACATATGATACTCAAAACAAGTGATATTTTGTTAAATCAACTCTTTTACACCGGTGTGAAACTAATTATTTCTATGTTTTTATTTATCAACATTTTGCAGCACTTTTTTTTAAAAAAATTTTAAGCAAGGTATTTGGGCCATGATTTGAGAAGGGAACATATATGTCAATATGAGTTTCTCTTTCTATATATAATCACGTTTATTTATGAATATTTGTGGAATATTATAATATATATTCCTCTATATCCTTTATGAATTTATTATCAGTAATACATACTACATGTAATGCAAAATAATTTATATTTTAAATGATATCGTGCTATCTAAGGAAAGAGTACATTTTTAGGAGGCCATGCTAAAATATTAGCAAAATAGCTCTCCACCGAACTAATCAACGAGAAGTTATTTTGGATGTTTAAATTATAAAAAAATGAAGGTCTAATTTGAAAAATGGCTAATCGGCACGGAGGGGTGGGGGACCGAGGGTTAAAAGTCGTTATTACTTATTATCAAGAAAAAGTATTTCAAAATAAAACAGAAACTTTCAAGCCTTGCTTCACAAGAATAGCAAATGCAATTTTTAGCTCTCTTTTTCCATAGAAGTTAGAGTCAAGAACTTTCAGTATTTGAAAACTACAGTATTTTAAAATTATGATTTTAGAAACATCATTCAATAAAAATCACAGTGTTTTATAATATTACAAACTCACAGTTTGTGATAAAACTATAATTTTTATTGGTGTTTGGATACACAATTTTTTTCAAATTTTCAGTTTGGTGTTTAAATGAACTAGTTGTTATGAGAATTTAAAAAAAATAACCATTGGTTTATTTCTACGGATGTTAGGAGGGTGCGAGGCCACTGTGAGTTTTAGACACTGGTCATGCATTAGACTTATCAAAGGTGAAATCACCACCACAATTTTTATTGTCAAAAGAGCTGAACCTGAAAGCAAAGAAATTTTCGTGCAAGCATAGTCATTCATTTGTGCACAAAAGGACTAAATACCACTATTGTCATAAGAACGAGAAAAGTGTATCGAGACAATTCCAAGCATAGTCATTCATTTGAGCCCATGCGACACAGCGAATGACGAGGGCGCTGCGGCGGAGGAGGGGGAGGCCATGGCACCGAAGAGGAGTTGCATGAAGGAGCTGTGGAAGAGCGCGGTGGCGGGGAGGTGGGGTCGGGGAAGAGGGCCACGGTGAAGGTAAGGGGCCTTGGACTCGCGTCGCTAGCTGCGGTGGAGTAGAAGAGGGCCTCAACGGTGGCTCGTGGAGGGAGGGTCTCAACGGTGGAGGAGAAGAGGGCCTTGACGGCGGGTCGCATCTTGGCCTCGAACACTTAGGCCTCGCCGGCGTCCTCGTTGCCGATGGTGGCGGCGCAGAGCTGAAGGTCTAGCAGCAACGGCACACGTGTCTCCTCTACCTTGGCCGCAAGCGCCACGCACGCCACCGCCGCGAGCTACACCAAGTACGCTGTCAGCCGCCGTTAGCTCCTAAAACCCCAGCCGCGCGCGCCGCCCACCCCACTATCACCGGTGGCAAGGGGAAGAGGAAGAAAGGGGAGGGGGAAGAGGAGGTGGGAAAGGGGATCTCACTTTTTTCAGGCTCCTCCATTCGACCTTCGGCAGCCGGTGCTTCGTCGGTGGCTGGTGCTTTGTCGGCAGTCGATGCTTCGTCAGGGTAGGGTCTGCGATCTAGTGTCGATCGAGAGAGAGAGTACTGTGTGAGAGAGAGAGCGAGAGTATTTTGATGAGCCGTGAATGGATCGATCAAGAGAGAGCTACGGTCAAAAAATTTTCCAAAACTTTGTACCGGAGCTAAGTTTATAAAACTGAGAAAAACCATGGTTTCAAAAACCATAAAATACTTTGTAACCAAATAGAACTTTGGTTTTCAATACCACAGTTTCTTTCAAAACCACAATATTTGATAAAAACTCTAAAAAAAATTTTGTTTCCAAATGGAGCCTTAGAATCTAAAAGCTGAAGCCAACATATCTCAAGACAGAGATGCACTTAAATTGATTAAAAAAATGTTTTAGGTGTTGATTGGGTTTGTGGTGTGGTTTTATACTGTGTTCTGGAATGTAGTTGTTATGAATAATATTTGTTATATTCAATAAAATATTATTATCTTAGTAGTTACCACCGACTATATCAAAAAAATTATATGTAAAATAGAATTTTAGAAACATATCATAATACTAAACAGCCTTAGTTATCTAGGGTGAAAAATATAATTTTAGGATAGGCAATCATTTAATTAGAAAAGAATTGTTATTATTGAACTATTTTTTTTTTCTATAGAGCTCGGTAGTTAACCTTTTATTATTTAGATACATGTAGCCATTATCCATATAGCGTACATAATGACTAAATTTGTACAAACTATATATGAATTGAGGTTGATAGACGAGTCTCCTAATGTCTATTCTCCGACTAAAAATTTTTGTTGGGATAATCTCTATGTTCCACATCACTCAATTTCCATCCATCTAATCAAAGAAAATTAGTTTCCATAAAACATGAACTCAGAATAAGCAAAATAAGACCCACTTTTATCCATTGAATCTTAATTTTCATGTAACTAACCACCTTCCCAATCTTAGGTGCCCTCAAGAACTCCAAAGGGGATCATACAATTTGAGATGTAATTATAATGTGTATTAGACATCAGGCTCAATCTTAACCATTGGCAATGCAATCCAATGTTGGAGTGTAGCGTCCAAAATTTCTTTAATAGATAAGATATCATAAAACTTTCTCTTGAACTAAACACTGCTCTACCAGAGCAATGTAGCCAAGGGCCAAATGCCACAAATGTAACTGTAGCATAGCAAAACTGAATTAAGACTTTAAAGATCACTTTAAATTGATTGTGCTAGCCAATTGTTCCACCGCTTAAAAAATCTTTAAAATTGAAGTGATAAGATGAAGAGATAGATTAAGAGAAAAAAAAAATCAGAACTTGCATCAATTGGTTTGGGGACATCTATATGATGCACGTGTATTATTTAAAAACTTAGTACACATTGTTAAAATTTTCTCCCTTTTATACATATTAAAATTCAAACTTGTTATTCTCTATCAACATACTATTTTAAGGTAAATATTCATACTTTCTCATAAAAAAACATACTTAAACTAAACTATTTCACGAGTTTCCACTCTAATTATATAAAAACTTAAAACTAAAGTGCAAACACTTAAAAAAAGTTAATACTAACTTACAACGAATATTTAAAAATAATACAAATTTAAAACTAAGAGATATAAGCTTAGAACTAAAAAAACAGTAATATCTTTAAGTATAAAATCTATAAAGTTGCAATTATTGCGAGAAAACTAAATTATGTGTAGTAAAAAAAATTGTATATTCTTATTTTGAAATATAAATAAACTAATGTAAAACAACATTGACTAACATGGAAATAAACTTAAATCTAAATTATATAATATTATATATACTTAAAATAGAAAGAAATAAATGTTAGTAAAACAAATAAATAAACTCTACGAGCTTACAATAAAATAATCCAATCTCACAGCTAAAATATATATAAACTTACACTGCAATATTTGATTAATGCGTGCAAAGAGAATCCTTATGCTAATTTTTGGTCTACTCTAGTAAAATTTCACATGCAAATGATTGATTCGGGCCAATCGCTGCTTGTCACATAATTAAAGAAAAGTGTGCGTCAACTTATTACATGGTGAGCATGCAACATATAACAAAATTCATTTATTATTGGTTTTGCTTAATATCAATATACAAATAAGATAAACATCTCCTAGCCATCTTCCCCCTCTCGAGGAGTTCCTCAGCATTATCATTGTCAATGCATAAGACTCAATACTTCAAATCTAGATCACTTATCCAAAATAAATGATTAATATTCTTTGACTCACCAACCTGCCAATAAGTTTTCTTCCTCTTCAAAGACCTCTCTCAAACTTCCCCAAAATCGTGATAATATGTACAATTTCTCATCTCGATAAGCCCCTAAAATTAAAATCATCGATTTCCCACTCCAGGTGAGTAAGCCCTATCTGCCCCTGATTTGCCAATGCGATTTTCTCCAATTCTTTCATTCCCTTATTAAGTGTTTCCCGATGCTAACTTGTGCGTTTCTTTCGTTTATCGCCTCGTTGATCGTGGGAATTGGTAACTCTTTTGCTAAATGCTGAGAAAAATTATTAGTTTTTCATATTTGTTCAGATTGTTTCTTCAAGTTGCTTTCTTTGTAAAGCTCATAAATGATCAGTTTCTAATATTAATTATAAGGAAAAAGTCCAATTTCTTGAAGGAGCGGTAGTGAGAGTGAAAGAAAACGAGAAACTTATGCTCGCGTAATCTCGTGCAAGATTGTAATCTAGTCCATGATTTGTTCTTCCCCTCCAAAACTAATTCTATTATTTATTTTTCATGTTGTTCTTTAAACATGGGTCATAGATGGATCAAAAAAATATTAACCATCTCTTTTGAATAGGTGGTCTAAATTTGAAGTAATGCATCCTATCACTAATAGTAATGCAGAGGAGCGTCCTCGTTTTTAAAATCACATGATAAAGAAATAACACTCTTACATCAATGCATGATTGTATGACTGTATATAATTTGCCATCAAGAACTTCAAAGTGGATTCATTTATTCTTTGCCAATATTTTAAACTATATGAATCCGTCTTTTTTCATATCTACATTTGCCTAATTAAAAATCAGATGTTTCAGATGAATTTGATCGTGTAGGAGTAAAACCAATATTGAAAGATGCAAATTGCAACTCGACTATCTCCAATGCAAACACCAAGGAGAGAAATTTTTTAGAGGAATATTTTGTATCATTGTGTGTGAAGTGTCTCTAAAAAAACACTCTAATATACATGGTGTTTGGAAAAACTTTTTAATCGAACTCATATACGAAGAGTCTCCAAGAACCAAGCACTTCAATGATATGACTTTTATTTTTTTGTGAGTCCCACATATAAAATATTGATATGTGCTTTTTGCGATATATGATTGATAATAGTTAAAATAATGGGACTAAGCTATATAAGGATAATTACAATACAAAAAATAAAGACTTGTGTGTAAAAAATTTGACATAAAGAAAATAAAATTTCTTATTAAATTCAAAAATTGAAACATAAAATTCAACATACTAGATTGGGTGCATTCGAATATTGCAAAATTAAAATTTAACATAAATATACTAACTAAAAATTCTAGAAATACAACAACACCTAATAGTTGGCATGATCTCCTCTAAAACACTATCAAATATGTTCAATCAAATCCCTCTTGATTTACACATGGACTAATTAGGCACAGACCTCAGTATTTTTTGTGAGTACATCAGCAAAAGCAAATAGAATACAATTGTAGACAGGAGACGATGCTGCAACCGTCGTTAAAATCATAGAGAGAGCCATTATAATGGTGTAACTGGATTCGGATGTCCTTTCAGATATTCAATTATATTTTTGATTCGAATTCAGATATATATTTAATTATTTTCTCGGATGCGAATTCGAGTTTGGCATGAGATATTATATTTGGAGTCAAATTTGAATTCCGATAATTTCTGCATCAGCGTATTTAGTAGTATTTTATTTTTATTTGATTTGCCATTTAGGACTTCCGGTTTTTAATAATCCCAAACCTCCCAGCATGCCGTCCCTATCCGGCCGTCCGGTCCCCTATTCCGCCGCCGCCTGCCCTCTTTTCCCAGTTCCCCCCATTTGGCTGCCACTTCCACCCACCCCCCCCCCCCCCCCCCCCCCCCCCCTTCCACCACTGCCTCCCCCATTCCCCCATTCCATCACCACCTCCCCCGTCGCCACCTCGCCGGAGTGGGCGATGAAGATTGTCGAGCTCACCCTCCTCACCGGCACCCGGGAGAAAAGAGCGGCCAAGCGGGTATGTGTTTGTAGCAAACCTCCAAAGAAGCTCGTCAATTCTTTCCTTCTTTTGATCATTCAAATTATAATAGTACAATTATATGCTCTTGCTCTTTCAGTTCTTGATGCTGTCATGCTGATGACAAGTTTTGGGTTGGTTCTTGGTAGTATATGCTTGGATGGGAGCCTGCCCGGGTACCACCTGCAGAGAGGGTTCGGATCGGGATCCCTTAATTCGTTGATCTTCCTTCAGGTGATCAAATCTTCAACGGTTTGTCTTGTCTGTGGATTTCAATTTGTTCTACCTTCGTGTGATCATTTTTGCTATTATAGTCTTTGGTTTTGACTTTTGATTGAGGGGAGGATGAGTATGAGGAGACCAAAGTAGGAAAAAAGAGTTGATTTTGAAAAACAAAATTTGTATTTGTCTATTAAATGAATGTTTTAATACATTACGGAATGTTTAGTGCACTCAATACAGGGAGGAGCTTAGTGCAACACAATAGAAAGTTTTTCTGAGTCCAAAATGACTGACCTTGGTTCATCTCACTATATGAATGCTGTAGAGTTTGTTGGAATACTCAGCAATGAGCAGATAAAAAACCTGGTACTTATACATGTTGTATCTGTGGAACCATGCTGTATTTGCTTGTGAAGATTTAACACCTTGCACTTGCATGCCTAGTTGCTTGATAAAGATTGTGACTTATAGTGTAGATGAAGTGAGGATGGCTAGGATTTCCTTTTTGATCAATTGGCTCTAGATATTTGATTTCTCATCACTGAATTATGTGGTAACTGGTAAAAGATCAATTTTGTGAATAACAAGATCACCAAATTAATTATTGTAAATTGTCAGACTATATATTGAGCATATTTCTGTTTCTACACAGTGATTATTTTATTTCGATGCATACATGATGTTAGTTAGATCGAATTAAACCTTTGAACAGAGGTAACATATGTCAAATTTAGCATTGTTCTAATTGCAATTGGTTGATAAGGTTTGGGACAGGTTATAATAATGCGTTAATTAGAGAAATCATTTGTTCAAGTGGGTTGTATTCGGCATGGATACTATGTGTGTTGCCTAAATATTTGACAAAAATTGAACCTTTGGATGGTTGTAATACTAGAGGAGTAATGAATCTATCTGGTAACATGTGAAAGTTGTCACCTTTAGTATTGTTCTGCTTGTGATTTAGTCAGTAGGGATGTAGGATAGTAACGGGTGTTTGATTTGCAGTCAAAGTTGCTATTTGCACATGGATTTGTGATCTGCATGAATCACTAGTACTCGTGTAATCTTATAATAGCCGTTTTTACAACTTAAAATAATCGAATTGCTTCTATGATCTCTAATCTTGTACTAACTTTTCTCCGTGCTGACGTTTGCCTTTCAGATCTTAAAGAAGAGAAGCTGCTTGGCAACCCAACTGACCAACATTTCATGTCTGGTTCTGAATTCCAGCTACCGACTTCTTTTGTTGTGTCTCGGCTTACACAACCATTATGTTGGTTATATTGAGCAAACAATTCCATGGGTAGGCTTTTCACTCCCCAAGACATATCCTAATGCATTCTGATTTGTTCACCTCCCTATTGAATCATCTTTGCATTCTAGTGTGTCCAATTTTGTCTTAACAAATACACACAAAAACCAATTATATATAGAGTGACTTGTTCAAATGAATGAAGAGGACAACCAGCATATTGCTAGCTGTTGATGTGCGGATTGAAGCAAATAATGTCATTTCATATTATTCCTAATAAAATGAGTATGAGAAAATTATGCTTAAACAAAAAAATCAGTGCTCATGCTTGTTTTTACTTGAAGCATGAAGCACATCGTGACAAATTCTGTAATAGTACTAAAGATTTTAGAAGAAAATTTGTGTAAATTGTCATGTATGAGATTATGAATACTCTTGGAAGTTGCAATATCTTATTGGATAATTTCAACTTGTCTAGGATAAATTTGGAGGATGGCATGTAAAAAGACAAAAAAAAATATGAATGATTGGATGTGCTATTTAGATAGATGATGAACTGGAGGATAAAAACAACAAAAAGTGCTAATTGTTGTGCATTGATAGAACCAGAAATTTGATCTTGTGGATTGGACTGCATTCAAGGCTTTAAGCTGAAGTGGAATTTGAGCACAATGGCCTCCGGCTCAAACAAAGGAAAAGAGTGCTTGATTTAGACTAGGAGAAATTTGTATGAGCTGAAACCTTAATTTTTTTATTCTTGTATTATAAAATAAACTTTTTTATTTATTGTTGATGTAAATTTACTGTATGGCATCTAGAAGTGACAATAACAAGGGTGGAAATAGCAATAATAACAACAAATAGGTAAATTTTGCAAAAACTTGATGTTTTGAATCCTTGTAATACAATTTAATTAATGTCTTCTATGTGTAGAATTCTATTGCATTTGGAAGTAGTAGTGGCATTGCTCCTGCCAATGCCAATATTGAAAGCATTATTAACAAGAATGTGATGGCATCAAATGATGTTGGAACTGAGAATACTACTACTGGAAGTAAATCACCAAACTGGAAGAGAAGCAGGCCTCCAAGGAGGAAGACTTCAGATGTTTGGCAACACTTCATAGTAGTGCAAGATAAAGTTAAAGTGGATAACAAGGTTGTGATGACGCCTATGGCTAAATGCAACTACTGCAAGGCTAAGTTCTCCGCTGATAGCAAACTTGGTATGACACATTTGAGATCTCACTATAAAATCAACATGATAAGTCTAAACAAACTGTCATTAAATTTGGAAAAATAAGAGAGGAAAGCATTTTACAATGTTGGAAGTACAATGAGGAAATTAGTATCTATAAACATCATCTTGCAATCATCGTACACGAATACCCGTTTAATTTTTCGGACTATGAGTACACTAATGATTTTATTACATCATTATGCCCCACACTTCCTTTGAAGTGTTGCGATGTCACTAGGAGGAATATAATGGATATTTTTAAAGAAGTGAAATAGAAATTGTTTGATCTTTTGTTCTCTCTTAAATGTCATTTAAGTTGCATAATGGATGTTTGGATATCCAATCAAGATAAGGATTATTTGTGTATTATCATTTTGTACTTGAAAATTTAGAAGCGTATTATAAACCCTGCATTTGGAAGAGACACTCAGGAGCAAATTTATGCATTATAAACTATATTTGTTTTGCACTGTCATGACCTCAGTCCTAATGAAGAGCCAAAATGAAGAAAATTGAGTGCTTTTCTAAAAGATATCAATGATGAGAATCATCAAGAGAAGTATGAATTGGTGAGGTATTTAGTCGAGTTATTATTGAAATTGATCACTTTGATATTTTGATTTGATGGCATACTCCAAGTGCAAAGTATCATGTTCTTTCACTGCTTGCACGAGATGTTTTGATTATTCCTGTATCAACAGCTGCACTTGAGTCTGCCTTTAGCATCAGTGGAAGAGTCATTGACAAATAACGCAATCGTTTAGAGCCTGAAGTAGTGGATGCATTGATATGCACCAAGGATTAGATAAGGGCTACTAACAAAGGTAATTTAATAAACAAAATTGTTATATTTTTTTTAATGTATGCATTAGTTAACTTGTTTTATTATTATAGGTAAAGTTAATGTTGCTTCAATTGTTCAAGAGTTAGAATTTGATGAGATAAATGACAAAAATAAATGAGATGTATCAGGCTATATTAAGTTGTCAATTACACATATTTTTCTTTGTGTTTTCATGTACTCTTACTTTCCAAAAAAGCATAAATGTACTCTTGTTTAATCAAATGATTTTGAACTTCTTCATTACCAATTTGCAGGTAATGTGAGTATGTGACTATTGAGAAAGAAAATGACAATGACAATGTGTTGTCATTTTGTAATATTGACAATGCTCTTAATTTCATTATGTGCTTCAAGACTCTTTTGTTTGATATCACTTCTAGAAGGACTCTTTTATTTAATGACAAGGTGGAAATCTTAGCATTTTTTTTAGCAAATCGCTTCTACTTAAAGTAATGGTTAAATTTTCAGCATGCATTACCTATCTATGCTCATTGTCACATTTTTTTAGTTTCATTGGAGCATTTCACAATGATTTAGCACTATTTCATCATACATGGTGGTACTTCAAACATGTTGCGAAAATAAATAGGCAGGCCACCTTGTTAGTCCTTTTAGGAACTGCTAAATCACTTCAATGGTAATCATGTATATATCTTCATGGATTAATACCTTTATGTTTGGACTATAGGAAGAAAGCTTAAAATAGTTAAATATAGTAAAATACGTATAACATTCAAATTCGATCAGAATAGATTAAAAATATGATTCAAATTCATATTCGATAACTATCCAATTCGTATTCAAATCGGAATATGTCCGAATTCATATTCGAATTTGATTAATGGTAATAGGATTTAGATTTGATATGACTACTATTCGATTTGAATTCACTATGATTACACCCCTAGGCCATCATAATCTCGCTCATTACTAATTATCTATTATGAAATATGACAGATGCTTGCATGATTTTTTTCAAGAGTTCAGTGCTGCCAATGGCTGGGGTAATGCAGGATAGCAAACCAAAATTGTAGTACTCCTCTAAAAGCTTGGTTGACGTCTTTCATTGCTCCTTAATAGTGTGTGAACAATCTGAATTTTTTCATCTAGGACAATTGTATCGTCTTAACAAATACAGCTCATTCTAGGTATATGCCATCAGCTAAATAATACTCTATCTTGTATTGCCTCTCATTGATGAAGTACTGAACTTGAAGATCTCGTCCGTTCAAAACATTAATTGACAAGAGCAACTAGTTTAGCATATTGATGTTGTTGCTCGAGCCAGCAACACTGAACAAATGTCATATCCAAAGGTCCTATGAGGTGACCGCTTCTAGGATAATGGTAGGGACTCAACACATTAATATCGTTGTTCGAGCCAACACATTGAAGAAGACATATCATATCCAAAGATCCTATGAGGCAACTGATTTTAGAATAATAGTAGGAACTCTATAATCACCGAAGTAAATTGCCTCTTCCATGTTATTGGAAAATTTCTTCATTTTCAGTGCATACAATCAATGTTCCTAGTATTCCTGGAAACCACGAGTTTCTCCTTGTTGAAGTAGATGCTACATATCTTCAACAGTGGGATTGTAGAGATACTCGTTTGACAAATTGCTCCAAGCACTGGATTGTTGTAGATTCTCCTATCCGAACGTATTTGTCAACAGCATCATCAAGAGAGTCATAAGTTTGTAAGTGCACTTCTATATAGAAGACAGCCTCATACAATTAATAGCATATTTCCTTTTAGTAAAAAAAGGAAATCACTCACAAAAAGTTTCAACGATTCAAAGAAAAAGGAATCTTCTCATCTAGATCCTTTGGTGGAATATGTAGGCAGGGTAGATTGGATTAGATTGAATTGTCGGAGAAGTAGTCCACAATGAAACTATTATGATCATTTTCATAGTCTCTGTCAATGTACTCCTATCGTAACGGCGGCGGGAGGTAGAAGTTTCTAACTTGGCTTTTGTATTGGCGATAATGCGGTCTTTTACTTCTTTCATGGTCCAGTCTTCCTCTAAAAATCCCACGACAAAATTTTCCAACATATCTATAACCTCTTCATCTTCACTACATGTGCTTGAATTAGAGTTAGATGACATTTTTGAGGGAGAGAGATTTGAAAAGAATAGTAGGAGTGAAGATGAGAAGTAGGGGTTGGGATGGGTCGGAATATATATACTAGTTTCCAACGGCTAGTTTCCAAAAAAAATATTACAATGGCTTATTTCGAAAAGAATAGTTTCCAAAAAGAATATTCCAATGAATAATTTCCAACAACTTAAATTACAGGTACATGATTTTACAGATGCAAAGATAAAATAAATTGATAAATAAGATAGTCTACTCTTCATTTGCCTCCTCAAGCTCATCTTTGACATAATTCAACACAGTGCTTACTCCTTTAGTTGCTCGTCGTTGAAGTTTGATATGTCCACCGTCACCAGTTTTGTTAACGCCTTGACAAGTTTGGCCTTTTCTTCCTCTTTGACATGTCACACAGGGAGGAGGCTACACTGTTGGCAGTTTCCATACGCTGTGTGTACCTTGATGAAGCAATTCATATCTTCTTGGACATTCATTGATTACTTTGCGCTTCTCCTTTGTGGTGTCGCGACCTTCTAGCCGTGTCTCCTCTGCAGGAACATCTTTTGGGTTGGATAAGGATGTGTGGGCACTGGATTCATTTAGCCTTGATCTTTTACACGTGTCGACATAGGTTCTGCCACACTTAGGTCAATCCCAAATGACCATCCACCAGTTTTCCCACACGAAAGGATGACCCATCTCCTTTCTATACAATTCACATGCTTGTGCTATCAGTTGGTCATCCAAACGATCTCTAGCATACACCTTTTTCAACCTGCATCAAATGCCATTGAATTGAACAATTTTCTTGTTAATTCATTGCCAATGGTCTTTGCAATACTTAACTTCTCTTCTCTGATTTTTTGAATTGCTCTCGTTGAATGTCACTGCAATACTCGCCTAGTACATGTCACATTTTGTTGTTTCCATCGATTGGATCGAGCACAATAGTAAAATTAACTTGTCAAACAAAACCAATGTGAACTAAAATAAAGTAGAGATGAGAGATGAGAAAAAATTCATCTAAAAAATTCATAAGAAAAGGAAGCACTTACTAGTCTAATGTCGTCATCCTACGACCAAAGTATTCGCTTACGCCCGCTAGCATCTATGAGAACATTGTCATTGTTGTTGTCATCAATAATGATATGCGGGTCAGAATGTGGAGTACCAGAATCTGACACCAATGCGGACTGTAAATTTTTGCTGGGGGGTTGTGATGGTGAGGATTGCATATAGTTTGTCGACACACCGAGAAAGTGAAATTTTTGCCCATACGGTGGATTTGGATTGGGCTGTGGATATGAAGGATAACCAACAAGGTATGTTGACTGCGGAATATTCGATGGAATTTGATTACTCGGTGTTTTTGGATTTTCTCCGACTTCATTAAGAGAAGTAATCTAGTTTAAGAAACCACTAGGATTACTATCCATATAGATTTTTAGGAAAAAATTATGAAGCAATAGTGTAGGAATGGTGTGAGATTGGTGAGTCTAAATGAGCAAATGTGGCGTCTATTTATAGATGAAGGGGTGCACAATTTTTCCTAAAATTTTCACAAATTTTCTTGCATTTTTATAATTTCTTAGAATTTTTCATAATTTTTTACAAATTTTTTGATCCAAAACATTAAAAAAAATGCCTCAACGGCTCTTTCTAACGGCTATATTTGCCAACATCCACATTTAGAGTCATTGACATTTGGAACCCACTCCAAAAAAATTTCAATAGTTAGTTCCAGTAAAATTCAAAAACAATGGCTAACTGGTGGGCCCATTATGTCATAGACCTATCTGTCATGCATTGTGTGCAATGTAATTGTGCACAACACATTCGCAATGGCTAAAATTCAAAAAAAAAATTGACATAGAGGCTTATGGGTGGGCCAAAAGAAAAGGGGACCCACTTATCAGTGTCTTGGGTGCAGGTGAACGGGGTACACCCGGAAGGCGAGGCATCGCAAGCGCGCATGGGCTCATGCATTTTGTGGGGGGCCACCGTCCTTGCCTTGCTAAACGCGCCTGAATTCAACTATGTGACTGACACACAAGTTCTGCTCGATTTAGCCCCACCTGTTAGCGAGTACGTGTGACGGTGTGCGTGTTTCGTCCAACATAGCTGCTTAGTGTTGGATCTAAATTTTGATGATTAATGACAATTTGGATAAATCATGTTTTAGTATAAGTAAATTGAAATGTCATTTGTTAAATCTTGAAGTTGATATCTCCCGCTATGGTTTAATATCAATGCACATGTTGAGGGGAAGCTCATCATATCAATCATCTGTGCCTGCATCAAGCTTATGCTAATCATTATCATGATATGAGTAGTATGAATCTTGTGCTTATTTCTTATCATCTATGGATCTATATGATTGTATATTCATCTCTTACCCTTTTGTGGTTTATCGAAAATGGTTCTGTCATTAAACACCGAAAAGAGAAATTGTTGAGTTAACTCCTTTGAAAGTAATTTCTTTGGTGATTAATAACAATTCAACTATGAGACTAACGTTGTTTAATGAGTGTATGTGTTGTAGTCTCAAAATGGATTGCGAGATGAAAGCAAGCAAGAGCATATGGATGACAATGTCGATATGAGTCAACTTGAGCGAGGTCAAGGTTCACCGAAGGTAAGATCGAAGATTAAGGATCATTTTCTTAGGATTTTATCGGTCACGGTGTTTGGAGATTGACCGGGTTGATAGGATTCTTTTTATTAATTTGACCGTATTATTAAGAGAGATCAGAAACTAGTAACTTGAGTCAATCTAGCGTGGAAGCTCAAATGCATTCATCTCATGTTACGCTAGTATTTAATCATCTCTTGCATTGTAGAAAAACAAGTGTAGTTTGTTCCAGTTAGAGATAATATTTGAAAACTACACTTAGTCGTGGTCGCCAGATAATCAATCTGTTTCAGTACTAGAGCTGGTCGTGGTCGTAGGAGTTCAAACTAGTCGCACCAGTTCAACTCGAATACGGACTTTCGATCATATCCATTCGACCACTTACTTTCGACCGGATATTCGACCAGTGGCGTAAAGTTCTTCAATCAAAATTGGTCGTGGTCTATGCTGAGTGTCAGTAGACATATCCGCGAGAAAACAAACAAATTGCATTTGCAAATACCCCAAAATTGAGTTAGAGTAAAATTAGCCAAGTCCTGTTTTCGGTTTGCACCCAGCTAGTACAAAATTCTATTGGTAATTGCAAAACGAAACCAGAGACAGATAAATCGTGTGAGCTCAAAGTCAAAAATGAACCAGAGACATATAGATATGTCCAGGCATATCTGTCCGAGACTGAGCGGACTTTGTCCAGTGCGAGTGGACAATGTCCGCCCAGTACAAATTGTTTTGAGGCTAAATCAAAGAGTGAACCAGAGACGTTTACATCTATCTAGGCTTTTTGTCCAACGATAACTGACACGTTTGCAACGGTCATATTGACTTGCACTGGCCGGACAGTGTCCGGCCTGTACAAAATTTCCTCAGTTGCTTGCAAACGACTAGTTTCTTGGGAGGGCTATATATATCTCGTCTTAGCCAGCATTTGTGGGTGCTCAACAACTCAAAAATCCTGTGCAAAAGTTAGTCAAATCCTTCGTATTCAATCTCTTACATTTAAAGTCAAGATTTGAGCCCAACCTTTGAGAGCAACTGAGAGAAGAAGCATTTGTGAGAGGCTCAGAGTGCTTAGTGCACTTCATCCATCATTTGCAAGCTAGTGCTAGAGTGTGGGCATTCATTTGCATCATTTGACCTTCTAGCACTTGATTCATTCAAGTGAAAGCGTTCGATCTGTTACTCTTGGCGATCGCCATCGTCTAGACGGTTGGTGGAGGAGAGTCGCGATCTCTCCGTTGGAGTTTGTTGGAGAGGCCAACAAAATGTGTGAAAGGTATTGGTGCTAGCCTATTTGGAGTGGAGAAGGAGCAACCCGAGTGGATATATCCTTCTTGGATATAGAAACGAGATTCACACGTGAGCGCTTCAACGAGGAGTAGGGGAGACCGGGTGAGTTTCCGAGACCTCAGTAAAAATTGTTGTGTCAATTGTTTGTCTCTTATACATTTCATATTTACCTTGACACAATTGTTTCAAATTAATCTTGTTGCATGTTGTATTGCATATTCTATATTGTTGAATGCAACTGGATGTTAGATGGTCTTAAATCCTTTGAGAAAACTAAGTTTTCTTAAATATCTTGCAAAAATTGTTTAGTCAAAAAAGAATTTTTAAAGCCTCATATTCACCCCTCCTCTAGTTGGCATCCTCGATCCTACACTTGACTCGGTGTGCGCCTAGTGGGGCCCACAAAAAGTACGATGTGCTTCTGTTGCTTCTCCGCGCATCTACGTGTCGTTCGCGCGCTCGCATGAGCCAAGCTAGCAACTGACTAGGCAAGCGCATGCCTAAAAAAAAGTATGTGTTGGAGATAACCTAAGTCATTTTAAGTTTATAAGCCTAATAAGTTGATAGTGAGAAGTTTGTACCTCTAGTTCAAAGGGAGTTTTAGTTTAAATGATAAGCTCAATATTTAAGTCTCTATTTAGGCCGATTTAAGCTTATCTAAAAAGCTAAACTACTGACAACCTAGGTCAAACAAGTTCTTAGTTTGTCATGTGCCTCTATTTTCTTGGGAGAGACCATTGGAGGGGATTAGAAAAGAGCACTTGCCAACGGTTGATAGTTTAACTGATATGATATCTAGATTATATTAAATACTAAGATTCGATTCCTACCAAATACATATTAATAAACTGTTTGTGGTTTTTCTAAAATTTAATCTCATGATCTTATGATGTTTTAGGTGTAGCTACACTAACCACTCCTAGTCTCTAAAAATGGAAGACGGCACCATGATTCATAATAAGCAAATAATGGTTATTTGGTGTTTAATTGATAATTTTTTTTATTCTGACTTTTATTCTCAATAAGGAAGGTCCATATGACCGTCAATATCCGAAAAAGTCTATAAATAATTAATAGACTTCAATTTATCTTAGAAAAGAAACTATATGTATTTTTCTCTTTTATTTGAATCGTTAGATTAAAATTTAACAATCTAGATCAAAGTAGAAGAGAAATTTATAATTTTTTACGAGATGATTAAATCTTAATTATTCTTCTATACCAATATAAATCATTCAAATTCTAATGATACAATTGATATTTTAGAAAAGACTCAGTGTCATTTCTTCTCTAAAAAAGAGAATACAAATATAACAAACACATGATCATCCTCTCCCCCTCCCTGCATGTCCCCCTCAACAATCTGGTACTATTACATCACCTCTCTCAATATATATCTCCCTTGCCTGTTCTGTTGTCTTCACCCCCCAATGACATTTGAGAGTGCAACATGCGCCCATCAACACTATCTGTTCACAAGGACTCACACATGGTATCAAATTTGAGGCGCAAGGTGAAGATCACCCACATCATTGCACCGGAGACCATCACCACCGACGTCGAGAACTTCCGAGAGCTCGTGCAGCAGCTCGCCAGGAAGCCACCGCCGTATTCAAAAGAGGAGAACAATAAAGACATGATCAAGAAGCCGTCGTCGCCGGTCGCGGCGAAGAGTGATGACATGGTTATGCAACAAGAGAAGAAGATCAAGTGTGAGGTGAAGGTAGAGAAGGAAGTTTTAAGGGATGGTGATGATCATCATGAGTTGTGGATGGATTTGGATTCGGATGGTTTCTCGAGGTTCTTGGAGGATGATGAGTGCTCCTTCGAAGGCATGGGTGATTTCTTGCAACCTCTCAATTCATCAAGGTTGGAATTGGATTGCATTGGTCAAATGTATGCTTCCCAATTAGATTATGAAGATTTTAATTAGATATTGTCTTTGTTTGTTTTTACTTTTTTTTGTTGTGAGGAACATATTTCTTTTAGTTGAGAGGATTGGATTCTTGTTCCTTTTGATTGTTTAGATGGGTGATTAGTTGGAGTTATTGATTAGGGAGTAGATTTATTTGTGCATGTCCTTCAGATTCATATCCTCTGTATCCACATCAGAATAAAAAATACATAACTTTCTCTTTCTTTATATTTAGACTGTTAGATTAAAAATTAATGATTCTAATTAAGATGAGTAAGAAATTTTGAATTTCTCATAAAATAATTAATCACTTCAATTTTTCTTTCGTATCAATCTATATTTTTCCCCTCTCTCTCTCTATATATATAAGTCATTGGTGAGACTATAGATGTTTTAATTTGTGTGCTTTTTTGTTTCGATGTTTGGAAATGTATACTGTTATTGTTTGATGTATAAGTAGTTTGGCCTTTCTTTTCTTTTAAAATATTGCCTGATTCAGTTTCAAAGAAACCATAGCCAAGACTAACAAACCACACCCTACACACTCCCAAAAAAAGTCACTCCGAGAAGAAAATTTCCTAGTGATTAATGCACCTTAAAGTTAACGAGTTTTTTTTACTGTTAACCCGTATTTAAATATTAATTACAGAACTGACCCACAGTTGTAAAAAATTACAGAAATGGCCTTCCACGTCAGCTTGTCGAGCTCCCAGAGCTCGACAAGCTGCTAGTCGCACGCGCACGTAGTAGTCGTGGTCGAGAGCCACGACTAGGACTTGTCGTGCCTCACGACCACGACAAGTCGTGTACTGTGCTTCCTACTTGTCGTGCCCGGAAGATGCGACAACTTCTCTCGTGTACTGTGCTTCTTCTGCTTGTCGTGCCCCGAAGTTGCGACAATGTCTTGTCTCACGTACTTATCGTTCTCCGAAGATGCGACAAGCTCTTGTCGTTCGTTGAAGCCGCGACAAGGGAAAAATAATGTTTGCTGCAACGGGGATTCGAACCTGAGCCACCTGATTGCTGCTGAGAACTCCCACCAGCTGAGCTACGAAGTTTATTTGATATGAGGGCAATATACATTGTAATATTGTGCAACTTGTCGAGTTTCCAGAACTCGACAAGTTGCTGCTGGTCCCCCTCATTAATTTGGTCCCCTGCATAACTCACTCACTCACTCACACACACACAACAGTAGCATAAGCAACAACACACACATACACATTTTACTTTGAACCCTAGATCTAGCAAAATCCGTCCGATAAATTTGTTTGGTGTAGAAGAGAAAGTTGTAGAGAATTGCGAGTTCTTCGAAAAGAGGTAATTTTTTTCGAAATGCATTTAAGATTCTGTTAATTATGTTGCTAATGACGTGATTAGGGTTTATATTTATGTTTATGTGTATAGAAGAGTAGGTATTATGTTGTTTTTAGGAATATGTTTAGGAAATATGTGCATTTGTATGTATGTTTGTAAAATAGATTTTTTTAAATGTATGTGTGTATGTATGTTTGGAAATGAATGTGTATATGTTTGAAAATAGGGGTTTATAAATGTATGTGTGTTTGAAAAATAGATTTTAGAAATATATGTGTGTATGTTTGGAAAAATAGGGTTTTTAAATGTATGTTTGTATGTTTGGAAAATAGGTTTTTGAAATGTATGTGTGTATGTTTAGAAATATATGTGTGTATGTTTGGAAAAATAGGGTTTTTAAATATATGTTTGTATGTTTAGAAATATATGTGTATATGTTTGGAAAAATAGGGTTTTTAAATATATGTGTGTATGTTTGGAAAAATAGGGTTTTTAAATATATGTTTGTATGTTTAGAAATATATGTGTGTATGTTTGGAAAAATAGGTTTTTTAAATATATGTGTGTATGTTTGGAAAAATAGGGTTTTTAAATATATGTTTGTATATTTAG
The DNA here is from genome assembly GCA_019359835.1 of Pharus latifolius. Classification (NCBI taxonomy): domain Eukaryota; kingdom Viridiplantae; phylum Streptophyta; class Magnoliopsida; order Poales; family Poaceae; genus Pharus; species Pharus latifolius. The sequence goes on from CM033320.1 coordinate 6,876,604, forward strand.
AAATATATGTGTATATGTTTGGAAAAATAGGGTTTTTAAATATATGTGTGTATGTTTGGAAAAATATGGTTTTTAAATATATGTTTGTATGTTTAGAAATATATGTGTATATGTTTGGAAAAATAGGTTTTTTAAATATATGTGTGTATGTTTGGAAAAATAGGGTTTTTAAATATATGTGTGTATGTTTGGAAAAATAGGGTTTTTAAATATATGTTTGTATGTTTAGAAATATATGTGTATATGTTTGGAAAAATAGGGTTTTTAAATATATGTGTGTATGTTTGGAAAAATAGGTTTTTTAAATATATATGTGTATGTTTGGAAAAATAGGGTTTTTAAATATATGTTTGTATGTTTAGAAATATATGTGTGTATGTTTGGAAAAATAGGTTTTTTAAATATATGTGTGTATGTTTGGAAAAATAGGGTTTTTAAATATATGTTTGTATATTTAGAAATATATGTGTATATGTTTGGAAAAATAGGGTTTTTAAATATATGTGTGTATGTTTGGAAAAATAGGGTTTTTAAATATATGTTTGTATGTTTAGAAATATATGTGTGTATGTTTGGAAAAATAGGTTTTTTAAATATATGTGTGTATGTTTGGAAAAATAGGGTTTTTAAATATATGTTTGTATATTTAGAAATATATGTGTATATGTTTGGAAAAATATGGTTTTTAAATATATGTTTGTATGTTTAGAAATATATGTGTATATGTTTGGAAAAATAGGTTTTTTAAATATATGTGTGTATGTTTGGAAAAATAGGTTTTTTAAATATATGTGTATATGTTTGGAAAAATAAGGTTTTTAAATGTATGTGTATTTCGTTTTAGAAACTATGTGCACACAATAGAAAATATAAAATTAGGTTATTTTTAATTGTGTACATGCATACTGTATGTCTAAAAATTAGGTTTTGGACATATATGTGTATGTATTTAGAAATTATGAAACTAGGCTATTTTCAATTACATGCATGCATGCTCTATGTTTAAAAATTATGTTTTTTAAAATTAGGTTATTTTTAATTGTGCACATGCATACTCTATGTTTAAGAATTAGGTTTTGTAAAATATATATGTGTATGTATTTAGAAATTATGAAACTAGGTTATTTTCAATTACATGCATGTATGCATACTCTATGTTTATAAATTATGTTTTTCAAATGTATATGTGTATGTATGGTTTTAGGATCTATGTGCATGTGTGTAATGATGTCATGTTATTTACGCGTGAGATGAATGTGTGTAGGGAATGGATAGTCCGAACAAAATTTCCATATTTTATGGTGACGGCATAATTCGCGATGGGCAAAGCGGGGTTGATATGAGCCGTTGCCAGTATGTGACGGGCGAGCTGAGTGTACATAACACCTCATTTCTAGACCTGAATTTGTGGATCCTGAATATGTTCGGGAAGCAGCCTCGCGATGAAATGGCTCTAATCGAAGGGCTCATCGTTCGTGAGGTAGATAATGAGCCATACTGGATGCTGCGCGAAATTAAAGGGGACAAATCTTGGAGTTCTTTTATTCGAAGAGTGGAAGACCCCCATGGCGGACTGCTCGGCCAGTTCGCGATGTATGTGCAGTTCTGCAACGTACGAGCAGCCGAGAGTGCGGTGGAGGGTGAGCCAAGCGTCATGCCCGGTCCTGCGAGATTCAGGGCTAGCGAGTGGTCGGATGTATTCTGCCATACTCGCGTAGATGTGTGCGAGGTACTGGATTGCCTTCCATCAGTGTCCGACGAAGATGATTCGACGGACTCGGAGGCATCCGATGGCTCTGATGACGATACTCCTGGTCCCCCGCAGGAGTGGCTAGATCACTCAACATACAGTCAAGCTGTGTTGCCAACGGATCAGGGTTCGAGGTGGTCTTTCGAGCACGGTGGCTTACAAGTAGAGCAGGAGTTTCAAAGCAAGGAAGATCTGAAGAATGCCGTGGCGAGCTGGTCCCTCGCAATTAACCGGCAATATAAGGTCGTCAAGTCAAACCCCAACCTTTTTGTCGCAGCCTGTGTAACAGTAGGCTGCCCATGGAAGATTCGTGCGATGCGGCCGAAGGACGACATCGGTTTTGTGGTGACAAGGGTTACCGCACACACATGCCTGCTCACGGAGGCGCTGGACAGACACAGGAACCTGACGTCGGCGTACGTCGGTAATATCATCCAGCCGGCTGTGCGAGAGAACATTTCGATAATGCCGAGAGAAATAATGAAGCAAGTTGCCGATAGGTGTGGGTACACTATAAGGTATGGAAAGGCCTGGAGAGCAAAACAGAAGGCAATTGAGGGCATGTTCGGCACATTCGACCATGGCTACAACAATGTGATGCGGTTGCTGCGCAACATCGCTCAGACCAACCCAGGCACATTTTTAGATTTCTTCGATCAGCCAGCTACACGTCGAGATGGTAGCCCCATACAGAACACTCGGGTACTCCGTCGATTATTCTGGTCATACCGCCAGTGCATCGAGGCATTTGCTTATTGTCGTCCAGTCATATGCGTGGATGGTACGTTCCTGACTGGAAAGTACAAGGGCTGTCTCCTCATTGTTGTTGCTGCGGATGCTAACGACCAACTGCTTCCATTGGCGTACGCCATCGTCGAGTCTGAAAACTCAGAAAGTTGGTTGTGGTTTCTGGTCAACGTGAAGCGGGCGGTTGTTGGTGATCGAGAGAAAGTGTGCATCATATCGGACCGCCACCGAGGGTTGCTCCATGCCATTGAGGTAATGCGCGGGGCCCCAGATGCTCCGTACAAATGGGAGGATGTGCGCAGCCGTTGGTGCATGCGGCACATTGCAGCAAACCTTTTCACACACTTCCGCAGTAAACAGATCATGGATCTGTTCAAGCGGCTGTGCATGCAAAATCAACCGAGGAAGTTCCAGGCTGTGTTCGACAAATTGGAGGCGCTGACAATGAAGTACTCCACGAGGAGGGCCAGTAATGCTGCCAATGATGCGAACGTCAGCAAATTCTCCCAATGGATTCAGGACAAGGACATCGAGAAATGGTCCTTGCTGCACGACGAAGATGGCGCAAGGTTTGGGATAATGACGACGAACCTTTCAGAGGTGTGCAATTATGTGTTGAAGGGAGTCCGGTGTTTGCCAGTGACTGCTGTAGTGGAGATGACATGGTACCGCACAGCCGAGTACTTCAACAACAGAAGTGTAGCCGCCAAAACGCTAGTCGACGATCCCATGAGAACCTTGCCAGATGTTGTGCAGTCGTACTTGACTGCCCGCATAGACAAGGCCCAGCGGCACGAGGTGACAGTTATAAACAGGCTGCACCGAATCATTCAAGTCCGCCTTCGGCAGAAGAACGTGAGCGGCCAACTGAGACCTGGACGGGTGCACGAGGTCATTCTTGGGGATGTCGCTGAGTGCTCATGTAACAAACCGAAGCTACTGCACAAGCCCTGCTCTCATGTCCTTGCTTCATGTGCGGCGCTCGGTGTGAGCCCTGCGCCTTACCTTTCGGAGTACTTCAGCCTTGACAACCTTTCAAACACGTGGAGTGGCGTGTGGAGAGTTTTTATGACGCTCGGTGACTACAGAGTTATCCCTGCTGGCGAGACTACCTGGATCCCAGATGTAAATCTAAAGCGAACGGGTCCAGGGCGACGGAAGACACGCCGAATACACAATGACATGGATGAGTCACAGGGGGGTAGCTCACGAGCTAGGAAATGCTCGATCTGTAGGCAGCCCGGACATAGCAGGAAGGATTGTTTGAATGCACCCGGACCATCGACATAGCCTTGTAATAAACTTTGTAATACGCTTATCATTTGCATCGGATTGTTGTAATCTGTTTGAAACCTTGTAATATGATTCATGTTATGTTACTTTCATGTCGTGTGCTATCCATGGGTATGATACTTTCAATAACGGTTCCCGATGTATGTTATGTTACTTTCAATAATGGTTCATGTTTTATGTTTTGACAGGCATGGCTGGCGGAGATAGAGATCTTCCTGAGCTACTGAGCAGTACATGTGATCGTGGCCATCGCGGCCGCATCTTGTCCGAGGGCGGGGACTTGGAGCCGCTGGTAGTCCGTGCTCCCTTGGAGTACTGGCCTCTGCATGAGGGCTATATCCCCATCCTGCGGGTTGCAGGTTTATTGCCGTTCGCCCGTATGTTGCAGATAGGTCAGCATCTCACACTGGACAGGTCGTTGATCACCGCATTGGTAGATCGATGGCGTCCGGAGACCCACACTTTCCACTTCCGCTGGGGGGAGATGACAGTCACGCTGGAGGATGTCAGCATGCTGCTTGGTTTACCTGCCAGTGGACATCCCATCGTCCCCCGGCCAACACGCTTGGATTGGCGCACACAGATGCACCTTCGATTTAACATCGTTAACCACGCCGACGAGATCCTGGCATCCAGGCGTGGTGTCCCCCACCGATTTCTGGCGCGCTACCGTGAGTGCCCCGATGATGCCCCCGCCGATGTAGTTCGCCAGCATCTCTTCGCGTACTTGCTGGTGACGCTGCAGTATATTTTGTTCCCTTCCACGCACGGTGACACTGTGTACACGTGGTTCATTCCTCTGGTCGAGAGTATCGTCGATGCCGACGCAGGGGCCATGCCGCGTTACAACTGGGCGATGGCAGTGTTGTGCGCGACGTACAGGGGCCTTTGCGAGGCATGCTGCAGGACCGCAGCTGGATCGTTGCTTTCCGCATGCCCTGTACTGCTGCAACTGTGGTCATGGGAGCACTTCCCCGTTGGTCGGCCGCGTTTACAGCGGCCCATCCATCCGTACGTTGCGCCAGCCGACTATGATGATTGGGTGGACCGGCCGACCATGGGAGCCCGTTGGCTGGGAGGTCGGCCGAGGTGGTCATCATCACAGATTCACCGCTGTTACTTGGCGTACCTGGGAGAGTTTGATCTCCTATCGGACGCGCGCGTCATATGGCGGCCATGGACACCGGAGCACATCTCGCAGGTTGCACCGCATGGCATTTCCTCGCATTGCACCGCGGGCCAGGACTGCTGGCTTACACGCCGGCACATGGTGTTCTCACATGTGGTGGAGCCGTATTTTCCGGAGAGGGTGATGCGCCAATTCGGCCTACATCAGCAGATACCGCCCCCGGAAAGAAATCGACAACGCCATCTCCCGCGGCAGATTCACGTGTATACCTCGAACATTTTCTATATCTCATGTACACACTCATATTTGTTTATTTCTTTGCTTTATGTGCATCGCGTCACCTTTTGCAGACAAACACGTAGAGGAAAACACTCTGACAACTGGCAGATCAAGAATTCCAAATGGGTCGACGAGTGGGAGAACCACGCGGCGACGGATGTTGTTGTGGAGGAGCGCCCGTATGACCCTGGGACGTCCCAGGCCTATCTTCAGTGGTACGTGCCACGCACCCGCACGCGACTCGCTCGTGCGGCCCCCCCATCGCCGACAGAACTATCACATCAAGACAGTCTTCGACTCGGCCTTGATGTTCATTTCCCAGGCCGGATACATCGCTCGGTACGTTCGTCTTCGCTGGATACTTATGTTGGTCTCTTATCTTATCTATTTTTCCATAGTTCCCATATGAGTTTCGCATGTGCAGGTGACTTAGCGTTCGGCATCGACAGTCAAGCGGCAAACCTGTCGTCTCGCTTGGAAGGTCCTTCACGCTTCAAGGCGATGGCGCGTGCTGTCCTACATTCCATCCGTGTAGCAGCACAACGAATCTTGTTCGACGCTACTTGTGGCCGAAAGACAGATGCATCGGTTCCACACCGGAGAGGGGCCCAGCCGCCTAGCCCGATGTCAGCCCGGCCTAGCCTGGGTGGTGCTCGACAGAGCACTTCGTCAGCACGGCGCAGTCATCGTGACACATCGCCGACCTGGGGAGGTGACATACCAGGGACGTCCGCCGGCCCATCTCGGCTTCATCGTTCCTCGTCAACGCACAGTGCTCGACGCAGAGATCTGCATATTGGGGGCCCGTCGACACATCGCACTCCCGATTCAGATGACTCTGATGATGACGACGGCATCCGTCGTCAACACGAGGACGACATTCGTCGTCAAGACAGGGACGATGCGAGTAGAGCGTTGGCAGAGCGGTTTGCGGCTGACGAGGATTGCGGCCAGGCTCATATTGAGCAGGCTCTCCAGGGACAGAGATACTCAGTCCCTTGGGGGTCTACTTGGGAGAGTTGGGGGGATCCCGCCCACGACCACATGCATGTGGATGACGATCGTGGGTACTACGCTCCGCAGGGGGCCGACCCCAGTGGGGTGGCACCACAACAGGACAACCAGGAGTGGATTTCGCACATGTTCGGGTTGCACGACCCTCATGCACATCAGTACTACCAACCGGATCAGTTGACGCCTACCGAACTCCAAGATCACCCTCCACCGACACAGCCATCTCAGGGTCATGCAGGTACTGAGCGGCATGGTCCTTCTACCGCGGCTGGACAGCGATCACATGTGCCACCTGATCCGTACTCACCATCGCCTTTTCAGAGAGATAGACATGGGCATGGGCATAAGAGGGGTCGTTCGAACCCATAGCGGACATGTACTAACACTTTTATTTTCCAGTGTGTTACATTCAAAATGAATCATGCAGTTCACTAGATTTCTTATATATTTTTATTATATGATACATACTTACGTATATTTCTATAGATATATATACATATACATATACATATATATATGTGCATGTGTGTGTATATATATATATATATATATATATATATATACAGTATGTATGTATTTATGTATGTACAGTATGATGGGAAAAACTCCTAGCCCAGCTGGTGGGAACTCTCTTCTACCTCGTTGTCCACCTGGGTTCGAATCCCCACTGATCTTGATTTGGGTTCACAGAATAGATTTTGATATTTTAGGGTTTGAGATAGATTAGGGTTGAACTGATCTTGTTACTGCCAAACATAAAAGTCTTTACAAGCCAGATTCAATTCCATCTCTAAATCTCAGATCTATCAATCCTATTCTGTTTTCGAAAACAGGATTCTAATTACCCTAAATACTCATAACTCAGATTTAGCTAAATCTTGCCCTAATCCAGATCAGATTATTCTTGGATTATGATCATGGGTATGTCAATACCTTAATCCAGAAAGTTGGCAGCCAAATCGTATCATCTAAGCCGTTTTCACATATCAGTCCAAATTATATCGTAATTTAGTCCTTTATTTGATATCTAGAAACCCAAAAAGGCTAAAATCTTCAGATTAATTCCAAATTCAAAATTTCTTCAGCAAATCTTTTTCAAATGCTATTTGATACAATTTTCTCTTCTGTGCAGATTACAAAATCACATTTTAAAGACCATAATTCAAAATCGACAAAACTCAGATCTTATTTTACCCTAAAGTACCCTATTTTCAGTTTATATCGAAAATCATCAAATCAACTCATATTTTATCAAATCTCTTGTTAGATGAGTATAATGTATAAGTTTATACTTATTTATGAAATCAGATTACAAATCAATCCGTAATTTAATAATTAATTTTTTTTTTCTGCAGATGGAATTGCTGGAGCTTGTCGTGCTCTGGGAGCTCGACAAGTGCTTGTCGAGCTCTGGGAGCACGACAACAGACTCCCCGTGCGACTAGCAGCTTGTCGAGCTCCCAGAGCTCGACAAGCTGATGTGGCAGGCCATTTTTGCAAATTTTCGCAACTGTGGGTTAATTTCGAAATTTTTTTTTAATTCTGGGTTAACAGTAAAAAAAACTCTAAAGTTAACAGAAATCCTAGGACATTCTCCGTTACATAACAAGTATTAGGTAAGGTTTATTACTTCATCCGAATCCAAATAAATATCATCCCGATATTATTATTTTGTTATTAAATAGACATCCTACAATTTTGAGGTAAACTTATACTATATTTTTATATATATCATTCATTTTATATTTTAAAAAGAGTAATACGATTTAGAGAGTTAGTATAAATATTAATAAAATATATTAAATAAGATTATTATGATTTTTTCATATCTTATTTCTAATACTAGAAACAAATATGACATCTATTTAAAAACAGAGATAGGAATCGGCCACTCTCTCTCTTATGGGCACGCGCACAGCCAGCCATAACACACACAATTACATAAGTTTTCTTTCCTAACAACTCCATGCATACAAGAGGACAAGGAAATTAGGGAGATATATGCTTACTATATCTTGAAATTATAAAACACTACTTATTTTGTGACAAAAATTATTATTAGAACATCATCTGTTTTGTACTAGCTAGGAACTTCCATCTTTTATGTCATGCAATCATTCTTCTTTTCAGTTTGCAATCATCCACCTGCCAGTGAAGTGTTACACACTAAAGACTAAGGACAACATTAATATATTTTCTAAGTCTTCGTAGTAAAATGCTTCTGCGGCCATTCCATCCTCCAAATCCTTCGAATATGTTCGATAGCCATCTCCATCACCTCTGACACCTCCCCAAGAAGTCCAGTGAAACTAAGTTGTCCAAAAATATTTCTTTTCCTGTGGTGGTCTTTCTTTGATCCCTTAAAATCTATAATCTAGCTTGCATATATATTTTTATATCTTTTCTTTACTACAACACATAAATTTCTAATATAGACCAAATGTCACATCCCACTCAATATATAGAGTGAGACAAACAAACATACAGATCAAAACTAACAAATCAAACTTCTTGAAAGGATAGAAATTATCCATTTTTCAGCAGCCTCAGAGGTCAGATAGAAAGGATACCAACAGTTTTACAGAATTCACAAGAAAAATAAAAGAGGATTTTCTTGAAAGGCCCTTTCGGTGTCATGAAACATCGTACTAACATTGGAAAATTTTTATATTTAATAAAATACTGTTGTTTTATTGATATATAGATCTTAAACTTTTGTCGACCTCACAATTAGTATCATACAACAAATGCTCTATTTTTGCAATCACTTTTTGAAGGAAAACAAGTAGACTATACTAGCAAAATTTCAAAATTTCTACTCGAGAACTGCAAGTATTAAATCATAAATTAGATTGTTAATGATAACGGAAGGAGAGTTGGATAAGCAACCAATTCAACAACGTGTACAATCAACAATCGACAACTGCTCATGAATCACTGCAACCGCTCGTGGATCATCCTGATCAACACAATAATTATAGCAGCGTCTCTATCGGAATTCATATGTTTCGGTATGGAACATCATATGTTGGTGTGCGAACACCGACATGCATAACAAAAGTTTAGGGATAGTCGCTCTGGTGGAAGTAGCGGCTAGAGTTTTTCTTCATTCATCTCGAAAATCAACCATGTCTCCCTTTATATAGAGTCCCGCAGGAGTAGTCATAATACATTAAGTTTCCCAATGCGATAGAAAAACTCATTACAAATCATATCCGAACTGCAAGTGGAATCCTACATTAGGTCTCTTAATGCGATATAAAAATCCCATAACTTATCCAATTTGAATCAGAGTTGTTCCGACCTGTTAAATGTGTGACCTTGCAGATTTATGTATACTTGGCTGTAGTCTATAAATACTTACATAAACTGTGAGTCGATAGTGGCTCCTAACAAGACATAACGACTACCATGAAGATCATATATAATGAATCTATATAATATACTTATATTGATCACTTTGTCATACAGTACCCGATTAAACCCAAAATATGATACACACCATCCTTGCATAGACTAATCTTTTCTCAATCTCATAATGAACTAATTTCTTCATAGTTAACACTCACCACAAATTACATGGTCATGTATTTCTCAGTTCATCTATATCGAGATATTCAGATATATATCTCTCCTGTTATATGAGACAAATTTTTTCTAATCATTCACATTTCTCCACATGACCCATAATATACCCGAATATTACCTTTATTACTACTCAATTAAAAGTAGCGTTTGTTAGTACTGAAATAAACTACTACGTATGTCAGAAATTATGACAATCTCAAGTCTAAGGATCAATCATAAATATTATTTGAGATCAACTTATGACACTTATAGGACAAGTCCGAACAGTGTCTCAAAGTGGGTCGATCAAAAATTATGCTCTCCAATATATGTCCACATTATCGATTTGATATCTCATAATAATAGTCCCTGAAACATGATCATCAAACAATACATGTGCTGATCCATTAATCAATAATGTTTTATTTAAGGATTGTGGATCAGGAATTTATAGAATAATATCACCAAATAAATTAAGTCACAAACGAATCACATACTTACTAATCAAAAAAAGATAACAATTTATTAAAAACAGACTGACATATTATTTCAATGTTCAAAATAAAAACACAATAAAGATAAAAACATCTCTATGATTGCCTCTAAGATTATCTCTAGCACCTTTACCTTATTTTCCCAACTATATATGACACAAGAACAAAGATATTAGTATTTAGAGTTGGACAAAAAAAAATTAAAAGAATTGCTAATGAGCAAATATTTGTGTTTTTTTATTTTACATACATCTCTCTAACATTGAATCAAACCCTATTTTTAGATCTAGTCCTCTAAAATTCTAATCTAACCCCATCCTTAATTTCTCCAACAGCAGAAACCCGATGCTAAGTTGAGGCGAGGTGGCACCACCACCCACAAGTAGCAGCAGTGGGTGGTGGTGGCTAGAGAGAAAGGAGCTAGCAGCTTTGAGAGAGAAAGTAGAGGTAGTGTCGTGAGACAACAATGACCAACAAGGAAAAAAGTAAAGAGTTAACAGTGGTGGTGACCGCAATAGAACGGAGAGAGATGAAGATGAGGAGAGAGAAGATAAAGATTGAAGATAATTTTAATTTATAGTCTAGATGAAATTTTTTAAGAAAACATATACACATGCTCCCTGTACGGTCTAAAAAAATTAATCAAGCCTATACATCTCTTCTGATTCACATCACATCTTATCATATAACGTTTGATGAGACATTTGATTCCTTTTTGTCAACATGGATCATACCGGGCCTAGTTTGATAACAATGTTTTGCAAGTTTTTTATATAAATAATTTTAAAAAAATTACAAATCCGATCCAATATTTTAAAAAATTACAAAAATAACTATTTTTAGTAATATGATTGAATCTTAACGTGACATGTGACAGTAGAAATGCAGCAACATAAATTTTAGTTTTTTATTTTATTAATTTAGATTCAAAGTTTTGTAAAAAATGTTTTAATTTTTCCAACATCGATATCTTTTGATCGATAATTTGGATTGACAATTCGTTTGAACTGGTGAAATCATGAAGTCAAAATGATCAGATCGACACAAACTAGATGATATATAACTCCAATTGATAATCCGTTTGTGTTGAATTCACGATTCCACCGGTTCAAACAGATTGTTGATCCAAATATAGATAAAAGATATTGATGCTGAAAAAATTGAAATTTTCTTGTACAAAACTTTGAATCTAAATTAATAAAAAAATAAAATTTACTAGAGTGCAGCATATTCTTTTTTTTTTTATTTTTCTCTACCGCACATTGGTTATGTGGCGGAGACTTTGCCTCATTCCTACTGTCACGTGTCACTTTCAGATTCAACTGCACTTCTGAAAAGAGTTATTTTTAGAATTTTTTGAAACACGGTCGAATTTGTAATTTTTTAAAAAGGTTATTTATATCAAATTTTTGCCAAATTCTGTTTGCACTATGGTTAAGTCGCTTTCAATATGGTGGCTACAAAAATACTTGGGAAAAATAATACTTAGAAAGGTATTAAAACGAGCATTACCAAAATAAGCAAGCTCATTGCTAAAAAAAACTTTCATCAGAAAAGTAAAAGAATAAAAAGGGCACAGCTATCACCGAACGTGCAAATGTTAAAACTTCCACACCACTTTTTTTTTTGGTTGTTTTGTCCTTTCCCAAAAATAGGAACCCAAAAATGTTTTTCCCATTGTTCATTGATGAATCTATCTTATAAAAAATAGTCTTGAGTATCATGAAATTTATGAAAAAACTTGTAAGTTTGAAACTTTTACTCACAAAAACTACTTTAAAAACTAACAAATGGAAAGTAATACTTACAGAAGTTAGAACTGATAGTTGTCAAAATTTATGTTTGGATTTATAAATTTAGAACTTTTACTTACATAAACTTCTTTGGAAACTAACATAAAAAAATACTTACAAAGTTATAACTGACAGTTATATAGAATTGAAATTCTAATAATGCAAAATACTATAACTTATGTTTTAATTATAAGTTTGGAACTTGTACTTACATAAACTACTTTAAGAACTAACAAATTAAAAATAATACTCACAAAAGTTAAAACTACCAATTATCTATAATCCTAAGTACTAATGGTGTAAACATCATAACTTATGTTTGATTTATAACTTCGAAACTTTTACTTTGGCTTCCTCCAACGCGCGACCACGACGGGGCGCGCGTTGGTTGAAGTCGCGGTTGACCTCGCACGAGCGACGCGCAAAATAGTGACGAGCCGCTCAACCAGGCGCTTGTGGCGCGGTCGTGAAGTGGCGGGCACCACCACACGAGCACTTATGCGTTGGAGGCTCTCGTGGTCGCGCGGAACAAGGACTTCACACAGTTTGTGGGCCCAACTGCAGTAACGCGTCAAGGATTTCTCGGCCGCCCCTCCTTACCACACGCACACGCGCACATGTATGACATGTGGAGACATAGTTTGTCGGGGCTCACTTGTAAGTGGCCGTTGGAGCTCGTAGCGATCGGATGAAATTTTTTTCGGTTTTTAAAGTGATCCAACAGTTGGTTTTTGGATGGCCTTACTTGTCAGTGGTGGTATTTTCGGCCATTGGACTTTTAGCCGTTAGAAAATTAGCCGTTACACATTATTTAATTGTTTTTTCATTAAAAAATTACCCAAAATTCTCAAAAAAGCCGTTATCAATGCATGTATGCAATATCGTACGTTCAATGTTATGTTCAACTGCCGAATTTAATAAAAATATTTATTTTCGTTATGCCAAATTTTTGATCTGCAAATTAAATTTTTATATGTTTGAAATATAGTCGTACAATTTTTAATTTATTTATATAAATTATATAATTATTAATATGATGGTAAAACCAAAATTATATATTTAATACATGGCCCACCCAAGAGCCTCTCTAAGAGCCTTTGCATTGGAAAGGGAGGCACTTGGAAGAGTGGGCTCACGAAGAACCCCTCGAAGAATCTATACATTAGAGAGGAAGAAATTGTTGGTAGAGACTCTTCACTGACATAGCAGGAAATATTCTCCTGAAGAACCTGTCAAGAAGGAGTTAGAGTTGGAGAGCCACCCAAATTTTAAAATAGACATGGAATATTGGTGGGAACCATAGAATAAAGAAAAACCAGTCCAAAATATTTTTAAAAAAGATACCATAATCAGTAAAGATAGTCCACAAGAACAAGAATTAGGACCTAAGACATATTCATGTTGAATCCTAACCATGAAAATGTAATCTAACAATGATGTAAAAAATGTGCAGTAGAAAGAAAAAAATAAAACTTAAATCCAGAAAAAAAAAAGATTATATTTGGAAGCTAGCTAAACAAGTTGGCCACTACCAAGTACAATCTAATCCATTGAAGTTGCCCAACCACTGCATGATGTCCTAATCAACTATGTTATCAGAAAAGATGTACTTATAAACTATTAGTAGAGTTAATAATCACTCCATTTCTTTCACTGCCTCTTCTTTTTTTTTTAGTTGTTGAATCCAAACTTATCAACCAGCAGCTTTTTAAAAAAATTCAGCAATTTGCTTGTGCTCAAGTTGTGATGTCATGCAGTGAACATCAGCTTCGACAATACTACATACTTTTGAAATCCACTGAAAAATATTTTACATATTATGAATTATGAAAGATATGTTTTACTACAGAACTATGATATCTGTTGTGAAATAAACCATAAATTGTTTTCTTCATACAACACTTATAGCTCATTACAGGAATTTCTTTCAAAAATACTGAATACAAAAATATCAACAGAAGAAAAAGAAAGATGCCTGAATGATACCCTGCTGCTTAAACTTTTCTCTACCAAGAAAGGTAAATTTATTGAGAAAACAGAAAGAAAGAAGCTAGAAAGCAATCAATAATAATGTTATCGATACTATAAAACATATATATTCTTTTTAATTACGAAAAAAAGAATATAATTGCCATGCTGAATTTGTGTTATGCCCATTTGCTTGACTATTGTCAAATTCTAACAATTGAAATATCAATACTAAATAACAAGTTGACACAGGGACGGACAGATGCAACCTTTCTGATCTTCCAGTTGGTTTCTCCCAACTGATATATACAGATCACCTCTTTAAACCATTATCCACTTCGCTTCTACATTGCGGGTGACTTTTTGATAGCTGCTAGTGGCAGCAATGAGTATGGCGGCACCTGTTTCTGCCACATCCAAGAAACAAGAGCTGAGAAACATTCCCAGAAAACAGCAGATCAACTATAGCAGGGCAGCTCGAGTGCATAAACTAGATGCAAAACAACATTGACCATAGAGCACAGTGCTCGCAGCGTCTACCAGGCAATTGTCTCTATAGCATACATCGCAACAGTCAGAAAACCATTACTGGTTCAGAAATTTCAGAATGGCAGCCACGGCTTTGTCAATAGGCAGCTTTCTGATGCAACCTTTCAAGCAATCTATAAGACAGATGACTAATAAGTTGACAAGATAACAATAAACAAGAATTAATAACACTATCAATTGTCAAATGGAGCTACTGAGTACGTCTTCAGAAAAAAGAAAACTCTGACCAAACACAATATTTGAACATACTTTCCAATTTAAATTACTAAACAAAGGAAGATTAGATGGCCAAGGTTAACCTGTTGAGTATACAGTTTGACATAATTGAATATGACACATCTAGACTGAAGCACAAGGAATGCGCAACAGCCGAGAGAAATGCTATTGATGATTTGTACTTCACCAGGCTCTGCTTTTATATAACTGAGAGCTGCAAAAAGTTTATCCAAAAAGAATGCAAAGTTACTCAGCGACCCCTTTCTTAACAAGAGAAAACTGTAACAACCACCATACCACAATGCAGGAACCACAAGTCAGTAACAACAGCCCCGACACAAGATGACAAATACTAGGGCAAGAAGTGCACAAGTCTGTTTACCTTTTCCACAAAACAATTAATTTACATAAGTAAATATCTCACATGAAAGAGTGTAGCAGATTAGCAGGCATCCCCAAGGACAAGTTCAGCTTTGCTTTCCAACAAATTTCACATTCGCAAAAGAAAATTTGTGATACATTCAAGCTCAGTATCTAGCACAACTGACAAGTGCCAATGTCTCTTGTCAAATCACGAACTGAGATATATCAAATGAAGGAACACTGTCAGAGGTCACATTTGTGCCCTAAAATGGCCGAAAGGTAGTCTTAGATAAGTTTATCCTTGTGCGGACTGTTTTCTCTTTCTGACGTTTCACACATACAAGCTGATCCCATGTTGTTGAAGCTTGCAGAAGATGCAAATGCTGATACCAATTTTCACAGAACAGCGGCAGGCAGTATTTGCATCTGAAGTGATAAATGTTCTGGTGAAGAGTGGAACACGAGAGGATCACATTATCTATTTATTTCTGATAAACCCCCCCAAAAAAAAGCTCGCTGTGCCTAGATGGAGACAACATAGAGAAAATCAGACACAAAACTAAATAATGTTGTGAAAACACCGCACTTACATTCATCATGTTGGGCTAATTAGAACTAAACCTAAGCAAAAAGGAGGAAGCGGGGGCGGGGGAGTTTAGACCCTAATGCGACTAAAATTTCACATGTTATTACAAAACCTTCAATAGCCTCAACATATTTTTGCAAGCAGCTTTTTTGCTTTAGAGCAGTATCAATATATTCCCCTATTCCTTTTCCAGCTTCATGGAAAAAAGAAAAGAAAAATACTTTGTGCAAGCAACAGTAGGATTGATGGGGGAAAAATAGGGATGGATGAGAATAAGACCACAAACCTTCAAGAGTTGAGAAAGTTTCCAAGTGAGAATGATTTCTCATTTCTTCCTTGAGTAGCATGACTGCGCAATGGAGGTGCATATACAGTGATAGGTAGGACCCAGTCCCCCTTTTCTCTTTTCTCAATAAGGAGTGGATGATCATACCTGCAAACAGAGATAAGCCAAAATCAACTATTGCAGCAAAATGATTAAAGAGATTTATGCTCTTAATAGCATTGAATAATGCATCTCATGAAGCATTTCAACACAAAGACATGAACATGATAAGCTCTAAAAGATGCTACTATTTATAAATGCAGTGCTTGATGTGTTCTAGATATTTTCCTTGAATAATTGAAGCATCCACATGAACATGTAAGAGCAATCAACAGACTCAAAAAAACCTTAACTACTTCATGTTTGTCAAATAACTAGGTATGCTTCTCTTTTAAAACCAAACCAGCTCCCCAAGAGATGTAAAGCACAACATAGTTTTAGAGCCCGAAGAACAGTTAACATTGCAGTAGATGCTACAAAATGTTGCTGACAGAATACCTAGCCAGGTCCAAGCCCTCAGGAGTTGTGAAGAACTCAAACCGAAGAGACCACTGTACAGAGACTTTCGACGTAGAAAATGACATTGGGCCATCAATAGGAATTGAAAAAAGAAAGCTTGTCTGGTGTAGATCAGCAACGACCTCATGATGTTCACTATGCACCTGCCCATGGAGTTAAGAAAGCAAAAGGAGTGAACCGTTTTAATCAACTCACCAAGCTTTGAACATAGAAATTTTGGCACTGAAATAAACAAATGATTCAAAAGAGAACTTTGATGTATTGTCCATTTGAATAGAAGCTTAACCAAACCACAGGTCAGCTGCAACTGCAGCCTAATCATTTGTAATTCATTAATTTGCAATTTCAGGTAAGGTAGACTACTGCCTATCAGATCACTGCTTGATGATTGTGGCTTATATGCCCTAATTTCAAAGACATCAGTTAAAACATTTTCTTTTCTCCGTCCTTGTTCTTAATCTAGCACCAAGTGCATCACATCAAACCCCAATTATAAGTAGCACCAACTTATTGATGTATCATTGTAGTTACATGATCAAAAATCAGCATATACCACAGAAACAAAGTCACTTGTGCATGAACTCTCAAGGATTCAGGAACAGATCATACTGCCAGTAGTAATTGACAATGCATATGGATACATCATCTAGAACTGAATATTAAATTTTGCATTGTAGATCAAATGAACAAGTTACAATTTAACTTGATGTAAAATAGAGTCATGTACAAAGTGTTCTGAAAAACAGTTTGCAATGGTTAAGGCATTCAGACCAAATAATTGCTCAAGCCACACAACATCAAAAATTAGTTGGAAAGAAGCTGACTGAATATCATACTGGTTCAGGACACTAGCTGCGAGGAAGATACCTTGGTTATTGTGGGTGAACCCCGTTTTGAAGGATGTATCGCACGAGGATTAATTGTTTCTGAAGTCTCCAAGGTTACAGAAACCTATGAAATATTTAATCATTATTCATTTTAAATATGGAGCTCCATCCTTGAACAAACTTCAGTCAACAAATGTTTTACCTCTAGGCATCTCTGCATCCCAGTTCCATGAAAAAATGAGAGTGCACCACCAATCTGGATGCAAAAAACTGAGATAAATCATTTCGGGCAATAGGAGAACATGTAGCAATGTCATAGAAGATTAACTTAAGGTACCATATCACCAAAGTAATAAGTTGAGTCGGAGTTTTTTGGTGAGAACCGAAGCAAGACTTGGTCATCTATTCTTATATTGTATGATCTGCCTCTCCTAAAGCCTTCTGCTGTAAAAAATTTTAAATGCAATTTAGTAATTGCAAATCATCTTTAGTTACACCATTCTCATAAAGCACTTGTGTTAAGCACACAGCAAGGTATGAAACAATAACTTACATACAGTTGGTTCAACATGTTTGGGCGTAAGAGGGAGTCCACCATCATCTTTAGAGAGATCCAGAGAAAGTCCTTGCTCATTTGAATAATGGTCTGACACAGCATGATTTAGCTTTGACTCTTCGCCTGTCATGTCATCCGTTGATTACAATAAATACCTGCTGTGAAAGTATAACCATATCTGATACAACTAAATTGGCGTTCTTAATGTTTGCATAAGAACATCAAAGTTGTGTTCCTACTTCCTACAAAACCATTGCATGGAACAGCCAGATAATGATGAGGTCCCCATCAAGGGAAAAAGCAAAGGTGGTTGCTACTAATTCTGCAGCAGTCAGATGTACAATGCAAGTTTCACTTGCATTAAGTCAAATGCAGGCAGCACTAACCCTTGGGGAGACTGAATTCTACAGAGCTGCAATCATAGCTAGTGTGTGAACAGTATCCTAAACCTTATCTTTGCCAATTAACTATTGTAATTCTCATACAAGTATAATAACTTTGGTTCACACTTTACCTCCACCAGGATCATCTGAAATCTCTGATACTGCCAGTTGAGGAAGAGGGCTATATAATTGGAAACTGGGACGCTCTTCTAGAGAATACAGAGGTTCACCGGTGGAGAGACGTGATGACAAGGACTGCATCAACTGAGAGTTCCTGAGGGAGAACTCCGCATTTGCTTTGGAGGGATTGTATGATGAAACAGATGAAATTTCATCTCTTGAACTATCATATCCTTCTTCTACATCAGTATTGTCATTTACTTTATTCTGCAAAATGAATGCAAATATGTCACGTAAGTATTGAAAATGCAATCTAGATAAACATCTACATTCCTTGAGGTACAGAATTTAGTGGAGAAAAATTACTTAAGTGTGTAAATATGTTAGAATGATTTGTTTGTGAAGATAATTCAATCATGATGATTGATTTCATTAGTTGTTAAAAGCACATACTAGCATTTTGCTAGGAATTATTTTTCCTTTTATTATATGTTACCAAACAACTCCAAAGAAACCGCACGGGGAACAAAAGACATAAATTGAGCATTATTGTGTGTTCTGAAATCAAGGGGAAAATTTTCAGCCTTCCAGCAATTCTCACCCATCCAGAATCTTCATCCTTTTCCCTCCAAAATATACTCAATTGATCAATTGAAAGTGGGTAGCTCCCTGAAATATAAACCAAACAAAATAAGCTACGAGTAACTAAAGAAACACATGAAATTTCAACTCCCAAAACTAATATACTGCATTTAAAATTGAACATATATTTGCCTGCTTTCTGTCATTATAATATAAATTCAATAACTCTTCCACAGCAGTGTTTTGTTGTTTTCTGTCATTATAATATACATTCAATAACTATTCAACACCAGTGCTCTGTTGTTTTTTTTTGTCAGCAAGCAGAACCGGATGAGATTGGCCAGTAGAACATTACTTGCATGTCACATTCCAACATGCTCCTCTCTAACAAAATTTTCATCATTTTGCCTTGAGACACAAACAGTACTACCAACCACATGGTCTGCACCAAGACACTAGGATAAATGAAAAGGAACAAGGGATACGAGTGCAGCAACATCTGAGTAGCTCTGGTGGCTGTAGGTTTTGGCAGACACTATATATAATGAGTACCTAGGTAAGATGGGAATGACATGAACTACAAGTATCATTTTACATACATGCCATCATTGAAAGCTGCAATAAAATAAAGCAACACAATCGAGGTAAAAAAGAAACACAAACAAAGTAAAAAAAAAAAAAAAAAGCAGAAAAGGAAAGAAAATCCATGGAGAGGATGCACTGAAAGTCAGCATAATAATTGAAGACCGGCCATACCTTGATTTAACAATAGAGGTTGTGTGTGTAATAATGCAAATAACACTAAGCCCCTACATTCATTGCCTTAATACTTTTGTTACAGTCTTAGAGATAAAAAAAAAAAAATATGGCGCTTTCATGCATGTGGCTTCAACTACTTGTTTCATCAGGAGAAAGTACAGAACCAATGGTTCCACACAGTCAGAGGGCCAATCTACTTTGTAAAATCGGCACAACTTCATCCACAACCTTCCTTTGAAATCCAATAGCAAGAGTAACACTAATAATGAATAAGGTGCAAACACCTTGAATCAGCAAACACATACCACTAACCTAGTTCATTCAGCAGGTTGCTGTGTTTCTGGGAAGCCCATATCTGCAATGGTGCGCGAGCTTCCTAGAGAAACATAGTCATTTTTAGTCTATCATCCTGCAATATGGCAATTAGAAATACATGCGGCTGCTCATATTCAAATAATCTTCTAGCATTCAATTAAAAAGAACCAAACTACCAAAGCATTAGCTGAGCAAAGAAAAGCAATCCATTTGTATTTGGTCTCAAAGACAAAACAAAGAGGCCATTGAATCTCAAGTATTAACATGAAGAAACACGAACCCAGCGGTCACCTCCTTTTTGTAGGATATGGACAGCCAAAAGAAAGGGCACAACAGTATATTGATATTATTTCATAGTTTTCATGCAAACCAGCATAGATAGCCACAAAAAAAAAAAGGTGTAATGACACTATTTCGTAATTTTCATGCTAACCAACCTAACTATTGCTAAAAACACAACCCTTATAAGAAGTGTCAGCTTTTGAGAAACAAATACTGCATTTCTTACAGCTGCAAACAATGATTTCACCATGTTTCTCCATCGGTCATAAAACGGTAAAAAACTTGAATAGAAACAACTAACAAGACAAAGGACCCAAAACTGTATGTGATCAAAAAAAAAAACGTTGGCAGAGAAAACACATTAATAAATGTAAATAGTAATATCAATATCAAATCCTAAGAATCTAATGACTATCTTCTACATTTCATCATCAGGGGCAGCAAGCTAGCAAGGCAGGTGATGGAGATGCCAATCAGGAGCTAGATTTCACATATCCAGTCAGTTCAGCGAAAGAAGGCAACTAGACGTTTAAAGAACAACACAACAAGACATATAACAAATAATAGACCATCAGATCAATTATTCCAAGCTTAAGCAAACAATTGTGTGAATTTCAGGAGCAATATACATTCAAATTGGAAGAAGAAGAAGAATGAGCAAACAACTCACCAGTTGGATTGTACCATTTACAGGGCCTTTATTTTGATGTCCACTGTCCAATACAATTGATCTTCCGAACAATGTAGTCCTAACATAATAAATATAGCGGGTACTGATACCCTTATATGATGGTGGTAAAATCCTTGGAAGCTCCACACGCACCATATCTGCACGGGATTTTTTTAGCTAAGTTAAAAATCTGTAACTGTTAAGACAATAGTACAAAACACAAGTCACCTTAGATTATGCTATTGCTAGGTCACATGGTTAACACAGAGAACAACAGGCCAGAAGCAATTCAGCCATTTGTTTCGCCCATTTTAGCTCCAAAATGTACATGGATCAATCCCATTCCCATTAACAATATTTGGTCAAGTCTCAGGTTCAAAAAATGGATTCCAGGTCTGTACCTTTGGGCTCTGGCATACCTGATCTTAGATGCCAAACTTGTACACCATACATGTCCTTACCAATTTGTCAAAAATATAGCTGAATGTTCTCGTATCTGAGCTATTATTAAACTAATTCAATACGAATTTCATATTTTTCATTAGTACTTAGAAAAGATATGCAAGATCATTAACCACTAGAGATTTTGGTAGGAGGGACCAGGTAGATATGTTTTGCATGTTTTTGGCTTTTCTTATATACATAGCTATCTTTGCAAGTCATTTTGAAGTTGTGTCTGAAGCTGCTGCTACAACTCCAGATAAAACATAACAGAGACAGCTCCTGCCTCTCTACACAATTTAGCTTATGCATAGCCAGGGGGTCAGCTGAAAAGCTCCCAAGTTGTCATTGCTTTTGGTTTTTCAATAGCCAGCACAGACCAAAGCTTAGGTCAGACAGGCAATGAAAAGTCAGTCTATGTTTCAACAAATTCTGAAGCATAACATAGAAATAGCCAAAACTTAAAAGACTAGAAACTTTGATAAACTCAATGGATGCTCCAACAAATGTACTTACATGTTTTTGTTTTCCCATAGGCAACTATCACTTTTGAAACTAGTGTTGGTGCCGAACAGTCCAGAAACAAATGCTCGCCTATATTTTTCAATCACCAAAAGAGAGAGAGAGAGAGGACATAAGCAAGAAAAGATAAGTTAATTGATTGTTTCTATGTCATGAGAAAATAACCATGGTCAACTCAAAGGGATACATTGAGAATTGCACAAACATGAAATAAAGGAAAACTAAAGATTGTGAAACCTCATATAAAGTTTTACCGATACATGAATATAAACAAAGGAAATAATCATGAATGAAGAAAGCTATGGCTACGAAAACCTGATTATAGCAGCCTCTGAGCTAGAAAAACTTATGATAATTGGACTAGATAACACCATGGGGCCAACAAAAGCAATAATCTGGTCTCTAACTATTCACCAAAAGTGAGTACCATGATTCATTGATTCAAGACAAGGTCAGAGTCAGAGACACCACAATACATTTAAGATGACAAACCATAGCCATAACTCATAATCTAAACTCAATAATCACAAGCTGAGTTGACCTTGCACTGTGACTAAACCCCCATCTATCCACCCTAAGACTACATGAAATTCTATGTACTATGTAAAAATCAGTGATCCATGACATCTCTAATAATTCTATACATGCAAAACATGAAAAGTTGACAATGAAAACTAAAATAGTATTAGTATTCTATAGCGAGCAAATTCAAAATGAACAAATATGACTATAGATAATCGAAAGATATAGGATAGAAAAGCAATGCTGGAGTAGGCATTGCCCTAGCTAAATAAAAGTTAAAGCCTACTCAAATATGTTTTAGTTACATGAGATAGCTACCACATACCTCTTCTTTGCTTAGACCCAGGCAAGGGCTTTGGAACAGAGAACCACTGGCTATCCAACTTCTCAATTCCTTTAAATTCAAATGAAAGCCTGTCAACCAAAAATGAGGGGACGTCTTCACCTGACATCGCAGGCTCTGCGTCATCCTTCAAATGCACCGGGCTAGAAATCTCTATAGTCGCAGTGACTGAATCACCAGGCCAGTACACCTCCTTATCTATCTGGACCTTCAACACCGGAGACAACTCCTGCCTGGTCGTTGAGCCAGCCTTCCTGTCTTCAAACCACCCAACACCTTTCAAGAAGGAAAACCCTTGCGAGAGTGGAAGTTTCAGTGACATTTCATAGAATGTGTAACTCCCATTGAACAAAAACGTTCACCTCCGCATCAAACAGAATCATCCACAACAGAGCATGTCATTCTCACAAATCCAATCGAATATCCCCAACACAGTTCAGTACACCTGGAGATTTAGCACCAGTTAATTATGGACCATAGAAGATAGCAGCGTAGAGCATTTTCAGGTACCCTGATCACCTGATTGGTGTTTCCACTGCATTCATTGAGAAACAACAACAAACCACCATTTCCTCTAAAGCTAAACCAAAGCTTCTCACAGTGCATGCCACTACTAGCAAAACAGCAAGTGATTGCCAGACAACTCCCATCCTTAACCAAATGCCATTTCAAAACTAACCAATTACAAAACACAACCGCTAAACTAACTATAACTACAAGC
This sequence comes from Pharus latifolius, assembly GCA_019359835.1. Lineage (NCBI taxonomy): Eukaryota > Viridiplantae > Streptophyta > Magnoliopsida > Poales > Poaceae > Pharus > Pharus latifolius. The sequence continues at coordinate 6,900,239 of CM033320.1, forward strand.
CTAATTCAGGTTCAAACATATGAAACTAGGCATAGGCAGTGGAATCTCCGATGCTAATTGTAACTTTAACACTATAATTACCGCACCAATTCCACGAACGCAAAGAGAGCACCAAACAAGGAGCGAGATATAGGGCTAGGTTAGTGCGAGCGGGTGAATTGGGATGCATAAGCGGGTCTGGGGAAGGACCCGACGGAGAGGACGCGAGATCCGAGAGGGGTTGGAGAGGTTACCGTCGTCCCCTCCGCCTCCGGCTTGGTCGGGCCTCCGAGACGGCGTGACGAGATCCGGCGGCGCGCGTTTGAGGGAGATATCACCTCACCTCTCGTATGTGTAAAGGTGAGTACAATGCAAATGCGTTTCGCGAAAAAGTTAATATGTTCAACAGAATATTTTTTAACATATTCTATATCATGTATATGAAACAGCACTCGAAACACCCCTATTCGAATGTAAAAATGGTTCTTGAGGCGTTTTCTCAAACACTCCAATGTAAAAGGCGTTTTGGGACACAAAACATGGGCCCACGTATATAATATTTATTAAATATTAAAAAATCATTAAAATAAAATTCAGATAGTTCACAACAAAATAAAATATAGAAGTACGTATTTATACGGACGCGTAGGAGCTAACTGTGCTAAAATCGGAGTCTGCGGAGGCCCGGAACATCAAAATCTAACAACCTAAAACTAAACTGTAAAATCTCTAAAACCCAAGCACTCATTTATAAAATAGTCAAGACCCATAAACCTAAACTCTAACTCAGAAAGGATTTTTTTGTGATTTTTAAAACTCTGATGGTCTTTTTGCAATTATGTCATTTCTCCTCAAAACCTCGCCACTTGCCTCTGTTGCAATTTCTTCTTCTTCCTCTCCCCTAAAAACCCGAAGCACCTCCGTCCACCACGCCGCCGGTTGCTGCATGCGTGCGTGCGCCGCCACATCTCAACTTCTACGCCACTGCTGCGTGTGTTGCAGCATCGACCGAATCATAGCTGCCGCCGCCACTTCTTCGCCGCATCGACCGCGCCGCCACTACTTCTTCACCGCCATGACTTCTTCGCCAAATCTGTGCACTCGTGCCACCGCCACGCACGGTCAAAAGGTGGGGCCCACAAAACCCGTGCTCAGGTGTCGCGACCAGTCCAACGCTGCCGTTTCGACCGCCGGGGCGTCGGTGGGGCCCACTTGTCAGACTTTCGACTGCGCAGCCTCACGAAGCATCTTCTCACACGGATTGTTTAATATTTTTTGGCGCAAGACCCACTTGTCAGACCGCCGGGGCATCGGCATTTGACTCAGCCTAAAACAAGTCCAAAAGTTGGTGCTTCAGCCACTTCTCATGCCGTGTTGAGAGAGGAGAAAAAATAAAAATAAAGAAGAAATTTCACCGATGCCATTGTAGAATTTCTGAATTTGTGTATTTTATAAGGGGTTGTTTAAAGCACATATATTTGTTTTATAAAAAAAGTTGTATCACATATATTATTTAGATTTAATCCCCACTCCTCCTTTCAGAACAGAGACAGTACCACCTGTCTCCCCTTTCTCCCCCCCGATGAGAACAGCCCTAGCGCATCATCTGCACATGGTGTAGTTTGCAATGTGTCCAGTGCATCAAAATAGATCAAAATTTTTGTTCTTAAAAATAGGCACAAGGAGACGTATAAAAGTCCATCAACTCAAGGTCGAGCTCAACAATTGTAACAACAGGTGAATCTTTTTCCTCACTGAATTTACTCTAGATTTAAATGTGAATAGTCTACTGCCTAATAGTGTTACTTTGCTTGTTCTCGGATTTAGTCAAGAAGAGGAATTAGGAGCAGTTGAAACCGAAGCAAAGAGACGAAAAGGAGTGTGTGCAAGGAATCTACATCGAATTCATGTAGAAGAGGAGCGGAACAGAGAGGAGAGTGTTGGATCTAGGTCGATCTAAGTATCTAGGTTTCGATGATTAATGACGATTTGGATAAATCCCTGATGATTAAAGTTAATCTGGAGAATGTCAGATTTGATGATTAAATGACAACTTAGATAAATCTTGATTTAATATAAGTAAATTGAATTGATTATTGATAAACCCTGAAATGGATGTTTTCTTAGTTGTGGGTTTAATATTGATGCATATGTAGAGGAAGAGCTCGGTGGTTGCATCAATCTTGTGCTAAGTGTAAATCAAAATGTCATGTGTTGAATCCGGAAGTTTGATGACTCTTTGTTGTGAATATGATATCGATGCATATGTTGAGAGGGAGCTCATCATATTAGTCATCTGTGCTGATTGCCATTATGACATGAGTAGTACAGATCGTGTGCATATATCCATCATATACGAATCTATATAATTGTATTTTATCTCATACTCATCTATTGATTGTTGAATATCCAGGTATGCTATCTCCAACAGGCTTGGCTCTTGCTTGGCTCTTAAACGGAATATTCCCTATCACGTGTGCGAGCACCATCTTAATACACCAAGCAAGCACCAAGCCTCCAACAGCTTGACTCTTAGCGTGGGCCCCACACATCTAACCACCAAGCAAACACCAAGCAAGAGCCAAACACTCCAATGACTTGGTTCTTAATTGGCTCTATACGATTTGACAATTATACATTCAACGAATTTGTATTAATTCATGAATTTCAATATTAGTAATATATAAACATATTACTTACGAAATTAAATTCGACATTTGTGACAAAAAAAATAAATTCGACATTTTGGATTTAAAAATTGCACTTGACAAAAAAAATAGATATTAAAATTCAAATAGTGGTACATGACGTAATTGCGAAATATACTAAAATTAAATTTGCAAACAAATACCTACTACAAAATTCGGTAAGATGCTACTTGTCGGCGCTCCTCTGAAACGTTGCCAACTGTGTTCGATCAAGTCTCTTTTGAGTTGCATGTGGGTAGGTTGAGCATGGATGGCAGCATTTCTTCGAAGTACATCTTCGAATAAAAGCGTACCCCCAGTGCAGATCACAGGCGGTACTACCATGGATGTGCCCAGATGATCATTGTAGTCATAGTTGTCGGCATTGTCGTCGCGTTCGTTCTCTATGATCATGTTGTGCAAGATGACACAAACCCGTATGATCTTCACCAGAGATTACTGTCGCCAAAATCGTGTTGCACCGTGCACGATGGCAAATTGAAACTGTAGAACTCCGAAAGCCCGCTCAACAACTTTTCTCGCTCCTTCTTGATGTTGCACAAACAACCGATCTTTCACTGTATGTGGGAGCAGTATCGTCTTCACAAAGACAGCCCACTCCGGATATATACCATTGGCGAGATACTACCCCATATTGTACTGTCGGCCGTTGACAGAGTACTGAACATGAGCAGCCCGCCCTTTCAACACATCAGTGAATAAGAACGATTGGTTTGTCACATTAATGTCATTGTTGGAGCCTGCAACACCAAAAAAACATGTCATATTCAGAGATCATACGAAGCTACCGCTTCAAGTATAATCGTCAGGACTCCATAGTCTCCACGAGTGAATTAACCCTTCCATGCTCCGAGGTAATTTCTCCATTCTTAGTGTATGCAATCAATACTTCCCAGCATACCTGGAAAGCCACGGGACTCTCCTTGTTGCAGTAGGCAGTGGATATCCTCGACAGTGAGGCTGCGAAGATATTGGTCGCCAAATATGTCGATGACACCTTGTACGAAGTACTCCAAGCATTAAATCGCCATGGACTCCCCAATCCGCACGTACTCATCGACGGCATCGGCGGGGCCACCGTACGTGAGCATACGCATTGCTATGGTGCACTTCTGTAAAGGGAAGAGTCCACGGCGAATAGTAGCATCCCTTCTTTCAGTGAAATAGGGGGACCATCCATCTAGAGTTTCAACAATGCGAAAAAAGAGGGGTCTCGCCATCCGAAAACGCCGGCGGAAGATATTGTCGGGGTATACAGAATATTCGGAGAAGTAGTCCGCGACGAGCCGTTGATGCCCCTCTTCACGGTCTCTCTCAACATATCTCCTATTACTGCTTCGGCAGTGTCCGCGGGATGATGAAGCATCGAGTCGGGCGTAAAGACCGGCGATGATACGATCTTCCTCCCCCTCATCCTATATGAATTCCACTAAGAAATCCTCAATTTGGTTCATGGCATCCTCCTCGGAGCTATGTGTGCTCGAACTAGAGCTAGAAGACATTTTGTGAGTGGCTACTGAAACTGAGTTTCTCAAGAACTGCGCCGTTTGAGAAGATAGTTGGATTGTGAAGAAAAACTTTGTGGAGGGGGTGAATATATACACAAAGAGCCCAATGGCTAGTTTGCAACGGCTATATTCCAACGGCTAGTTTGCAACAGCTATTGTCCAACAACTCTATTCCAATGGCTATATTCCAACGGCAATTTTCCAACGTCTACTTTGCAACGGATATATTTCAACGGCTAGTTTCCATAGTTGGATACCAAAGTAAAATTAAATAGAGAATCATATATAAATTAATAACGGAGGATACATAGTTGGTTACAAGAGATAATTCAAAAACAAAATAACTAATCGTCTGCGGCATTAAGTTTCTCTCTCAGAATCTTCATCCCTACATCGTACTCTGCTTTTTGTGCATCGTCGAAGATGGATTCGTCGAGACTCATCATTTTCCAATAAGCCTTATACAAGGCAGACTTTTCCTTCGACTTCGCTACGTCACGCAAGTTATCCGATATACGGAGTACATCCTTCTTCTTGTCGGCCCGATCAAGTTGATTTTGGATGAAGGCATCGAGATCTGCTCTCATTGCTGACGTAGAATCCTGCGAGTCATCAACCTTTCCCTTACCTTTGCGCCTCGTCTTAGCAGAGTCTCGTCCTTCGGGCCGTGTCTCCGCTGGTGGCACGTCATCGTTGTTAGACGATGACGTGTAGGTGCCCGACTCCGACAATCTGCTTATTTTGTTGGGAGCATCAACATAAGCTGCAGACCATTTAGGTTGACAGCGAACCACTGTCCACCAAGGATCCAAGACGAACGGATGACCCATCTCCGTCTTGTACATCTCCCGGGCCTGCGCCATTAGTTGGTCGTCGGAACGATCGCTGGCATAAACTTCATTCAGTTGGAGCCAAACACCGTTGAATTGGACCACCTTTGGTTGGTTCGTTGCCAGTGGTCCTTACAATGTTTGGTCTCCCTTCTCCTACTTGTTGGCACCGTTTCGTTGTATGCCACTGCTACGTTGGCCCAGTACATGTCGCACTTCCTATTATTTTCATCAATAGGATCGAACGAATTGTTCAGCCAAGCGTTAATCTACATGTAGTAAAAAAAATTGAATATCGAAGTCGAGCGTAAATATATTTCCTTCATGGTACTCCTGTATGAAAAATCAAATAATTACCAGTTTTACGTCGTCATCGGTGGACCATGGTAAGCGCTTTGACTTTCGGCCAGCGTCCACAGCAGCATTGGTGTGGATGTCATCGATGACAACTCGGGCCGCCAGATCGGCTGGAGCAGAGCTGGAGTGCCGTTGTCGGAGACAGATGCAGAGTGCGGTTGAGGTAGGGAAAACTGCGGACATGTCGATGGCATATCGACAAAATGGAAATTTTGGCAATACTGTGGGGGCGGTGGAATTGCGTGGCCGTGTAGTGGATAGGGACGATAATTTTGGTTGTACTGTGGAAACGCTGGCTGGTAAGTCGGTGGATACGGCTGGTAATTCAGTGGATACGGCTGGTAAGTCGGTGGCTGTGAAAAACCAGGTTGCTGTTGGGTCTTTGAGCTTTCGGTGTTTTCGTTGGGAGAATGGGAAGAGCCAAGCCAGTTAACGAAACCGTCCGGTGGATTAGAATCCATGTCGGATTTTAAAAAAAAATTGTGAGGATTTGGAATGGCCTTTGTTGTGGATAGATGAAGATTTTTGTGTCAAAATAAGTCAAGAACATGCCCTTTATATAGGAGAGGGCTGTCAAAATTTTCTGTGATTTTTTGGAATTTTTTGGGATTTTTTTGTTATTTTTACAATTTTTTAAGCCCAAAAAACATTAAAATAACCTCCAATGGCTATTTTACAACGATTAAATTCCAACGGATGTTTTTTGTGAGGCTGATAGGTGGGGCCATGGCCAAAAAAAAGTTCAACGGCTCTGATTTTGTGCCGTCACTGACTGACGTGCGGGCCGGTGCGCTACTGGGGCCACATGTCAACTGCTGAGGTCAAAACAGACACGGTCCTCAACGCGGTTTCTTTTTTTTTTTTCCAACACACGGGTTAATTTTTCTTTTTACTCACTGGCGCGTGGGCCCAAAAAATTGGTAGCCCCAGTAGTTCGTGACTCAATCTAGCGTACGTGCGCGTCGCTGAACCGTTGCCAATTTGTTGTGTACGCCCTTCTTGTACTTAATCACCAGATTAAACTGCTGCAGATACGACATCCACTTCATGTGCCGAGCTTGGACTGAGTTTGCAAATATTACAACGGTTAATGGTCGGTGCGGACAATAGTCTCTTTACCCAAGAGATAACACCGCCAATGTTTCACGACCTAATGCAGTGCATATAACTCCTTATCATAAGTCGGGTAGTTCTTCTGAGCTCCCTCGAATAACTCAGAGTGATATGTCACTGGTCTACTTCTTGCATGAGCACTGCACCCATCGCATAACCTGAGGCATCGGTTTCTAGCTCGAATGGTTTCTGGAGATTCGGCAAAGCTAACACAAGCACCTCGCTGATCTTCCTCTTCAGCAAGAGAAACGTGTCCTCATGTTTCCCTGTCCACTCGAACTTCTGATCGATCCTGGTTAATGCATGCAATGGAGAAGTCACAATCGAGAAGTGTTGGATAAACTTCCGAAGATATTGACATGCTCCCACAAAACTACGCACATCCATAACTGTTCGCGGTCGCGGCAACTCGCGAAACACTTTTACCTTATCCGGGTCGATTTGCAACGTACCGTTGCTGACCATGAATCCGAGGTAAAGTAGAGTTTGTTGGCCGAACTCGCACTTCTTACGGTTGAGGCGAAGTCGATGTTGCCGATACTGTTCGAACACCTTTTCGACATGAATGAGGTGCTCATCCCACGAACGACTATAAACTAGTATGTCGTCGAGGTAAACGATCACAAAGTCGTCGATGAACTGTCTCAATACGTCATTCATAAGACGCATGAAAGTTGTCGGGGCGTTGCAGAGACCAAACGGCATGACCAGCCATTCGAACAGACCTTGTCGTGTTTTGAACGCGGTCTTCCACATATCCTCCTCTCGGATGCTGACTTGATGATAATCTGACTTAAGATCCAATTTGGAGAAGACAACGGCATGCTTCAATTGGTCTAGCAGGTCGTCAATACGAGGAAGGGGGTAGCGGTTTTTGGTGGTGATCTTGTTCAATGCTCGGTAGTCGATGCACATACGCCAAGTCCCAACTATCTTTGGCACTAGCACCACAGAAGATCCACAAGGTGAACTACTCGGTTGAATGACACCATCGTTCAGCAACTCACCAAGTTGTCTCTTGATCTCTTCATTCTCCAATACTGAGTTGCGATACATACTCAGATTGGGCAGTGTCGCATCGGATACAAGCTAAATTTCATTCTCGACTGGACGTTTCGACGGACGACCCTGGGTAGTCTTGAATAGATCACTGTATTTCTCCAGCAGTCCCGACAAACGACTAGAATCCTCTCGGCACGCCAACAACAATGCTGGTCGAGTACCCTCACCTTGACCAATAGGTTGAATCATGACAAGCACATACTTGTGACATACATTAACAATTCGTTTGGCTTGATTTGCGGTAATCAAGTTCGAAGTGTTGACGTGGATGTCTCTACTGATCACGAACTTAACTCCGTCTTTGGTGAGGTCGTACTCTTGCACTCGCCGATGGAAGTGAGCATCTCGATCATACAGATACGGACTCCCAAAGATCACCTGACAGATATCGATAGAGACAACATCGCATTGCACCTCATCGATATATCGTGCAGAGATCGCAAACTTCAACACACATTGACTCGTAATTTGTTGGTTCACTTCGGATGTAAACCAACCTAGCGGATATGGTCGCGGGTGTATGGTTGTTTTCAAACCAAGTCGCCGAACCAGTCCAGCGGAGACCAAATTCTTCTGACTTCCTAGATCGAATATCGCTGCGACCACTTCGTGCTTCACTTGGATGTTGATGGTGAACAAGTCCTCTGTTGGGTGATGGTCGTTCGGTGGATCTAAACCCTTCACCTTCGACATTGCCATCAGAGACAAGATCGTATCCGCCTCATTAACCGAATTTACTCGGACAACTTCTTCGTCGGGTGAAGTCGCAGTAGCTGTGGCTGTTCTTTTCCCTGGTCCGTTTTTCTTCGGTCGAAGTTCAGGATGAAATTTGTAGCATTTGTCCTTGGTATGTCCTGCGACTTGACAATGTTCACAAAAAGCATCCGTGCCCGATTTTAAAGCGTTCTTCTTCGGACTCGGCTTTTTCTTTGTCGAGGTCGCACTTTCCTTCGTGCTTTTGTCGCTGCGGAATTTGTTCTTCTTCTAATCGCCATAGCGGTTGTGCTTGCGGTCACGATGTCTTGGACGCCGAACAGACTTAGCTCAGTACTGATCGTTTTCTGAAGCCCCGATGTGTATTTCCAAAATATCTGAGGATCGGACAGTAAGATGCCGATGACCATTGCTTGTCTTCAGAATTCTGTAGTATAGTCTTGGACGGTCTGGTAGCGCCGTTGGTACAATCTGTGCCAACGCTCCCATCTCTCCTCAAGGTAACCCATCGGATAGAATTCTTGTCACAGAAGTCGTTTAAATTGACCCCACGCAAGGTCGTCAGCTTTACTACTGGCAACAAGGGCCTTCCACCATGTCTTGGCGTGGTCCTTCATCTTCAAAGGTGCAAATTTGACCTTTTGAGGGCTACTAAACCCTTTCAGGTCAAAGTAGGTCTCAAACTGATCGAGCCATGAATCTAGCTTCTCAGCATCGATCTCCCCACCATATATGGGTATATCAATCTTAGCGTCGACCTTGAAATATCCGACAGCTAAGAAGGTGTTGGCGAGGTCGTCGATCTTATGGTCGCCTTCGTCTTCATCTTAATCTACCCTGCGCAAGTCTTCACCAGTCTTCATACCCATAACCTTCCCTACTTCAGGAGGTACAATCATGGTCTGCTGCTCAATCCAAGCAAGCACAGTTTCCATGTCGGTGGAGAGTTTTAGCCACTTGTTCGGCTAGGTTAGCTTAAATGGAGGTATCGTCAGACATTGTCGAAGATGCTGCTATAGGAACCGTCAATTGATCGCTTGGAGTTTCGCCGGAAGTTTTGTAACCTTGGCGAATCTTCACCATCCACAGGATAGGAAAGTTGCTCTGATATCAACTTGATTCGTTTGAAATCTAGACTTGGTTTTCGCACTAGGCTCGCCCAGATTCTAATATGTGGAATAATGGGATCTTACTCGGAAATATTGAAACCCAAAGGTTGATCGAAAATATAGTTCAAAGTAATTGCATAACTCTTTATTTCAAAGAGAGCTTTACACGTCAAATGTTAGGTCGCACTCACCTACGTCGAAGGAACTATAAGCTGGATATATGATCTAAGGCTGTAATAATATTCGATTGTATTCGATGATTTTAAACTAGACCTATTACAAGGTATTTATAGTCCAATCGTATGAGTATGTATCAGACTCAATAACCTAAACGTATTAGACTCATATAACTAACTAATCATAAACGGATAAACTTAGTTATATATATTCAGATCGGATTATAATTCCAAACAGGGAACGAATTCCTTTTCATGGTCGCGAAACATTTCTGATCATGGTTAAGGTCGCGAAGCCGTATGTGATTAGGACTTGGTCGCGAAGCCGTATGTAATCAGGAATTGAAGATCCTCCCGGATCACAACTAGAATTGAGAGTTATTCACCAATGTTCTTGTGATTTCTCCAGTGATTATAAGAACTGTGTGTCTACTCTTGCGTGGTCAAGTAAATAACAATTAAAACGTGTGGTTGGGCGAATTTTTTTGTCACAAGTTGCTGTTTTGACAGTTGTGGCACCATCGATTCGTCAAATTACACAGATCAAAAAGTTATTGACTATCCTACATCGTGAAAATCGGACACCTTTCATCACCTCCTCTCCTCACCCGTCAAACATCGATGCTTGCGACTGATGACAAATTAGCAACATTACTGCAATGTCACTGTGTCCACCACCTCCACCATCACCCCTCTTTCTAGTCGGTTGTCAACACCACTCATGACTAACAATGTCTCTGCCGTTTCACTGCTTGATTGATAATAGTAAAAAAAAAAAAATGCTAAGTGAACTATTAAGGAGCAAGATCAAGAAAAAAAAATTTATCCAACATTGGGAAAACCGTCTATATATGATAAGAAAATAAATAGCTATATTCCTTTTACAAAAGCTTGAAATATCTCAAATACCCTTACAAAATAATAAAAGTTTTGTAAGAGTATATATGAAATTTCACTTATATTAATCACAAATAGGCATGAAAAACAATTTGTCTCCTGACGTGCCCAACCCTAAACAAGTTTAGCCCAACTTAGTCGTGTTTAGAGTTGAATTCGGTTCGCCTAAAATTCAAAAAACCCGAATAAAAAACAGTCTAATCTGATTTTTTTGAATATAGCATAATTAAATCCAACCAATCTAATAAATATATTAGACGGTGCTTAGATTAAACTCAAGCTCACATAAAAAGGACGTTTTATCAGGCTGACCGACACCGAAAATGCTCGGGTCGGATCCGAATTCGCAAAAAGCAGAAGAATCTGATGGACATCATGGACACGATGTCCGACCGCACTTTACAGTTAACCCAATTTAATGCGACGCGTCCGGACCCCGCTTGACGCTCCATATACAAAGAACACCGGCCCAGCCCAACAAATCTCTCTTTTTTTGGCCAGACTCCCATCGATTCCCGTGTGTTCTCTCTCTTCTCTCCGCCGCCTCTGGCCGCAGCCTAGGGTTTAAGCCGCCGGCGTGGTACACGCATCAACCCAGCTCGCCGGAGCGGCGCGGCACAGCCATGGACGCCGGCCGCAAGAGGGGCCGTCCGGACGCCACCAACGGCGGCGGGAAGCGCGCTGCGCGAGGCGGTGAGTCGAATCAAAGCACTGTCTTGCTTCGTTGTTCTCCTTTGGGTTTCTTCTTCTTGTTTCTTGGCTGGATCTGGGGTCCTTGCTCGGTTAAGGACTTAAGGCAGGGTCGGCTTCGGGATTTGGTAGGAGTCAAGTTGTGCGGTCATCATGCTAAGCTCTCAGTGACCTTAAATAGTCAAAATTTGTTCCTTTTCTTGGGTTTTTCCTGTTTGGTTCTTGAGGACAAGGTGGCGACTGGGTTGTCTTTTCGAATACTTTTCTCTTGTTTAATCCGAGGAATTAATAGTTCATGTGAAAAATTGATGCTTAGTGTTACAATTTTGGTTTTAATAACTTGTGTTCACTACCCAAGCAATAATTTTCTTGAGAAGTAGGAACTCACTGATACAGATCGGGGTAGTGGATACAAGTGTAGGACTGTGATTGTGAAGTCAATGTTTTGTTCCGTACTATCAAGTAAATATCTTTATGTTGTTTTGTGTTTGAAACACCAAGATTAGTAAATCAACACAGTATTAACTGGCCCGCGTAATTAATTTGATGTAACAGAAGTGGAGTCATTTCAAACCGGTGTAGGAAGCAAATCGAAGCCATGCACCAAATTTTTCAGGTTCTAATCCAACTTAAAATGAACTCCTCACCCGGTAACATTTATTATTATTTTGCAATGTTGATTACTTTATTAAAAGTTTGATTTTTTTTTTTGTGAAAGAATGTGTTTCTTCTAATAATTTGTTAAGCAAGATTGTGCTACAGGTTCATCTGCCTAATCCAAGCTTAACAACATTCTATGGAGTAAAATTGGAACTCATGGTTGTGCGAATCACTTTGAAACTGTGAAAGATGCAACAACAGTTATAAAGGATATGTAACTCCTTTTCAGAATGTGATAGACAATCAGTCAGTAATATCGTGCTACAGGTTTATCTGCTCTAATTGAGATAAGAAGATTTGAATATTTGATTTTGGAACTGCAATGGAACTCCCATCCCGAAATTGTGCCACTTATATAGTTATATCCCTTGTAACATTTTATTGTAACATTTTGCCACGTGCAGGGGCAGTCTTAGCTACCATATATGAGATTAAAATAATACTTGCACCAAGAGGTGCTTTTTGAAAGGCTTATGATGTTTAACTCTCATCTACTGAGGCAGCAACAAAGTCTGCACTTATGATCTAGAAGTTTTAATCTATTGCAGATTAAGTTGGAATACAATGACTTGTTTAATTAATCTAGAATTTTCTGTGACATAAAAACATCATTTTTAACAAGCTATGCATGATATATTATTCTATGGTACTTGCAAACTACAGTTCAACTCTTTTTTGGATGTAACTATTTTTCATTTGGTATTAAAATGTGGCAGATAAAATATTCTGATATTCAGTTGAACCACCCTAAATTTTTTTTTGCCATATTCCTTGTTATTTACCCTGCATTATTTTGTTACACATGTCTATTCTAATGGTGGTTCATATTGCATCTTAAGTTTGCAAACTGCATCATAGAATAGCAAATTTAGTGTTGCTTCACCTGTTATCATCACTCGTATCATATTTAAAGGTTATGGTGTTCAATCTACATCAGCTGCATTTAAAATTAATCTGGTTGTGTTATCAGTTTTGCAACTAGCACATCTACTTATTTTTTTATTTCAGTTACTTATGTATATGATATTCTCATCATTCAGCACTTCCGGTTGCCCCTTTGGTGAGGGTTGCCATTTTCTTCATCACTTCCCCGGCGGCTACCAGGCTGTTTCAAAGATGACCAACTTGGGTGGCCCAGCTATTGCACCTCCTCCAGTAAGATTGCCAATGGGACCTGGTGTTCCTGATGGTCCACCTGCACCCACTGCGAAGACTCGCTTGTGCAACAAGTACAACACTGCTGAGGGATGCAAATGGGGGGATAAGTGCCACTTTGCACATGGTGAGAGAGAGCTGGGCAAGCCTATCTCAATGGACAGCTCAATGCCACCTCCAATGGGACCAAGGCCCACTGGTTACTTTGCACCCCCAGTACAGCCAATGCCCGGCCCTGGCATGGTCACTCCACCAAGTTTTGGTGCCTCTGCTACAGCCAAGATCAGTGTTGATGCATCCCTTGCAGGTGCCATCATTGGGAGGGGTGGAGTTAACACAAAGCAGATATCCCGAGTCACTGGAGCCAAACTGGCCATCCGAGATCATGAATCAGACCCCAACTTGAAAAACATTGAGCTCGAGGGCACTTTTGATCAGATCAAGCATGCTAGCACAATGGTCAGGGAGCTGATTGTCAGCATTGGTGGCAATGCCCCTCCACCAACCAAGAACCCAGCGGGGGGATCTCATCGTGCGGGAGGGCCTGGAAACAACTTCAAGACCAAGCTGTGTGAGAACTTCACCAAGGGATCTTGCACTTTTGGAGACAGATGCCACTTTGCCCATGGCGAAAACGAGCTGCGCAAGCCTCCTGCTGCTTGAATTTATGCCGTGGGTTGTAATGATTAGCCTTTGTGTAACTCCTAACTGAAGAGCTGACAATGAATTTTCCAACAATGCTTAGGCCATATGTTACTGTTTATCCTTTGGGTCTCTACTAGCATCTTCTGTGTGGTTTCTTAGGCTCTTTGGCTGTCAAGTTCTATCATCCTTTTCACCTCCTATGTTAATGTTATTGTCGTCGTTGATTGTTGCTACTAGCGTACTGTGTTTCTTAACTTGCCAGGGGGAAGGCATTTCATACTGTGTTTCTTAACTTAGTTCTGGGGAATGTGTTTCATGGTATTTTTTTTTCTTAAAAATATGGTTTCTTAGAAAATTGGTTACTTATAATCCTTCTATAATCTTATAAAATTATGTTGTTTGACAAATCTACATGATAATCTAATCTAGCAATCTAAGATTATCATTGTAATTAAGATTATAACAAATTTTTGTGATCTGATTGCCACCATGACTGTGCGGATATCTTATATTATGGAGGTTATGTAATCTTGATTCTTATAATTGTATTATATATTTTGAAATTTCAAATTATCAAATCAACAATTTTAAAGTATATTTTTCAAAACTACATATAAAAAATTTAAAATATGAAATGTCAAACTTGGAGTTTCAAAATATAAAATCTAAATTCAAACTTTAAAGTTGATTTTTATTTTGAATTTCAAATTTAAGATTTGATTATCTGAATTTTTAAATTTGGAATTGGAATAATCAAATTTTGAATATTTCAAAATTCAAATGTAACATTTTTATATTTAAAATTTCAAAATTCCAAATTTTAAATCTGAAACTCAAATTTCAAATTTTGTTATTTTGAAGTCTATAATTTTATAGTTTCTAAATTTTGATATCAAATTTTAGAATCCTCAAATCCGAATTTTTTAATATTTATGAATCCAAATAATAATATTTTCGAGTTGTTACTGTTGATCGAAGGATGCCGACTAGAGGAGAGTGAATACGTGGTTTTTCAAATTTTAAACTTGCTTCACTAACTCAAATCTTAGTTTGCAATATCAACACACAATTAATCTAGATTATAACACAAGTCAAGTTTTGTAATTCTAGAGTGACAATTCACAATAAAGGAACTTCTAGGAATGAAAGCAATTAATCGAAATAACTGAGAGACATCGAATTTATCCCGAGGTGTAAGAAATTTACCGATTTCCACTAATCCCCGTTGAAGTACTCTACACAAGAGTATCGCCTCGATTCTACTAAGGTAACCCTTCTCCTCTCCGGATAGGCGAGTTCTGAGTCTTTACATTCAATCGCTGGGTCTCTCCGATACATACCGTCGATGGAGAGATGCCGAACCTTTCGGGTCGTCTAAGTGATGACAATCACCAAAAATAATAAGTCTAGCACTTCACTTAATCAAACACAAAACTTGAAAACACAAGGATACAAGTGCAAATGACTCTAACACTTCTCTTTTCAAATGCTCTAAGAATTTGACTCAAATCTTAACTCTAAATGCAAAAGAGTGAATACAAGAGGTTTAGTCTTTTGCAAAGAATTTCTGAGTTGATGACGTTGTAAAATGTTGGCCAAGTCGAGGTATATATAGCCCTCTCAAAGAAACTAACCATTTGCAAGAATTGGGCAATTTTTTTACAGTCCGGACTTTGTCTGGCCATGCTGGACAATGTCCGAACAATACATTTCAATAGTAACCGTTACTCACAACTGCAAACTTGTCAGTTACTGTTCAACTAATTTTGTAAATGCCAGAAAAATTATCTCTTGTCCAGACAAAAAACTCGGACAGATGTATATGTCTCTGTTTCACTTTTAGATTTTTAGTTCAAGATGGAGTTTGTATTGGCTGGACATTGTCCGTTTGCACCGGACATCTGCTCAACTCCGGACAAATACACCCAGACGGATCTATTTGTTTTTGGTTCACTTTTGCTTAAAGTTTAAAATTTTTGTATTGGCAGGACAATATCCACTCATCACGGACAATATTCGGTCAGCTCCGGATAGATGTAGCCAGGCATATCTATCTGTCTCTAGTTTTATTTTGCACAATGCTAAAACAATTTTGTACTAGCTGGATAATATCTGCTCATCATAAATAATGTCTGACCTGTGCAAAATGAAAACAGGACTTATAATTTTTACTCAAAAACAATTTTGGGCTATATGCAAATACAATTTTGGTTTGAAAACAATATGTTTGATCAAAATACTCCTGCTAAGACCTATCTTAATAATATGAACATCTAAAATTAGAAAATAACAAAAAGAGACATGCGTATTACACAACATTCTGTCTTCATTCTGAGTTTTGTCGTCGTTTACGGTTTGAGAGGTCTTGATGATTTTCATTTTTCGCTTTTGTGTCGTTTCCACCACGTTTTAACCTAAAACTCAATTAAAAAGGTTAGTCACGTGTATTTCAGATGTCATTGATCACCAAAATCTTAATTAGAGCTCAAGATTAACAATTACAAAATTGTGTTGTAATCTTATATAACGTACATTGTCAAATTATAATATTGATAATTTGATTACTAGTTAGTAGATTGAGAAGAATCTTAAAATTACGAAGAATGTATGATTCTATGTACCTAATATATCTTAAAGGTTGCTTACAATTTAACTTAAATTTATAAATTTAATAAATCGGTAGGGAAAAATTTAAATTTATTTAAAATTTTGAATTAATTAGAGATTGCAGCTTACAAGACAAGTTCGAAATTTAACCCCTTACACCCACACACTCCGATCCTAAATCACCAATTGAGCATTTTTAACTCGGTCGTGGTCTCTTCATAAGGCGCGGTAAAATGAGCGATATGCCGATGCCATATAGGCAGCGAGGCAAGTTTCACAAACAATTTGATGACCATGGTCGAACAAAGTTGCACCACTATTTAATGGGAGCGCTGTTACAGACAATAATTTTCACATAAATATGATCTTTTTTGTATGAGCACCATACATCTATAAGGCTGTTATTGACGTGCAGACAACCGACTCCTACATCTGCCATCTGGGCGGCGCTAACAAATGAAACCATCTTTATCCCCTAAAATAATTTTGTAGACATCGCCCGTAGATCCACTAGTCAGTAGTCACAATCCATAAACTGAACAGCTTCTAGTAGCTAAGCTATGTACTCAAAACAGCACTTTTTTTTAGAACAGAATTCTACTGAGTAGTAGCAACACACTTCGAAAGCTGACCTAAGAAACAATTCAAATAATACAATGGAATTCTAGTGACATCTCTACGATTCTAAAAAAACAGCACAAGCCTTACTGTGGCACAACGAATGCTTACAAAGACCATGAGACAAGTTAAGTTAGTCAGACATTTCTACAGTACACAGAAACACCCATGAGGCAGGTGGATATATATGGCAAGGTCATTCATTCCTTATCTTGGAAAAGACGCCTGCTCTTGGACTTTTGATTCTCTTCCGGTGTGTCCTCGACAATCATCTCGTCTTGCATCACCAGACCTCGGTTCCGGCTAAGTTTTCTAATCGGCGTTCTTTGTGTGGATGTCCCTCCTGGCTTATCATATTCTTGAGTGCAGGGCATGCTCTGAGAAGTTCTGTGTGGCATCAGTTCTTCTCCATCCGCAACAACGTCTTTCATAAGCTAGAAAGAAACAAAAAGAGATCAGGTCAGGTTACATTGCAAGTTAAAAAGCAACCATGAAGCAAACTTGCTAGTTCCTATACCATGAATAGTTAACTTTTGACCCTATACATTCTTACCTTACCCTGAAGAAAACACAAGAAACCATTTTAGAGGTATTGCACTATTACAAAAATTAACTGATTATACAATTTTTGCCATGTATCAGATTGATAAATATTTCTCAATATCAGGAGAATAACAAAAAACAGCACTCAATATCAGGATTCCAGGTGTCCTGATGTCATTTGGTGGGATAAGGAAAAAATAGAATAACAAAGTGCCCATGTGCTTGCTTACATGTAAGCATACATTGCCAAAACAAAATTAACACAAACAGATAATTTTGTTTCTATCAAAGTAAGGGTTAAGAGTTAAGACAATTTTCTTGTAAACGCAGAATCCTCAAATGTTTGAAAGATGACAAACTAAAGAAATGAAGGTGAAGATTTCCTAGTACTACTTTAGTTATTCTTGTAAAGGCAGTTCCCATTTAAATGAAGCATCCACAAATGGAGTGGCACTTAAAAAGGCAACATGACTAATTTTATTTTTACAATTTGTGCTATTAGCCGGATTGCACAAACTCATTCCCAACATTGGGACTGATTATCCAGGTTAAATATTTAAGTGTTGATTAATAAAACAAAAAAAATCCACAAGCACAAAACTGTACCTTCCAGTCTTTAAAATCGAATCTGAGAACAAAATGGTTGTATGATACTTCTCCTGAGGCTATAGCACTTGAAGCAGGTGCATTTCTTGGATCTGTTTTAGGTCAATAGAATAATATAACAGGCAATTAGCAACGTCTCCAAAATATTACATAGTAACAGGAATGATCAAATAACAAAGTGCTTACAGACTATATGATGCCCGTTATCATCCACATTTATTTCCACCCTGCCATCTTTCACTAGGAAAGATAAGGCAAAAATATTCTCTACCGTTTGCGCAAACGACATTCTGTTCAACACAAGGCTTTCTACCCTTGCAATTTTTTTCCTCCTCAGAATGTCAAAAATAACAGTCATATTCCTATCCGTATCTGTCTTTGCTCCATCTGAAGAATCCGCAAGCTGCATATTAAAGAGGATCAGATGAGCCAATGTTGGCAGTTTACTGACGAAATAATCCACAAGTATAGTCATTAGACATATGACAAATAAGGCATTTGGATGAATAAAAAAAAGCCCATCTGCCATTCCAGAAACTTAAATGCAGACCACAAGGAACTTGCCAGAACTTGAATGGCATAAAGCTAGGTGTGCAATAAGGAAGATGCTCCTTAAAAGACAAAACATAATCCACCTTTAAACATGTGATGAATGATGATTAGACAATAGAATTCAATAATATAGGTTATGTTGAGACGGGAAGAATAGCAACACCACCTACTACCTCATGGAGTTGCAAAATAGCAGCAAGGCAAACAAAGGGAAAAAAGAAAATCATGAACCAAAAATACAAGGGGCAACCATTATTTCATTAATCTCTACTATATAGTTATGGGGTTATCTAGAGTGCAGGTGCCTTTTTTTTTAAAAAAAAAAACTTGTACCATCTACAATACACATCTAGATTTAAATTTAATCTCCACTCACTTTTCTCTCTCACACTTATTCTTCCTCCTAATCCACAACGGCCCATGACCAATACTGCTGCCGCTGCCGCTGCGTCATCGCACCACTATCACAACCACCGCCCTTCCATCGTCTGTCTACCCCGCAGTTGCCACCACTACCTCACCACCCTACCTCCACCAACCACCGGGTCAAATAAGCTAGGAAACAGACTAAATGAACCCTAAAAGGCTAAATGACTAAATCTAAAAAAAGAGATTTGATCTAAGGGTAGAGTAAGGTATATGCAAGATAAGAAAAAAAAAGTATATGCCCATTAGCAAATCTCTATAATTATATTCCACCCAAGCATATGGCTACCTGTTCAGGACAGCTATTTCCATTTGGCTTTGCAGTCCGTTTTCTAATAACTGGAACCTTCCGCTGCTTCACTTCTGTATTCATGGGTCCAACCCTGTAAAGATTAAGAGCATACAAGGTCTCTGTCATTACCAAGGAGAAATAGAACAGGCGCTATTGGAAAAGCTCACATAAAGACAGGGGAACTCAATTACATTGTGCAGCACCCAGGCGCATCCTTGAAGACATGGAATGTAGCAAGCCCAACATCACTCCAGCTCAATGAGGCAGCCTCAGCATTAGCCCCACCTTGCTGTCCAAACTTCTTCAGCAGCGCAGATATGAAATTGGAAGGTGTGATTCCTTCAGTTGATTGAGACCTCACAGACGTTACCAAAGTGTTTGCAATGTCCAGCAGGGCCTCTGCATCAGCTATTTGCTCTCTAGGTCTCTGGACTGCAGCGTATCAATACTTGAAAAGTCAAGACCACTGCAAAACATTATTAAAAATAACCACCATTTCCTTTCACAGTTACTGAGCATTTTGGCAAGCAACAGTGAGCAATGCATATATTAATCCAAAAGTGTCAGAGGCTTTGTTGAAATCCAGTTTTCAAATGGTGATTTGTTCCCCCCCTTTCTGCAACACTAGTAATTCAATTGTCAATGCACAGTTGTCAGCAATGCATCTATGACTTAACAAAACCTCACTGGAACCTGATCTACAAAATCCAGTATGACCCAGCTTCAGCCTGTTCAGTAGAAGCTTAGCTATAATTTCTATTACATGGTATACAATGAATATTGTTCTAAACTCATTAACCTAAGGAGAAATCCCCTCATCAATGACAAGTGAAATGACATCATAGCTCAAACTTCAAACAAGCTTATGCTCATAAAATTCCTTTAAATAGAGATAGCAAGTCCTGGCTTTTGTAGGATGGGCCCCTTAATTAATCACAGCTAGAATTTGATCCCAAGTAAACAATTTTATCGATGCTGCTAAATCTAGTTGAGTGATATTGCGCACAAGCTGTAGGAGTAAATTGTGCTATTTGCAAACTATGTGTAGTTGAACCTAGCAATGGACCATAATACAGATATCATATTATGTTTTGTCATCCTCATTTCCTGGTTTCTAAACCTGCTTGAAGCACTTGAAAGTAACTTTTCTAATTAACACGCATTTCAAATGATACAACTTATACAACTAAAAAACGCTAAACTCACACACAACGACCTCACGCTGAATCAAACAACCAAACCAAACAAATCAAAATAATTCTACAAAATTGCAGTTTTGCAAGCAGGAGATCATCCGTACCGAGCTGGTGCAGGCTCTCCACTTGCGTGATAATGTCCTGGAACTTGTTCGAATCTGCCTTCGTTATGTCATCCCTCTCATCTGCACGAACAGACACCACCCCACGAACCAGTCACATCACACCACATCATCAAACCCCAACCACGGACCCAACCCCAATCGACACGGAAACCTACCATTGATGAGATTCTTCACGGCGAGGTACCGCGACCGGAGCAGCCGCCGCTCCGCCACCTCCTGCCGCCCGCCCGCAACCGCCGCTGCCTCGCGGCGGCCATCCCCTCCCTCCGCCACCGCAGCCGCAGCCGCCATGGGGATCGACACCCTAGCCCTAAACCCTAAGCCCTCGGTGCCGAGACCTGAGAGGAATTAGCGAGGCGCGAACCGAAGCGTGGGAAGTGGAAATTTTTGGAAGGGAATGTGATATAAGAAGAGAAGGCGGGGATTTGAAAAAGCTCGCAGGTTTCCTTCCTGAGGAAGGTTTCGCAAAAAATCCAATGGCGGTGCTACGAGAGATGGTGGGGCCTGCTTGGCAGTGACCGAGGTGTTACTGGTATCGTTGTGACTGAAATATGGACCGGTGGTTTTCTGGACCTACTTGTCGTGGACGGTGGGGTTGATAAGTACCATGTGGACTGGAACTTTTGCAAGGTGATCTGCTGCTGAAGTTTGTGGACCCGGTTTAGTGAACCTGCTCACGCTTATCCTGGACCTACTTGTCATACACGAGGACTGTTTCCGTTTGCGATTTGAGTGTTGAGGGATTTGGATTCCCGCTTGCTATATTCGAGTCGGTATTTTTAGGGGAATTCCCGCAAATTTTCAACATTCCAGTTTGGGCTCTGTGTGATTCAAGACTTCAGTCTCTCTCACATGTGCTAAGAGAGATTTTTGTTTGGTTTATCCTCTTATTAGATATATTCATGGTGATAATTATAATAATTTTTTAGGCAGATTTATATGCGATACAAGATAAAATTATTTAAGATAGTATACAACATATTAACACAAAAACTATCTAATATTATATATCTACAAGTCTATACATCATAAATAAGATCTATGTGTCAATTTCTTTTGTTTAGAATGGAAGAGTGTGACATGAGATACGATCATAGGATCAACAAAATACATGAGCTCTCACGCTTGTAGGCTCCAACATAACTCAAACCGTCATAATGCTCCAATGCGGTACATAACAGCAATTATGACAAAAAAAATTTTTTTATCATAGACACCAACAACTCTCAGAAGATTTTCTTATTGTAGGCATTAGTAAGAACGATAGATTATTTATTGCACACACCATCACTTCACATGATCTCCTATTACACTTTCAGTGGTCATACCTCCACGCTCAAATCGAAACATTAATACATGACACAAATAGTGTCACATACCTAGTGGATCATGTGTACACTTATGTATGTCAGACACAATGTTATTGTGTTTACTTATGAAAGTTTGTGGGATGTTATATAATTTGTATTCCTCTATTCTTTTTTTTTCAGAAATTTTGAAAATTTAGAGATAAATGAACTCATTATGTTTAGCACTTGCTATAGTATTGTCAAATATTCATGTCGGAATGAACTTTTTAATTTTTAGAAGTCTCGAATCAGACACAATATAGACTCAGGCCCAGCTAGATCCCGTCGGAGTCGGGTGGGCCGGGCCGGGTGGGAAATCTTGCTCATCCTTGGAGACTAGGCGCGCACCTGCCAATTTGCCAAGTTCCACTCCCACTCCCCAGGCCCCAGCTCCTTCCCGCTCAATTCCACTGCTTCAAAGGCGTACACGTGTCCTCCCCCTTAACCACCATCACGTGTGCAGCACGTGACCTCCCCTCTCTTCTTCCCTCCCACTCCCTTCCCTCCCAAAGAAGGAACTCACCAGAACAAACAAAACCCTAAACCCTCACCTCAAACACGCAAGTTTCCAGAAGCTTCGACACCATTCCGAGCACTCTTTGGTCTGCTCCGATCAAGAGCTTTACCTTCCTCCAATTCGTTCTCGAATTGCTCGATCCGATCGAAACTTTGCAGGAATTCGTGATTTGGGCGAAAAATGGCGTCGCGTCATCACATCCTGGCCGTGGCGCTCTGATCCGCTCCGATCAGTACGTTCCTCCAGTTCATGCTCGGATTTCTCGATCCGATCGTAATTGCACTGGAATTCGTGCAGATTTGGGGGAAGAAATGGCGTCGAGTCACCTCCTCGCCGTGGCACTCTGCCTCGCTATCGCCTCCGCCTCAGCCTCAGCCTTCACCGATCCCTCCGATGGTTCGTTTGCTCGCCTTAATCTGTAGCACTCGATCTCTTCTCACTTGATCTGCTGTATTTTTGCTCTTTTAATCTGATTTTTTTTAATTCTCTTTGAGAGCACATGTTTGTGTCCTTCAGTTCTTTGTTCGATGCATCTGTGTGGTGTGATCTTGTTATCTGTGTATGTTTGTGTGTGGCAAATAGCCCAATATTAATGCCTTCCCTGATTTATGTATGTGCTGCTGCTGCTACTGCTCTTGGTTGTCTTACAGTCGAAGGGCTTCAGTCATTGTATCGCACCTTGAACTCACCGTGGCAGCTTTCTGGGTGGACTGCCGAGGGTGGTGACCCCTGCGGTGGAGGTGGTGTACGTGGACCATGGCGAGGTGTCTTTTGCGAGGACTCATTTGTCATCGCCATGTAATTCTTCAGTTAATTGTTAAGTTACTGTACTGATTTGTTTGGTCTGCCAGTTTAATGGAAAGTCGATTAATTGATTTAAGATTTTTTTTCTGTTTTGTCGCTTGGACGCAGAAATATTAGTGGGCTTGGAGTTGGTGGGTGGCTTGGCTTGGAGCTGCTCAACTTCCACTCGTTGAAAGAACTGTGAGCTTTTTGTTCTGAAGTTTGTGATCTCTGTTTTCTCTTCCATACTTCTTTAGCTGATTGTAACTTGCAATTCTTGATGCAATATTTGTTGTCTGGTGTTCTGCTGTATGATGATGATAGGGATATGAGCTTCAATAACATTACCGGTGAAATCCCACCCACTTTGCCCCCAAATGTGGAATACTTGTAGGTTTCATTTCTTCCTTGTCCTTGTTGGTTTCTGCTATATATTCTGAACTAGGTTAAATACTTAAATGCATAGAATGTGACCATGCTATGGTGTTGGCTTACAGAAACTTGGCGGTCAATAAGTTCGAGAGGAATATACCACCATCATTGCCTTGGCTGCACTCCCTGAAATATTTGTGAGTATATTTTTGGCAATTAGGGTACTTTCTACTCTAAAACTTTATTGCAGACTTGAATGATTTATTTATATTCTTTGTGGCAGGAACCTGAGCTATAATAAATTCTCTGGAATAATTGGTGATGTTTTCGTAAACATGAAAAGCTTAGAAGCACTGTAAGGTTCCTGCATCTTGATTGCTCGATCATTGGTCTTAGTCATATGGTTTTTGTGAAGCACATCGATCCTTTTCTTTCATTTATACACCTATCGCTCAACATCAATCATCTAATTAGTTTGTGCCTGTTGTATGGGATAATGTTCAGGATGTGCATTAAATTGTCCCAAATTTCCACATTTTGTTTGATTTTCTTTCTGTACAATGTGTTTCTTGTTCCCAAAATGGTCTTTCAGGTCTGGCAGATCATTTTGTTTGTTAATACAAGCACACATTTGATACTAGAGTAGTTTCTTTGCACTAGACTTGCCATATTTGTCCTAAACTTTTGGTAATCTGTCTTAGTTATTGATCTTTAAGGATTTTTATCTTCCTCCTCACTTTATTTCATGTTTGTTTCTTTCAATATCAGGGACTTATCATCCAACTATTTCAGTGGTGACTTACCAAGATCATTTAGTTCATTAAAGAACCTTCACTATCTGTAAGAATATTGCAACTTACAAGCTATCTCATGAACTTGGATACAGGAATGATTTGATTATATGTTTCTTGTCTCCACTTTGGGCAGTTACCTACAGCATAACGCGTTCACAGGATCTGTAATTTTGTTAGCAAACCTTCCTCTGTCAATCCTGTAAGACATTCCACTGGATTTTGTCCATCTTCACTTTATTATCTTATCGCTTCATAATGATGGACATCAATTAACTGCTTCCAGCAACATTGAAAACAATCACTTCAGTGGTTATGTGCCTGGAACTTTTGAGTTCATTCCTGACTTGAGGTATTGAATTATTCTTTTTTTTTTTTTTTGAAAAATAATCTTCCCTTCTAAGGATGTTATGTGTATGTAGCATACCTGTATATGTCTTGACCTCATATTTTGTTAAAGATACATGGCTGATCTTCTCATTGACATTCCAGGATTGATGGAAATCAGTTTCAACCAGGTTTTAAACATGCTTCATCTTCATCTAATAGGAGCACTCCACCTCCACGAGCATCGCAGGAGAATTTCCACCACAGACCGAGACCGAAACCAAAACCAAAACCTCCACAGGCTTCTTTTGGCTATTCTTCTGTGGACAATCATAACCATCATAGGAAGTCACATTCCACTGTGGCAGTTGCTGCAATAATTAGTGTTATTTTTGTAGTGCTTGTTCTCCTCATTGTTGCATTGATTGTAAAAAGCAGGAAGAGCCATGGATGCAGCCTGCAGAGCACAACTGACAATGCGGAGTCTCTGCCAGTCATGATTCCAAGAGGTAGCACAAATGAATTTTTTATTTTAGCAGAATCAATTCATGTTTTGCTGATTGGATGGTTGGATATATTCTTTCAATCTGTTTTGGTTATTACTCATTAGAAGGAACTATTTATCCTTATTATTTGCATGGTTCATCGATCAAACAGCATCATAGATTTCTTTCACATTGCATGTTATGTTCGTTCTTGCATGCTGCATGCTGACATTGTTACGGTATGAATCATTCTTTTACATTAGTCACAACTCACAACTTTTGTTCCTTGCAGACCCTACAATGAATGAGGGCCTGTGCTCTTGGAGTTCTACTATGATTGAAGACAGTACTTTGTCTAGTAATAGAATGAAACCTGAAACGGTTTCTGGCAGAAAAAGTTGGGCCAAGACATCTCAAAGCCATCTAACTGCAAAGCTCTTTCCGGTCGCTGACCTTTTGGCAGCTACGAGGGACTTCAGTGAAGAATGCCTTATTGGTGAAGGTTTCATTGGCCGTGTTTACAGAGCAGAATTTCCTGATGGCCAGGTGTAGTAGAGTCCTTGCAAGCAACCCAGTTAACTGTTAATTTTGCAGTACCTTTTTGAAAATATCAGAGCTGCTTAAATTTGAACCTCTTAACTTCATTTTTGAGGTAAACTTGTCAACACTCTCTCCAAAAACGTTGAAAATTCATCCGAGAGTAGCTCCGGATAGAGGACAATTTCCATAATAGATAGCTACATAACTCGGTTACACAATTCTATTAACTACGAGTTAGATAGTGAAATACAAGTAAGAATAAAAAAGACACCAGCCATCTTTGGAGTCGTGTCACTCTTAAGT
Source organism: Pharus latifolius (assembly GCA_019359835.1). Classification (NCBI taxonomy): domain Eukaryota; kingdom Viridiplantae; phylum Streptophyta; class Magnoliopsida; order Poales; family Poaceae; genus Pharus; species Pharus latifolius. Next base: position 6,926,274 of record CM033320.1, read on the forward strand.
CTAATTTCTGTGACCTATATTTCATAGACCTAGTAGCTGAAATGTACTCTCTCAACCTCGCAGGTGACTATATTGTGCTGCTATGTTCATTCATAGATTGTCGATTCTCCTTTCCTTCTCCATGGCAAGATTTCATTTTGCAGTTACGGTCCACTATTAACATTTAGCAATGTTTGGTGCTGGAGGTTCTCTTATTTCTTGATGTCATTGATAACATTTATAGTCTTAATATACAAGGAGGATGGAGTTCCTTCACTTAGTTATCACTTTCCAAAATCAACATCAGAAAATGTGATTTTGTTCACTGGTGCATAAAATTATTGTTTATTCTAATTAGTGAAGGGCAACAAAAGTTGCAACAAGTCATGGTTATTTCTCCATATTTTTTTATTTGTCCTGAATCATCTCATTGTATGCACAGATTGTGGCTATCAAGAAGATCAACATGGTAGATATGTCATTGTCAGAAGAAGATGAGTTCTTAGATGTGCTTTGGAATATGTCCCGATTAAAGCACCCCAATATTTCTACACTTTTGGGCTATTCTGTGGAGTTTGGGCATTATGCTCTCGTATACAAGTATGCAGAGAATGGTTCTCTTGATGATCTTTTGTTTTCGACAGCTACAAGATCTAAGGCTTTGTCATGGAAAGCTCGGATGAAGATTGCTCTTGGGGTTGCCTATGCTCTAGAGTAAGTGTAATTTGCAATTTAGATTCCACCAAATCTTTTGTTCAATTTTGTTTTGTGCTTCAGGATGGTCGAATGCACCTATTTTTCATAACCTAAATAGCCTTATTTTGGTTTTTTAGTTCAGTCAAGCTGACAAAAACAGCTAACTAAACAAGTGCCAATGTGTCATTTTTATTATTATTAGACTTGTTTACTGGAAGTAATTTTCCTGCAATTTGATCATGTATGCTTCATCTGTGCAGATACATACACTGGATATGCTCTCCTCCAGTTGCTCATGGAAATATTAAAGCGACAAATATTTTGCTCGATGCTCAGCTTATGCCCTACCTAAGTGATTGTGGATTAACTGAGTTAAGTCATCTTGTCAGCACTACAAGAATGGTCAGTGCTCATAAAATTATTAGTTAGTTAGTTACCATGAAAAGGATTATTTGGTTTGGAAAGATTACCATGCTAATTTTTAGTTACAGGTTACTCTGTAAATTCTAGGATCAAGTTGATTCATGGATGTTGGAGTTTTATCCTTATCAATGCAATGATCGGTTGATCATGATCCTTCCCAAGCAGGATTTGCATTTAATAAAGAAATGAATTTGACCATAATGAAAGCTTTCCATTCAGCTCGACTGAAAAAAAATGAAATGCAATAATACCATTTCTTGAAGTAACAAACAATCCTATCATTTTGACCTCTGTTTTGAGTATTCATGTAATTTTATCCAGTGTTACTTGGACACTCTTGTCCACCCCATGTGTTGCATTGGACACATATCTTGAATCCCCACACTTGATTAAAACTCCCATTTCAATGCTAAAGTAAAACTACATTTAAATGAAGAATGTAAAAGCATTTCTCATTCAAACTCAAAACTAGACAGCTGGACTCAAACCCAGGGTACTTCTGAACTTTTGGTAATGATGGCTTAATTTCCTCTATTTCATGAAATATTTAAAAACTATATGAGTATCCCTAGTCCTCTTTTTTTGGCTTGCTGTACTGCATGCTTGTATTCTGGTTAGTGTCTACATGTGCCTGTTATGCATCTTTGTTAGGTAACACTGATTTATCAGCCAAAAATTTTGACATATTGTATTCCATGTTATTCCATGCAAGAGAATATGATGAAATTCCTAGTTGAGTTGAAATAATATGTTGCTCTTTATAATTCTGTGTGAACTCAATTTAGAGTACTTCAAAATGCACCAGGAGTTACTTTTAACTTGGATTCGTTGATCATTACAATTTCTCACCTGAAAAGCAGGAGTCAGAAGTTCTAGGTGGTGCTATAGGGTATGCTGCCCCTGAGGTTATTAACGCAGAAGCAGACAAGATCAAAGCTGATATCTACAGCTTTGGAGTGATTTTGCTTGAACTATTAACTGGGCAAAAGGCTTTTGACTGGTATGTATTCACAATTTCTTGTACTGAAGTTGCAGCCTGTTTTTCTAATTGAACTTCTCTGTATCTTCAGCTTAAGAAGGCACAATGAGAAGTTTCTAGTAAATTGGGCATCTTCTCGTCTACATGACCTTAATTCTTTGGAAAGAATTACTGATCCACGAATGAGTGGGTCCATGCCGTCTAAAGCTATCTCTGCATTAGCAGACATCATCTTGCTTTGCATCCGGGTATTTCTTAACTCTATATTCTTCACTCCTTTTCTCATGCACGTTGTTTTGAACTTTTAAACTGTGCTACATAGATGTCAAGTTGGAACACTATGAATGTGGCAACCCAAAATGTCTTGGAATGTGCCAAAATGAAATTGACAAATATTGTGGCTGAAAACATCTAGAGTCACTGCAGTCCAAAATTCCTAATGCTTTCTACTTTGGCCAAATGGATTTCAGCATATTTTCCTGCAATTGTAAGTTTGGCTTCTCTGTACTCAATGCAGCGATCACCTGAGCACCGCCCACCAATGACAGAGATAACAGACAAATTGGTGCAGCTCATCCAATCAACAGGTCATCAAAGGACAAGCACGGCCCAGCACTTTGAGGCTGATGCTCAGGACATCTCTTTCAGAACAACACAGCCGTATTTTGAGCCATCTACTGGTATGCCACTCGATACAGTTCTTTCTTCTTGCTCTCCAGTTTCTTCATTTAGAGGTTCCATTTCATGAATGTGACCAGCCAGTCGGGGAGCAGTTGACAGCTGCAGTTCCAGATGATGCAAAGCAGCCCCCCCTTTTTTCCCAGATGAAGGAAATTATCAGATATTATGCTACTTTGTTTACTTGCAATGATCTTTTCCGCAGTTTTGTCCATGTAAATTGGTGATGCCTGAAGCTGCAGTGTTGAGGCTTTGCCGACTATGAGAAGACACTGGAAAACATAGGATGATTGAGTGTGGGGACGCTGAATTTCTGTTCAATTGATCCATCGTCATCTCTGGAAAATGTGAAGACGTAACGATGACAGTGGCCCCCTGTAGCATTTCATCTGGCATGTTCTTGTGCATAACTTTTGGACGATGAAGAAAACTTTATTTTGAATTTTAGCTGATCTCATGGCTAGTTCATCAGTTGGCTCGAGCTCATTCAGTCATTTGTGAACTGAGCTGTGTGGGGAAAAAATTGCTATCTTGATTGTTCAAATTGAACCGAATCAAGGTAGGATTTATCCTTTTTTTTTGCTAAAAAAATGTAGGATTTATTTTGTACTAGAGGTAAGAGCTTGTACTTTTCACGATAGATACAGTACATATGTTGATATATCCCTTGTAGATATTACCTCTCAGATTTCTTTTTTTCCAAATTGTAAGGTAGACAAATGTATAGATCTTTTCAGAAATCCCTGAACATATGTTAATTTGAGCATGGTTTTATTGTGACTTGCGAATCCAGTTGTACGAAACAAAATATTTTTTTCTGGCTTGTTGCTTGAGAACTGCGGTGGTTCAACGTCTGAAATGGTCTTTGCAAGTTGCAATGAACAGCAAGCAGCTCAACAATCTCGGTATCATTGGTGACACTTTACAAATTTGAGGCAGTAGATCCCCCTCCGGATGATGCCAGAGCGAATGAAACAGCAAGTGTACATCTTATTTGTTACAAGCCTATATTAGAAGGTCCGCTTGGTACTTCTCAAATGGAGATGCTGTTGGGAATTCCCCTTCCGGTGACGCCGGGCTTGGAGAAGGGCTTGAGCAGCTCATACGGCACGACGCCAGCGCCGCACCTGTTCTTGAGCTCTGGGTTGGAGTTGCGCTCGTCGACCGCGCCCTCGATCTCCCTCATCCTCCCGCTGAACTTCTCGAACGCCGCGTTGATCATGGGCTCGGCCAGCCACGACGGCTCGGCGTACTCACCCATGTACTCCTCGTCCGGCGAGTGCGTGGAGAGGATGTCGAGGGTGGTCATGACCTTGATGGCCTGCATCTGCGCGGGGAGGCTCTCCAGTAGCATCTCCTCGGGCTTGCTCAAGAAGTTCTTCATGTCATGCTCGTGGTTCTCCTCCACCGGCACGGGCTTCCTTACGACCGTCGGCCGGTTCGGGAAGTAGCCGGCGAAGTGGTACTGCCCGAAGTTGACGGCGGCGTGGTGGCCGGACGTGACCCACATGATGGTGGTCAGGATCTGCACGAGGTTCTCCTTGCAGTCCAGCACCGGCCACCACGGCTCGTCCTTCTTGTCGGCGTGGCCCTTGGTGCGAACCTCCTCCCACCACGCCTGCAGCTCCTCGTCGGCGACGATGTCGCTCGCCGACTTGTAGTAGAAGTTGACGTATTCGGTGGCCCACTCCTTGATGGAGTTCCAGACGAGCAAACCGTCGTTGGCGTAGGGGTAGTCCTCGATGGTGAGCTTGAGCTTGCCGTTCTCCTCGACGGCCATGCCCCTCTTGATGAGGTCGTTGGGCAGCGCCTCCGTGTCGAACTGCCACGTCTTGTCGTAGGCGACGGAGCTGAGCTCGACGGAGTACCTGCCGGGCCAGAAGGAACCCTCGATGATGCCGGCGGCGTTGATGAGGCTCTCCCTCGCCAGCCCGTTGATCTCCATCGTGTACCGGAAGTGCGGGTGCAGCAGCCGGTAGATGGGGTGCATCCGGCTCAGCTGCCGGTTCGCCGCGATGATGTACGGCTCCACGCAGCAGTGCGTCCTCAGCCTGTCAGTCAAAAGACACTCATCATTCTCTACCCCTCAGCCGAGCTGTGATGAATGATGTACGTACGGCTAGCTCCACGATGATCTTACCAGTGGCTGACGAGCTGGTGGTAGCCGGTGTCGTGGGCGAGGACGTGGGCCTTGGCGAGCTTCCAGAGCCAGGAGCTGGTGGCGTCGGGGCCGTGCGTGAAGACGCGCCTCCACTGCGGCTTGGTCGGCGACTTCGGTCGCGTCAGCTCGATCGCCAGCGGCAACAGCGTCCCCTCCTCCGTCAGGAAGAAGAGCGTCCGTGATCCGTACAGCGTCGTCTCCTGCAGCTCACGCACCTTGTGCACGTACGGCAAAAACACGTCGTGGTAGTCCAACATGAACAGCTTCTTCTGCCTTACCGCCTGCAAATTCACAACAATACATTCAGCAGTAGTGCAGTAGATAGTAACGCAGTTCACTTTTTTGGGGAAAAAAATTGCTCACCTCCTCGACCGTCATGACGCCCTTCATTTGCTTCTCGATGAGTTCTTTGGTGAGCAGCGACTCCGGTGAGCCGTACTCCGCCGGGTCGAGTTTGCTCATGATGGGGAACTCCTACACTCAAAAAGTGTTATACGTGAAGAAACTGGACACATGTTTGAATTCGTATCATCCGTCTTTCGTATATAAATCAATATTCAGGATTAAGACTGACAAAAAATTCATATTTTTTATAGGACAATTGTCCATCTCAATTTCTGACTTTCACCATTTTTTATGTGGACCATGTTCGTGCCGTTTGAAATAAAGGCTGATAATATAAATATAACACAGTTCAGTATATACTTGAGCTTAATACTTACTGTAACGAGCTGGATGCAAATGGGGTTAAGTCCCGCGAGTGTTTGCCGCGCGAACTCCTCGTCTCTGTACCACGAGAACCTGTCCCCTGCAAAATTTTATCACCATCCACTAGTCAGTAACAGCTAGGGTTACAAAAAAATCTAGCTATTTCCAGACAAATATTAGTCGGAACCGGTAAACCGGTGACAGTCTGGTTTTTCGGTGGTTATCGGCTATTTTTAAAAAAAATATTTTAATTTTTGCAATTTTTTTTCTTTTGACCTTGGATAATCTATAGTAAAATTTTTACTATACGCGAGTATTATGTGACAGTTAGATTTATCTAATATCATAACTCAACTGAAAAATAAATTTAGTGGAAGAGAGTCTCATGAGACTACTCATTTATTGTTAGATCCATACAAAATATATTCATCTAAATATAGAAGAAATGGACTTTACACACGCTTCCTCACTCATTTAAGTTTTTCTGCTCAACTCTATTACTTTGGGTCACTTTTATGGGCCCAACTCGTCCCTAAAAGTTAATTTGGGCTGACCTGATCATGTTCATTGAATTTGGCAGGCCAAACATGGTTGGGTCTAATTTGCTATTAAGTCTTGTATATCAAGCCTATTTGAATATCCTTAAATCTAGTTTTTACATTTCTTATTTTTTATAGCACAAAACTATCATCAACACTTACATGTGCATATGAATGATTAAAGTGTGTATTTATGCAAAAGGGAATAGGCTCCTCTAAAGTAAATGCGTTAAGCACTGATAATATTTGCATTTTTAGCATTTAGATTAATCAACAACATTTATGGTTAATCTTTTAAATCAATATTTTTCTATAATTTTTAGTTTTTGAGATATTTAAAACACTTGATTGGGCCAAGATGTGTAAAAATTTATTTTATACAGTAACTCCTCTACTTCGTAGTAGCGACTTCCAAACTAAGAAAGGTGGTGGATTCCATTTCATAAGTGTTAGAATTGTGTTGAGGTGCAGTTGTAGATTGTTAACACAGTAGATACTGCCTACGGTAATTATTAGATTCCACCCTGAAAGTGATTGCATGTTTAAGTGGAGGGGGTAGGTAGCCAGGTGGTACGGGGAACTCACGTTCGACCATGGCGGGGGTCTCGAAGCGGAGGACATGCTCGGTGGTGTCCTCGATGAACTTGACGACGCGGGGGATGATGCTGCGGAAGAGTTCGAAGCCCTTCTGCCCCGGCAGCGGTATGCCGTCGCTGTAGAGCCCGTCGATTGCCGGGAACGTCGGGAACCGCAGCTCCTGCTTTATCAGCAGCGGCTCCAGCGCCGGGATCACCGCGTGCAGCCCCGACCGCAGCGTCGTCGCCCCGAACGTCAGCCCCTTCACCTCCGAGAACTGCTCGTCCCGCGGCACGTACACCGTCTTGCTCCTCTGCTCCGACGACGGGTCCTGCCTGGCTCGGGGCCGCCCGGTGCGGCACCGCCTCGGGTACGGATAAGCAGAGCCGCCCAGCACCGGCCGTCTCAGCTCCGCGTTGTGGTCCGGGTCGCCCAGGTCGTTGTACACGTCGTAGTCGTAGATGCGCTCGAACGTCTTGCGCTCGCCGCGCCCGTCCCCGCGCAGCGCCCCCAGCTCCCCCTTCCTCAGCCTCTCCAGTCCCTTCGGCGTCTGCGACGGCAAGTACGACTGCACGCACAACTCCAACGTGTCAATGGATGCCAAGTTTGTGTGTGTGCGTGTGTGTGTGTGTGTGCGTGTGTGTGTGTGTGTGTGTGTGTGTGAGAGAGAGAGAGAGAGAGAGAGAGAGAGAGAGAGGGAGGGAGAGGGAGAGAAGAGAGAGACCTTGACGGAGAAGAAGACGCGCTTGGTGGGGCTGTCGAACTTGGAGTGGACCCAGGAGTTGCAGTCGAAGGTGACGGCGGTGGAGTCGTCGTCGCCGGTGATGAGCACGACGTCCTTGATGAACATCTCCTTGTGGTGCTCGTTCTCGATCAGCACCGCGCCCACCGGCCCGAACGACGACGGCACCGAGAACGTCGCCTCGTACCTCCCCTCCTTCCCCGTCTTGTGCGCGTACGCTGTCACCGGCGCCTTCTCCTGCATTGTCCCTGTACATATATAATTCAATTAATATTTAAGGTGTTTAGTTGAATTTAAATTTGTTTAATAAATAAATTTATCATAGTTTATTTTGGTATTCGCATATATAAGACTTTTCTTTTTGGTCTTAGAAGCTGAGGCTAAACGGAAAGCGACGAGTTGAGCTCACTTGAGTCGAGGTCTTCGCTGACGATCTCGAGGAGAAGGGTCTTCCCGAAGAGGTCGCCAATGTCGTCGAGCCCTCGGGTGGCGTAGATTCCGCCGATGGGCCGCTGCGCCGTCACGACGGCCTTCACCGTGACCAGCTTGTCCTTGATGGAGGCCGTCGTGCCGATGGCCTCCTCCGTGGAGCTGCAGCTTATCCGGGGAAGCCTGTGGGCGCTCCTGCCGACCCGCCGGCGAGCCACCACGGCGCGGCTCGCCGCGCCGGAGTGCAGCGTCCCGGCGGTGGAGGAGGTGAAGAGGGAGGTGACATTGTTCTGGGAGAGCAACAGAGGTTGCTTCACATTAATCATGGCTTCTGCTGCTTAATTTGCTATGGCTATTACTAATGATTAGTGTGTTCGTTTGTTCTTAGTTCCTCTGTGTGCTTTGTGGTGTACGTATGGCGGGGATCTTATAGGACTTGACGACTTGTAGTGCATATGGGAGTGTGATTCACGTGTGGAGAAAAAAAAGAATAGGTCGGTCCGAAAATCTACTTGTGAGGTGCATTTTATGATATCTCAATAATTTAGTCAGAATTTGAATATATAATTTAGATTAATATGAATAAAAAATTGAGATGATTAATGATCTTGCGAGAAAATCATAAATTTTTTATCCTCTTTGATCTGAATTATTAATTTTTGATATAGTAATTTAAATTGAGAGAAATATATGTGTCTTTTGTTCTCTAAAATAAAAGATACAGATCTAATCTTAGTTACTATATACATTAAAATAGTTACGCTTATATTTCAATAATATACAAATGATTTAATAGCTAGAAAATTAGTATCAAACAATTTTATGTGATCGGTTCTTATAATTTCTTTTTTTTCTATATGCGTGTGTGTACAGCATCACTTTAGTCTCGCCATGCCGCCGGTTGGTGGTTTTGTATGGACGTGCGTGCATGAGAGTGACCGGGATTTAATTATCTGAAACTTTCTGATGATTAATTTGATCATAACCTTCTTTTAATTACGTGTGAACAAACCATCTCAAAACAACTATTTAGTGCTAGACACTGTACTATAATACATCATGCTAGGTATAAATGTAACTTTTGATTCTTTTATTATCTTTCTGTTTATTTTGATTCTCTTATTTTAAAGTAGGATAGATCAATCTTTTATTTTCAAATCCGTCTCACTCTGATCACTCTCTCGGTTATCTTTTCTATGAAGAGGACAAATGATAATAATGACATGTATGATATGAAATTGAACCAATATTATATCAATATCGAGCAGAGATAACTTTTCTCCTCTCTCCACACACTCTTCCCCTAACATTTCTCCTCCTCTCTGCTCTTCTTATCTACTCTATTTCCGCATAGAACTAAATTCATTCTAAGTTGCACTCCATCAGCACCGTACATCATTTCTTGTCGAAAAAATAGTAAAAAGGTTAGATATAGTTTGAACCGGTCTCAAAAGTACACGAGCTCATTTGACCCACTTTAAAATAGCTAGATTAATACAAGCGAGATAGAAAAGTAAAAGACATTTTTACCCCTAAGGCCCTGACAAATATCATTTCTGAAGTATGTGGAGTGTATCTACAGTAGCTATATGTACACGGATCAGTTTGATGTCATAGCTAGCCAATCAAAAAGCTGGGAAGCACGTGGAAAATAGCGGCACAACCACTAGCTGGCTACAATATCCATCAATAATGCTCGTTCTACGTGTCATCCTCTGTATTACTTTTAAAATGCACCTACTGTATTTTATCTCTTCAAGAATCGTCCAATAAAAAAATACTGTTCAAGATTGCGTTTAAAGTGGGGATCACGGGAAATTGACAAGTCAATTTCCCAACCTTTTAGATATTTTCGATCTAATAATTTTTAAATGGAGTAATATGTGTATATTTTGTATAGTAATACAAAGGATCTGGTTATGAAGGATGGATGTATGGTGTGTACACATGTGATGTGAGGAAGATGGAAGAAGTACTGTATCTCAAAATCCTAGTTGTCACGTACACAAGTGTCAGTAAATGGTGTGTGTGTGAGAGAGAAGGCGACAGATATTTATGTTAATTCGTCTCCGCATGCATCCCGTTCGTCAGGTACGATACAAGCTACCAGAAATTTTTGTACGGAAAATCCTAATTAAAATAATAATTTCATTAAAAACAAAAAAATAAAATAAAATTATAAAAATGACCACAGTCGCCACTCAGGTTGGTGACTGAGTGGCTGCTGCCCTAAGTTGCCAGCTGGGCTGGCGACTTAAGGCCACGTTCTCAGTCGTCAACTTAAGTCGCCAACCCAGTTGGCGACTAAGGGCAGCAGTCAGATTTATTTAAAAACTAATAGTTTTTGTTTTATATTATTTCCAAAATAACCATCGTAGTTTTGATTATTTTAAAAATAACCCATGTGGTGTATGTTGTTTATAAAATAGTCTGTAAGATTGTTTTTTAGGTATGAATAACCGAAATAAAAAGAATAATTGCAGGTAAAACGTAGAAAGGCATATTGAACAACCGCAACCCGCCCAATCAGGGAGAAAAAAGAGTCGCGAGGGGTTCAGTTGATTGATTCGTATGTTTCGTGGTTAATTTAATTTGTGGGGTTACCAAAAGTGAGAACTGAACGTAAAAAATACTGAAAAGTAGAAAAGCTAAATTATAGAAAAACCATGTTTCATACATACATGTAAACAAAAATCATGTTTCATTGAGAGAGTAAGAAATTTGAAAAAAACTAATGTCGGCCCCTCTTCGGACGACGAGGCCGGTCCTGCTAAAACAGTGAGGGTGAGTAGGTGGTGCGTCCCCGCACCATCCTCTGTGACGGCTGTCGATGTGGTGGTGGTTGGGCGCTCGCCTGATCGAGACCTGTATCAGGAAGGTCCTGCGACGGCGGAGGCGCATCACCAAGCTGTGCGGACGCCAACTGATGTTGGCTCTGGTAGGTGTCGTCTTCCCTTTGCAACATGTCAGCATAGTCCGCGTACGCAGGGTCAAGGACCACGTCCGGGTCGGCATGGACGGGCTGAGGCGGAATGCAGGGCGGGCGCCTACTGGACGGTGCCGATGGAGCAGATGAGGACGTACCGGCAGGCTCGTGCACCGTACGCTGCAACATGGTGACGTACTCGTCGTCCAGGTCGAACGTAATGTCGAACCCCAGGCTGGAATCGGAGCCGAAAGGGCGCGCAGGGGTACCCTCAGAGATCCGTACACCACCACGCGACGCCATGTCCACGTGAGGTGGAACACCTGAACGGTAAGAGTGGGCCGGGGTCGCACCAAGATAAATAGGGGTGTCGATGGCCGTACCTGACGGTCCGGGTGCATCCGGCGGATGAGCGGCCAGCTGCGACGGCGTCTGAATGGGAGGGGCCCTCGGCGGAGGAGGTGTAACAGATGTCGACGAAGTGGCGGAACTCTCCCGCAACAGCTGCGTCGCGACTCGAAACTAAATTTCTAAATCAGATCTATACTCTAAACTAATTTTTTAAATCAGATGTATACTCTAAACTAATTTTCTAAAGTAGATATGTATTTAAACCTAATTTCTAAAACATATCTGTATTCCAAATTTAATTTCTAAAGCAGATATATATTTTCCACGAATTTCTAAAGCAGATCTATACTCTAAACTATATTTTTAAAACATATATGCATTTAAAATTAATTTCTAAAGTATATCTGCATTTTAAATTTAATTTCTAAAACTGATATGTATTTAAAACTAGTTTCTAAAACAGATTTAATTAGAAAATTTTAAAAAATTTACCTTCTTCTTCTTCTTCTTCTTCTTTCTTCTTCTTCCCTTTTCTCCTCCACTCCTCTTCTCTTTTCCTTCCCTCTCTAGCTCTCTCTTTCAACTGAAATTTTTTTTTCGGCGCACACCCTTTGTCGCCACCTCTGGTGGATATATAGTCCCTTAAGTCGCCAGCTCGGCTGGCGACAGAGGATGCGCAAGAGTCAGTCGCCAACCGGGCTGGCGACTTAGGGTTTTCGGTGCTAAGTCGCCAACCCGAGTGGCGACTATGGTCATTTTTACAATTTTATTTTCTTTTGTGTTTTTTGTGAAATTATTATTTTAATTAGGGTTTTCCGTACGAAAAATTCCAAGCTACTATGATTCACGTGTTTTTGCTTCATATTTGAAAGTGATTTTCAGTGTATTTCTGTCATATAAAAAAAAGATAGTGGATCGATGTTTTTATCAGAATTTCAATCATCAATATTAAAGAAATTGATATAAAAATTTAAAACTTTTTACTCATATATATTTTGATTATTAATTTATGATCTTACAATTCAAATTCAAATAAAAAGAACATGACGTATTTTTTTTGAAGATTCTATCTCAACATATCTTTTTTGAAGATTCTAAAACAAAGAATACGGGTATGAGAGATGTTTTTTTTTTGGAGGGAGAGGTTGGGGTCTGTGTGTATATTTGTGTGATGTGTTATTCCGAGAAAAGTCTAATTTTAGTTTCAATTGTGATCTGAAGTTCAATTTGAGACAACCTTATATAACTCAATTCATGAATTCATCGTGTTTGATGGCTTTACAGTGTGATAGGGTATTTATCAAACTTGCAACGCATTTGGCAAAGAGTGAACTGTAAGAAAATTTCCTGTTCTTCCTACTTTTCAGACACATTTTTCCTTAAGATATCCCTATTTAATATCCTTGTTTATCATATATAAATAAATCTTCTCTCATATGAGACACTAGTATCTTGTACTCTCACGTGTGTACCTGGACAATTAGAACGTATGCTCATATAAAGGGAGATCATGAGTTCGACTCCCAATCACTTTATTTTCATGTTTGTATCTAATTGAAGTATTGTTGGGTGGGGGGTGGTTACGCATAGTGTACGGATATGATTACTATATAACATATCCGATGCTACCAATTATAAGGACCGTTTTCTCAAAATAAAAAATATATGAGACACTAATATCTTAAAATTGAATCCAAAATTTTTAATTTTTACATATTTATGGTACAATGAGTCTAACCTAAACCTAGTGGTTATCTTGACTAAATTAAGCCAAGCAGAGGTAAGCAGGTAGGGCAATGAGGTCCCATCTTTCCCTTAGGCTCAGTCCAACGTCAGAATCTACATCGGCGCCCAACTGGCCATGTTGGCTTAGCTGGGGTGCCCTAATCACATGTCGTCGTGTGGGCAGGCACCCACCACCGCATGCTTTGTGGGTGGGCCTGCCCAGTCGGGCACCGACTGAAGCAAATGCGTTGGAGCGGAGAGCGGTTCCCATCATGTGTTTTGTGGCCCCATGCGTTCACATCCCACACTAGTGCCAAGCAACCTGTGCCAAACTCCACACTGACATGTAGGGCCAATAAATATAGGGGCCTATGAGTCAGCAACTGGGTTCACTTACACGCGTACGATGCGGTGTGCGAGGTGGTAGTGGCGGGTCCCACAAATCATGTGAGCACACTATGGGTGCGCTTGCCTGCGCGTCGTGTGCAACATGTTGCACATTGTCTACAGTCGTTGACATGTGGGTCTGGCGTTGATTTAGCCTGGTTGAACAATTCCTCAATGTGGTAGACGACAACAACAAAAAATTTGACATGTACTAAGAAAAGATCGTGGCGCCATACAACACGAGTAGTTGGAGAAGTCGCAGAAGAGACATGAAGTATTGTTAGGACTACTGGATAAAAATTAACAAAAAAATTGTTTAGTTTAATGGTATTTGATGCAAGTTGAAGGAGGTATACACTAGTGGTCATTCGGACGACCAACTGATGGCCCAATTATGGGAAATGTATAAGAATGAGGTGGGTCATCCTTTCATCATAAACCATCGGTGGACGACCATTCAGGATTAACTAAAGTGGTGCCGAACCTACATCAACACAGGAAAAGAGCCAAATTGAAGGAAGCTGGTGCCTACAAGTCGTCATCAAACACAGACGATGTGCCAACCGAAGAGACATGACTAGAAGATCGTGATGCAGCAAAGGAGAAGCGAAAGTGGAAAATCAAGCTATGAGAAATCCAAACAGTTGTCAAACAAAGTATAGATAGTTTCGTCAAAGTGAACACAAATAGTGTAGATTTGGCTAAGGATACACTTCATGTGGCCTTCTCCTTACAAGACATGGCTAAAAGGAATGAATATGTCGCCTTTGCCAAGTCATTAACAAAATTTGTGACAACGGACATAGCATATTTCACTGAGGAGAAAAAGTAGGCGCATGCAGCATCATTGAAGTATGTGCAAGATAAGATCAAGGAGATGAATAATAAAGACTAGGGTTGATCCGGGAGGATCTCCAAGTCCTGATCGCATACGGATTCGCGACCAAGTCCTGATCGCATACGGATTCGCGACCAAATCCTAATCGCATACGGCTTTGCGACCTTAACCGTGTTCGGAAAGGTTTCGCGACCCTGGATTGGTTCACGACCAGGAAAAGGAATTCGTTCCCTGTTCGGAATTGTAATCCGATCCGAATGTGTATAACTAAGCTTATCTGTTTAGGATTAGTTATATGAGTCTAATACGTTTAGGTTATTGAGTCTGATACGTACTCATACGATTGGACTATAAATACCTTGTAATAGGTCTAGTTTAGATCATCGAAGAGTCATAGAACTTATTTGAGTTTTAGACACTTATAGTTCCTTCGACGTAGACAAGTGTGTTTAACGTTCGACGTGTAAAGCCCTCTTTGAAATAAAGAGTTGTGCAATTACTTTGGGTTTCAGTATTTCCGAGTAAGATCCCGTTATTCCGCATATTAGAATCTGGGTAAGCCTAGTGCGAAAACCAAGACTAGGTCTCAAACGGATCAAGTTGGTATCAGAGCGACTTTCCTATCCTGTGGATGGTGAAGACTCGCCAGGGTTACAAAACTTCGGCGAAATTCCAGGCGATCAATTGACGGTTCCTACAGCCGCGTCTCCGACAATGTCTGACGATACCTCCGTTCAAGTTAACCTAGCCGAAAAAGTGGCTAAGCTCTCCACCGACATGGAAACCGTGCTTGCTTGGATTAAGCAGCAGGCCATGATTGTACCTCCTGAAGTAGGGAAGGTTATGGGTGAGAAGACTGGTGAAGACTTGCGCAAGGCAGACGAAGATGAAGACGAAGGCGACCACAAGACCGACGACCTCGCCAACACCTCCTTAACTGTCGGATCTTTTAAAGTCGACGCTAAGATTGATATACCCATATATGATGGGGTGATCGATGCCGAGAAGCTGGATTCTTGGATCGACCAACTTGAGACCTACTTTGACCTTAAAGGGTTCAGTAGCGCTCAAAAAGTCAAATTTGCACGTTTGAAGATGAAGGACCACGCCAAGACAAGGTGGAAGGCCCTTGTCGCCAGTGGTGAAGCTGACGACCTTGTGTGGGGTCAATTCAAACGACTTCTGCGACAAGAATTCTATCCGATGGGTTACCTTGAGGAGAGATGGGAGCGTTGGCACATATTGTATCAACGGCGCGACCAGACCGTCCAAGACTATACGACAGAGTTTCGGCGACAAGCAATGGTCATTGGCATCTCACTATCCGACCCTCAGGTATTTCGGAAGTACACATCTGGACTTCAGAAATCGATCAGTACTGAGCTAAGTCTGTTCGGTGTCCAAGACATTGCAACCGCGAGCACAACTGCTATGGCGATCGAGAAGAAGAACAAATCTCGCAGCGACAAAAGCACGAATGAAAGTGCGACCTCGACAAAGAAAAAGCTGAGTCCGAAGAAGAACGCTTCAAAATCGGGCACGGGTGCCTTTTGCGAACATTGTCAAGTCGCGGGGCATACCAAGGACAAATGTTACAAGCTTCATCCTGAACTTCAACCAAAGAAAAACGGACCAGGGAAAAGAACAGCCACGGCTACTGCGACTTCACCCGACGAAGAAGTTGTCCGAGTGAATTCGGTTAATGAGGCGGATACGACCTTGTCTCTGATGGCAATGCCGAAGGAGAAGGGTTCCGATCCACCGAATGACCATCACCCAACGGAGGACTTGTTCACCATCAACATCCAGGTGAAGCACGAAGTGGTCGCAGCGATATTCGATCCAGGAAGTCAGAAGAATCTGGTCTCCGCTGGACTGGTTTGGCGACTTGGTTTGAAGACAACCACACACCCGCGACCATATCCGCTGGGTTGGTTTACATCCGACGTGAACCAACAGATTACGAGTCAGTGTGTGTTGAAGTTTGCGATCTCTGCACGATATATCGATGAGGTGCAATGCGATGTTGTCCCTATTAATATCTGTCAGGTGATTTTTGGGAGTCCGTATCTGTATGATCGAGACGCTCACTTCCATCGGCGAGCGCAAGAGTACGACCTCACCAAAGACGGATTTAAGTTCGTGATCAGTAGAGATATCCACGTCAACACTTCGAACTTGATTACCGCAAATCAAGTCAAACGAATTGTTAATGCATGTCACAAGTATGTGCTTGTCATGATTCGACCGATTGCTCAAGGTGAGGGTACTTGACCAGCATTGTCGCTGGCGTGCCGAGAGGATTCTGGTCGTTTGTCGGGACTGCTGGAGAAATACAGTGATCTGTTCGAGACTACCCAGGGTCGTCCACCGAAACGTCCAGTCAAGCACGAAATTCAGCTTGTGTCCAATGCGACACTGCCCAATCTGAGTATGTATCGCAACTCAGTATTGGAGAATGAAGAGATCAAGAGACAACTTGGTGAGTTGCTGAACAATGGTGTCATTCAACCGAGTAGTTCACCTTGTGGATCTCCTATGGTGTTATTACCAAAGAACGATGGGACTTGGCGTATGTGCATCGACTATCGAGCACTGAACAAGATCACCATCAAGAACCGGTACCCCCTTCCTCGTATTGATGACCTGCTAGACCAATTGAAGCATGCTGTTGTCTTCTCCAAATTGGATCTTAAGTCAGGATATCATCAAGTCAGCATCCGAGAGGAGGATACGTGGAAGACCGCGTTCAAAACAAGACAAGGTCTGTTCGAATGGCTGGTCATGCCGTTTGGTCTCTGCAACGCCCCGGCAACTTTCATGCGTCTTATGAATGACGTTTTGAGACAGTTCATCGACGACTTTGTGATCGTTTACCTCGACGACATTCTAGTTTATAGTCGTTCGTGGGATGAGCATCTCATTCATGTCGAAAAGGTGTTCGATCAGCTTCGGTAACATCGACTTCGCCTCAACCGTAAGAAGTGCGAGTTCGGCCAGCAAACTCTACTTTACCTTAGATTCCTGGTCGGCAACGGTACGTTGCAAATCGACCCAGATAAGGTAAAAGTGATTCGCGAGTGGCCGCGACCACGAACAGTTACGGATGTGCGTAGTTTTGTGGGAGCATGCCAATATCTTCGGAAGTTCATCCGACACTTCTCGATTGTGGCTTCTCCATTGCATGCATTAACCAGGATCGATCAGAAGTTCGAGTGGACAGGGAAACATGAGGACACGTTTCTCTTGCTGAAAAGGAAGATCAGCGAGGCGCCTGTGTTAGCTTTGCCGAATCTCCAGAAACCGTTCGAACTGGAAACCGATGCCTCAGGTTATGCGATGGGCGCAGTGCTTATGCAAGAAAGTCGACCAGTGACATATCACTCCGAGTTATTCCAGGGAGCTCAGAAGAACTATCCGACTTATGATAAGGAGTTATGCGCACTGCATCAGGCCGTGAAACATTGGCGGTGTTATCTTTTGGGTAAAGAGACGGTTGTCCACACCGACCATCAACCATTAAAATATTTGCAAACTCAGTCCAAGCTACAGCAAGCTCGGCACATGAAGTGGATGTCGTATCTGCAGCAGTTCAATCTGGTGATTAAGTACAAGAAGGGCGTACACAACAAATTGGCGGACATGTTGTCGCGACCACCAGTTACGGCCCTCTGTTTATCAGCATTCATGCAGATCGAGCCCTCATGTCATGATGACTATGCCACTATGTACAGTGAAGATCCTATTTTTCAAACAGTACTGACTGAGCTCGAAACAGAGAAACCTACGGAATTCGTTCGTCGAGAAGGACTCTTGTACAAAGGCAACTTACTTTGCATACCTCGTGGAGCACCTCGAACTCAATGGATGTGAGAAGCGCACACATCGAAGGTAGCTGGTCACTTTGGGGTTACAAAGACGTTGCAAAATCTTCACCGACATGTGTTCTGGCCGCGTATGCAGCAAGATGTGGCTAGGTTTGTTCGAGGCTGCGGTCTCTGCAGCATCTCGAAACCGGCAAACCGAAAATTAGGTTTGTACACTCCTTTGCCAGTTCCATCACGACCATGGGAGAGCATATCCATGGATTTCTTGGGAGGATTGCCTAAGACCCGACGTGGCAACGACTATCTATTCGTGGTCGTTGATCGGTTCTCCAAAATGATTGTTCTTATACCTTGTCGAAAGACTATCATGGGAGAAGAAGCAGCTCGGGTATTCTTTCAACACGTTTGGACACACTTCGGACTGCCGACTTCTATTGTGTCTGATCGCGATACCTGGTTCCTTAGTCACTTTTGGCGATTGCTCTGGACGATGATGGACACCAAGCTAAAGAGGAGTACTGCTTTTCATCCGCAAACTGATGGTCAAACCGAAGTGGTTAATCGCACAGTTGTTCATCTCTTGAGAGGATATAACTCGAAGCACCCGAAGACCTGGGATGAAAGCATACCGTACCTACAGTTTGCTTTTAATCGAGCAGTGCATGGTTCGACTGGAAAGTCGCCGTTTGAGGTCTGTTTAGGATTTCTACCACAGAGTCCATTTGACCTGGAGTTTGTGATCCCTACCTCAGCACAGAACAGCAAGGAAGCATCTGATCAGGATCGAGCACAAAAGTTCCTGGAAGGTATTCAACGGCTCCATCATGAGGTTGAACAAAACTTGCTGAAAGCTCAACTCAAGTACAAGGTGCGACATGATCAGCACCGAGTTGATGCGCAATTTCAAGAAGGTGATATGGTATGGTTACATTTGAGTAAGGAGAGATTTAAAGGTGAAGGTAAGAAGCTCAAACCCATTCGTTATGGTCCTTTTCGGATTTTGCGGAAAGTGGGTAATAATGCTTGTCAGCTTGAGTTACCTCCATACATGGATATTTACTCGGTTGTCAATGTTGAGCACCTCAAACTCTTCGAGCCTTCAATGTTGGATGATGAGCCAGATACCATAGTACCATCTGTTGAAGACTAGGTCTCAAACGGATCAAAGGTATATCATGTATCTTACTATTTTATGTATCCTACTATTTTATGTTTCTTTTCTTATTATTTTATTATCTTGTAATTTTATGTTTCTTATTTTATTATTTCATGTATGTATCGTTGATATATATTTTTCTTGGATGTAGTCATTGAAAACTAGATGTTTGAATATTCTTGTTGAATGTAGCTGTTGAAAACTAGCCGTTAGAATATATTATTTGCATGTAGTCGTTTGAAACTAGCCGTTGGAATATATTCTTCTTGCATATAGTCATTAGAAACCAGCCGTTTTAATATATTCTCCTTGTCCTATATATTCCGACCCCTCACCCCACTCATCACAACACAAGTTTCTCATCTTCAACCACCAAAACTCTTCATTACTACTACTCTAAAAAATGTTGTCTCACTCAAGTTCAAGCACATGTAGTAAGTAGGAGGAGGCCATCAATAAAGTACAAGATTTCATGGCCAGATTCATAGAGGAAGAACTGGCCATACAGCTGTTGTAAGACCGTATTCTCGTTAGTATTCAAGCCAGCATAGAAAGCTAGTACCTCTCACTGCCATCAACGTGGTAGTAGGAGGTACATTGACAGAGATTGCGAAGG
Source organism: Pharus latifolius (assembly GCA_019359835.1). Classification (NCBI taxonomy): domain Eukaryota; kingdom Viridiplantae; phylum Streptophyta; class Magnoliopsida; order Poales; family Poaceae; genus Pharus; species Pharus latifolius. Next base: position 6,946,010 of record CM033320.1, read on the forward strand.
CAACCAAAATCGTCGAATGGCAAACTACTTCTACAATCCGATCTAACACAACCACTTGTTTTGCTGAAGGTTCTAGATGAGAACTCTCTTTTTTTTTAATTGTTGAAACTCTTAGGGAGCTGTCTCCTTATTTCAATGAAAAAGAGAGATGCCCTTCTTCGTAAGGGGCTATCTCCCTTACAGAAGTGCACCGCAGTCATGTATATGTTGTCGTATGGCTCCCTTACTGATGCTGTCGATGAATATATCTTATGTAAATCCAGTGCTTGGAACAGTTCGTTAAAGGAGTCATTGACAACTTCATTGACGAATCTCCGGAAACCCACTGTCGACAATATCCAATGTCTACTCCAACTAGGAGAGACTCGTGGTTTTCTAAGGATGCTAGGAAGCATTGATTGCGTACACTAGGAATGGAGAAATTACCCAATAGTATGGAAGGGATAATTCACCCGCAATGATTACAGAGCCCCTACCATCATACTGAAAGCAGTCGTCTTCCAGAACTTTTGGATATGGTATGCCTTCTTTAGTGTTGTTGGCTCCAACAAGGACATCAACGTACTAAATCAGTCATCCTTTTTCATTGATTTTGAAGGAGCAAGATGCTCAGGTTCAATACTTCGTAAATGGGACACAGTACGACATGGAGTACTACATAATTGATGGTATTTACCCAGAATGGACGGTATTTGTTAAGACCATATCCTTGCCCCAAACGGATAAATTCAAAATGTTCGCACAACACCAAAGTGCAAGAAAAGATGTGAAGCGAGTTTTTCGAATCCCGCAATCTCGATTTGCCATCCTCCACAACCCAGCAACAATCAACACTTGCAAAAATCATGTGAACATGTGTTATTCTGCACAATATGATAATCAAGGATGAGCGACACTCTGATAGCACACTCAGTGGCATGTACGATAGTTAAGAGACGTCTACTGTAGTACCGTCTATTTTACACATTGGTATTCCTGCTATTTTTGTTCATATATTCACTCGAAACGAAGAGATCAGTGCCCACAATTCACATGTACTACACAAGTGCACTATTCTTGTTATCAAATAGTTTGGATCCAGATCTGTGGCCATATAGCAATTGGCATATGGTGCTCCATAACCCCCAGTCCAGCATGCCGCAATAATATTTTAATTATTGTCTACGATTTTTTGAGGTGATGTGAAGTGGCTTGATGAATCGTAATCTTCCAGCCTGTGAAAACCACCTCGATTTGGATTCGCTATCGTGTGTGCCCCAATCAGAAATTAGATGGTAATTGTGGATCGTTCGGGTCTTCTGAGTTGTTCAATCAATGAGCATTCTCCATAGAATTATTTTGGAAATCTTGGTTTGGCGCTCTTCTCTGAGATTAGAAACTAAGGTATGGAGTACATCACGCGAGAAATTGAGGTATATACGGAGTGCATTGCACGACAAATTCTAAACTTATGGATCACCCAGTCGAGCCACGACCAGCGGGCAGCGGTTACTGAGTCACGTGCTGTTCATGTATGGACGGACAAGCATGCCAAAGATTTTAGCTGTCATGATAGTGACAAGTTGGTCACACATACACAGTGAATTGGATCTGCATGTTTCCATTTTTTTTCTTTTTTTTTTTGTTTGTTTGTTTCTTAGTTTTTACGTGTTGAGTCCGTGAAGTGATTTGTACCAGCTACTTCATGCATGTGCACAAGCTGTGGGCATGTCGGGTTAAATGTTTTGGAATCCATTAAACCTAATTAGCATGTCTAAATGTCTTCAAACTTCTCAAAAATGAGCGGGAAAAATATGAACCTCTCTAGTACTCTACCTAGGTTGTGTTGCAAAAATGCTATGCAACTTCTGGGTTCTTGTTTCCTATCCCTATTTTCTTAAGAATAAATTATAGAAGAGATTATCAAACTTTACCAGGTGTCTTACTTATGATCTTAATTCTTAAACTTACATTTTAATCTGACATATCACTAAATTTACTTAATTGTCTCATTTGGATCCATCTATTAGTTAAATTGGGCATTTTGGAAGAGACTATATATCTTCAAAGTTTCTAAAAAATTGAGAAGGGGGAAAGTGTCACTCTAGTACTCTAGCTACGTTGTGGCGCAATATTGCTTCAAAGAAGAATGTTTCCTATCTCTAGTATTGGTTTGGACCTATAATGTTAATCATAACAGGTCTTTAAAATCCATCGGAGGTGAAGTTGGAGATAGAATGGATTACGAGTACATTACACTTGGTTATACTGAGGGTTTTATTGAGATGTATTTCAGATATAGACATTATAATTATAGAGTGTTGGAAATATTTCTTATCTTACTCGTATTAAGATTGGAGTTCTAATCGTATTAGAGTTGGACAACTACTAAGAGTCATAATCAGATTGTATCATATGTTCTTTTGTAAGTTGCTATTAGGATTGAGATCTATATGAATCCATGAGGGATGGGTTTAGGGTGAACAAGCAAGCATAGTTTAGGGAGATCAATTCCGGTTAGAAGCAAGAGGGGCATAGAGATGTTAAGAGTTTTCTTAAGTAAAAGACTTTTGCAGAGGGCGAGAGTCGAGAGAGCTTAAAAGATATGAGAGTTGGTTGGAGCATTGATCTCTTGTACTCTTCTGAAATTGTGCTTAAGCATTTGCGGTTTTCTTTATCAATCTTTTCTCTTTCTTATTGTCATTACTTCACCATTATTATTGTGGTTTTATAGACTAGATCTCCATATTCTCGTTCTTGTATTATGCATGTTAGGCCGTATCTCACGAAGTGAGATCCTATCTGTGGCCGGAGCTACCGCTATCACTAACAAGTGTATCAGAGCAAATGAGTCAGTGGAGCTCCCTAGATTGGTTCTTTTGAGACAATCGATGAGTGTTGTGGAGACAAAAAATCAATAATAATGTCTAGTGGGTGGAGTAATCTAGTACAGAAATTTGACGGTGCAAGTTGGATGATTCGACTATGCTTGTTGTTCATGAGCCAGATATCTCGGTTATTATGCTCTGATTGTTGCCTCAACATATATTCGACAAGGGAGAAATTCGATGAAAGATCTTTACGCCGAATGAAGTGGTTTGGTGGAACACATCGCACATCGTTAGGAGAACGGTATGTCCCTGACTTAAAGAGACTAATATCCATGAGGGTGCATAGATTTCATGGGTGCGAGTTTTGGTCGCAAGATGGAGTCATGCAGATCACTCGCAGTTGGCAGGTGATCATGAAAAGTATCTGGTACATTAGAGCATACCGATTGGAAGGTGGTGCAATCAAACGGAGATCTAGACATCCTGATTAGGTAGATCAAGTCAAATTATTGACGACAGATATTTGGATCTCAAATGCAGTCAGGTGCGAGTCTGCATTTAATATGGTTGCAAACTCCAATGGTCACAGAGGCGAAGCTGCGTGCTGTTGATTGTGGGAAGTCGTGGTGGGGTCAGCCGTGCACTACCTATGAGCAGGTGGAGCTCGAAGGCGGTACAAAACTATGATATAGAGGGTCATAGGTGTGAACGGTGTAACTAATTAAGTTACACAATGGAGGAGCTCTCATGTAGTCGGTCTGAGTGGTTAAACTCAGACATGCATATCTCATAGATATGCATGTCCTCTATAGTGGAGGCAATCCTACAGAGGTGGGAGGGTGAGGATGAGTCAAGAGCAAATTCTTAGAGGGGCACAATAACTTCATCGAGAGTCAGGGTGGAGATTGTTGGGAATGTCGCTTATTCTACTCGTATGTGTTGGAATTGTAGTATCAAGGATGCCGACTAGAGGGGGATGAATAGGAGGCTTTTAAAACTTCAAATAAAAACAAGTTTTTATACCAAGAAGAACCAAATGCAATTTAATATATTAAAGAGAGAAGATAGAGAGAACGAACACAACGATTTTTTACCGAGGTCTCGGAGACTCGCCCAATCTCCCCTAATCCTCGTTGAAGCACTCAAGCGAATGAGTCTTGCTTCAATATCCACGAAGGATATTTCTCACTAATGGTTGCTCCTTGTCCACTCCGGAAAGGCGAGCACTGATGCCTTGTACAAACTTGTCGAGCCTCTCCAACAATCTCCGAACAGAGAGATCAACGGCCACGCCACCAAACCGTCTAGGTGAGGGTGCTCACCAAGAGTAATAGGCAGCAAGGTCTTCTCTAGACCTCCAAACACGCACCGAGAAACGACAAGTATACAAATGCAATGAACGGAAAAACTCGGTGGATCTCGGAAACACTCGATTTGATCAAAAGATCAAGATTTTGTGTAAAAGACTAAAGCTCAAGAGTGTATAAGAATGCAAGGCTGCTGGATGATCAAAACACATGCCCAAGGCCCCTATTTATAGCCTCAAGAAACAAAAGAACTGTTGTAGCTCGGGCTAAAAATCAGTAACTCAAACTGACAGTCAGTTCACGTAACTGACAGTCAGTTACATATACAATGGCCGACAAAATTTACGGATAAAAAATAGCTAGCCGTTTGTGGTCGTATAAGGAAACTTGAAATCCCAAACTGACAGTCAGTTATGCAAACTGACAGTCAGTTCGACCAAAACATCGATCAGATCAAATAGAAACTCAAATAAAACGGCTCGAGGTCGAAATGCAAACTGACAGTCAGTTTGGACAACTGACAGTCAGTTTAGTTCAAAAAATTCCAGCTCAAAAAACAACCTCTCTGGACAACTGTCAGTTAACAAAACTGACAATCCAAACTGATAGTCAGTTTAGCAAACTGATAGTCAACATGGATAAAAATAGCTATAACATTTAATCCAGAGATCCGATTGAAGTGTTTGATAGCTCATTTGAAATATATTTTAAAGGACTATATTTTTTTCAATAGGAGAAAAAGCCAGATCTGCCTAGATCTTTCCAGAAAATGCAAAAACTCTTCTACTATCAAAAACTAAACTGAAAAACCAAATAACTAACAGTCCGTTAAAAACATCCATAACTTTTGATTCAGAAATCCAAATTGAGAGTTTAATAGCTCATTTGAAAGATAATTTAAAGAGCTACATTTTTGTCAACAGAAGCAAAAGCCAGATCTGCCTAGGCTAGAAAATTGAAAAACTCTTCTGCTGTCAAAAATTCAACTGAAAATCAAATCTTTCAAAACCAAATTCAAATCAAATCCAACCAAAAGGAATGCAATGCAATGACCTAAGTTTCTCGGTTCATGTTGGAAATGTAGAGAGAACTTTGCAACCCCTCTTTATAGTACGGTTAAATCTAAGCAACAAAGTCCTTAACCGATCAACCTCCAAACACCGAGATCGGTAAAAATAAAATCTTAGATTACCTTAGGTCCTTTGCATCTTCATGTTTGCGTCTCGTTTTTGCCCTTTTTCACCTTGTGCTTCTATTTAATGTCAGGTTCATCTTGATCATCTTGCGTGTTTTCCCGAACAAAGTCTGTATCAAAAATCTCAGAAGCACAGTTAGTCTGAAACACTTTATTTTCATTAATCATTAAAATTAGGGTTAGGAATAAAGGCCTAGATGCAACAGGAATACATCTACCATTATGGCATGCAGATCGTATATATTTAGTATTGATAGATAGCTACCTTATTTAGCTCCTAGTCAATCTCTGTAATTAGCTGTCTAATCTGTACACCTTGTACTCTATATATGCCTAGAGCATCAATGGGAATTGTATCGTGGAATTCTCCCAATCATATCCCTTTTTCAGTATGAGAATTGAAGTCCTAATCATATTAAAGTTAGACTATTAAGAGTCCTAATCAGATTGTATTATATTTTCTTTTATAACTTGGGTTAGAATTGAAATCTATATAATTCATGAGGGATGGGTTTAGGGTGAACAACCAAATATAATTTAGGGAGATCAATTTAGACTGGAAACAAGAGGGGTATAGAGAGTTCAAAAGATTAGGGGTTTCTTAAATAAAAGACTTGCAAAGGACAAGAGTCAAGTGGGTCCAAAAGATACAAGAGTTGGTTGAGAGTGTCGATTTCTTGTATTCTTTTGAAATTGTGCTTAAGAATTTGTGATTTTTTCATCAGTCTTTTCTCTCTTTGATTGTCGTTGCTTCACCGTTATTATTGTGATTTTCTATACTAGATCCTCCTATTTTTGTTTGTGTATTTATATGTGTTGGGTCATATCTCACGAGATGCATGTGATCCATTTGAGATCTAACCTTGGTTTTCGCACTAGACTCGCCCAGATTCTAATATGCGAAAAAACGGGATCTTACTTGGAAATACCGAAACCCAAAGGTTGATCGAAAACACAACTTAAAGTAATTGCACAACTCTTTATTTCAAAGAGGCCTTTACACGTCGAACGTTAGGCACACTTGCCTACGTCGAAGGAACTATAAGTGTCTAAAACTCAAATAAGTTCTATGACTCTTCGATGATCTAAACTAGACCTATTACAAGGTATTTATAATACAATCATATGAGTACGTATCAGACTTAATAACCTAAATGTATTAGACTCATATAACTAACTAACTAATCCTAAACAGATAAACTTAATTATATATATTCGAATCGGATTACAATTCCGAACAGAGAACAAATTACTTTTCATGGTCGCGAACCAATCCATGGTCGTGAAACCTTTCCAAACACGGTTAAGGTTGCGGAACCATATGCGATCAGGACTTGGTCACAAATCCGTATGCGATCAGGACTTGGTCCCGAATCCGTATGCGATCAGGACTTGGTCCCGAATCCGTATGCGATCAGGACTTGAAGATCCTCTCGGATCAAGATGAGACTCGATTTGTGGTCGGAAATACCACTATCACTAACACATAGTGACCCCACAAAACAGCTAAGTAACGCCTCCATCAATGGTACCTGCCCATTTGCTCTCACATCACGTCATGGGTACAAGTCCTGTTCTTATTAACAGATCAAGACAGCTACTTAATGAGGCCAAATTGCCAAATGTACAAGTCCTGTGTATTACAGTTTGTTGCTGCAGCAGAAACTGTATCCAAAATGTGAAAAAAAAAAAAAAACAAGGAATAGGAAAGGTACCGAACAAGCTAGCAATGTCACATATATGTTGGGAGTTATGCTGAGTTCATGTGATATTTCTGGTATTGTTGTTGTGGTAGGAGATATGACATCTTCATTACCACTCTCAGCTTCTTAGTTAGAGCTGGAGATGTTATCTGCTGAGCTAACAGGAGTAGCTTTGCCACCTGACCCGTTAGAGTAAAAATTAGAGTCACTTTTATGTATGAAAGTGGGAGCTCCCTTCTATGGCTCCAGGAGCTCAAAGAGTGAGAACAAAAGATTAAGCCATAAAATTGCAACAAGTTTAACCATCTGAGATCTATATTGCATGGTTATAAATATTAATTGCAAATTCTAAGAAGAGAAATTGGAACTACGTCCAAACATTCCTTAGCTTATTTGAACTTAGTTCTGCATGATTCTAACATCTCTACAGTAAAAACTTGAACAATACTAGAACAAGTTGAGTTTTAAAATCTTAATAAAAGTTAGTGTTTTTGTTCACATATATAGCCTATACATTCCATCGTTTTTTTTTTCCTCTAATAATTGCACCCAGAAAGTATCTTGGAATAGCTGCTAAGAATACAACTGTTATATCTGTACTGAGAGAGGTGGAATTTCTCCATCCAGAGCTTCAGTCAGATTGTGACCGCAATGACTTTGTGTTATGGATTCACATTCAACCCTACGTATGCTCTCTGGTTTATTTTCATCAATTGACAAGGGTAATCATACTATGTCTGTAGTTAGTTGGTCATGAGGAATGGAGACTCAATGTTTCATCTTCAAGAGATTTAGCTTCTCAATTAAAAATTTAGCAAAATATTACTTAATATCTTATTGACATGTGCGTTCAGATCCTATATTTCAATCTCACAACTGATGACATTTTGTTAAATTGACATTTTACAATATTATAAAGTTAAACTTTCCTTTATATTTAGACTCAACCTATAGGGAGAGAAATACTTAAATCTGACTGATATAGGAAAAATATTTGGGAATGGGAGGATTGTATTTAGCCACCCTACTTACATGTGGAGATTGTTATTTTAAGATTGTTTTATGCCAGTAGAAAGTCAATTTTAAATTTTTGTAGATATTATTGGATGTCTTGTTGATATGTGTGTATGACTCTACCTTATCAACTTTGTAAACTGCAATTTATTTTATAGCTTTGTACTATAAGACACAATTCCATGTTATTTTATTATCTCAGAGGGGATCAAAAAACTGGTGTTGTTGGTGGTTATAATTTCTGGATATCTTAATTTTTGAAAGAGTATGTGTATTTGCCTTGACTTGGTGGCAGAAATATTGAGGGAAATACGGATCAAGGTTCACATCATCAGTTTCGCGCCTGTTGAATCATACAATAAGTGATACCCTTCCCTCCAATATATCCAAGAAAGATAAAACAAAATGATACAGTTCTAACTTGTGCTACCAGAAATGTGCATAAAATACGCAATCAAGGATCCTCAAGTGATACGAATCATACAATAGCTCATGTGGATAGTAATACTTATGGTTATGTGAAAGATCGTAAATCTAATTCACACTATGCTAAGTTGAGATTAGGGATTTTCTGAAGAGAGTCAACCCCGGTTATCTATCTTAAATTTCCGAGAGAAAAAAACACTCAAAATTATCAGAAAATTTCCTGAATTCATACAGTAAATCATATAAGGAATATGATTGACTCAGTAACTGTCTTAATTTTTCCAAATTAATACCCTAGGGTTCGTATCAGACATCTATTTATCCCCTTTATTATTTTGATGCATGCACAATTGTCAATAAAGTAGCAAATAATGTAGTCATCCAAAAAAAAAAGTGTTGAAATTGTCTCTTATCTTATTTATAAGAGTTTGAGTTAAGGAGGAGTTATCTCTTATTTTATCTGTAAAAATTATAATAAAAAAGAATTTGATTTAAAAAGGAATTGTCTCTTATCTTATTACTTAGAGTTTGAGTTATATGCTAATTATAGTCCTAGTTAATTCCGGTTTAGACTTAAGTCTATATAAAAGCTGACATCTTTATAATTTATGTGCTTTTTTATAAAATAGAGGCTCTCTTTTATTCTAATAAGTGGTATCAGAACAAGATTTATGAGAGTTAGGGATTTTGGCGGCACGGTCTAATAGCACGGCTATTTGTTGCATCAGGTTTTATCCTATTGAAATAGAAGAGTTTGGTCAAGCATATGGTCTATTATGCATTAAGTTGTTTCATCACATGGTGGTATCTTTTTACTGAAGATTGTAATTCTACAGATTAGAAGATGTTGTTGTTTATATAGTATTTTTCAACGTTGGAGATTTTGGTCGTATGGATGTTTGTTTTGCTCATAAGTTCTTCCTCTAGTCATGCCATTTTAAGCGAAGTGGGTCACAGTGCATTTGGACATGGAGTATTTTTGTTTATTTTGAGTAAGATCATCAAGAATTCAAATTTGACAAAGTCGACAGAGTTTGATGGCATTTTAGAGTCTTGAGGGTCCGTTCAATATATTGTTTGTGTCAAGATAAGGATCAGGAAGACCTACAAAATTTGGAAATAGGATTTTCATCTGAAATTCAACTGTTATGCTAATTGGGTATATTTTTTGGTTTTGGATGTGATTTTGAGTCAAGGGAAAGATTATTGGAACTACCTATTATCTCGTCTATAAGTGTTTGAGTGAAGAAGAAGTTGTCTTTTATCTTATTATTTATAGTTTGAATTGAATTCTATTCAAAGTCCTGGTCAATTCTAGTTTAGGGTTAGGTACATATAGTATGTGTTTGGTTGCTAAAGCCAACCACTATGAATGAGATGGAAATGGATGGGATGAGCGGTGTGTTATGAAATGATCTAAGAGATATGTTTAGTTGGTATAGATAGTCCTGAATTTAATTTGGTTGGTGAGATGAATTGATCCATGATAAGATAGATGGTAACGAATTAAGATTATTGGGCTAATTAGTACTAACATAATGCTAATTACTACTAATCACTACAAACAAAACATTAATTACTACTAACTTGATATTAATCATCGTAACTGTAGGATCGAAAATACCAACTAGAGGAGGTGAATAGGAAGTTTTAAAAAATTTTCGGCTAAAACAATTTTTGCAAGATATGAAGGAAAACTAAGTTTTCACAAAAGATTCTAAAACAATCTAGAATCAGATTGTATTCAACAAGATAGAAGATGAAATACAATATGCAACTAATAGTAAGCGGAAGCAAATAAGTTAAGGCAAATATAAAGAGTGCAAGAGAGAAATCAAGTGACACAATAATTTTTTACCAAGGTCTATGAAACTTACCTAGTCTCATCTACTCCTTGTTGAAGTACTCACGCGTGAGTCTCGTTTCTATATCCACGAAGGATATTTTCACTTGAGTTGCTCCTTCTCTACTCTCGAAAGGTAAGCACCAAAATTCTCACAATCGCACCAGATCTCTCTGACAAGTTTCGTCTATGGAGAGATCACCGGCACGCTTCCAAGCCGTCTAGGTGATGGTGATCACCAAGAGTAATAAGTGAAACACCTTCACTTGATCCATTTCTACATAAGAAACTCAATATGCAATACAATAACTCTTTTGTCTAACTCTTTAATGCAAGAATTTGTGAATTGGATGGAGAATTGAATGCTCTAAACTTGGCAATCAACTAGCAACAACTAGCAATGAATTCTGAATGTCAAGCATAGTTGAGTGAATGCCACATTAAGTGTATTTATAGTCCTCCAACAAAAATTAGCCGTTTGCAAGTGTCAGAAGAATTTTGCACTTGTCAGATTTTGTCTGGCCACATCAGATATTGTCCAGCTAATACATGTGAATAGTATTTGTTTGACAATTAATACACTTGTCAGCGACCGTTTGACACAAACTTGTGAAGGCCGGACAGATACATATTCGACTGGACAAATGGTCCGAACAGATGTATACATCTCTGGTTACATTCAGTTAAAAGACATTTCCTGCAATGGTATTTCCTAGACTTTATCCAGCCATTTAAGACAAAGTCCGACCAAGTCAAACAAATAGACCGGATGAATTCATATGTCTCTGGTTTCATTTTTGTTAGAGTTTTACTAGTATGACCAGATTTTGTAGTAATACGACTACAACCAATTTTTGGACTGATATGACCACGAATAGGTCTTGTGTTGATATGATCAGTTTGGAACTACCACAACCATGAACAAGTCTTGTACTGATACGACCACAAACTGGTTTTGTGCTGATTCGACCAGTTTTGAACTGATACGGCCATTAACAAGTCTTGTACTAATACGACTAGTTTTGAACTAATACGACCACAAACTAGTCTTGTACTGATTCGACCAATTTTGAATTGATACGACCATTAACAGGTCTTGTACTGATATGACCAATTTTGACTATATTGAAACAATCAGTTCTTTTACTATACAACCAAGATTTTTACTGTCAAAACCAAGTTTCTATTTTACTGATTCGATTAGTTCTTTTACTGGTGCGACCAAGTTTGTGTACTAACTGGACATTGTCCGATTACTTCGGACTTTGTCCAGCCATATCAGACAAATTGTGCCTGGACAAATTCATTTGCCTCTGGTGAACTAGTGCACAATTTCTATCTCTGAAATTCACACTATGTCCTAATTTGCTGCTAAACTATATAAGTATGCATTTGAGCTTCAAAACATAAGATAGATCAAGCTACTAGGGCTATACCTTTTTTGACCGATAAATCTAAAACAGAAAGGATTAATCCGGTTGACTTCACTGCCAATGACCGGTAAAAGATTAGAAAATGAATCTTAGTCTTCATCTTTGCCTCGGCCATCGTTTATGAGGTTTGAGGATTCCCGCTTGTTGCTGTTGTCACAGTGTCATCATATTTTGATCTAAAACTTGAACCACTCTATTATAAACACATTAGTTCTGTTTTTTCGCTTGTCATTAATCACTGAAACCCTAAACATAATCTATATTCAACAGTAACTACAACTTATTAGTACTAATTTAATATTAATTACCACTAATCACCACTAACATAACACTAATGAATGCCAATCATCACACAAACATAATACTAATTAACATTAATCAACACTTACATAATACTAATCACCGTAATTAACAAATATGAAACGAATTGGTCCAACACGGAAATGAAGAATTAGTTGAACCTACCATATCAAGAGACAATCAAAGACATACACCTCTCTTATGTTATATGGGATGGTTCAAATATGCAACTAAACACATCCATAAAAATTTGTATCTTTAAAATTTTATGCGTTTTTAGAAGACTTTGTTATAGCTAACAAAAGGCATCAGAGTTTGCTAAACAAAACTCCACATCCATTGTCAACACATATGTTTCACTTTGTTTGGTACTCAACTATGCCTTCCACTTGTGAAAGTGAATTCTTTTGAGACTTTTTACTATAAATTGTGGACCTCCAAACTTTTAGATAAAATCATCAACAAAGCTAGGCAAGCATAAATAATCCTCCTCCATCAGATCTACGTGAACAAAAATAAATTTCGGACCTGCAACAAATATATTCTCTCTTTCGGCTGCAAATCTCGTACTGTAGATTTTCTCTGATAAACATAAGTCCCCACCTTTATGTATAAGTTTAAGCTAAAGAAAGACGATTTATGCGGCTTATAAGTATACAATTCTTATAAGTTAGAACTCACCGAAACAACTCAAACTTTTTGAGGTTATTCAATATGTAAGACAGTTCACCTGACTTATTAACTTAATAAGTTGGTTTATAAGATAAACATAAATTAAGTCAAATAGCACCTGAGCTTTTCTTAATGAACTCTTGCTTTTTTTTTACTATATACTAATGAAGTGTTAAGTTGGCCTCTTTTTTAAGGTCATAGGCATATTTTATTCGGTTTGTCTCCTCTGAATTTTGATTTAAACTCCACTACCGTGTTAAACATGGCGATAATACAGGTGAGGCGACTCATCTGTAAAACAGAAGGTGAAAACACCTCCCGCCTGCGAAAGCGATTTGCAAGTATGACAACCAAAAATCCCATGCAGAAGACGAAAGTTTCGCTGTTAGTGTTTGGACCACCAGCGTTATTGGACCATACAGCAATATTCACATTAATGTGCTTTTTTGTCTTCCACTGTACAAATCTGTGGAGGGCATAGCAGAAACCTCAGACTGCTCTGCTTGTGTAACATGCAACTAGATGCATGTCAAGTCCCATCTAGTTCAAACAAGAGCACATTACATCAGTCTCGTCACCGAGTAACCTCGCGAAGTATGTTGTATTGTAGAACGAAACAATTGAAGCGCAGGAAATAAACATGTCAATTTGTAAGTCTATGTCACCACTCAAGCGGTGAGCATTACTCACAAGTTGCATTGGACTATAAATCGCACATTGTAGTATTATCTAAACTATGTTATGTTGATATATCATTATACGCAAGCAAAAAAACATGTCAATCATATGATAGCTCAAATAGTTGGCATCACTTGCAAGTCACATTGAACAAAAAATTCACAGGAAAAGACTGAATTGCTAGTGTACAGCTCATATATCTTCTGAACTATGATATGTTCATATATCATTATATCCACTGTCATCGGTCATCACAGCATAGTATTGGGTGGACGTGCTTTGGGATGAACACATCTCCATAGCTATCTTGAATTTTGCTGGTAGTACAGGAATAAAAATCAGTGTTCAACACAAAATAAAACACAGACACGACCACCACATCTATAGATCTTTAGGCTATAAATCTCTCAACCACAATCTCTTCACGTCAGCCATTAAGTTTATAGAGATAACGGAATAATACAGATACCACTTGAAGAGCTCAAATGTTTATTTTTTTTTTCCAAAGTTGATTAATCCCTATCACATGCTCGTGGCTCTTATGAAGGATCAAAAATGTGTAACTACCAAAAATACCAAGATCACATCCTCACCACCGACCTCACAGCAAACCAAATAGGGGAATATATCAAACTACATTGGGGGAAAAAATAGGAGATAAGAGAATTCCTTTCATTTTTACAATCTTCTTTCAACACTACAGGCTGGAAGATCAGGTGGAATCTCCTGGGTGATGTCAGCTTCAACAATGAAGTCAAATGTTTTTAAGTTGCACCAACTTGGGCAAAGGATAAACAATCTAGCAGGTTTAGATTAGCACTTATCGTGTACGCATGGCATGTTCAATCACCTTGCAGACAGTAAAGCTGGCGGATATTGCCCGAAGCTGAAAACACAACCCAAAATTGCTTTTAGTTAGTCACTTCAAGCTCAAAGAAACCAGGTTTCCGAGTCAAAAAGATTCCATTACTGGTGTGATTTTCTGCCAAACAATGTACAGTTGTACTAACCAATTGGTTGACCTTACCAATTTTTTTAGTAATCTATTGGACAAAATATCCTAGCAAACATAACATGCAGGGAAAATAGAACTAAAGACTCATCTACTATCACACTTTGTGCAATCAATCTCATGTATTCAAAATTAGAACAGATAAGTCTCTACTATTTAAATAAGAGCAATTATACCCCTCAGTCAATTTCTCTGTTAATTTCATTAAAATGATGACTCGTTGATGTGGGATCAATCATGTATATCTACGTGTCAGTGACTATTATTTTAATAAAATTAACGGAAAATTGGACCAATAAACCTAATCACTCCTAGTAGAGGGGCTTCTCTGCTCTAATTTTGAGTAGAAGGGTTTTATTGCAGAAAACATAATAGTAAAGAGGCCTCTAGTGTTGTTTCCCCTAACATGCACCATACACCATCACTAATGCGGATGCGCAATGGAAGCTAAGGCTGCTAAGCCAGAATAACTAGACCCCACTTCTGTTATACTGTTCTACAGAATGTCAGAATCTCCACTTTGGCAAAATCACAGGAGGTTAAGAATTGCAGAATCATGCACAGAGAACTGAAACCCAGCAGTGGTCCTAGACCATTATGGTGGTTTTCCTCACAGTATCTCCACTATGGAGAAATCAGTTGAAAAACCACACTGCTTTTCAGATATTTACATAGTGGATGCAATTTTTACAATGTGGCACAGTTTATTTTATAGACACAATCAAGGTCCATGAATGTGTTAGGAACTTCACAGCAGTAAGCCAAGCAGTAATTACTTGTTCTACAACACATGCTGAGGCTGCATATCTATAATTACCATTTGAACTCTTGCAACAAGCACTATTTCTTGGGGCAAAGAAATTAACATTATTTCTCCTGATAATGTTCATTTAAAGAGTTCAAAAGGCTAGCCAATGAAATAAAACTGTACAATTTTTGTGGCGCATTTTCCAGCTCATAATCCTGATTGACGTGCTCAAACTTAAGCTAAAGACCACTGATAAACTTGAACCAAGACTCCACGGGCATCACATACTCCAAAAAAAAGAAAAAAGAAAAATAGAGCTAAAATAACTATCATAGAACAAAACTTCTGAAACTAAACGAGATATAAGCTCCAAGCATCCATCTATTTTAGCATATAAAAACAAAGGGCAGATAACTTAGATATATAGATGCATCATCACAATTAAATGTGTAGAAGAAAATTTACCATATAACCAATCCTTGAATTGTGCATGAAGAGCACTCGCCAAATCCCTTTTCCGATTATCATCAAGTTCAAGCTCCTGGATACTCTTTTGAATATCTTCCAGAGCAGCATGCTGAAAATTAATGATAAGCAAGCAAAGCTTCATAAATAAGTGCAAAACAATACAACAAATCTAGGAACATATTACTTATATGGACACCAAATAGTAAAATATAGAGAACCAAACATAGGCTTTTCCACCTTTGTCAAAAAAAATAGCTATATCTATTTCAACTCTCCATCCCTACTTGAAATGTGCCACTTTAAATCAGGATATCATCAACAATGAAAATAGCAAATGTACTGGACTGAAATTTCTTCTCTATCGCATAAATTATCTTGAATTGAAGCAGTTCACCATTACTAATGCAGGCTTGCAGCTATACAGATTATTAATGCATTACCATTGTAGGCCATGTAGCCATCATCATACCTAGTCTATAGTAATAAATGAATAGAATATCTCAAAAATTCTGTTCTAAAATAAGGTACAACATAACTCACAAGCATATGGAAATTAAACAACAGCTTTAGCATAATTAAATTGAAATATAAAGACCTTTCTAACAAGCATATAGAAGTAATACATAAAAAATTATGCTATTGTCTCTAGCTCTATTGCATTTAGTGTACCTTTTTCCTTTGGCATGCCCAATAAATTTCAGGCAATGGAAATGGATTGCATTCTGTAGGCTCTTGCACCTCAACCCCAAACCAACTAGGGATCTGCAGAAGAAAACAGTCACGTTAGTATATTTTTTTTTTTTTTTTTGTCGGAGGGAACATTAGCACTGTGGGGATTTAAAATGCGATAATGCATTAAATGATGGGTTCATCATCAATACAACTCAGCCTATTAGGTTGTAATGATCAATGGTGTGGAAAGGTATCTGACTTCAGAATTATAGCATGCTTCACATTGCCACTAATGGCTACATTGACATGCATTACAAAAATGGCTTCCCCATAGAGTTGCAATGGAGAACATGGATAACACAAGAAAAATGCATAAATGAGCTTAATGTGGATGCATTACACATATCGGGTTTTCATAATCAGATATCTGCTCAACTGACAAGGCCACAAACTGATTGAATTTGTGGACCTCTTTTTTCTTTTGTCACACTGACAATTCACAAAGCTAAAACATATTTTCACGTACCAAAAAGTTTGTGAATAGATCAGGATCCAGACAAGTGGCAGACTCAGCTTGAACATCGGAAACCCCAGCAGGATGGGATAATGAATCGTGCGGATCGACAACTCCCAGTACAAAAGGTTGGTCCCATTTGTTGACAGTCGGATCTACACCAACTTGTGCCATCTGCTCCCCCAGTTGTGGATAATAAGTATTAAATGGAGCAACCTGTTAATACAGGATGGGAGGAATTTCAAATAACTGAGATATAAAACATCAACGCATTGTATAAAATCAAGTAATTAAGTGTTTCTGATGAAACCTGAATGCTATGTGTGACATGAGAAAGGCTGCTTCAATATGTTGTTACTAAGGTTGACAGAATAGGCCTCTCGATTTTTTTTTCTTTACTTGATGGAATAATTTTTTATTGACTTTTGAGTGGAGAAAACTACTGGAGTTAGGACAAGTTTTAGAATTTTTTTTATTAAATAATCAATTTTAAAGAAAAATTTGAAAAATGTAGCCTAAACCGTTTTATTTCCATGGAATAGACCCAGGCCGGCAAACAGTCTAACGCCACAAACCCAAGTGCTATATTAGACAACGTAACACCACAGCCCATGACATTATCACCAAACATACTGCCATATAGAAAAGATGGACCACCACATCAGCAGTCTGGCAACACCACAACCCGTGGTGCAACTAAGGTAAGGTCTAACGTCACTGACTATAGTGTTACATATTCACACTTAGCGATTTCAACTAAATTTGTGTGAGCACTATAGGCAGTGGTGTAAAACTCACAAACATAACACCATGACCGGTAGTGTTACCTACTAAGGTCAATGCCACAAGTAAAATGATTTCAATAACTATCATTACTTACCACAAAAATTTGGTTGAAATGGTTAAGTACAGGAGGTAACGTCATAGCCCATGGTGCTACACCTTATTCTAGTAACATCATGGGTTGTGACATTACCAAACTACTGATGTGGTCGTTCTATCTTTGTACATGGCGATGTGATATCTGATAATGTGGCAGGCCATGGCATTACCATGTAATGTCTAACGCTTGACTCTTAACGTAAGATTATCTACTTAGTCTAAGTCCATTCCATGGAAATAAAATGGTTAAGGGTACATTTTCCGAATTTTTCTTTAAATTTGATTATTTAATTAAAAAATTCCGAGTTTTACAACTTGAGATTTAATGAGAAACTTATATGTCAAACAAATCTCTCCCATCTCTCTCAGTACACCTTCGTCTCATTGTTCAATCAAATTCTTTTTCATTGGTATCCACGGGAGTGTAGATGTAGGCAACCCCCCCCCAAAAAAACAAAAAAAAAACTCACTTGTAATTTATGATTGTCCCCTACTATAAGAGGTTGGTGATTTACTCCCAAGTAGAAGACACACTCACGACAGTTGGCAATACAAATTCGTTTTGCAGCTGCAATAATATGCACCCTTTCACAATGCTCCACTTTTACAACCTGAAACATGAAACATTCAAAGTGTCAACAGCAGTGAGCAAACTATAGGCAAGGACAGTAAGCTGTAGTGACCCACACAAAATATATATATATATACTAATCATTTAACATTAAATATTCTTCAATTATCTATTTCCAGTCACAGATTCTTATTTGCCTCTTTGCCAATATACGACATAAGCTTCCACAACCTAATTTGAAGGGATTTTGATCTATTTTGTACATTGCATAGAATTTCCCTGAGAACACACTCCATAAGAATAGCAGGTTAATCAGCGGGAGCGGAAAGGGGGGAAAGTCGTGGTGGGGGTGTGTGTGTGTTTTGTGGGGGGTTTTATCTTTCATAGATTGCAGGCCATCCATTAATATGTGCCATTGTCATCAGTTTTTCTCATCATCTTCCTCTTCTGAGTGGAAAAACTACATGTCATTGTATCTTCTCTTAGCTAGTAGGTTGGGACAAATTTCTACCACAACAGATTTCTACCACAACAGAACATAGTAATCTTAATATGCAATCACAGTTTGCAGCCATAAAGTACAGTCTGGTAACTGTTTGTCCCAGAAATTGAGAACAGCAAATTTGTTATTTATTCCTAGACAGATATGACCTCTGGGGCATCAATGTCCAACCATATCAAAGCTATATTTTGCCAATCTCTTGACAAACTAATAACTATGCCAGTGGCAGGTTAACTACTTATCTGCTACTTTTAGCTGCTACCAAGACACATATTACAGGTGCTTAAAAAAAGGCGTTGAAACTTAAATAGATAGGTGACAGACTCATTTTAAGGGTATGGAAAATGCAGGCAGAAGCTTTCCAAAAAGAATCTACATTAGAACAAAGCAAAGCAATCACCCAAGAAATTTGAACATGCAATATTGGGAATACAGGGGATGAAGCATGGTGAATTTCAAGTGTGTTGTACATACCTTACCAATGGCACCAAGAACAACAGTAGCATCCGAACATCCATAAACAGTAGCATATT
This sequence comes from Pharus latifolius, assembly GCA_019359835.1. NCBI lineage: Eukaryota > Viridiplantae > Streptophyta > Magnoliopsida > Poales > Poaceae > Pharus > Pharus latifolius. The sequence continues at coordinate 6,965,293 of CM033320.1, forward strand.
TAAGTGGTGCTAATATGTAGATAACTGAATCATGGCAGTTCAAAACCTACAAAAGCAGTTTGTACTTCGCATTATCAATCCCAGCTTTGAGCTTCCAGTGTTGAATAGATAAAGCAGCTTCTACAAGTGATCACAAGAGATTAGTACAAAATATAATTCAACAAAGATGGCAGAAGCACGGGGTACTCAAAGGTCTCTATTGTGATGAAAATTGGGAGTTTTTATATCAATTGAATCCCTCCAGATCAAATAATTGGCCTGCATGTCTCTTTTAGTACTAGAGGTACCCCCAACCCATTCAATGCTGGTCTGCATGACCAGCTTATTTAGCATCAAGTCAAGACTAACAATCTGTAATCCAGTAATCAAAAGATTCATAACTGTATTTGGCGGTACAAAGAATAGTTGCCCAAATGCAGATCATAAGCATTCAAAAACAATTTCATGAAACTAGAGTTTGCATTGAAGATTTTTGAAAGGGGAATTACTTTACCCCACAACATTTTCATATATCCCATCCACCCCACCCCCCCCCCCCCCCCCCCCCCCCCAACCACCACCACCACCACCACCAAAAAAAACACTTCTTTTTATCTTGATATGAAAAGCTCTAATGGGACCCTTCCATTGATTGTATCTGGTAGATCTGTTAAGTTATTAAGTCACATGTAGGACCCATATGACAGAAGCTCTTTGTTTCTTACCTCCTACTTCTTGCACCCTCACACCTCACCCCCAACCCACACACATACCCTCTAAAAAAGATCTTTACTACTTCAGCAGCAGTGGTGGTGGCAGTTGCGTGCAAGTGTCAACAGCGACGCTGGTGTGCAAGAACAGTAGTGCTCAGCTTGGAAAAATTGCAATGATGCATTTGTTGGGAATGACCCTTCCAACTTCCAATTCACAATTTCACATCTTCATGCTTTAAATGTTTCAAGTAGGATACTTCTACGGGCATTTGAAGTCTTCAACATATATCACATGTGGAACATAAAATCTTCTCCCGCTCCCCCTTCTGATTCAGAAATTGAGTTGCATAAGACCAATGCTTTGCCTGGACAACACGTGCCATGCAATGATTCCAAAACAGAGTGCAAAACAGAACTTCCCCTTCAAATTTGAATGAACTCCCTCTCACTCCAATTGCAGCACTCAATTCTCATGCCATTAGCCTCACCTCTATATCCCCAATCCATTGTGTGAGATACGTTCTGCTGAATTCTTGAGCACTTCATTCTTATCATATTGTCATTCTCACAGCTCACACTCAGAAATCCGACCCTTCTCGGCCCATTGAGACCCATCAAGGCGCCTGTGCATCGGCAATGGTGGTGAAAAGAACCATCTTGAACAGCAGGGATGCTAATAACATCCATAACATCCTCGAGAGGGCATGCTTCTTGCCAACACCGCAGGGAGAGGAAGAAGTAAGAAGGATCAGGAGAGGAAGGAGAAGGAAGAAGGAAGAAGGATCAGGAGAGGACGAAGGAAGAAGGATCAGATTATTGCCACTGCCATGTGGATCTCACATGTCAGTGACTCAATAACTAATGAACCTTGCAAAAAAAGTAATGAGGGGTTGTAAAATGCATTGAAAAATGTAGGAGGTATCTAGGAAAAAATGAAAATGTAGTACAAGGTTATTCCCCTTTTCAAAAATCAACTCTGCTTTGCATATTCAATGGGCAAATGTTAGCATACCAGGTATGCAGGACTACAAGCAGAATCATCTTTGATCCTCTCAACATCAGCAAGTTTTCTACTAATAAGCAAGTATCAGTGTACCTTTATTGAATGTCCTTTTACATCGGATGCTTGCTTGACAACAGAAGTTTTGGAGAAACCCTCCACGAAGGTTGTGTTTCTGTAGTTTGCAGGATTGGTACCGGTTAGTAAGCTGTTCTGAATCCTTGGATTACTTGTGCTGGCATCAGCCATAGTTACATCAAGATCAGCCGCAATTTGTTGGCTGCTTTCCTTTGATGTGGACTTTTCTGCCGTATACTCCAATGAAGAAGCAATATTCTGCAAAATCCAATCATGAACTTGAGCAGCAGGAACAGGAGCAGCAGGCATGTCTGGATCAGAATTTGCAAAAAAGGTGGCTGCTTGGCTTAAGGAAGTTCCTTCAGAGAACTGCATTAGAAATCCAAGGTGCTCAAAAGTCTCCATTGTCAATACCTGCACAGAAAGAGGTAATGCAACCATCAGTTATCAAATTATTGGAGAAGGCATTTTGTGAAGTCATGGCCATATCGTTTTCAACAGTGCAGCGCCACATCATAGTAATACACAAGCACAAAGTATAAACTCCAAGATCCTGTTTCCATGTTTCCTGTACTGGGGAAAATATAACTGGCCCATTCTCCAAGCCAGTGGCAGATCCAAGAACTTAGGGATGGGGTGTGAACCACAGCGGCACTGGAGTTGAAAGTTTAGAGGAGCCTTCCAAACAAGATTTCTTTAGGAAAAAAAAAAAAAAATTCCTAGCATGGGGTATGAGCCCAAGATCTTATGCTTGAAGGCTAACTCTGTTAAGCAATCAAATTGGCCCATCCAAATATTGTGAACTTATGGGGGTACAGCTGCAACCCCATGCTCCAATGTAGATCCACCTCTGCTCCAAACTAAGATTCTCTTTATCAACAAAGCATCACATTCACAAAATATCCTACAAATGTATGGCATCTGTCCGTAACCATTAAAACCAGTCAATGTAACGCCACATTCATGCTCAGTTGCACACAAGGATGCAATCTCATTTGGGTCATGCATATTGGACTGGATAAAATGTATGTAATCCTTGACCTTCCCTTTATTTTTTTGGTAAGGTTTTGTTGTAGACATCTTTAGCTTGGAGTGGTTCTCACAATCAAGTGTAGTTACCAGACCAAAGCTCACACCTTATAATCCATTTGGGGGTTTACATATTTGAAAAAAAAAAGTGTGACATATTATTTTATGATCATGATTTAACAGGCAGGCAAGGACACACCTGCTATGAGTAGCACCCAAATCTCATGTTTAAGATCTGGAATTACAGACAAACTCCTCTATCAGCCATCAAATACTTTATTTCTATTAATGTAACCCTTTCCTGTGTACATTAGACTCTACTATGAAAATCATGAAAAGGAACAAGTCAAAGCATATTGCTTGTATTGGAGAATGAGCTAATCAAATCAACTACACATATGTAACAGAAACAATTCCAGCAACTTATAGAAAGAAAAGTTTGCAACATAATGAACAAAGCTAACCAGAGAAGCATCGCCCTCTCCCTCAACAGTGTCCGCCAAAAGAGTAAGAATATTGGCTATATGCTTTTGCAGATAGGACAATTGATGAGCTTCTTCATCTGATTGTGAAGGCATAAATCGACGGCTATTACTACGTACAAGCTGCAAAACAACATAAACAGTACTGTAAAGACTAAGCGAAGCTGATATATAAGTAATAATGATAGAAATTGTAAGTGTTTGTCTTGGCAAAAGCATCATAAATTCCAAATAAAGGCACTTAATAGTTCTCAAGGCAATAATAAAAATTGAGGAACATATGAAGGCAAGTATCATGTTTGCATGGCTCATACATCACAAAAAGGGTCAATTAAGTATGCAATAAAAAAAAATAACAGTGATCCACATAAGCATATACCAAGAGTATCGAACATTACTGCTGAGCTTCAGAATTCCATGGTGCAGGCACAAAATCATATGGCCACAAGCTGTAACACAAATAAGACACGGACAAAAATGGATAAAGTCATAGTTGTCTTGGATGTAGAGCACTAAAGGAAAACCTGGTTTTGGACCCAAAAAAAAAATCTTAGCAATTTTAAGGAGTTTGGGTCATGGAACTCCAATCACATCAATCTAGTTGTCAAGCTAAGTGCTGAGAACCCATTCTATAACTTGGTGGTTTACTTGCTTTATGACGAGAGGCCCAAGGATACAATTGTAGCATCTCTAAAGTTGGTGAAGAAATGTTTGGCAAAAACATGTCACTCTCTGCAATGGTGGATTGAGGCTCTGTCAGTGGCCTCTGGATCACAGTTCAACAATACATCATCGCAATTCGCTGTGGTTGGGGCAGTAGGTTTCCAATGGCATGAGTTGACACAGGCCATTGGGATCGGCTGTGCATGGGCTTTCCAGCCTCCCGCAAGATCAGCAAACAAAGAACTTATTCATGGCAAGGCAATGTCGTACGCAAGGTGACCAAAACCCACTACGATACCATGCACAATTTGTGTACGGGCAAAACTTCCTACCATTCAAAATGTCATGGACGCATGGCCATTTGATACCCAAAAAAAGAAAAATGCAGCCAACAAAGTAATCTGCTGACCTTCCTACAAAAACAAACCTATAAAGGGTGACACTTCATGACATACTAATCAAACACCAATCAGAGAAACGTAAATTACCCACATTTACACATGCATTCGAATCAATCGCCAAAAATCCACGAACTAAATCAGCCACTACACATGCTTTCACATGAGCGACCATTGCGCACCAGAGTGATCAAATGAGCGGGACAGTACGTAACCTGGATCGGGGAGAGCGCGGAGAGGTAGCCGTCGAACGCGGAGGTGGAGGGCCAGACGTCGGTGACGGCCGGCGAGTCCTTGTGCGCGCGCGGCACGAGGCGCTTGTACGACTGGATGTAGAGGAACAGGAGAAGGTAGCGGAGGTCGGCGCCGCCGCCGCCGTCGGCACCGAGCGCGGGGTCCTCGTCGGGGAGCACCGCGGCAAGCGTCCCGAGCGCGAGCGCCGCCTGCTCGGCGGGGATCTGCAGCGCCTCCGCGAGCGCTGCGGCGCCCACACGGCCACCGCCGGGCGCGAGCCTCTCCTTGAGCTGGGCTAGGGTTTGGGTCAACGTCCCCTCGGGGAAGACGAGCTTTGGGATGGGCAGGAGCCCGTGCTCGAACGCCTCGCGCCGCGGCCGGAGGAGGGTGGCTCCGCCAGGCACAGAGGCCGTGGCGGAGGTCGCCGACGGCGGGTCGAGGGGCTCGTCGGCCATCGCCGCGAGAGCTGGAGAGGTGGAGGTGGAGATCTGAGAGAGTGCTGAGGAAACGGTGAAAGCTATGGCTCCGGGTAATTTTTTTTATATATATTTTCCCTGAAGAGGGTAAAATTTAGTGCTGGGAGCGGATTAGCTTAGCTGCATCAAATTTGGCCTGTTCCATTTGAGCGATCGGATAGATCAAGTTAAACTATGGTCTAAAAAATTATATCTATTTTTCACCTCAATCTATTTTACAGAGTCGATTTTTATCATATATCCTACATATATGAAGTATTTGTATATAGTTATAGTAGATTCAGATAGAGTTATTTAGGATTTTTATGTTTGTCACAGAAATACATCCGTTGGATAAAATGTGTTCTATTTATGTATATAATATGAAGAATTTTTTGTTAAGATGATTTTCTCACTGATTAAATAGAGAATATTTTCAAACTCTCTCTTACATTTTATTGATAATATATAATACTCTCTTTAGCCAAATCTCTTTTAAAATCCATTAAATAGTTAAGTCTTTTTTAGTTTCTCCGAAACATCTATGTCATCGACACACATTACCATCGTTCCATGTTTCGTACTTTTTGATTTTGCTATTGCGTCTTTAGTTCGCCACACATGCGATGCACACCTCAACACTATCACTCTATGAGTGCCACTATGCTATTACAAGTTTTCTTACTATTGATAATAATATTGATGTTGAGTCTTTTGAATTAGAGATAATAAGATAGTTTTGATGGAATATTAATTGGGCTAATTTTAAGAGATGAATAAAACTATAATAATATATATAAGACAAGAGATGACAATTTCTAAAACTTAATCAGTTGATAGCCTAAAAGAATGTAATACTTAATTCTAGACTTCTCGAATGATGGGCCGAGACTTATGAATTGAAGGGGCTATGCCAAGGTTTTTTTTTTTTTTTTGAGATGATGTAAAACTATTTTACCCTATTTTTATTTTGGTTCTTGTCGAGGGTGTTAACGATTATGTTGAAATTGCAAAGGACGATGAGGACGATGGTGTCAAAAGGGGGAGCGGCAATTGGTGATGTTTTTAGCTTTTCACTGGCGTGTGTATGATGTCATGTTAAATGTTGGTGGAATCCATTTGATAATCAATCATCTCAATTAAATAGTTTTTACATGAAATTGGATAAAAATTAGGTGAAGTAAAATATTTTATAAAAATATTGTGTTATGCATAAATATTTCTAAAATATGATGTTTTTATGAAAAGTTGTAAAATTACTTGTAGCTTTTTATAATTTCCACTTAATATTTTTTTTTGAAAAAACAAGTAACAAATGAAACTAAAAATTGAGTGGAAAAAGACAAAAAATTTCCCTTTGCAATGATTAAAGGTGCATGAAAAAACTTTATAATAGTTATATTAAAATTAGGGTGGAGGAGTGGACAATTTTAAATAGATTTGATCATAAATTGGCCTATTAGACTTGTGTGTCTGAATAAATTCAGTCTTGTCTTAGATTAGGATTGAGAATGTCTTTTTCATGTCATCTTGAAATCTTAAATATTTAAAATATTAATAAAACTCAATCTAAATTTTATCTAACCCATATTTTAAGATAGATTACTCATATCAGCCTATTCTTATCAAATCCGATCTAAATCTGATCAACTCAAATTAGTCAACTAACATATTAGATTGAGATCAAACCAAGCCCAAGCGGGTTTGATGGAACAGGATTTTTTTCATTAGCTTAGTCCGGTTCTAAACTTGCTCAGTCTGGTATAAAGTTAGGCCGTATCTGGAAGGCTCATGGTGGCTCTTCCAAAACCAGGAAGCGCATTTTTTTTTAACAAAAATAGAAATTCAGAAAACACCTTCCTTGTACAATAATTCGCGGCCATCGCAACACGAGCACCGAGGGGAACACCGGTGGACCAGGTCCGCGCATAGAGGAACCATCCACCACCAAAAGCACGCATCTCAAGCAGACACGACGGTCCCGATTAAAAGAAATCTATGGACCAGGTCTACTCAAATACGCGCACGTCCGACCGGAGTCCCGCTTGCTTCCACGGTTCCACCCACGATCGCCTCGGGTACTCTGCATGCCGATAAAAAGGCGAGAAACTATTCCCACGTTCAATTTCTACCCATCAGTATACGAGTGACTGAAAAATGGGTCCCACCAAGTTTGAGAGAGGTGGGGCACGGTGTTGAGTGGTTGGTTGCTTTTTTTTAAAAGGTGATAAGTACCAAACAGAATTTTCTACATGTGGCCCCTTCAAAATTCTGTTGTTTCTTCCACAGTCCCTAGCACAATGGATGTTCTTTATCTTTTCTCTGCTGTTTTATACTGCTTTTTTAATCTGAATATGTATGTTTGACAGCACTCGGGAAATCTGGAACCAATTAAAAAAAAAATCTATTGTGTGGGCTAAGTACAGTATTTATGCTATTTTGGGTTTTAATGGTGTATTTGGTATAATAAAATTACATATATTTTTGTGTATAGAAAAATATTAATTAAAAATATTATTCGTCCCTCCTCTATTCAAGCTCAACAATTTTGATAATAAAACCAAAACCTCCTCTACATAAATTAGAAAAGGAAACAATAAAATCATACAATGGCTTGACTAGCGTATCCATGGTTTGAACATGTGATTTTTTTGTAAAGTATAACAAGTCTTAATCACTAAGTTACTATATAACTGCTATCTTTTTAGGATTATCATTGGGATAAAACATACGTTCTTAAAACATTCAATTTTCAATTTTGATATCTATGCATGTAGTAGTACATTTTAGTATGATATAATTTTATACTTCATGAAATAAATTTGCATATTTCGTTTGCTTCTTTATTCTTTTCGTAGATTTTAGTTAAATATGCACCTACAATACTATTATTTATAAAAAGCACACTTACAGGATAAACATACCATTATAACTTCTCTAAAACCACAAAATTTTAATTTTTTACAATATTCCCATAAACTATCTAACATTACACATAACTCACAATTTTTATAACCTTAAAACATATAGAAAGTACACCTATAAATACACGCAGATACTAATATCATTCATTGTTGGTTTTTTGTCGATTACCCTAATATTTAGGCACTATTTGTAATGTAGGAATTTTAGAGAAATTTAGAGAAAAAATATCTATTTTTACTGAATATGAGATTTTCTCTAAAATTCTTATTAAATTTTATATTCCAAACAAACTGTCGACGATTGGGATTTGGGGGTTTTTCGCCGAACTTATGCAGAATTTAGATGGGTTATGAAGGGGACAATCCAGACAAATACTAAGGAATTCAAGATATCTGTGAATCTAATGACACAGAAATTTATTCAAGTTTGAGCTTTTGTAACTAAGTAATAACTTTACTCTTATATATTTATCACTATGAACAAATAAGAGAATTACAAAAAGAATATATTGTCTATTTTTATCTCACTATCTCTAATTTTTATTGTTGCGATCATGAAAATATATGTGCATCTAACTCGGATGAGAATCATGGTCACAAATACTTAGCTATACACATTGAACAAACCAACCTTTATAAAATAACAATAAAGTTAAAAGTTAAGGCACAAGCTCAACAAAACCACCGAGCCCATTCCCACAAATTCCCAAACAACAAGGGGCTTTATGCAAGAAGCAGCAACTAAAGGGGCTTTGGTGCTCAGAAAAACCTCTCAGCGCTCCTTCACTTGAACCCCTCTCCACACACACACACACACACACACTGTCACCTGTGTCTTGTTTTTGCCCAAGGAAAAAAGAGAAAATCACCTAAAAAAATTTGCTGTTTCCACCGGACGGAGAAGCTTCAAGGCCCCGTCCATGGGAGATCTCATCACCGTGGTGAGCCTCCCATGATCCTGTTCTTTCCTTGGTTTTTTTCTTGATCTGTTTGGTGCATCTTTCTTGCTTTTCTTGGCCTGTTTCTTTGAAGGTTTAGGCAATGTGGTAGTCCCGTTTTTTTGTTTCTTGGAATGGTTGCATGCTTTGGTGGTGATTAAGGCTGTGCTCATTAGTGAGTAGTTTGTGCTGTGAAGTTCGTTAGGTTGGTGATTTGGTAATGGTAAGATCTGAGGTTGCAATGTGATGGACTTTGTGGATATCATTGGAAGGAGGCTACGATTCAAAAAGGCTGAAGCGGTTAGGAAAAAAAGTGGAGTGGTACTAAAGGTGATGGAATTATTGCCCTGCCCATGCCTACCTATTGTTTCTTGCAATGCTGTGAAAAAGGTGGGAGCTTTGCTCCATTCTTGGCCTTCTAGGTCTAGATCTATTGTCCTCCTCTTGTTTTCTTGGGACCTTTTGTGTGTGTGTGTGTGTGGGGAAATGGCAACCATTAGTGGTTACTGGTGGTTTCAATGAAGAGTTTGAGGAGTTTGCTTTCCCCCCTCCTTTGCTTCCCTTCTTTTGTGCTCAATAAAGTATCGGTATTTACTTGTTTTCTTGGGTGTTTCTTTTTGTTGATTTTATCAGATCTATTTTTAGGATGGTATGTAGTCTTTCCTATGATGCTCATCTTTTAAGTTTGTAATGAAGCTATATATATATATATATATATATATATGACTATTTTTGTTTTTGGTGCCTAGCTAATTGTTGTGTTGCAAGGACTGCACGTCTCTATCTACTTTTAATGTGCTGATTAGGCTTTAGATTAATATAAAGATAGCTACTTGTTTACTACTTGGTCATTGTTATGGGTTTGTTTTTTACTAGTAGTGCCTTGATGTCTTCTATTCAATTCGTTTTTTTTCACATTCTTTGATCAGAGGTTTCTGTCTTCCTACGGTTGATTATCATAAAGTTCATTGTTTTTCCTACACAAATATTTTTATCCACAGGTCTCGGAGCAAGTTGAGGGAATGTGAGCGAAACACTAGCTGATGTGCAATCTTACTCTGACTTGTGTATAGCAAAGGTGCTTACTTCCTCTCAACTTCATTTTGCTGATTTGCTTGGTTATTGTGTTTCATACAAGAATCTAAAGCGTGCATGTATTTTTAACATTTGCAGCTGTTCTGGGATCTCGGTTTTTGTTGGCCGGAGCTTGCTTGATCTGTGAATAGAAGTTGTTTGGTTGCATTCTCTAATCAAGATGATGCAGAGGCCGCTTCGCCCTGAGGAGTACTCCCTGAAGGAGACATCTCCTCACCTTGGCGGTGGAACTGCTGGGGACAAGCTCACCACCACCTATGACTTGGTTGAGCAGATGCAATACCTTTATGTCCGAGTGGTAAAAGCCAAGGACCTCCCAAGCAAAGACGTGACTGGAAGCTGTGACCCATATGTTGAGGTGAAGCTAGGGAATTACAAGGGCACAACTCGGCATTTTGAGAAGAGGACCAATCCAGAATGGAACCAAGTATTTGCCTTCTCAAAGGAGCGCATTCAAGCCTCAGCGGTTGAGGTCATCGTCAAGGACAAGGACTTTGTTAAGGATGACTTTATCGGGCGTGTTATGTTTGACTTGAATGAGGTTCCGAAGCGAGTGCCACCTGATAGCCCTCTGGCTCCACAATGGTATCGTTTGGAAGAACGGAATGGGCAAAAGGGGAAGGGAGAGTTGATGCTAGCTGTTTGGATGGGCACCCAAGCAGATGAAGCATTTCCTGAAGCCTGGCACTCCGATGCTGCATCTGTCCATGGCGATGGCCTTGCAAGCATTCGGTCAAAAGTTTATCTTACGCCAAAGTTGTGGTATCTGCGTGTGAATGTCATTGAAGCACAGGACCTTATACCAAGTGATAAGACTAGGTTCCCTGAGGTTTATGTTAAAGCCATGCTTGGCAACCAAGTTCTTAAGACCCGGTTCTCACCTAGCCATACCTTGAACCCAATGTGGAATGAAGACCTGATGTTTGTCGCAGCCGAGCCATTTGAAGAGCACCTGATTTTGAGTGTGGAGGACAGGGTGGCCCAGGGGAAGGATGATGTACTTGGAAGGACAGTTATTTCATTGCAGCATGTAGCGCGGAGGCTGGACCACAAGCTGCTGAACAGCCAATGGTACAACCTTGAGAAGCATGTTATTATGGATGGTGAGCAGAAGAAAGAGGCCAAATTTTCGAGCCGGATACACCTTAGAATTTGTCTGGAAGGTGGATATCATGTCTTGGATGAGTCCACCCATTATAGTAGTGATTTAAGGCCAACTGCAAAAGCTCTGTGGAAGCCCAGTGTTGGTGTTCTTGAACTGGGTATCTTAACTGCACAGGGATTGTTGCCAATGAAGACCAAGGACGGACGTGGTACAACTGATGCTTACTGTGTTGCAAAATATGGGCAGAAATGGGTGCGGACAAGAACAATCATTGACAGTTTTACTCCCAAGTGGAATGAGCAGTACACTTGGGAGGTATATGATCCATGCACTGTAATTACAATTGGTGTATTTGACAACTGCCACTTGAGTGGCGGAGAAAAAGCCAATGGTGCTAGGGATACCAAAATCGGGAAGGTGCGAATCCGACTGTCCACACTTGATACTGACCGGGTCTATACCCATTCATACCCGCTTATTGTTTTGCTCCCTAGTGGTGTGAAGAAAATGGGTGAGGTGCAGCTTGCTGTCCGGTTCACATGCTCGTCTCTGCTCAACATGATGCATCTATACTCACAGCCTTTGCTGCCAAAGATGCACTACATACATCCGCTCTCTGTAATGCAGATCGATAACTTGAGGCGCCAAGCCACCAACATTGTCTCAACAAGGTTGAGCCGAGCAGAGCCACCACTGCGGAAGGAAATCGTGGAGTACATGCTGGATGTGGATTCTCACATGTGGAGTATGCGGAAGAGCAAAGCAAACTTCTTCCGGATCATGGGTGTGTTGAGCCCTTTGATTGCAGTGGCAAAATGGTTTAAGCAGATCCGTCACTGGAGGAACCCTCTGACAACTATACTTATCCACATCCTTTTTGTGATATTAGTCTTGTACCCTGAGCTGATACTGCCAACTATCTTTCTCTACCTGTTCTTGATTGGAGTCTGGTACTACCGGTGGAAGCCAAGGCAGCCACCTCACATGGACACTCACCTCTCACATGCAGACACTGCACATTCAGATGAGCTTGATGAAGAATTTGACACGTTTCCTACTTCTCGGCCACCAGATCTGGTGAGGAGACGGTATGACCGGCTGAGGAGTGTTGCAGGGAGGATACAGACTGTTGTTGGTGATCTTGCTACTCAAGGAGAGAGGCTGCAGTCTCTTCTTAGCTGGAGGGACCCAAGAGCCACCGCATTGTTCGTGACCTTTTGCTTTGTTGCTGCCATTGTACTATATGTCACGCCCTTCCGTGTTGTGGTCTTCCTTGCAGGTCTGTACACATTAAGGCACCCAAGGTTCCGCCATAAGCTACCATCGGTTCCGCTTAACTTCTTCAGGAGGCTGCCTGCAAGAACTGATAGCATGCTGTGATCAGAGATTGGCATTTTGTTCATCAATCCCTTCCTTTTGCTAGTTATGCCAAGCTGCGGCCCAAATGAGTATCCCCGGGTGCCCGGAACGACGAAATGCCTGCCCTGTCATCTTATATATTGTAGTTTCTGAACTGCTTGCATGTCTTGCTAGATTTCTGATTTTGTGGGTGACATTTATGCGCTTTGTTCTGTAGCCCTAATGTTTTGGACCCTAATGTGTGACTAGATATGCATATGTGGTGCTTGCAAGAACCATTTTGCTATCACATAAGCTTTGTTTAGTTATATCATGCTGTTAATATTCCAGCCATATGTGTGCAATTACTAATCTATTTCCTGAGATGGCATGCATCTGGGTGATCTTACCTGTACCTGTTTTCTGAAGTTTTCGGACAAAGTACTGGTTGCTGCTACTGTGTGTTGTGCACAATGAGCTGAGATACAAGAAATAATGGTCTTATTTTTCTGTACTAGTTAATGTTGTAATATTGCATGAGTTTATGATGCCTTGTGTATCATGACATCACGTAACCTGGTGATGTGGATGGTGTGGATGGTGTGATATGACTGCCATACTTTCTTTGGAAGCATCTTCTGGGAGAATCCTCTCATCTCTATTACCTAATTAAGAGTTGTTGAATTGTGATTTAGATTCTTAGTAGAACATAATTAGACGGTTCTGGTGCGAATGAGTCCTTATGGAAGTTTTTTATTTTTGTTTTCTTGATATTTATGTTATTTTTTATTGAGAAAAATATCTTTACAAATGATATATGATAATATATGTTATATTAAGAGCATCTTATATGTTCACTTATCCCATACTTTAACACAATACTCTCACTAAACATACTGTCACACTCTAAAAGTAGGGATGTTGTAGTTAATGGTATGTTTCTCGAGAAAGTTGTATTTTCTCGAAATACGACTACCTCAATAGTATAATAGAGATGTGATAGTTACAACGCATATATTTATGTACATAATATTATATAATTTATCATATACATTTAAGTGGACAATTAATTATGAAAAGTAATAATTAGCTAATTTTCTAAATTAACTTGAACTTGCACTAGACTTTTTTTGTTTCTTGGTCGTTGTAGCTTCAGTCAACAACGACGTCACAACAGAAGTCTTTGTTCGTCATCGTTGGGTAGCCATCCGCGGATTCATCGTAGATGAACTCTTTGCTTGATTCGGATAACTTGGATATTCAGCTTCTACAACAAGAAACTAGTAGCAAGAGTGAGCATAATTGTATTCAACAGTTGAGGGATAAGAATTAAGACGTTATGCTTAACTGATCATTATTGAGATAATGCATATTATATTTTAATTTCTCCACTCAACAAAAAAACTTTTGTTTTATTTAAAATCCACTATTGCTATTAACATGGATAAACCACCATTGTCGCTACTTCAGTTCTGACAATCAGCGTGAATATTCACATCTTTCAACTTTGTAAAAGTGTACAATTTTACATATAGAAACTCTTAATCAAACTGTCACGTGAGTTTTGCATTTCTTGAAATGCATGACTAAGTTAAGAGAATAAAGGCTTTTGCCTAACTCATAAATTTAGCCTTCACCCATCATGAGAGTTTTTTATGCCGTTATAATTGGTTTTGCTACTTCACCTCTGTACACTTGTAGACTGCTCCTGTGGTGTCATTCACAGACATTCGCAAACTATTCTTATAGTGTTTTATTCATTCACTCAGAGGAAACCCCCCAACTCACTATATGCAATGCACCCATTGTGGAGATAAGTTTCTGGATAGGTTAATCGACTCCGCCTATTCCATTCCAGATTTGTGGTAGTACGTACGTATAACACAAAAAACTAACAGTCAGTTGGTGAAATCTTAAATATTATTCCCTATGTAAAGGAACTCGGTCACGTGCAAAAAAATACAACACATCTCTTAGCTCCTTTACCTCTCCAAATAAACAGAATACACAGTTGCTCCAATAACCATTAATTCCTCAACAGAAACTTGTTTTTTATTTCTATCCTCATTTTAACTCATCATTAATTCAATTTAAATTTAGAAAATAGGTCTCTCATTGTGATATCAATGGTATTATAATTTTTTATATATGATATAAAATATTACGCACATATTTGTCACAACATGATCAAAGATAGTCGACTTGTCTTGATTCACGAAATAATCAGGCAGATTATGGTTCGATCGATCGTGTTCTCCACCGGTCCTAAATAAATAATTACCAATTTATGATCAGCCATTCTATGAAAATCAAGGAAAAGAATTAAATTATGTAGGTGATAAGTAAAAAAAAATATATACAGTGCTCTAATTATGGTTGTGACTACGTCAAATGGACTGTCCTAATTTTTAATTCGACTCACGGCGGTCCAACCGGTTAATTCAGAATTAGAAAAAAATTTCCCGAATTCTCCGCTTTTCCTCCTTTTCTTTTTTTTTCTTTTCCTCCCCTTCTTTTTTCTTTTTTTTTTTCTCTTCCTTCTGTTCTTTTACTTTTTTACTTTTTCTCTTTTTTTTTCTCCTTTTTCTCTTTTTCCTTTCTTTTCCCCCTTTTTTTTTTTTCTTACTCTTTCTTTTTCTCCTCGTCTCCTTCGGCCAGCCCTAATCTACTCACTCTCCTTTTTTTTTTTTTTTCCCTCTTCGTTTCCTCTCCCTTTCTCGTTCTCTCGTCCCTTTCTGGGCTTACTTGGCCGGCGTGCGCCGATGTCGGCGAGCCGCCGGCCCCTCATCCCGTTCCGCCTCTCCCTCTCCATTAATCTCTCTCTCTCTCCCTCGCAGATCTGGACGTGAGTGCAAATGCGTCGCTGTCGTCGCCGCCGATGATCCGCCGACCGTTGATCACGCCCTTTCCGTATACGTTCCTCCCTGTCTTTTTCTCCGTTCCTCGCTATCTCTCTCACTCTTTCCATTTCTTGCCTCCACTGTGCCGCCGTCGACTTCTACGGTCGTCGCCACGCCGCCGATCGCCTTGGGCCATTCCACGTGATCACCACCGCTTGCCACATTCCCCGCGCCCTAGCACCCCGCCGCTTTATTCGAACCTTAGCCGCCGCCGCCTCGCCGCCCTTCGCGCGTGCGCTAGCCCCAGTTTAGCCACGGCCGCTACAACCACTTGCTGCGCGCTTGAGCCCCTGTTGCGCGCGCCGCGTGCTCACCTCGCGCCCCACGAGCTCGCCGCGCTCCGGCTATGTGCGCGTGTGTGTCAGGCGCTTGCCGTGCTCGCCCACCGCGCGCTGGCACGCGAGTGTGCCGTGTTGGCTACGTCCTGCTACACACTCGACGTGGCCACAGCCACATGCCTCGCCCTTGCTATACGCCTTTGCTTGTGTCCAACGTTGTCGGGCCTTGGCCACCGCCTTGTCGAGCCTCCAGTACTGCCACTTCTAGTGCTACTACTGTTACAGGTGTACATGTGTATGCATACATGTGTCTATCTCTGTGTGTATGTGTGTTTAAATGTATGTATGTGTATGCATGTAATTGTAATTGTGTTAGAGTTGGTTGACAAAACTGAAGCTTGGATCCTCACTTTTGTTGCTGCTGCTATAGCCACTAGAGGAGAATGGTAGCTGATGATGTATGTGTGTGTATTTGCTGTTTGTTGTGCAAGGAATGAAGAAGAAACTGAGCATGTGTATGTGTATACATATGTCTGTGTGTTTTGGATGAACATGCATGCTGGTAGTGTCGGTTTAGGGTTGTGTTAGTGCAAAATCTGAGACACATGTAGTCCTCTAAAGACCTATTCATAATTTCTCTATTTGTTAGGGTTTGTGTGCAAAGCTGTCAAAATATGCATAGACAAAAAATTGCTGACTATTTAGGAAGGGAATTTATGATTTTAGGAAAAATATGAATGCGGTCTAATTAAGGGTTCTTTTTCTAAAATAGAGTTGTATTAACTTTATTTACCAATACTAATACTAGAATAAATCGTATCATCTAAATCTGTAATTGCTATCAAAACAACTTTTAAAAATTACTCGCCCCCAAAACGATCGTCGCATGATTACATCGATAGTAATAGGGTAAGGTGCTATAATCAGTAGTTTGATTCGATTGGCATCGCAGTCGACTCTACTTTACTTCTCGACCAATGCGGTGGTCGATGAATTAATCACCAAATTTCAGGTGTTTACTGAAATAGAGGGAATCAAATATCGAACCTACCATTATCTTTTGTGTGAATATATATTCTAAGTGTACGGATCATATGTGAGTGGTCTATATTATTTTTTATTGATCGCTAATCTGCTATCATATCCTGAACGAAGATAGCCTGTGTTTACTTTTTGTGGAAGATTATATATGCAAATTAGTACAATGTGGAATTTTTTTTTTATTTAATCTAGACATTTGATCTGCATGTTGAGTGAAACGTGACGTTATCTGGTTTTGACTTCGGAGGTCTGAACTTGTGATTTCTGCCAAAACCTTAGAAAGTTTTAGCCCTTTTATGTTTTTGTCAAGCAGTTCATATCAAAATTTCTTCGATTCGGATGTCCTCCGCTGGATTGGACTCGAATCAATTCAAATCCAGAAACAATTTATGTGAGAATTTTCTCATACATGAGATTTAATCAAGAAATATTAGATTATAGTAATGTTGTGATAGTATGACTTTTTTTTTTAGAAATTAGAGCAATTGGTTAGTGTAGCAATCTTATCCAAAAGATACAAGAAACAACAAAATATGGGATTAAATCTTAGAAAAATCATCAAATAACTCATACAATATGTAATTATAGGAATAAAATTTTGATCTTTAATTAAGCAACTTGGATGACACATTGATTGAATTATTACTGGTTGGCGTTGTGGCAGGTAATTAGTCTAAGAAACATTTCCTAATGTTTTTAATTGTTTTGAATGCATCAGAAGCATTTCATTTCTGATGGTGCCATCCTTGAATCCTTAGTGTAATTTTATTATCATTTTTTATTTTTACATCATCATTAATTCTAGGTCTAATGATTAGAGTTCAATTTCTTCGATGACTAATTTAATACCTCAATTGTGAAAAAATAACACGTATGGTTAGCATCTTAGGTTGAATCTAATGCAAGCACCAGAGAGAAAAGACTCATCGGAGAAAAGAGAAAACAACAAAAATATGAGGAAAGAGAAAAGCAATGAGAGAAGTCTCAGTATGTAAATCCGCACAACACCAAATAAAAAAAAAGAAAAAAATTGCGGAGCTGTGAGCGCTTGCTGGAGCGTCGAGCAGCCGATTAGAGGTATAAAAATAACAAATTTTTTTCTCGGGTTGGCAAGGCGTCGCACGGAGACTTAGTATTGGACGCAACCTTAGTATTTAAGAACTACAAATTTTTCTCTCGAGATGATAAATGTCGTACGGAACATCAACATTGGACGCAGGCTTAGTACTTAGTTGTTTGCGTCATATATATCCTCTTGGTATAGAAGTATCTTTTACCATGTATTTAGTTTGGTCAAATTGGGAAACCATGTGGAGAAAAAAAAAAATCCTTTGACAATAATAACTATGGCAATTCAAATTGTGCTCAAATTTTATTTTTCAAACCCTAATTATGCAAGTCAAAATTGGTGGTTTGTCAAAACTATCTTGATCAAAATATTCTCAAGTTTCTCCATACACACTGATATTGAGTGCAAATGACATCAAAAGAAAAATAAATGAGATATGGTTCATCTCTCTTAATAAAAGGCTGGACGGAGATCAGTACTGTTTAAATGTCACTTGGCATCTGCTTTGCATCGAGAACTTGAGGAGATTATGAGTATGATCAGAACTTGTCGGCTGGGTGCTGAAAAAACAAGTTTAGTTGGAAATGGAAGAAGTTTGAGAGGCCCTCTGTTAAGTCTTTACACGGAAGGTTAGTTGTCGCGGTAAAGGATAGAAAACTAAAATTAATGTGGGCAACAAGGCTACCCCTTAAAGTCAAAATCTTTATTTGGTTAGTTAGTAGAAAGGCAATTCTGACAAATCTAACCTTTCTCACATTGGCTGGTCTGGATAGCAAACTCGTAGCTTTTGTGGTCAGATTGAAATTATTGATTATCTACTCTTTCCTTCTCCAATTGCAAAGTCTTATTTAATAGTGTTTTAATTTCAGTTTGAAACTGTAAGAAATTTAAGGTTATTTTGAATTAAAAAACACAGAGAAACTTAAATCTCTTCTTTAACTTCTATAAAAATCTTTAGAAATTATTTTTGACAAGAGTTTAATCTTTCTCAAACAAAATAAAAAAATATGTCAAGAATGTTGTTTGCAGATATTTGAATGTTCCCTCTTGCGCTGATTCTGTAGAAGATTTTGCGTGTTGGGAATCTGTTAAAGGTGGTGGTAAAATGCATTATGCCCAATTTTGCAGCTTATAGTTGGGCCCTGTGGCGCATTCGTAATAACGTGTGTTTTAGTGGTTAAAGATTGGGGTCCCCAGAGAAGTTATTTTCATGATATGTTTCTATATTTCTTATTGAGCATGATTGCAAAAAAAAAAATCCCTCAATATAAGTAATTCAAATTTTATTTCACTTTTCTAATTGTTGTATTATATGAAATAGTTGATCTGTGGTTGAATGGGTTTCATTTGAAACAAGCATCATTTAAAAATTTCAAAATGACGCACCTCATACAATCGAAGAATTATTACTTTTTAAGAAAAGAAATGAAAAATACATACGCATTTTACAGTATTTCATACAATAATTTTAAATTCAAAATATTTTTAAAAGACTTGACATTGGATCTCGGGTCATCTTTATCAAATTGAATGCGGCCAAAAACAACCAAATACCATCATTTTCACAACTATTCTCAAAACAAAACCATCATTTTCACACCTCAACGATCAACCTCAGGTGCTAAGAGGAGCAGTTGATTTTAATTTAAATTTTCCAACAAAATTTAGAATAATCAATCCAAACCTGTTTCCTTGTTAGGTTTTGATGCACCAAATCCATTTGATCTAACCTTAATTAATTATATTATCAACTTCTAGATAAGATTAACTACGTTATTATATGCAAAGAGGACATGCATAATAATGTTGTTAATGCTTAATTAAGCCAGTTTACTTATATAAATTAAGCTTACGTATAGAGATATAACTAGAGTGACACTGACCACTACGATTTAAGACGAGAGTTGAAATTATGATGTGATGGCCTATGAAATTTCTTGTTGCAAATCCATTACGTCCAAATGCAAATAACATTGTCTAGTAAACACCCAAAAAAACTTTTTTTTAAGAGTGCCAAGGGGTTGATGATTTATATGAAAGAGGAATATATTTTTAGATGTTACAGGGATCAAATCTCAGTAGTACCAACTTGATCTCCAAGAATAATCACAATAACTCACTCACAGGTAGCATAAGACTTCAGTCAATTTTAACTCTAGTTTTCATTAGAAACCATGTGTGTCATATTTCTATCATTTGTTTTAGAGAATAAAAAGGTATGCGGATTGTTAGATTATAAATTAAAAATTCAAATCAAGGTGGATGAGAGATTTAAATTTTTTTGTGAGATGATTGATCATATTAATTTTTCTTCTATATCAATGTAGACAATTACAATTTTAATTGAACGGTTGACATTCTAAGAAAGACACACACTATCTTTTCTTATATGAGATAAAATATTCTAATTTTTGAATATCTTATTAATTGGACTATAATTAATTGGCAGAATGGTAATCTAACTGTCCATAGTTTTCTAGATGATCAAATAAATGTAAACTCATGCCCAAAGTTGTGGTTGGTACAAATGAATAGGAAATTTTGATTTAGAAATTGTTGTCGTCGTCACAACGTCAAAGGGTAGGGAAGAATTATTATGGGATTATTGAAAAGGAAGTTTCCAAGAAGAGGAAGCTAGACTTTGCTTTACAGGACTTGCTTCGTGGTTTAAGCAAGGTGCTTTTTGCAATATAATGGTCAAATTCCCATCAAGACACACATCTATCATTAATTGTTTTTAAGTGACTTCTGGACTAATCCTATTTGTAGGGTGGTGGCCGCCCTTTTGAAAAAGCATTTATTTTCAGTCATGCTCATGTTCATGAACATTTTAGTTTTTCCAGATCTGAACCCTATATCCTTCTACTCAAAAATTAATGAAAGACATGATAAAGGGCAATATCCAATCATACATCAACTAGATGAAAGAGTACAATAATTTGAGATACTAAAAATTTTTTGTGAGACATTCAGAATTAAAATCAATTTAAGGGATTGGGATCCGGATAATCGGGATCTTTATTTTATTTAAGAAAAAAATAGAGAAGTAAATTTTGTAGTATCTCAATAATCTAGTAAAAATTTGAATGATTTAAATTAATATAGAGAAATATTAAAGTGGTTAATCAACTAGTGAAAAATTTTAAACTTCTCATGCAACTTGAATTGAATTGCTAATTATTTAATGGTCCAAATCAAATGGAGATAAAGACGTGTCTTTTATTGTGTAAGATGTAAGTATGAGTCTCAATTTTAGTTATCCAATTCTTTGTAGCTATGTCTACTCGAGAATTAAACGAATGATCCTGAATAGTGGAGGACGCGAGTCCACCTAATGGCACGGCTTGGCTTGGGTGTATTTAGCTAGCCAAAAGTGTCTGGTCGTGCCTACCACGTGGCGAGCGACTAGTGGACCCATGACAGCGTGGATCTGCGTCAGCTTGACGTCATCTGTTACTTTCGCTCACGTAGGTGTCATACGGACGGGTACACCATCTCCAGCCATCAATTCTGTAATTCGTCAGCCACACAAACTTCATGCATGTTAATTTCCAACATATATTAGCCCCATCAAACATTAATTATAGAACCGAACCGGAAAAATCACATTTAGAGGTCTCTCTACTATATTTTGTATAATCCGATATTTTTATTTAAAATTAAAGCACATAAATCAAACTATGAATAGATATAATTAGTCTCTTCTTAATTTTGTTAATACATTTACTGACACATGAGACCAGATTATAAGGACGGATATGTGAGATTTGTGTGCAATAAGTACTATCTTAGTAGAATTATTAGAAGATTTAATTATAAGGATAGATATATGGGTTTCATGTGTAATAAGTGCGATCTTAGTAGAATTATTAGAGGATTTGACTAAGGTATCTAATTGTACAAATTAGAAGAGTTTGAGAAGTAAATAGTAGAGAGTTTTGATTGCACAAAAGATAAACGGAGATTTTGTACCATACCACCAAAGTATGACATTTCACCGGATAGGGGTCAAACCCCATTTGCCAACCTTATAGTAACTGATATTTAACAAATATTGACTATTTGTAACAGTAAAAAACCAATTTTTTTGAAAGAGATAGTAGAGAGGTCTTGTGCTCTAATTTCAATTAAAGACTTGTGATTGCACATAAGGTGAAGAGAACTTGGTAGAAGTACGATATTTTGCCATAAATGTACCACTGGTGACTGCAGACTAAAAGATAGGACTAGATCCCACTTTTCAACTTTATAATCAATGATGTTTAACAAATACCACATATTCAATAAGATATAGAATCAATTTTCACAAAAATGATAGTAGATGTGTCCTCAATGTGGTTTTACCAACCTCCAATCCAAATTATTGTCTTATTCTGGCAACTAATTGTGATAGACAAAGGTGACCTGAATATGTATATATATGAAGTACGTCTAGGCTAGGCTTAACATGTAATGAAATGATTAGGCAATCATACGTAGGTTTAATCATTTGGACAACTTTTATTCCCCTTTAATTTTTGTTTATGGTTGGTACATGCATATAGACGTGGAGGCATAAGTACATTGCATCATTTCGTGCCAAACTGATAGGTATGCACATTAATTCTGACCACTAACAAATTTATAAAAAAAAAATTGTATTGGAAGGGTCTCCCGCCTAGGCGATCAATCCTGCCATGATCCACCTCTCTATAGTTAGTTTGGCACATAACGTGTTGATTTAGAAACGGAGAAAACGGTCCGAAAATGGTCCTCAAAAGATCTTTATATATATATATATATATATATATATATATATATATATATATATATATATATATATACACACACACACTATTTTACACCTACTTATAGAATAACTATTTTATATCAAATCTAAGAGTTGTCCGATCTAACTTATTTGAATAAACTATATCCATTTGATAAATTTACTAGTTACAATATCAACAAGCAATAGACCACATTAGTTTTGGGCAAATTATTTTTTCAAATATTTTTTCTCAACATAATTATATCTCGTAGAAACCGTCCCCAAATCCTTTTTTTCTCCTCTTCTCGTCTTTTCGTTTTCAGTGTGTTTTCATCCTCCTATGTTTCATTATTCGCCAGGTCACTGTGTAGATTTCATAGCCACCGCCACCATTTGAAGCCTAGTTGTCATTGTTGCTGTAGCCGCGCCAACATGCAGAGCCCAACTGTTACCATCGCTGGAGCCGCGCCAACATTCAGAGCCCAGCCGTTGCTATCGTCAGAGCTGTTTGCACATTTGCCTCGAGCCGCCGTCAACTGAGCCATTGACGTTGTTCTTGAAGCCGCTAGCAAGGAATTTCATTCACCAACGTTGCAATCTTCAATCTAGGAGCAAATATTTTAATTTCTTAGTTATTTTTGTTTACTGTCCAAGTATTATTACCTGGCAATGCATATTTATAGTCCATATACTTTATAGTAATGTTTTAATTTTTAATTTTTTTTGTTTAATGCCCAAGTATTATTATCTTACAATGCATATTTACAGTCGATATATTTCTATATTACTATCACAACAATATGTATTTTATTGACTTATTGATTTAAAATTACTGTCACAACAACTAAAAATTACTACTGTTATAATGTGAAATTACTACCATGACAATGTACACTTTCTATGTAAGATTATACACAAAAATCCAAGCAACATTACGCTAATAGTGTAAATTTACTGCAATATCAATACAACATTACTTCCCTAAATAGTGAAAAATTACTGCCAAATAATATAACATTAGTGCCCAAACAATATATTTGTAGTGCCCCTACAATGTACAATTACTGTCACAACAATATAACATTACCATCCTAACAATACAAAATTACTGCTATGACAATTTGTATATTTTTTATTACTTTTCTTTCATCAACAAATGAGATTGTAAACATAAGTCCAAATTACATTGTTTTATAAGACAATGTTTTTTTTACTATTCTGACAATGTTTTTTTTTACTATTCTAACAATGTGTATTTATTTTCCATATACTTTTGCACAATAATATAAAATTACTTCCTTAACAATGTATATGTATTGTACATTGCGGCAACTTAACATACCACACACCTGGAAGTATACTCGATTTTTGAACATTTCTTGAATTATGCAAAGACTGTCCAACAAATGTTTGTAACAGAGTAGGGAAACAGAAGTATGTCATTAATTATATAGGGTTTAACATAACAGAGTACTTAGTTATATATATTTAAGTTTATTACAACAAACATCATGAAGGTTTTGAGTTGACTGGAGCGGTTAATCTTCATCACCAGCACCAAAGTAAGTTGGATCGAAGTTATAAATGTCCACTTCAGAGCCCTCCGGGTTGTCCTCCTCTTCACCGGTTGGCAACACATCACCGATGGAGTACTCAAGGTCTAATTAAGGATTAATTAAGGATGTACAAGTAGCAAGAATGAGTGCTGATGCACTCATCAAGTAACTAAATTTAAATGCATCATGCAGACCTTAACTAGCCAAAGGAGTAATAGATTTATTAAGTTTTCTGCCAAAATTTTCTTGTGATTGTAAGAGACTCAATTTGTTAAACAAAACTCTATTGGAAACAAATATCACACGGTGAGGCCTCCTTTCCTGCCGTGACGCAACTTCCAACCTAGAAGTAAGGACTGAATATCCACGTTATACTCTGCAGATATGTATCACTTTATCCATAGAAACTCTTGATTTTCATGTCAGTGTTCATCAACATCACACCGCATTTCTGAAAATACGTGACATGATCAAGAGAACACAACCTTTTTTCAAATCCTTAGAATATTTACATCAATTTAACCACCTAGCCAGGTACGCCCCCGAGGATCGATGTAGATGTGTGAAAAATTGACCATTTTTTGTGAGGATACCTCTGACAGATATTACACAGTCTAACAACAATTATTTCAAAAGAAAAATCCATTGCGTTGATATAGATTTTGTTTTTTGTCAGCACCGTGACTTCTCTGTTAGTAACGTGGCCTCCAACTAATTGACCAGCTTCGTGGTCTTCACATCTTAATTTTGTTAAGAGCCAATGGATGGCTCATAATGAATGTGAGGATTTTCCACAAAAGATAAGGATATAACCAACTGTAACTTTTATCCAGCGCCATATTACCCATATCTACCACATACCTAGTATGAGATAGGCCTAGTCAAGTATCTTATCCGAAAACTAGAGCACCTCCTCAAAGGAACATAGGTATGTATTTATGATTGAATGAAAGTCATGACCTGAGGGCGGGCCCCGAGCTATAGGCTCAACTGGTGGTGTAGCGGATGAGTCCGTCTACAAGGGCAGTGGAGGTCAATTTAAAAAGGGTTGTATTCTCTTAGATCGTGTCACGTATTTTCAGAAATGTGGGGTGATGTTGACGAACATTGACATGAAAATCAAGAGTCTCTGTGGGTAAAGTGATACATGTCTACAGAGTAAAACGTGGATATTCACTCCTTACTTCTAGGTTTGAAGTTGCGTCGTGGTAGAAAAGGATGCCTACAGGAGGCCTCACCTTGTGATATAAGTGCCCAGTTGAGTTTTTTTTTAACAAATTGAGTCTCTTACAATCACAAGAAAATGTTGGCAGAAAACTTCATCCTTTCTTAATAAATCTATTACTCCTTTGGCTAGTTAAGGTCTGCATGATGCATTTAAATTTAGTTACTTGCTGAGTGCCTCGGCACTCATTCTTGCTACTTGTACATCCTTGATTAGACCTTGAGTACTCTATCGGCGATGTGATGCCAACCTGTGAAGAGGAGGATAACCCGGAGGTCTTTGAAGTGGACATTTATAACTTCGATCCAACTTACTTTGGTGTTGGTAATGGAGATTAGCTGCTCCGGTCAACTTGAAACCGTCATGATGTTTTGTTTTAATAAACTTAAATATGTATAATTAAGTACTCTGTTATGTTAAACCCAGTATAATTAATCACATGCTTCTGTTTCACTATTCTGTTAGGAACATTTGTCAAATAGTCTTTGCGTAATTTGAGAAATGTTCAAAGATCAAGTATACTTCCAGGTGGGTGGTATGTTAGGTCGTCGCATACATATACCTTTGTAGTACTGCCTCAATACTATATATTTAGTGCTCTAACAACTAAATTACTGTCACAATAATATAACATTATTGCCCTAATAATAAAAAATTATTATAATGATAATATAACATTGCTTCCCTAACAATATAATTGTAGTGTCCTTATAGTGTAAAATTATTGCCACAACAATATAACATTATTATCCTGACAATACAAAATTATTGTTATGACAATGTGTATATTTTCTGTTAGTTCTCTTGCACCGTCATATTAGATTGTAAACATTATTTTTTATACTCACCTTGTGGAGTATTGGATGATGCATCGGGATCCGTATTTTATATATATATATATATATATAAAGACATGCATATGTAGTTAAGTGAAGCAAATATTTAACATAGAACAGACAAATTGCTATCTACTATGCAAATGAGTACAATTAGAGCGCTTAGTGCAAGAGTCTGTTAATTTTGTTAAAATTGTAGTCACTAACACGTAGAGCCCAACACCAATTCTTCTAATAGCCTCGCCCTGCATGCCAACACCTAAAACCCTAAACCTAAAATTAACAAGAGTTGTATAGAATGACCTAGAGCATGTTGCCTGCCACACCTCCAATCACTACCCTTGGCTTCATGTTAAAAAAAAGTGTGGCGTGAAAAATATGATAGAGATATACTCTAGAACAATAGGTATTTGACACCTATATGATTGACTCTAGTGCAAATGCGAGATTGATAGAGGTATGTCCTAGAGGCAATCATGAAGATGATTGTATCATGATATATTTATGAATTATTACGAATAAAATATTATTGCATTCTTTGAATAAAATATTATTTTTATTGATCGAACAAGTATGTGACTTGTTCGTGACATTCTTTATTATGATATATGAATTGTCGGCATTATCAGTGATACTTATTCTAAACATGCTTGACTTTTGGTATTACATGGAATACTAATGCAAGATAAGTTGGCACGATCATTGATTGATAGTCAAGTTTCATTGACCATGGATATGAGATATCAAGTCAATGCCGTGGACACATGTTGGAGAATATATTGGTTGGATTGACCCATCTTGAGATACTGTTGATTTTTTTATGTGTCATCAGTTTGTTTCTAATAGTTATTTTGATTTATCTTTAGACCTGAAATCATCACAGTTTCATACATGCGTAGTAGCATACTTGGTATCATCAACCGCTACTTTTAACCGAGTAGTCATAAAGGTGACATACAGATACGTTATGAACCATGTGGTTGAAGTTCTTGTTTACAACATAAATACTAAAAGGCTCAAAATAAATGATTTGAAGCCAACCTTTATATGGCATTGTTCTTTAGGTCATATAAATGAGAAACGTATCATGAAACTCTATAAAGATGGACTTCTAGACTCATTTGATTTTGAATCACATGACACATGCGAATCTTGTTTACTTAGCAAAATGACAAAGACACCTTTTACCGGTTCAGGTGAAAGAGCAAGTGATTTATTGGTTCTTGTACATTTTGATGTATGTGGACCATTAAGCACTATGGCCAGAGGTGGATTCCAATACTTCATAACTTTCACTGATAATTTTAGTAGATATGGTAATATCTACTTAATGAGGCATAAGTTTGAATCTTTTGAAAAGTTTAAAGAATATCAAAATGAAGTACAAAATTATCTTGGCAAGAATATTAAATTCCTACGATCATAACATGGAGGAGAATATTTGAGCCAAAAATTTAGCAACCATTTAAAACAATGTGGAATTGTTTCACAGCTAACACTGCCAGGGACACCTCAATGAAATGGTGTGTCTGAACGACGGAATCGAACATTGTTAGACATGGTTCGATCAATGATGAGCCAAATCAATCTTCCATTATCTTTTTGGGGATATGCTTTAGAAACTGATGCGTTCAACTTAAATAGGGCTCCGTCAAAAGCGGTAGAGAAGACACCATATGAGATATGGATTGGGAAGTGACCTAGTTTGTCTTTTCTCAAGATTTGGGGCTGTGAGGTATACATGAAACGTTTGATGTCTGACAAACTCACACCCAAATCAGACAAGTGCTTCTTCATGGGGTATCCCAAGGAAACGAAGGGATATTACTAGAACAAAGTATTTGTTACTCGTAATGGTGTATTTCTTGAGAAAGAGTTTCTAACAAAAGAAATTAGTGGGAGTACAGTGCGACTTGAAGAAATTAAAGAACCATTGGAAAATGTTTCAGCTCCCATTGAGTTTCTAAAATAACCACAAGCTGTTCAAGAAATAGTTGTGGGACCACCAGCCCCGCGTAGGTTTGAAAGGGTCCGTAATGTACCTGAGAGGTACATGTTCCTTACCACGGAACGACGGGATATATTATTGTTAGACAATGATGAACCTAAACTTATGAGGAAGCAATGATGAGCTTAGACTCTGACAAATGACTTGGCGCCATGAGATCCAAAATAGACTCCATATATACTCATCAAGTTTGGAACTTGATTGATTTACCCGATGGTGTAAAACCCATCGACTGTAAATGGGTCTTTAAGAAAAATATTAACATGAATGGAAATGTTCACATTCATATAGCTCGATTGGTTGCGAAAGGTTTCAAACAAATTCAAGGAATTGATTAGGATGAAACTTTCTCACCTGTCGCCATGCTAAAGTCAATTCGGATCATCCTAGCACTTGCAGCTTACCGTGATTATGAGATATGACAAATGGATGTTAAAACAACTTCCTAAATGGAAATCTGAGTGAGGATGTGTACATGACACAGTCTAAAAGTTTTACTCATCCGCAAACTGTTGGGAAAGTATGCAACCTTCAGAAATCCATTTATGGGTTGAAGCAAGCATCTCGGAGTTGGATATTCGTTTCGATGAGACAGTCAAACAATTTGGCTTCATAAAAAATGAAGATGAACCTTGTGTTTACAAGAAGGTTAGTGGGAGTGCACATGCGTTTCTGGTTTTGTATGTAGAGGACATACTGTTAATCGGAAATGATATTCTTATGCTTGAATCTGTCAAGTCTTCTTTGAGAAATAGTTTCTTTATGAAAGACTTGGGAGAAGCAGCATACATACTGGGTATTAAGATCTATAGAGATAGATCTAAACGGCTAATTGGATTAAGTCAAAGTACATACATAGACAAGGTGTTGAATCGGTTCAACATGCAAGACTCTAAGAGAGGTTTCTTACCTATGTCACATGGCATTAGTCTTAGCAAGAGTCAATGTCCTATGACATCTGATGAGCAAGACCGAATGAGTAAGATTTCATACGCTTCTACTATTGGTTCTATCATGTATGCCATGCTTTGTACACGCCTAGATGTTTCTTATGCTCTAAGTTCTACGAGCTGATACCAATTAAATCCGGGTGAGAGTCACTAGATAGCTGTTAAAAATATCCTGAAGTACTTGAGAAGAACTAAGAATGTGTTCCTAGTTTATAGAGGTGAGGAAGAGCTCATTGTAAATGGTTACACTGATGCTAGCTTTCAAACCGACAAGGATGATTACTAATCACAATCTGGGTTTATATTTTGCCTCAATGGAGGAGCTGTGAGATGGAAGAGTTCTAAGCAAGAGACGGTTGCTGATTCTACAACACAAACTGAGTACATAGCTGCTTCTGAAACAGCAAAGCAAGCTGTTTGGATAAGAAAGTTCATCTCCGAACTTGGTGTGGTACCTAGCATTGTTAGTCCGGTGGGTCTCTATTGTGATAATAGTGGAGCCATCGCTCAAGTTAAGGAACCAAGGTCACATCAAAAGTCCAAGCATATATTTTGGCGATATCACTTTATACGAGAGTTTATCAGTAGAGGTGATGTGAAAATTTGCAAAGTAAATACATATTTCAATGTGGTAGATCCTTTGACGAAGCCTCTCCCGCAACCAAAGCATGAGGTGCACACTAGAGCAATGGGTATTCGATATCTATATGATTGACTCTAGTAGAAGTGGGAGATTGATAGAGATATGCCTTAGAGCAATGGGTATTCGATACATATATGATTGACTTTAGTGCAAGTGGGAGATTGATAGAGATATACCATAGATCCAATCATGGGGATGATTGTATCATGATATGTTTATGAATTGTTAGAAATAAAATGTTATTGCATTCCTTGAATAAAGTATCACTTTTATTGATCGAACAAGTATATGACTTGTTCGTAGAACTCTTTATTATGATATATTAATTATCAGTATTATCAGTGATACTTATTCTAAACATCCCTGACTTTTGGCATTACATGGAATATTAATGTAAGATAAGTTAACACGATTATTGATTGATAGTCAAGTTTCACGAACCATGGATATGAGATATCAAATCAATGTCGTGAACACATGTTGGATAACTTGTTGGTTAGATTGACCCATCTTGAGACATTGTTGAGTTTTTTATGTGTCATCAGTTGTTTTTAACAGTTATTTTGATTTATCTTTATACCTGAGATCATCACGGTTTCATACATGTGTAGTAGCATACTTAGTATCATCAGTCATTACTTTTAACCGAGTAGTCATAAAGATGATATACATATATGTTTGAACCATATGGTTAAAAGTGAATGGTCGAGGTAGAATTTGTCCCTCTCATATCTTGAGAGAGATATCTCTGGGCTTCTTGATATAATTGGACTAAGTAAGTGCATGGTCGTGCCGAATATAGTTGAAAGTCAATTATGGAAAGGTTAGTCCATTATAAGATAAAGAAAGGACCGAGCTCTTCAAGGATGACGCGCTTCTCACCTTGAGTTTGATCTGGTATCGTGAGGCAAAGAGATAATCCATGATAAGTTGTATAGGTTCGTCAAATATGATCTTCGTGTATATGCGGGTAGTCATAATGTCTTGCTAGGGACCGCTTATGACTTGTGATTCGGGAAGTCGTTTCTGGTCTCGTCTAAATATACACGAATCTACAGGGTCATACACTTAATGGGTTGGAGTATTAATTTGGATGAGATCCGAAATGGGTCCCATATTGCTAATGGGTTTTGGTGTGGGGATGGATCACTGGTGCGCCAACACATATAAGTTTCTCCACAAGGGTGGCCCGATCTTCACGGCGTAGGATAGAACAAACATAACTAGCTACGAACAGCCGGGGTAACTGGCTTTATACCTGCCAAGGTTGGTTGCAACCCATACGATGGGGAAGTCAATCTGAAACTACAAGAACTCCGACCCGCTGTCCGAACAATCGCAGAACCACAATCCGGGACTAATCCACACAAAACGGTCGGAACTGTAGAGCATGAACTAGGGGGACCTGTAAAGATCATTCTCGCAAATTCAAGAGAACTCAAAATATTGCGCTCTCACCCGAGAGACCAAGATTCAAATCTCACCTCCTAACCAACTAGGTTAGGACATATTTCTAAAAGATATAGAGGAGCACTCAAGTAGTCTTGCTGTACTAGCATATAGCTGAAATACTTTGATCAAAAGTTCTTCCAATAGTTGGAATACATAGGGTATTTATACTAGGAGCAACCTTCCTAGTTTAGGTGTGAAAGCAACTATTAGATGAAAATTTTTTTTGAACAACCAACCCTCCTAATTAAAGTATGAAGGTACCCATTAGATGAAGAGTTTCCTTGGATATCCAAGAGACCAATTCGTTTGGAAAAGAGTTGCTTCAATTTTCGCGCAAGTTGGATCCTACCGTGTCAACGGAAGCTCTGATACCAAATGGTGTGGGGATGGATCACTGCTGCGCCAACGCATATCAATTTCTCCACAAGGGTGGCCCGATCTTCACGACGTAGGATAGAACAAAGATAACTAGCTGCGAACAGCCGGGGTAACTGGCTTTATACCTGCCAAGGTTGGTTGCAACCCGTACGATGGGGAAGTCGATCCGAAGCTACAAGAACTTCGACCCACTGTCCGAACAATCGCAGAACCACAATCCGGGACTAATCCACACAAAACGGCCGGAACCGTAGAGCACGAACTAGGGGGACCCGTAAAGATCCTTCTCGCGAATCCAAGAGAACTCACAAGAGCAAAGGTAGAGGAGCACTCAAGAAGTCTTGCTGCACTAGCATATAGCTGAAATGGTTTGATCAAAAGTTCCTCCAATAGTTGGAATACATGGGGTATTTATACTAGGAACAACCTTCCTAGTTTAGGTGTGAAATCAACCATTAGATGAAAAGTTTTCTTGAACAACCAACCCTCCTAATTAAAGTGTGAAGGCACCCATTAGATGAAGAGTTTCCTTGGATATCCAAGAGACCAATTCGTTTGGAAAAGAGTTGCTTCAATTTTCGGGCAGATTGGACTGGTTGTGCAGCTTCCACTAAAATGACCATAACTTTTGACTCGGAAGTCGAAATGATGCATGGTTTGATGTGTTGGAAACTAGACTTCATTATCTTTCTAATGATGTGGCCCATGACCATGTTGCACACTCAGATTGTCTCCAGAATTGCTCGCAAAATGACAGACAGTGTGTGCCTTACACCACCCTCATTCGTGCGACCAATCTTCGTTGTCCCTTCCAATGCACCTAAGTTCAACCAAAGAAGTGGACGTTGGAAGCAGCATTATACTACTACAGAAGTGCATTCCACTAACCCATATTTTCTAACGGTTATAAGCAATCTGGGAAAAATCCGATAGAATAGGACGACAGCGGTGGAAAAGAGGTAATTTACTATCGGTTACACACTAGTCCAACGATAGTGAAATGCAAATACTTTTTACTATCGGTCATTACTGTACAAACCGATATAATATATTAAATCGTACTATCGGTTTTCCACTTTTAACTGATAGTAAAATTGCGCACTTTATACTATCGGTTATTACTGTACCAACCGATATAATATATTAAAACAGTACTATCGATTTTTCGTTCATAATAGATAGTAAAATTACTCACTTTATACTATCGGTTAGTACTGTACCAACCGATATAATATATTACATAGTACTATTGGTTTTTCTCACGTAACTGATAGTGAAATTACTGACTTTTTACTATCGGTTATTACTGTACTAACCGATACAATATATGAAATAGTACTATCGGTTATATAAAACAAACCGATAGTAAAATGACTTCATATACACTAATGGTTATGACAGTGGGGACCTTATTTTACTATCGGTTTGTGTTTTTGAACCGATAGTAAAATTGGACAACTTAATTAGGTCGACCCCTGCTCTGCGCTCTACATGTTGGAATCATTTCAGCCGCGCACGACTCCAAGCTAGAGTGATCTGGAGAAGCTAGCTGAGAGGTTGATCATATTTCCATCCCCCTCGGTATTGTCATCTTCTCATCACCTCTCTCTCTCTCGATCACTCTTTCACATGCACTCTCCCTCTCTCTCTCTACTTGCAATTCAGTAAACTAGATACATGTATCTCTAAACTAGCTAGAAGGCTAGGTTGGCTAGCTAGCTATAACTTGCTGAATTTAAGCAGCTAGCTAGCTGGCTCTTCCAATTAATGCATGCATCAAGTTAATTAGGGTTTCATTTATACAAATCCATTGAATGTAATTAAGCAGCTCATGTACACACATATGGCCTAGCTAATTATGTTTCATGCATATATGCATGCCCTGAGTCATTAATTATTTATTTAAATTTGTCAATTTTGTGAAATAATTGTAGATGGGCCGAGAATATTGGATGTATGGAATAAAACGTACTACTGTTGAGTATTTGGAGGTGTGAATGGGTTTATTAAATTTCCTGAGCAAGAAAGGCGAAGAAGGGAGAGAAAGATATGCATTGTCCTTGTATAGATTGTATGAACTTAAAAGGTTCGGCAACTCTGATCAGATTAGGAGTCATTTGATTCGTCGTGGTTTTAACGCACGCTATACCCGTTGGATATGGCATGGTGAAGATCTTGAGGAAACGAGCACCGCTACCACTCAGCAGCACTCGGAAGTGGATTGCAGTAATGATGATCATGATCAGAACATTGGTAATGTTCATTCCGAAGTCCATGTAGATGACGACAATTTAGATGAAATGTTACGTGATGTAGAAGAAGACTACAACGAAAACGATTTAGCTAAATTTGAGAAATTAATTGTTGATTCTGAGAAGCCTTTGTTCCCCGGATGTGCAAAATTTACAAAGTTGTCTTCTGTGTTGAGATTATATAACTTGAAGGCAAGCAACGGTTGGAGCGATAAGAGTTTCACAGCGCTATTGAATCTGTTAGCGGACATGCTTCCAGAGGGAAATGAGTTGCCAAGATCGGTTTACCAGGCCAAAAAACTATTGTGTCCGTTGGGAATGGAAATCGAAAGAATACATGCATGCCCAAATGATTGTGTTCTGTACCGTAACGAGTACGAGGATTTGCATGTTTGTCCAAGATGCGGTGCATCGCGGTATAAGCATGGGGACAGAATTTATCACAATGGATGTGATGAGGTAAAGAAAGGGCCTCCGGCCAAAACTGTGTGGTATTTGCCTGTGATTCCCAGATTGAAACGGCTGTTTGCAAATCCGAAAGATGCGAAGTACTTGCGTTGGCATGTTGAAGGTCGGAAACAAGACGGAAAACTAAGACATCCAGCTGATTCCATTCAATGGAGAAACATTAACAGAACATTCGGTGAGTTTGGCGGCAAAGTGAGGAATATAAGGTTTGGGCTGAGTACGGATGGTATGAATCCACACGGAAATATGAGCAGTCGACATAGCACTTGGCCGGTTCTTTTATGCATCTACAATCTTCCTCCTTGGTTATGTATGAAGCGCAAGTACATCATGATGTCGTTTCTAATTTCAGAACCCAGACAACCCGGGAATGATATTGACGTGTTTCTATCACCGTTAGTCGAGGACTTACATAAATTGTGGAGCGAAGGGGTGTGGGTGTGGGATGCACATAAGCGAGAGAATTTCATGTTGCGGGCCATGATATTTTGCAC
Organism: Pharus latifolius; assembly: GCA_019359835.1. Lineage (NCBI taxonomy): Eukaryota > Viridiplantae > Streptophyta > Magnoliopsida > Poales > Poaceae > Pharus > Pharus latifolius. The sequence continues at coordinate 7,000,024 of CM033320.1, forward strand.
CATAAATGATTTCCCGGCCTATGGAAATTTGTCGGGTATAGTACGAAAGGAGGCAAGGCTTGTCCTATTTGCCTGGATGAAACTGAAAGCATGTAGTTATCGAACTGCAGAAAAACAGTGTACATGGGTCACCGCAGATTCCTTCCGATGCATCACGCCTACCGTAAGAAGAGGAAGTCATTCAATGGGAAGCCTGAGAAAGGATCAGTCCCAGTGTTTGTGACTGGTAAGGAGGTTTACTTGTGCGTGAAGGACATCAAAGTTGAGTTCGGTAAATGTTCTAAACCTCCAGGAAAAAATGTTTGGAAGAAGAGATCGATTCTTTGGGATCTGCCATATTGGGAGCACTTACAAGTTCGATATTGCATTGATGTCATGCACGTAGAGAAAAATGTTTGTGACAATTTGACTGGTTTGTTGTTGAACATTCCAGGAAAGACGAAAGATGGCATCAATGTTCGCCGTGACATGCTCGACATGGGCATAAGGACTGAGCTTGCACCGTTGGAGAAGGGAAAGCGGACATACCTCCCCCGGCTTGCTATACTTTGTCAAAAAGAGAAAAAACAGAACTCTGTCAGTACCTACATGGTGTCAAAGTTCCATGCGGGTATTCTGCGAACTTGAAAAAACTTGTGTCCATGAAAGACTTGAAACTGGTTGGTATGAAGTCCCATGATTGTCATGTACTGATGTCACAAATGCTTCCCATTGCTATCAGAGGCATTCTCCCGGTCAAAGTCAGAGAGACAATTACAAAGCTATGTTATTTCTTCAACACAATATCTGGCAAGGTACGTAAGCGTGTACTCCTAGCAAGTTAATTAGCTCCATTCGTGGAACTTGTCAGATTTTTTGGATCTGAATATTTGCTGCAACTGTGTCCTTGCAGGTAATTGATATGGATGGACTGGACGATTTGCAACGCGATGTGACTACCACTCTTTGTCAGCTGGAGATGTATTTCCCTCCATCCTTTTTTGATGTTATGGTCCATCTAATTGTTCACCTTGTTAGAGAAATTAAGTTTTGTGGACCCGTGTTCCTACGCTACATGTATCCATTTGAGAGATTTATGGGTATCTTGAAGGGATATGTAAGGAATCGACATCGGCCTGAGGGCAGTATCATTGAAGGTTATGCCGCCGAGGAGGCGATCGAATTTTGCACCAACTATATGGCCGGAGTTGACCCAATTGGCGTTCCTACGTCCCGGCATGAGGACAGGCTTCAGGGCATTGGAACGATTGGATTTAAAGCAGTCGTCCCCTCTAGTGATCTGTATGCAAAAGCCCATTTTTGGGTCTTACAGCACATGACGGGGGTGGAGCCATACATACACGAGCACAAGAAAATGTTACGGAAACAGAATCCCTCGAAGCCAGAGATTTAGGTCACCAGAGAACATAATAGGAAGTTTGCTGGGTGGATCAAAAATAGAGTCCTGCAAGCTTCTGAGGGCGACGTAGATGAAGATGTTACATGGTTGGCCATAGGGTCTAGATTTATTGTAGGGACTTGGCAGGGGTATGACATCAACGGCTATTCATTTTACACAAGAACTCAGGACGAGAAGAGTACTATGCAATGTAGTGGAGTGACACTACTTGCTATTTCGAAGGATGCCAGGCAGTAAGGGCACTCGACTCATATTACAGTGTTATTGAGGAAATATGGGAGCTCGATTATGTATTACTTAAGATTCCTCTGTTTTGATGCCAATGGGTCGAAATCCCTCGAGGTGTTAAAGTCGACAATTATGGGTTTACTCTCGTCGATCTCAGTAGAGTCGCACACAAAGATGATCCATTTATACTTGCTGAGCAAGCCACACAGGTGTTCTACATCGTTGACCCGGCCAACCCAAAGTTGCACGTTGTCCTTCACAGTAAGAGACGTATTGTTGGGGTCGAAGACGTTGTGGATGAAGAAGAGTACAATTAGTTCGACGAACTACCTCCATTTTTAGATGGAATCCTTCAATCTGTCCCTCCCGAAGATATTGACGAAACAAGTTACCTGCGAGACGACCACGAAGAAGGATTATGGGTGGACAACCATTCTTGACTAATTTGCAATATGTAAGTGACGTATATTACTTGGATCTTTAATCGAAGAATTCTTCAAATCATTTTTCAAAAATTCTTTGGGAAAACATACGTGATGCATTGAGAATCATTTATACAAATTTTCATTTCAATTGGAGTATATACTTGATTTGAGCAATAATTGATTCTTTTCACAAATCAATATGAAAACTGCAAATTTTCATTCCATGATTGGTCTTTACTGTTAATTTATTTCAAAATTATTGGAAGTCATTTGCATGGGGTTTCAGGTGTCTTTACAAGTGCAAAATGATGTACTGAGACCCATCTGTAATTGTTCTTAGGAAATACCTTTAGATCAATTTAACAGTATTCTACTATCGGTTTTAACTTCGAAACCGATATGAAATTAACATATACTATCGGTTTATTTTCATAAAACCGATAGTAAAATACAATGCAAAATGATGTACTGAGATCATATGTATTTCTTCTAAGGGAAATCCTTTAGGGTCAATAACATTGTATTTTACTATTGGTTTTAACTGTGAAACCGATATGAAATTAAACTATACTATCGGTTTATCGTTCATAACCGATAGTGATTTATACTGTGTTACGAGCCCCTGTTCTTAGTTTACTATCGGTTTGGTATAATAAAAGCGATAGTGAACAGTGCCAACACTGAAAACCCTAAATTACATGTTTTTACTATCGGTTTATTGTTTATAACCGATAGTGATTTGTACTGTGTTATGAGCCCCTGTTCTTAGTTTACTATCGGTTTGGTGTAATAAAACCGATAGTGAAAAGTGCCCATACGGAAAACCCTAACTTGCATGTTTGTACTATCGGTTTGGTGGTTATGAACCGATAGTAAATATTCATACATTAGGTTATAACTTTGCACGATTTTCCCTCCAGTGCAACTGATCATATTCCAATTTCCAAATACTCGCGCGGAAAACCCTAGATTCCCCGACGATCGCTTCTTCGCTCCTCTGCGCCACCATTGCCGATCAGAATCTGGTTCTCCACCGCCTCTGGCACTACATTGCGCCACCGCCTCCGGCCACTCCACGATCGACTGTAAGTGTTTTTGACCAAATCGCTCGCGTGTATTGCTTAAGTTTGTATGCAATGGTTCATATCCCGTTCAATGGATTACAAATATAAACCTAGAGTAAAATTCATGAACTACAAACTTGATAGCTATGAGAATGACAGAATTGATGAAAACCACTAGCAATTTGTCGTGTAGTGTAGTCCACTATCGGTTTCTTATTTAGAACCGATAGTAAATACCTTAAACTGAATTATCTGTTAATTATTTCCCATTTTCTAATTTTCATCTGAAATTTTGGTTCATTTACATTTTAACTTACTTTATGTTTCTGCTGAGAGACTAGCATAGTTTGCACTGCTAATCTTATAGATTTTACTGAATACAAACTTGATTACTATCGGTTTGACTTGGAAATCCGATAGGAAATAGAGTATATAATAGTTTGCACTGCTAATTTGAATTTTCTGTGAATTACTTCCCATTTTCTAATGTTCATCTGAAATTTAAGTTCATTTAAATTTTAACAGACTTTATTGTCCTGCAGAGAGATTAGCATAGTTTGCACTGCTAATCTTTTAAATTTTCCTGAATACAAACCTTAGTACTATCGGTTTTCCTTTCAAAACCGATAGGAAATAGAGTATGTCTTAGTTTGCACTGCTAATCTGAATTTTCTGTTAATTACTTCCCATTTTCTAATGTTCATCTGAAATTTTGGTTCATTTAAATTTCAACAGACTTTATGTTCATACAGAGAGACTAGCATAGGGCACAACAATTTTAGTTATGAACTTTGTCATGTACCTTTCTTCATATCAATTGATGGTTTGTTCATGGAATTTTAGGTAAAGCCATGTCGGCATCTTCCTCGGCTGATAGTAGTGATTCGGCGAGGGCGAACGTAGATGGCGCTGCCTCGTCCCAGCGCAAGAGGAAGGCGCGAGGCCCGACGATGTTGGGTCGTTTGGCCAAACGCGCGGATCTTTCATGTGAGTTCAACCAGTTCGGGAGACCGATTGGGAAGAACGCTGGCCACTATGCTGCCTATGTTGGCTTGTTGGCGAAGGAAAGGGTGAAGATCACCGTCCAGAGCTGGAAGGACGTCAAGGCCGACGAGAAGGATAGGCTGTGGGCGGAAGTGAAGGTAAAATTAATCAAAATCACTGAACTCTTGAGTAATTAATCACATTCCCTTGGTTTATCTCAGAGATTAGGTAAGTCCTACTTATATGCACCATTTGAAACAGGCCAAGTGGAACATCCCCGACGATGGTCCCAAAATAGCTTGCTTGAAGGACATGAACAACACATGGAAAACATTCAAGAGCGTCCTCGTCAGTACCTTCCTCGCTAAAGGCGAATCTCCATGCGAGAAGTACCCCTTCATAACGGAGGAGGTATGGAAGCAATTCGCCCAACAGAAGGGGACTCCTGAGTTCAAGGTATGTATGGTTCCTTTGCTTGGTTATACCATTGTATGCAGTAAGCAGCGGTGCATTAATATTCTTGTTTCTGGTACGAAGGCCCTCAGTGAGAAGAACAAGGAAATCCAGAGGAGGAACGACCACCCACACCGGCTCGGCTCTCGCGGCTATGCGGGGAACGAGGAGCAGTGGAAGAAGGGTGAAGACAAGGCGTCGAATTTCGTCGACTCCCCTGACCTACCACTCTCCGAGATCCGCGATCAGCGATGCAAGCGCTGGTGGCTGGCTAGAGGGACCGTGTCGGCCACGGGGACTGTGGCGTTCCCAAACCCCAGGGACGTCGAGGTTGTGCAGCGACTCGTAAGTTGGCTAACTATGATCACTAGTGTGCGCACAAGTTTGTATATATTTCTTCCTCACAATGGAGAGCTTTTAATGTAATAGATCTCTTGCTCGAAGGAGGCGACCGAGGGATTGTTCAGTCCCCATAGGGAGAACGACATCCTTACCCGGGCTCTAGGGAACAAGGAGCATCCAGGGCGGACGCGAACCGTGGGGGCTGTGGTGCCATGGAAGGAAGGCTTCTCGGAGCCCGGGCAAAAGGCGAAGAAGGCTGGCAGCTGGAAGGAAAGGGAAGTGGAGCTATCTCAGAAGATACGGGTAGATGTGACTGCATAATTCGCGGACATGTTCGCTCAAATGAACGAGAAGTATGAACGCCTCAGCTGAGTTGTGCAGTCCAAGGGTTTAGATCCAGCTGCCGAGGTCGACGCTGCCAGGCCGAGTAGTGTCGGCTCGAAGGTTCACGTGGATCCGGTGGACCTGATCGAGTAATTGCAACTCTTGAGCTATATATGCAGTTCGGCTGATGCTACTCCCGTTACGTTAGAATTGTTTCGCTAACCTGTTATAATTGTTGCAAATTGCAGAAGCCGGAGAGCTGTAGCCTATTGATCAACATAGGCGACAAACCTGTTGCGGTTGCAAACGGGGTCGTATACCAGTCTTGGGAGGATGTCCGGATCCACTGCGTACCTCTGGAGCCTGGATTCGCAAAGGTACAGGTGGACATGGCCCTTCCGGGCTACAGCTCTTTTCCGTTGCCCGTTCCAACGGACGAAATGCGGACAATTGGCGAGGCATTGGGCTCGTACATACAGTGGCCCAAGAAGGGTGTTAGACTACAAGAGGTAAACCCTAGCCATTCTAGCTTACAACTCAGTTAATATACTCAATTTGCAAAATCTAACTTATGCGTTTGTACTTAAAGTGGACGATGGGTACCAGCTCACTTCCTGAGGACACCACCCCCGCCACAACGCATGAGCGAACTCCTTCTGCCCCCATGCCTCCTCCGACGGCCTCAAACCCTTCGCCATCAAATGAGGCCGGTGGCACCACACCCCAACCTTCGAAGGTATACACTCGCTCCCCGCCCAAAGGCAAGGGCAAGGCCAAACAAAGCCAGCCGGGTACGTTCAAGAACGGGTCCCCACTCGTGTCGGAGTACCTTCTGCGCAATATGGATCAAATAACCAGAAGTCTCCACGAGTGGTACCTGACCCGGTCTAGGCGCCACATCAACTTCTTGGTTCACTTCAGGCCAGCCCATTTTCACCGTGAGCCCGGGAGCATATCGGTGGCCCACGATGATTTGTTCGACCTCCTCAACTGGCGGGAGCTTGATATGTCCGTCATACGGACTGGAGTCCTGTGAGTTTGCTGTTGTCTGAAGTTATCAGAGTTCGTTTCATAAATCTAATCACTTTGTATGCACTACTTACTAATGTCTACTTTGCATCCAGGTGCATGTATAGGCTGGCGTCGATGAGGGCATGTGACAAGGTGGGTTTCCTCGACCCAGAGAAAATAAGCCTCACGATGCTAGAGCACAACCAAACACATGCGGAGGAATACATATCAAGGGTACTACTAGCGCAGCAGGACCGAGAGTTCATCCTTGCGCCGTACCACCAAAGGTTAGTGCATTTCCTACTAATTTAACTCATTCTTGTATGTTACGCCTAACATATGTATGAAACGGTTCGCTTATATATGCAATGTAGGGGCCACTGGGTCCTCGCCGTCATTTGCCCATGGATGAATGAGGTCTATTACCTCGATTCGATGAGCGACAAGGTGGCGCATGTTTTCACCCTCACATGGCACATAGACGCGTAAGTAACATAGTTGTTTTAAATTTTTTTCTGACTAGCTAATTAATGATAACATATTAACCGGCAATGCTAAATTAAATACAGGGCTTTCAAAAATTATGCTAGTGCTGGAGGGAGGCATGACGCGTCGAAGGGCACAACAATTTCTTGGAAAGAATATGAGGTAATTAATACGGATGGAAGTATTCATTATGAGTCTTTTAATTTAAGCTTAATTAGTTCTTTCGAGTTAATGTGGGTTTATGTCTTTGCATATGCAATTTTTCCAGTGCCATCAGCAGCCACAATCGTGGGAATGTGGCTTCTATGTCATGAGATTCATGTATGACCTGATCAGGAGAAACTTTGCCCAATTCCCTAAGGTAACCATTTTTCCTGACTCAAAGTCGAACTTTAATTGGATGTGATGTACGATCCTAACTTCATACACGCATATATGCAGAGCGCCATGTTGAAAGAGCAATATGAGTTGCCTCAATTGAAGGAGCTGCGAACAATTTGGGCTCAATATGTCATGGAAGAAGTGGCTATCAACGATCGATAGTAACTGACTTGTGTTGATTGCTGTATTTGTGAATATATATTGAATGTGTTGATTGCTGTATTTGTGAATAAACTCAATATGTGAATAGATTCATTGATGTATTTGTGAATAAACTCGATCAATATGTGCATAAATTCAATATGTCTAATGCATGTGTATATTACTGTATTTGTGTATTTGTGAACAAATTCAATATGTGAATATTGGTGAATATTTGTAAATATTGGTGTATTTGTGAATAATCCAATGTATCTCTGTATTGCTATATGTATATGTGCATGATTCCAGTACTAACTGTGTCACTACATAACCGATAGGAAAAACTAATATTACTATCGGTTATATACTACAACCGATAGAACAAATATTACAGTACTATCGGTTCATATGCTGAAACCGATAGAGTAAAGTTTCCAGTACTAAACGTGTCTACAAAATACTATCGGTTATATAATATAACCGATAGACTAAACACTTCAGTACTATCGGTTCATATATAACAACCGATAGAATAAAGTTTCCAGTACTAACTGTATCTACACAATACTATCGGTTTATATATAACAACCGATAGAATAAAGTTTCCAGTACTAACTGTGTCCACACAATACTATCGGTTTATATAAGAGCCGATAGAAAAAAATATTTATATTACTATCGGTTTAGATCCTAGCCGATAGAAAAAACCTACACAATACTATCGGTTTATATACGAGCCGATAAAAAAAACGTATACAATACTATCGGTTTAAATCCGAGCTGATAGAAGAAATAGTCGATAGCGATTAGTGAACGTTGGGAATGTAGATGTTTTACTAACGGTTTTTGAACAGATAGAAGTGTGCTGCCCCTCTACTATCGTACCGACCACTATCGGTAAGAGAACCGATAGTAGAGTGGATTTTTAACCGATAGTAAAAAGCATTTATGTAGTAGTGTTAAGTTGTTTAAATCCGAAATGAGACTCAAGTTAGCATTCACCTGGTCACAAATTTTCTTGGCACGAGATCGAGTGATTGGTCCTTGAAATTTGGTCGAAGAGTCTTGTATGCAACCATCTTGGTCATCGGGGCGAACATCTTGGTCGTTGGAGCTTATGATGTCCACATCATCCTCCCCTTCTTGAAAAGGAGTCGTCCTCGACTCTAATGGTCCGATGTAGGGAGAGAGATCGGATACGTTGAATGTTGGACTAACACCATACTTCTCAGGAAGATCAATCTTGTATGCGTTGTCATTAATCTTTTTAAGCACTTTGAATGGGCCATCTGCTCTTGGCTGCAATTTGCTTTTGCGTTGTTCTGGAAAGCGCTCCTTTTGAAAATGCACCCATACCAAGTCAATTTGGTGCTCAATGCCTCTCTTGGGTGGCAGCCCGGGTGGTACTTCATCTGGAAACACATCCTTATAGCTCTGCAAAAGATCAAAAATAACACTTGGCAAAGTAGAGGGTAAGTCGTTAATGGATAGAAAATTCTCGTATATGAGTACAAAGAAAGTGAAATTGGGTTCTCTCAATTCCCTCATGTCCCCCTTCCTAGCCATCATTACTGTGGACTTTTGTTTGGCTTTGGAATCACTCGCTCACTATGTTGGTGGTTTTCTCTCAAGTGTTTCTCGCTCTCTCTCTCCTTTCTTTTTTGATCATCCATCAAGATTTCCTCCCGTGTTAAAGGGAGCAAAGAGATGCGCTCTCCTTTATACATGAATGAAAGTCGGTTGGCTCGACTACTAATCTGAACATCATGATCAAACAACCATGGACGTCCCAACAGCAATTGACAAGCTTGCATCGGAACTACGTCGCACTCCACTTGATCTTGGAACTTCCCAATGGAGAACGGAATTGTCACAATATTGCTAACTTTCAGCGAACCACAATCATTGAGCCATTGCATCTTGTAGAGGCTAGGATGCCGCCTTTGCTTCAGCTTCAATCTCTCCACCAAATCTGAGCTAGCAATGTTATTGCAACTGCCATTATCAACAATGATACGACATACCTTCTCCTTGATTGTACCACGAGTGTGGAAGATGTTATGCTGTTGTCCTTTGTCCTCTTTTGCAGCGCTAACGCTGAGCACACGACAAGAAATAAAGCAATTATTATCTCCCTCATCAGCTCGATGGTTCAGATTGTTGTGCTCATCTCCAGCATGGGATGCAACGGAGTTCTCATCACCGTCTTTGGCTATTGGAGCAGCAGGGTTCAGTGGAGGTGGCACTCCACCACCGACGGCTGAAAGATTCTCACGGAGCATCCTTTGCATTGCTTCAAGCAAAGTATCCTGCAGTTGTCGCAGCTCACCACGTCTAACTGGAACGTTTTCTTCACCATTATTTCCTCCATGCACACTTGACTGAGAACCTGCCATGTTAAGGAGAGGCAATATAGTGGAATAGGAATATCTTTATGGAATCACACAACCTCACCTCCTACTTACCAATGTTCTTGTGCGTTCTCGTCAGACCGCGATTGTGCAATGTGGTAGTTACCGGAAGTGATTAAGCGATTGAATAACAAGGATCAAAGAACTTTAGCCTCGGTTTATAATGGAGTTCGGAGGGCTAATCAAAGGAAGGCTTTATAGTACTAAAATAAAGTGGACGAAATGCAACAAAGCAAGTAAAAGAAACTTCACATCATCCACTAGCTGCAACACACTCCTTTGCTACTGATTTTTTTTTCACTCACTTTTTTTTTAACTCTTCTCTTCTCTTTTTTTTTTCTTATTTTTAGCACAAACTAAAGATGACTGGCGATGATAAGGATGCAACACAAGATAACTTTGATCAGAATAAGATAACAGCTTGCAACGTGCAACACTAAATTTTAGTACCACAACAAAGGTTTGGTTTTTTTTTTATGGCTTTTGGACTCTAGGATAAGGATAAGAACACGAAGAGCACAAGTAATATGGATAATATGGATGGTAAATAGATAGCAGATCCTACCGTGTCAACGGAAGCTCTGATACCAAATGGTGTGGGGATGGATCACTGCTGCACCAACGCATATCAATTTCTCCACAAGGGTGGCCCGATCTTCACGACGTAGGATAGAACAAAGATAACTAGCTGCGAACAGCCGGGGTAACTGGCTTTATACCTGCCAAGGTTGGTTGCAACCCGTACGATGGGGAAGTCGATCCGAAGCTACAAGAACTCCTACCCACTGTCCGAACAATCGCAGAACCACAATCCGGGACTAATCCACACAAAACGGCCGGAACCGTAGAGCACGAACTAGGGGGACCCGTAAAGATCCTTCTCGCGAATCCAAGAGAACTCACAAGAGCAAAGGTAGAGGAGCACTCAAGAAGTCTTGCTGCACTAGCATATAGCTGAAATGGTTTGATCAAAAGTTCCTCCAATAGTTGGAATACATGGGGTATTTATACTAGGAACAACCTTTCTAGTTTAGGTGTGAAATCAACCATTAGATGAAAAGTTTTCTTGAACAACCAACCCTCCTAATTAAAGTGTGAAGGCACCCATTAGATGAAGAGTTTCCTTGGATATCCAAGAGACCAATTCGTTTGGAAAAGAGTTGCTTCAATTTTCGCGCAGGTTGGACTGGTTGTGCAGCTTCCACTAAAATGACCATAACTTTTGACTCGGAAGTCGAAATGATGCATGGTTTGATGTGTTGGAAACTAGACTTCATTATCTTTCTAATGATGTGGCCCATGACCATGTTGCACGCTCATATTGTCTCCATAATTGCTCGCAAAAGGATAGACAGTGTGTGCCTTGCACCACCCTCATTCGTGCGACCAATCTTCGTCGTCCCTTCCAATGCACCTAAGTTCAACCAAAGAAGTGGATGTTGGAAGCACCATTAAGTTGTTTAAATCTGAAATGAGACTCAAGTTAGCATTCATCTGGTCACGAATTTGCTTGGCACGAAATCGAGTGATCGGTCCTTGAAATTTGGTTGAAGAGTCTTGTATGCAACCATCTTGGTCATCGGGGCGAACATCTTGGTCGTTGGAGCTTGTGATATCCACATCAGGTTTACTATTAGAATTAGAGTTCGTATTTGAGTAGGACTTATCTGCAAGGCCCTATAAAAGGAGGTGCAATGGGCATGCATTCATCATCTAATCTATTTTGTCTACTGTTGCATCTAGGCCATTATGTCTGATTTTGATGATTAATGAAAATAAGTGTTTTAGACTAACGGTATTTCTTGAGCTATTTGGATACAGAGTTCTTTTGGCACAGATATGCAAGATGATCAAGATGGAAGTCATACGAACCTAGGTGAACTCAAGTACAGAGCTGAGACGCAATTCGCGAGATTCAAGTTCCAAGGGACCTGAGGTAAAATGAGTTTTTATTTTACCGATCTTGGTGTTTGGAGTCTAATCGGTTTAGAAATTTATTTTAGTTTTCAACTGTACTATAAAGAGGGGTTGCAAGTCCTCTCTACATTTCCAGCATAAACCGAGAAAATGTTAGGTCACTGCATTTCATTCTTTTCGGTTGGATTTGTTTTTAAATGATTTGGTTTTTCAGATGAGTTTTTGGCAGCAGAAGTGTTTTTGCATTTTCTAGAAAGATCTAAGCTGATCTGGGTTTTTCTTCTTTTGACAAAAATATAGCCCTTTAAATTATATTTCAAACTAGCTATACAACACTTTAATCGGACCTTTGGATCAAAAGTTATGACTTTTTTATCCACGCTGACTGTCAGCATGAATTGTCAGTTTTCGTTGCTGACATTTGTCCAGAGAGTATGTTTTTTTGAGCTGAAATTTTTTGACTTACGCTGACTACCAGCATGAGTTTTGATCTCATCTGTTTTGTTTTGAGTTTGTTTTAGCTGGTCATTTTTGTTGTCAATGCTGACTGTCAGCATGTGATGCTGACTGTCAGCATGTGATGCTGACTGTCAGCATGAGCTGTTTTTTTCCATATGCGACCACAAATGGTTAGCTAAGTTTTATCCGCGATTTTTGTTGAGTTGTTGTTGTGGATGTTAACTGTCAGCATGTGTTGCTGACTGTCAGTATGTGCTGATTTGTTTCCTTTTTCGACCACAACGGCTAGCTGAGTTTTCTCCGAGATTTGCTTGTTTCTGCTCGTGGTCTATGCTGACTGTCAGTGTGCACTGTCAATTCTCAGCTCCAGCACAACGGCTCTTTTGCTTATTTGGGCTATAAATAGAGGTTTTGAACAGATGTTTCTTACACCAAGCAGCCTTATTCTCTTATACACATTTGAGCTTTAGTTTTTAGCATAAAAATCTTGATCTTTTAATCAAGTCGCGAGTTTTGTGATCCACCGAGTGTTTTGTTCGCATCATTTGTATACTTAGAGTTTTTCGGTGATTGTTGGAGGTCTAGAAGAGACCTTGCAACTTATTACCCTTGTTGAACGCCCTCACCTAGACAGTTTGGTGGAGTGGCCGTTGATCTCTCCTGTTTGAAGATTGTTGGAGAGGCTCGGCGTGATTGTAAAAGGCATCGGTGCTCACCTTTCCGGAGTGGACAAGGAGCAACCACTAGTGAGAAATATCCTTTGTGGATATTGAAGCAAGACTTATTCATTTGAGTGCTTCAACGAGGAGTAGGGAAGACCGGGCGAGTCTCCGGATCTCGGGAAAAATCTTTATGTTTGTCTTCTCTTTCTCTTTCTCTTTTAATTGTGCAATATATTATTCATTTGTTTTAGTTCTTATTTTCTTTATTTGCAAAAATTGTTTTATTTGAAAATTTTTAAAGCCTCATATTCACCCCCTTTAGTCGGCATCCTTGATCATATAGCTACCACCACCATCCATTAGATAGATCTCGTAAAACCCTAGCCGCGTGCACTGGTGCTAGCACACGAACACGCGGTGCTCCTTCCCCAGACACGTGGATTTCGGTAGAGGTGCAACTGTTATTGCTGTACTGCTGGTCACGATCCAGTTGCGACATCAACTCTTCTTCCGCTGCTGCGTGGTCGCATCCGCGCGTCTAGTGGTAAATTTCTTGATCTATGATCTATTGCTTGCAAGTTTCTTGGAATTTCGGATAAAATTTAGAAAATTGTGCTAGAGTAGCGAGCCCGTTCCCCAACAGAATACGATAAAAGACCTAATTTTCATACTCAGTTACTGACCTTTTTTGATGTTATAGGACTCGTACGTACAGAAGCAAGAGTTGCTTCATGCATCACACCATGGAAAACATCGTCAAATGAGAAGAAAAGTTGATGCGTTGGTCTGGTTAATTTGACACATTAAGCATGCCTTTCTGGCGGGTAGGCGCGACACCGCCCTCCATGGACCGTGGTGGCCATTGTTGTCGCGGACTGCTGCTCACCAGTGGGGTAAAGAGCTGTCAATTTGGGAAGCTGAACGGTTTGATGAGATCTTGTAGGAACTAGAGAGGAAGGAAAGGAAAGACAAGAGAAAATTGAAAAGCGATTTGCTAATGGGTAGGTACTTGTTTTTTCTTGTCTTGCGTACACCTCTCCATTTTTGGATGAAATCCCTCTTCTTAGATCTAGTTCCTCTAGAATTCACTTAGCTTTCTTTTTAGCTTCTCTAGTGGTAGTGGCGGTGGCATCGCCAGCTGTAGGTGGAGACAATGGAAGGTGGTAGCTATCAGGGAGATGGGTGATGGGAAGGGGCAGTGGTTGTGGTTGTGGTGGTGGTGCGGTGAGACTGCAGTGCCATTGTCAATTGTGGGCAGCGGGGAGAAGAAGTGGGGTCATGGTGGCAATGGGTCGGGAGGAGGAGGAAGGAGAAGAAGTGTGGGGGAGAAAGAGACAGTGGAGACTAAAACATATCAAGATATGTGGTGTAGATGATGCAGGTTTTTTAAAGAAAAACAGACATTGCACTCTAGAAAACCTAAGTTGAAAAAAAGGAGAGGCTGGGGAGCGTTATACTGTATATTTTTTTGTTGACAGCACATGCGCTGACAGTTGGATTTGATCAATTTGGACATCTTGTCCTAGGCTCTTTAGAAGATAAGATCTTATACCACCTTCCAGTCCTTTTAAAACACAAAATGCAATGTTGTGTGGTGTGATTAATCTTTACTATCATCTAGGTGGCCTAAGTTTTGATCTCAAGTAATGGAAATTTTTTTGTAAAGTTTTGTATGCATTTGCATTGAAATCCTTGTATGTTTCAATAATTTTTGTTAAAATTCGATCAGATTTCGTGAGTATATCTTGAAACTTTCCAAGATTTCATTTGTGCTTAGCAACACTCATGCCAATGTCATTTATCTATCGTGAAACACGAGTATGTGTGATGAAATCCATGTCGGTTTCATGCATCTTCATCAATGATTTTGTTGAAACTCAACCAAATTTCGTGGATTACCTTGAAAGTTTCATAGGTTTCATATTTATTTGGCAATTGTTGAAACTCGACTATGTGTTGTGGATGTACCTTGAAATTTTTCTAGATTTCATATTACTTGGCAATGACAAATATGTTTGTCTATCTTGAAAATAAGTATGTGTGATGAAATCTACATGAGTTTCATGTATCTCTATTAATGATTTTTGTTGAAACACAACTAAGTTTTGTGGGTCTTGATCTTCTAACCTTCCTAGATTTCATATGTATTTGGCAATTATTGAAACCCGAGCAACTTTCATGAGTCTATTTTGAAACTTTCTTAAGTTTCATATGCACTTGGTAACACTCGTACCAATTATGTTTGTTGATAGTGAAACATAAGTATATATGATGAAACTTGCATGAGTTTCATGCATTTTCGTTAAAATTCACTTTGGTTTTGTGTGTTCTTTATCAGAATTGAAGCAGTTTTTATAGATTTGTGTTGAAATCTGTGTATGTTTTAGTGATTTTTATTGAAGTATGACATATTTTGTGGATTTACCTTGAAACTTTTGTAGATTTCATTTGTACATGGCAATTGTTGAAACCCAATTAAGTTTCATGAGTCTACCTTGAAACTTTTCTAAGTCTCATATGTACTTGAGAACACTCGTATCGATTATGTGACTATTGTGAAATACAACTATATGTTATGGTGCCTGTGTGGGTTTCATTTATTGAAGCCCGACTATGTTTCATGGGTTGATTTTGGAATTTTTCTAGGTTTCATATGTTTTTGACAACACTCGTGCTGGCTATATTTGTCTTCGTGAAACACAAATATATGTGATGAAACCTGCATGAGTTTCATGCAAATTCATCAATATATTTGTTGAAACCCAACCAAGATTTGTCGATTTACCTTAGAACTTTCCTAGGTTTTACATGTACTTATCAACACTCGTGCTGATTATATTTGTATATCGTGAAACACAAGTATATATGATGAAATTTATGTAGGTTTTACACAATTTCTCAATAAAATTTGTTTTAGTCCGGCCAAATTTCGAGACTCTATTTGGAAATATTTTTAGGTTTCATATGTACTTGACAGTTGTTGTACCTCGACTAGCTTGTTGATTTATTAGACCTTCATTGCACAAGCAATTAATTTCAGATCTCTTTATTAGACTTTCCAAGAAAACTAAATACTAATATTGCTCAAGCTTGTTGATTTGTTCTATTTAAATTATATTAAATAAAAAGAAAAAAAAATACATACACAACCATGTCTGCAACTTGTTCCATTAAATTGTATTATTTAAAAATAAAAAATTAAATGAAAAACTTTGATCTCAAACCTACGACCTACATGCTGTTAGTCAACCAAATAAGCTAACACCTACATGTAAATAGGTGTTATAAGCCTCCCTTAATACTAGGTGAACCTCCGTGCGTTGCCGTGGGTATTGAGGAAATAAATTTGTAGATGATAATGTATTGTATCCAGAATTGAACGATTATGATCAAGGCTTGCGTTGATCCAACCAATTTTAAATTGCACGACCATGACCAGATTTTGTCCTGATTTGACAAGTTTTGAACTGAACGATCATGAACAGAGCTTATACTGATATGACTATTTTTAAACTGCACAACCATGACTAAGTCTTGTACTGATACGACTAGTTTTGAATTGAATGATCATGACCAGCTCTTGTACTGATCCATCTTATACTTTAAAACTCAAGTGCATACTCATATACTCTACGAGCTAATTAGGGCATAATGTGAGTTTCAGAGATAAAAAATGTGTACTAGTTCACCAGAGACAAATGAATCTGTCCGGACACAACTGGTCTAATATGATCGGACAAAGCCTGATGTTACCGAACAATGTCTGGTTAAGACAGAAAATTGATCGTGGTAATAAAAATCTTGGTCGCACCAGTAAAAGAATTGATTGAATCGATAAAACATAGACTTGGTCACCACAGTGAAAACATTGGTCGCACCAGTAAAAGAACTGATTGAATCGATAAAACATAGATTTGGTCACCACAGTGAAAACATCGGTCGCACCAGTAAAAAAGCTCATCAAATTAGTAAAACAGACACTTGGTTTTGACAATAAAAAATCTTGGTCGTACTGGTAAAAGAACTGATCGTTTCAGTAAAGTCAAAACTAATAGTATCAGTCTAAGACCTGGTCATGGTCACTCAGTTCAAAATTGGTCGTATCAGTAGAAGACCTGTGAGTGTGAGTTTTAGAGATAAAAATTGTGTATTAGTTCACCAGAGACAAATGAATTTGTCCGGGCACAACTTGTCTGATATGACTGGACAAAGTCCAATGTTACGTGATAATATTCGGCTAGTACAAAAAATTGGTCATCATAGTAACATGCGCCGTAGCAATAAAAATCCAAGCCGCGAACGGACAAACGAGATCAATCGTACGATAGAAGGGCTGCTAAAAAGAGCGGTTCAGTAGTCTAGATCAAACAGGTGCACTGATCCAACGGACGCGAGTGAACAGATGACACAAAGCGGCTCCTTTGTGAGCCTGCTTCATTTTGGTCTAATCAGCAGATTTGTGTCTGTGTTGTTAGTACTTGTTTTTGGTTGAAACCGTAAATTGTTTTTGTGTTGCCAGTAATTTTTGTTTTGTGTTGGTAGTAATTTTTCTTATGTTGGTCGTATTTTGTGGTTTTGGTTGAATCAGTACATTTGGTTTTGTATTGGTCGTGCTTGGTTTTGGTCGAATCAATAGACTTTTTTGTGTTGTCAGTACTTGATTCTCGTCGAAACAATAAATTGCTGTTGTGTTGGCTGTAATTTTCCTTGTGTGTTGGTAGTAATTTTCTGGCCAAATCCTCGAGGTTTAGTAGTTGAATCAGTTTTTTTTTATGTTGGTCTCAATCTGTGTTTTTGGTCGAATCAGTAGATTTGTCTTTGTATTGATAATGCTTTGTTTTGGTTGAATCAATAAATTTGTTTATGTGTTGTTAGTACTTGTTTTTGGATGAAACGGTACTTTCCTTTTGTGTTGGAAGTAATTTCCTAGCATGATTTTCGAGGTCCACTGGTTGTTTTTTTTACTGGTGGAATCAAGGGTTTTGTTTTTATGTTGGTCGCATTCTGTATTTTTTGGTTGAATCAGTAAATATGTCTTTGTATTGGTCATGCTTGGATTTGATCGAATCAATAGATTTGTTTGTATTGTTAGTACTTGTTTTTGGATGAAACGGTACATTGCTTTTGTGTTGAGAGCAATTTTCTGGCATGATCTTCAAGGTCCACTGATCTTTCTTTGTGACTGGTCGAATCAGAGGTTTTGTTTTTATGTTGGTCGTATTTTGTGGCTGGGCGAATCATTGTTTTTGTTTTTTATGTTGGTCACATTCTATGTCTTTTGGTCGAAGTAGTAGATTTATTTTTGTATTGATCGTGCTTAGATTTGGTTGAATTAGTAGATTTGTTTCTATATTGTTAGTACTTGCTTTTCGATCGAAATAGTAAATTACTTTTGTGTTCACATTAATTTTCATTTTGTGTTAGCAGTAATTTTCTAGCGTGATCCACGAGATTCATTGACCTTTTTTGTGTGGCAAATCAGTGGTTCTTATGTTGGTCGTATTTTGTCTTTGGTCGAATCGGTGGTTTTGTTTTTATATTGGTCGCATTTTATATTTTTGGCTGAATCATTTGCCTTTGTGTTGGTCGTGTTTGGTTTTGGTCGGCAGTCCACTGATCGTTTTTTGTGTCTGGTGGAATAAATGATTTTGTTATTATGTTGGTTGTTTTTTTTGTCTATGGTCGATTGATTTTGGTCAAATCAATAGATCTGTTTCTATGTTGTTAGCCCTTGTTTTTAGTTGAAACAGTAAATTGCCTGTGTGTTGGTAGTAATTTTCTCTCGTCATCCTCGAGATCCATTGGACGTATTTTGTATCTGGTCAAATCAACGATTTTGTTTTTTTTGTCTCTGGTTGAATTTTTTTATTTTGGGAAAATCAGTATTTTTGTTTTTATGTTGGTCGCATTTTGTGTTTTTGATCGAATCATTTGGCTCTGTGCGTTGGTCGAATCAGTAGATTTGTTTCTATGCTGTCAGTACTTTTTTGGCTGAAACAGTATATTGCTTGTGTGTTGGCGGTAATTTTCTCACATGATTGGTCAAATCAGTTCTCCGGTCGATTCAGTGATTGCTGGTCACCCCAACACCTAGTCAAATCAGTGCTCACTGGTTGCGCCGAGCCAACAGTAACCCAGACAGTGGGTTCCAGCGAAGCAGCCCTAACCGTCCAGATGAAACGAACGCGCCGATCAAATGGCCACGAACAAAGAAACGACGTGGCTCAACATGGAGGCATCGTTCAAACAGTAAGGTGCGTGGGTAGTGGGTTCCACGTGGTTGACTCAGATGAAGCAAAAATATCGATCCAATGACTAGAAATATGACGACGACATGGACAAGCGTAGGAGCTTTTAAATAATACTGGTATTGTATATCTATCATATGATATGTTTGTTGGCTATGAACAAATCTAGCCCATCCATACAGGACTGATCTATTAGTTCCACGGTGTACTGCTAAGATAGGATGCGACTGTATATGGTAGTTTAGCATTTTGGTAAAAAAATAAGTACTGCATTTCAGATATGTTTTTTTTTTCCTAAATTTATGTATCAATATGTATAGTTAAAATTTACCAGATCAAAGTAACGGTAGAGAGGTGTTAGAAATTTAACAAAGACGGGATATAAGGGCTTAGTCTTGTACCAAACTTTTTTATTTCTTCTAAATGCGAACCATTTCAACCATTTACAGTGTTGTAGTACCATCGCCCCCTCTAGATCTTGTAGTGCTTTTCGAATATTGAGGACCTTGTGCACGAAGTTGACACAAGTTTACACCAAACAAGAAATTTAAACAACTCGCACAAAAATCCCAACCTAAAAGATCAAATATACATAAATTAATTTACACAAGTTTGCATTAATGATACACAAGTTTGCCTTGATTAATGATGAATATATGAAGGGGAAATTTCTGAAATTGTAGTTCATGAAGTTGATAAAAAGAGATTAGATTCACAATTAATAAAATATTTGATAATAAATATAAAATATTAAAATTTGATAATAATATAAAAATAATTAGAATATAAAAGATATCTAAAAGATCGAGGACAAATATAAAACCGGGAAATAAACCACTTGAGAAAATTAATCCGTCTATCCCACCAACTCAAATCACACTTCTTTTTCCTATCCTTTCTTTAAAAAAAAGTCCAAATTAGAGTCTTATCTTTTCCAAAATTTGTAACCACTCCCTTAGCATTTCTTGCACAAGCACTCCAGCTCAAAGCTAGCTAGCTACAAGCCCTCCTACTTTAACTTCTGGTCAGAAGAGAGCGCAGATGGGAAGAAATTAACAGGAGATTGTGTTTGGATTAGTGATATGCTTCAGTTTATTTTGTTGGAGAGGCTAATAGAGGTGGCCAAAAAGCTATAGTTTTTAGGTTAATTGTACAGTTAATCTTGGTGTATTTAAGGAGGTGT
The DNA here is from genome assembly GCA_019359835.1 of Pharus latifolius. Lineage (NCBI taxonomy): Eukaryota > Viridiplantae > Streptophyta > Magnoliopsida > Poales > Poaceae > Pharus > Pharus latifolius. The sequence goes on from CM033320.1 coordinate 7,020,142, forward strand.
TTGCATGCATATATGGGGGATAGCGCGTGGCAGCAGCAAGCTTATGCACACACCAGGATGATCCAAGCTTCTTCCTCCCTCCATGGCAACATCATGTAAACCCTAGTTAGATTATGCTGATTAACATGACTTAGTTTCTTGATTTCCATGCTTTCCCATACAAAAAAGATCAAGTTCTTGGTTATTTTTTTCTCTTGTATGTATGTATGTATGTTTGTTTGTTTGTTGTTTGTTGGTTTGTTTTTTTTTTATCTTGGCATATGGTTGTTCTCCAATCTCTCTTTGAGTTTGGGGAGTGTGTGTACATGATAACCCTAATACATGATGGTAATTAGTATAGCAAGTTTTCTTGATTTGCTTGTCGTCTCAAACAAAAAGAATTTCTGATTGCTAAAAAAAAGAATTTCATGATTTCTTTTCTCTTTTCTCTTTGTTTTTTTTTTATCTTGGCATATATTTGTTCTCCAAAGTTTCCCTTTTGAGATTTTGGATTGTTTTGGACCTATGGAGGTAGTTGAGCATATTTGAAGATGGTGATTTTATTTTCTGGTGACTTTTAATTTCTTGAAACTAGAGAAGGTCACGGTGCAACTAATTAAACTATCATAACATGTATTTTTTTAAAAAAAAATTGTCATGAGATGTTTTAACTTTGTTAATGGAGATTGACCAGCTAGCTAGGGAACTTCAGTTTTTGTCTTCTGCTTTTGCCCCCCTTTTCCAGTTCTTCCTGATGAAGTGAAACTAAATACTTTTTTGTGCTTAAATTTTTTTATACCCCGTTTAGATCCAAGAAATTGGAATTAAAAGTATAGAATTCAATTCAAATTCTATTTTTAATGAAATTGGAATTGAATGAAATTGGCCTAATTCTAAATGTTGTTTGGATGATCACTAGTTGGAATTAGCCTAATTTTATACGTGCACACAAAAATTTTAATCTCAAATCTCAAATTTGAAATTTGAAATTATAATTTTGATTTCTGATTTTTTATTTTTGAAAAATCGAATGTGAATTTGAAATTTGAAATTGAATTTTGAATTATGGATTATGGATTTTGAATGTGAATTTAAAATTGAAAATTGAAATTCAAATTTAAATTGAAATTTAAAATTTGAAATTTGAAATTGAAAGTTCAAATTTTGAATTTTAAATATAAAATGTCAAACTCAACTTTAGATTCCAAATTCTAAATTTCGAATTCAAATTTGAGATTGGAATTTCAAATTTCAAAAATTTGAACTATGAATTTGAATATAAGTTTTTTTGAAATTTTGTGTTTAGAAATCAAATCCAAATTCAAATTTGAAATATTATTTTGAAATATCTTTACAAGAGATAAAACAAATAAATTCTATCGGGGTAAGGGTAAAAATTGATCTAGACCATTTGTAATTATAATTGAGTTCTATAGAATTGAGTGTGAAATTACTGATTCAATTCCTAGTATGTATCTAAGCACCATAATTCTAGAATTGAATTATAATTCCTTAATTCGATTCCTAATTTCTAAGATCAGAACGGGATATTGAGGATTTGTTCAACTTCTGGAAGCTTGTTTCAACATTTCTTTCTTAGTTTATACCCTTTCCTTGGAGTGTGAAGCTTCTTTTATTAAATTCTTAAAACATCTAGAACTAGAAACTAACAATAATTAATTTAAAAACAACCTTGTAATATTTTTCCAATTCATTAATTTGTGCAAGTGCTGCAGAAAGGATTATGGGAGATATGACATGGAAGAATTGGATCAAGCCCTCTTCCCATACCTCAATGGCCAGGATCAATCATCATCGTGTGTTCAAGAACAACCGCGTAAGTCGCCTAATTTTCCAAAATTATCAAAATTCTCTTTTATAGATTACCGTATGCAGCTTATTGTAAGAACAACTTAATATAAGTTCATACATCTCAAAGTCATCATTTATCTGTACTTTTGTTATTTTAACATAGTTTTAGTTGGCCTAGCTAGATGTGAGACAATGGTGATCAAATCTTCTATATATGATTTTCGTTATGGACAAACTCTCGTTCTGTACGTATTGATCCGATGTAGGGATTTATATGAGGCGTTGTACGTCGTATTAAAAATTGTCAGACAATAAACATTTCAATGGGTGTAGGTACATAGGGAGAAGGTGTGGCGTACACCACTAACTTTCTGGTGTGCAAGATTGACTTCCCACACGACTATTTTCTTTTTTCTTTTTTTCTCGAACTTTTACTTGCTTTCCATGTCATTTTCTACAAAGCCTCTCTAGTTGGAGAGTGACATGCAACAAACACTTGCTGATATGTTTCTTGCAAGATCTTGTGCTAAAACAAGGCATAAGCTTGCTGTTGAATAACTTTTTTTCCAAATCCTACAACACATCCTTTATCACCTGCTCTAATCCTTTACATTTTTATCAATTGAGTGTGAAACAAAAATTGCACATTCGTGCTCTAATCCTTCTACTCTCTTAGAAGTCATTTCTATATTTATTTTTTACATATTCATGTTGTATTCATATGTGTACCTACAAGTCATAAAAGTGTTAGGGTTTGTTCATGTGTGCAGAAACTCTCAACATCTTCCCTTCTCAGCCAATGCATGTAGAGCCGTCTCCAAGGGTACATAAATATACACCTCAAGACTTTGCTTTCTCCATTAATTTGCTTCTTTTCTTGACCTGAATTTATGATTCCCACAGGGCTCCATGACTAATTTGCCAGCAAACGTCGCCGGTTCTTCGAAGCTACTGTCAACCGATGAGCCGTCGAAACCGGCCTCAACTGAACCACTTGTCTTAGGGAAGGACGGCAAGGCAACCATCAAGGTTAGTTCTCTCTTCTTTCAGGTTTTACGTACGTGAGACTCAAATCAGAATCGTTACATTTAAGACATAGATTAGAACCATCGGATCGTGTCGTAGATCTAATACGTATATATGTAAGTTAACATTGTGTTGTATTGGGTTGTGATCAGAAAGAAAGGAGAGGTGGCAAGGAGGGAAGCACAACATTAGGTGCAGATCATGAGGGCCCCAAAACACGCGACCCCAAGACGCTGAGAAGGCTCGCTCAGAATAGGGAAGCTGCAAGAAAAAGCAGGCTAAGGAAGAAGGTAGCTATTAAGTTAATAATCTCTTTGTTTCAAAATATAGTCCTAGTTTCTTGGTAATTGTCGTTTGGTGATATAAGTTTCATTGATAAGTTTTTGAGTGACTTATTGTATTTTTTCTATTTTACCCCCTGATTAATGTGATGTTATGGTCATATTAAAGTGAATGACAAGAGAAAGTGAGTAGTTAATGCAATACTTTAATTATGGGTAGCAAAATCTAATTTCAATTCCATTCCCTTATAATAGCAATTTCTTGATATATGTGCAAATGACGTGTGTGTGTATATATACACACACTCAGCGCTGAAACATAACAAAAAATGTCTTGGCTAGAACAAGGTTAGTTAAGCTAATGAAGTTAACCTACCGCCTAAATAAAGCTGTAAGGACACAAGAATTTTTTTCCCACATTTGAATCTGAAAATTACATTTCTTCGTGAATGAAGCATGTAATTAATATTCTTTTTATATTTGTGTAAATTTGCAGGCTTATATTCAGCAGCTAGAGACAAGCAGGATCAGGCTGTCATATCTCGAACAAGAGGTCCAAAGATCAGGAACTCAGGTACTACAAAAGAAAAAGAGAGAGTTTCTCCCATGTATGCTTTCTTTCCCGGAAGAAAACTGCACAAATTTTAAAGCAGTAAAATACAGTTTCTTCTCATATATTTTAGGTTATTCGAATTATGCAGTTTTCTATCACGAAAGAATAGAAGCACTTAAGACAATTCCTTACTTGTAATGATTAAATACCATGAGACCTACTTATTAATTAATTAATCATTCTGATATGTATATACAAGGGTATGTCAGACCATTCTACTGGCATTGGAGGACTAAGTCCAGGTATGCATGCATACACACCCGAACTACTATTCGTCATGAGAAAATTACACAAGAAAATTCTCTACTATTATGTATCTTGTAATCAACTTCTTCTATTTGAAATTGAAATAAATAACTTCCTTTACTATTTTGACAACTGCAATCTGTTTGTTTAGTCTGATTTTCCATTAACTCTAATAAAATAGTAGCTCGTGACATGTGAGCTTTGTAAATTAATGAGTCAATATATTAACACATTCAACTATACTTCTAATAATAGAGGGTGTTTTTTTTTCCAAATTCAAGCAGATGAGTTTAATTGTGCTAAATGTGATAGTAGAGTGGTGTCGGTGTAATTTTATCCAGTAAATTATAACTTCTTTTGCTTGTTTATTTTCTTATATGTTTATGCTATGTGTGTGTTAGAGCAGATGCTGCCATGTTCAACGTGAAGTACTGGAGGTGGCGGGAGGAGCACCGGAATCTGGTGGGCCAGCTGCGGGCGGCCGAGGAGCACGCGCCGGACGACCAGCTTCGGCTGTGCGTCCTTGGCACCACCGCGCACTACGGCTCGCTGATGCAGCTCAGGGCCCTCACGGCGAGGTCCGACGCGCTACACCTCCTGTCGGGGGCGTGGTTGACTGCCGGCGAGCGCTGCTTCCTCTGGATAGGTGGCTTCCGGCCGTCGGAGCTCATCAAGGTCTCTCTCTCCACCAGTTTTCACGTGAACAAATCTATTATAAAATAAATTCTGATGATATTAAAAATACTACATTGATTTGAATCTCTCTTAAAAAATTCAAAATTCTTACATTAGTCTAAAAAAATTTACTAGAAATTCTCACATTAATATAAAAAAGATTTATTTTATTCTATATTTATAATAGTATAGACTTATCATCTAAAAAATTATATCTAAAATTAACTCTTATTATGATACAAATTTATGTGAAAAATCATATTTAAAATCAATTCTATCTTTATTGTAATATTAAAAAAGATATCTCTATATAAAATATAGATAAAATTTTAAATCATAAAAAGACTAGTCACATAATTATGTGAGTTTTTAACTAGTTAAACAATGACTGAAAGAAGTAAGCAAGGTTTGGTATCTAATGAAAAATAGTGTTTAGATGTAAATATTACAAGAACAATCAACTTTCCTGAGAACAACAAACTACTGGAGACAGAATTTGGAATGGTCTTCAATTTTACCTAATCTTATGATCTGAATTGATCCAGAATAGGAGGGAAAAAAAAAAGACAAATTCAGTGAAAATTGCTTAAAACACTAAAAAGCTTTTGTTTCATTGCTTCTGCTGTTCAAAATCCATTTAAAATAATTAAATTTGGCAAATTGTAGAACATGCCAAACACAATCTTCAACATTTTTTCAGTTTTTAATATTTTCACTGTACTTTATACGACTTTTGTATTAGATATAACGTAACAAATTTGTGCTAGTTCATAAGCCATTCATAAGCCTGAGTAAAACTTATGTGCGAATTCCAAGCTGAGCCCGATCAGCTGGCTCACTAGCAAGCTACGAGCTTTTAACCCTAGCCAAAGGTTCTGGACCTCGATGATAATCAACCGATTACAAGCGACCTCGGTCTAGATCATGTTTTACAAAACCAACCGATCTTAGAGGTGCATATCTACAACTTTGATTGATCATAGAAAATAGGAATTATTTGAGCTAAAAAACACAAAAACTTACAAAAAATACCAAAAACTAAAGTTGGCTGGAAAAAATACCGGAAATTAGCTGGTTATGTATTGTTAGCCCTATTATATGTAAAGTGCTGAGCTCAAGCTTTGGTAAGCTTTAGCTCACCAAACCAATTGCTCCTGTATAGAGTTTGATGGGAATATTTTCTATCTTAATCGTATTAGATTTGAAATGCTATCAAGAGTTCTAGTCAGATTGTACTAGATATATATTTTTTTTTGTAAATTGAGGGTGTAATAGATTTATATAAGTCCATGAGAGGTGGACTTAGGGAATATGAACCAAACATGGTTTAAAAAGATCTATTCAAACTAGAAGCAAGAGGATTGTAGAGAGGGCAAGAGATTAGAGATTTTTTAAGTAGCAGACTCTTGAAGGTGGCGAAAGTTGAGGGGGTCCAAAGAATACAAGAGTTGTTTGAAAGTGTTAATCCCTTGTACTCTTTTGAAGTTGTAGTTAAGAATTTGTGGTCTTCTTCGCTAGTCTTTTCTTTCTTCGATTGTCGTTGTTTCACTGTTATTATCGTGGTTTGTCAGCTAGATTTCTTGATTCTTATACTTTTGTCGTTGTGCACCCTTAGGCCGTATCTCATGAGGTGGGATTTGATATAAGGTCAGGGCTTCCACTGTTCTTCACAAGTGGTATCAAGAAGTCAGTTGAGCTGTCTAGTTCGGATTTGTTGAGATGATTGGTAAATGTTGTGGAGGCACAAAACAAGAATGATGCCTAGTGGGTGGAGTCATTTAATATAGAAATTTGATGGTCAAAGTAGGTGGATGATTCAAGTTGTGCTTGTTGTTTGTGAACCAGATATCTCGGATATTAAGCTTTGGTTGTTGTTTCAACATATGTTTGATGAAAGAAATATTTGATGAAGGATCTTTATGCTCAGTGAAGTGGTATGATGGAGCATATCGCACACTGTCAGGAGTAAGATATGTTCCTGGTTTAATGAGACTACTATCCATGAGGGTGCATGGATTTCGTGGGTGCGAATTATGATTGCAAGAGGGAGTCATGCAGATTGATCACTCACAGATATCTGGTGCAATAAAGCATACTAATTGGTAGGTAGTGCGGTTAAATGGAGATATGGACATCCTCATCAGGTAGATCAAGCTGAGTTGTCAACAACGGATATTCAGATCTCAAATACAGTTAGATACAAGACTGCATATAGTATGGTTGCAAACTCTAACGATCGCAATGGGAAAACTGCATGCTAGTTTTGGAAAGTCGAGGTAAGACCAGCTGTGCAATACCTACGAGTAGGTGGAGCTCAAAGACAGTATAAACCTATGATATGGAGGATCATAGGCGTGGTTGGTGTAATTAATCAAGTTACACAATTGAAGAGCTCTCATATGATGAGTCTCAATGGTCATGTTCAGACATGCATATCTCATAGATATGTATAAGTTCTCTGTGGTGGAGACACTCTTGCAAAGTTAGGAGGGTGGGGAAAAGTCGGAACAAATTTTTGGAGGGACACAATAAATTCAGTGGAAAAGAGTCAAGGTGGAGTTTGTTGGGAATATCTCCTATCCTAATTGTATTAGGTTTAGAATGTTATTGAGAGTTCTAGTTATATTGTATTAGGTATATATTTCATTTTGTAAGTTAGGTTGAAATAGGTGGTGGGTTTAGAAAATATAAACTAAGCATAGTTTAGAGAGATTAATTTAGGTTAGAAGTAAAAGGGTTCTCAAAAGGGCAAGAGACTAGAGATTTATTAAGTAGCAAACTCTTATAAAGGACGGGAGTCAAGGGATCCAAATGATATAAGAGTTGTTTGAAAATGTCAATCTTTTGTATTCTATTCAAGTTGTGTTTAAAAATTTATGATATTCTTTGTCAATCTTTTTTTCTTTGATGGTTGTTACTTTGTTGTTACTTTCATGATTTTTTCTATTAGATTTGCCGATTCTTATTTTTATTATTGTACATGTTTATGTCATATCTTATAAGGTGAGATATGATTTAAGGACGGGCTTCCATTATTACTAACATTGCTAATCTATTGTAAGATCAAGATGTAAGATGGATTAGCAAGCTAAGTTGGTAAGAGGTCCAAGTTGATGGAATAGTTTGCACTTCGGAGGTCTTTGGCTAACTACATGGCCATGGATTGTTCTTCTGTTGGCATAAAATGTGGTGATTTGCAAGACAAAGAGAGCACAGGGAACTAGAGTTAAAATACAAGAATATAAATTTGTATATGAGTTACATCTATAAGGTTGAGTTCAACCCCGACGCCACGATGCTCTGACAGCTGGGGCCCGTGCCAAAAAAATATTAAACAATCCGCGCGAGAAGAGAGACGCCCTCGCGAGGCTGCATGGTGGAAACTCTGATAAGCGGGCTCCACTGACGCCTGGGCGGTCGAAGCAGCTGCGTTGGACTGATCGCGACACCCAAGCATGCGTTTGTGGGCCCCATCTTTTGATCGTGCGTGGTGGCGGCATGGGTACACAGATCCGGCGAAGAAGTGGCGGCGGCGGCTGAGATGCGGTCAATGCGGCTGCTTCGATACGGCAGTCGATGTGGCGGCGCGGTCGATGTAGCGAAGAAGTGGCAGTTTCGGTGCACAGATTCGGCGAAGAAGTGACGACGACAGTTGAGATGCGGTCGATGCTGCTGGCGGTGGCGCACGCAGCAGCAACATGGAAGCTGAGATGCGGTGGCGCACGCACGCATGTAGCAACTGGTGTCCTGGTGGACAGAGGTGCTTTGGGTTTTGGGGGGAGAGGAAGAAGAAATTGCAACAAAGGCTGGCGGCTAGATTTTGAGGAAAAATGGCATAATTGGAAAAAGGTCCTCAGAGTTTTGAAAATAACAAAAAGATCATTTCTGAGTTAGGGTTTAGATTTATGAGTCTTAATTATTTTGCAAATGGGTGATCGGGTTTCAGAGATTTTACAGTTGAGTTTTAGGCTATTAGGTTTTGATGTTCTAGGTTGTCGGAGACTCCGATTTTAACATGGTTAGTTCCTACGTGTCCGTAGAAACACATGTTTCTATCTTTTATTTTGTTGTGTTCGAATTATCCAAATTTTATTTTAGCGCTTTTTTAATCTTTAATAAATATTATATAAGCGAGACCACACGAAGCGCCTCCCGAATCGACTTTGCATTGGAGTGTTTGAGAAAACACCTCACGAAGCGCCTTTGCATTGGAGTAAGGGGTGCTTTGGGTGGTATTTTGGGTGGTACTTCGCATATATGACACAGAATATATTAGAAAATATTCTGTTGAGACGTCTTGTGAAGCACTTTTGTATTAGACTCAGCATAATAGGGTCTTGAAGACTCAGGTTAAGGCAGAAAAGAAAGAAGGTTAAGGTGATGTGTTTTTGTTCTCAAGGTAGAATAATTGGAGTTTTCTCTTTGCAAAATGATCGTTGAGTAATCTGTGTTAATTTGATCTGTTTAAGATCTGATTGAACGGTTTATTTTGCAAGTTCTCATTTTTCGCATGCCGAGAGATACATCCCTTGTGCAAGAACTTTTTTAATTAAATTTTTTTTCTATGATAATTTAAGGTTATTGCTCGACACGTGGAGCCCTTGACGGAGCAGCAAATACTTAGCATATACGAGGTGCAACAAGCTGCAAAGAAAGCGGAGGACACGTTGGACGATGGGCTCTATGCACTGCAGAGCGACCTATCTGACATCATCTCCTCCGACGCGCACGTAACCTGTTCATCTTCTGCTGAAGTGGCAGGCTACATGGGCCACATGTACTCCATTGCCATGGCCAAGCTCAATTCTCTTCAAGGCTTTGTTGTACAAGTAAGATATATTGATTCATACTTCTTTCATGTTCCTCTCAGAGTTACTCATCCGGTTACGAAACTTGTCATAGTAAAATCAATGTAACCAAAATTTTTTCAGCTTTCACCGTAATTATTTTTATGAATATTTAGATGAGTAATTATTTTTATAAACATTTAGATTGATCATATAAAAAAATAATAAATTATTCATCAAAAATATTTTTATTATATTATAATAATTTTAATTAAAAGTAAATTTTTTATTTCGAAAATCATGAAAAATAAAAAAAAATCAGGTTCCTGTGACCTACTGCTACTGATTATTTTTTTTCCCTTGAAGGGAATGCTAGTTAGTTTGCTTGTATGTCATCAAAATTACTTTCACGACCTCCTCGATGTCATCGTCATTACTACTACTACTACTACTACCCACATACCCCTTTTAAAAAATTAACAATCAAAGTTATGTCTTAATTAAAGACAGTGAAAAACCTACAACAATAAGTAAAAATAACAGGACAAACAATAAACAACTAAAGCAACACTCTCTAAAATAATAAAAAAAAAGATAAAAAAACCTAACCACCAGAACTTGCATCGCATGCATGCATGTAGTGGTGGTGCAAACAACAAATAAATTAATCTCAAATGATTCTATAGGTGTGAATTAATTAACTAATGTTGCATGGATGGTGGCATGGTGCAGGCAGATAAGCTGAGGCTGCAGACGCTGCACAAGCTGCCGGAGATACTGACGACGCGGCAATCGGCGCGGTGCTTCGTCGCCATCGCCGACTACTTCCACCGCCTCCGAGGCCTCAGCGAGCTCTCCGCCGCCCGACCACGTCAAGAAAACGCTAGCTCCTCTAGCTATAATTATAAACCCTACCTAGGCGCCATTAGCTAGTACTAGTAGCTACCTTACCTAGAAGACTACCTTGCATGCATGCATGCAAAGAATAGAAAGAATTAAGGGAAGGAGCTAGCTAGGAGCAGTTTCAGCTAGAGATTCATTAAGGCCCGTTTGGAACATATGAGGTTTGAAGGAAAAAAAAAATCTCTATTCATATATTCTTATATTTGTGATTTTCTCTTAAAATTTATATAGAATTCTCGTGTTACAAACAAATCCTAATTGCTTGCTTCTTTTACAGTTTAGAAGTGTGTGTGTATATATATAAATGTTATAAGAGAACAAGAGAGAAGATGTCATGTACATTCTTACTTCTTAATTAGTATACCAACCATTCTAGCTAGCTTTCTGTTCCCATTGTTGTATCCATTTTGTGTGTGTGTGTGTTAATTTGCTTCTCTTTAGCGAGGAGCAGTACATAAGTTTCAGTGTGTGGGGAAGTTCTTCAATACGTTTTCAAAAAATGAGTCCTACAATTTTTAAAGTAAATTAAGACTCTGATTTATAATTACTCACTATACTACTATTAAATATAATATTTTAAGATTTGTGTGGTTTAACTTTTGAAAAGTATAACAACACGAACTCAAATGACCATATATTTACTCCCTCTGCTTATTACAATCTTTCGAGGGAGTCAGCGATCGCCTTGCGAAATGCATCATTGTGGAGGAGAAATGAGGAGACAAGGCCTCCTGTTACCCGCCGGACTTCTGAACCCGGCCTTATGCCACGCCTTTTGAAGCTCGAAATTGTGAATGTAACCGTCATCCCGAAGTAAGGAGAACATTGCTTTGGACCAGAAGCAAGCTTCATAGAAATAAGAATGCTCAAGCAACCAGTCTGATGTTTCGACAAAAGATTTCGATTTCTGAACAGGAGAAAACAAGCTATTGAAACGGAGGTGTGGATAGCCGTTTTAACCGAGCAGATAAGATGAAATTTGACTCCAAACAATGCAGAAATTCTGTTGAAATACAGTGAGACTGCCCCTTTTAACTAATAACAAAAGCTTAATGTGTCGAAATTGGATAATTTACCTTATAGGTTGAAAATAAAGGCACCAGGTTTGTCAGGGAAACACTGACCGTTGCACCGGGAATAGATTGACATCAATCAAAGAAAGAACCAATTGCAACTCTCTCTTCCTTGCTTGCTCGCCGCATCAGCGGTCAAAGATGCTACATTGCTACATCTTGTGTTAATGCTGCATGCAGTGTCTTCTCTCAGTGCATACTATTCAGTGGTGTACTTGTAAACTCCCTTACAGTTGCAGAAAGCTACCACAGCAGAGTCCGGAGCGAGAAATGGTAGCATGGCAATTGGCGCAGGATGCAGGGATCCAACCATTGCAGCATGTGCACCATCTGAGTTTATCAGCAAATAATGCTCGTGAGAAGAACAGACAACACATTTCATAAATAGCGCACCTTTTGCTTACAGCATTTAAGAGCCATCACAATTATCAGATGGCATTCTTTCAAGGAACACATGCAAAAAGGAAACATTACCGATCTTTTCAAAAAAGAAAAAATAGTGGAGATAAATCGCAAGAGATTTCTTCGAGCTAAGGAAATGCTGATTCATGATTATAATCTTTTTTGAAGGAATAAGTGTTGCTTCAAAGGAAAATAGAAATGTAGGAATCCTTAAGAAACCAAGTTACTAGAAAAAAGATAGAGTTTGAGAAAAGGGCATCTGCAGATTCTGTGTCAAGATTTGATTCATTTAGTGATGAAAAAAAAAACATGAGAATACATAAACGAAGTTTCTTCTATTCTTCCGAGAGTATGTATTCCTGTTTTAATTACATTGTGATATTTTTTTTGTATGTACTATTGATACTTCTTTAATTATGTATATATTTTTTAATTGTCTATTGTACTAGTTATGAAAAAAATGTCTTATAGATTTGCAATTATATAATATATTTAATCATCAATACTATATATATATATATATAAGTTGTATAATATGTTATTTATGAAAAACATATTTTACAACTTAGAAAAATATATAATATAATTCATTTTATATATAACCAAAATAATGTATAAATTACACACAAAGAAATATATATAATATATTTCAATAGTAAGAATGCATACACCTACAATTATAGAATCATTTTGCTACACACACCCACCCATGCTGAGCCCACATATGCCCATCGTGCCGTAACCAGCCTCATTCTGCAGCCAGTACAACCGGCTGCGAGCTTCATCAATAGTCGCTTTTCCAAAGTGTAGCAAGTCACTGATACATTGAAGCTTTGACCCATGCTGCATGCCAGGACGTCGTTATCCATAATAGGGGCTGCAATTCATTTGAGATGTCAGATCTTTTGAGTTATGGGGAAAGATTTTGTACCAAAGAAGTGAAAGCCCTTTAGTGAAGCCTCACCTTCTCAAGAACCATTAGTTGCAATACTTTTCCTTTCAAAGATGCCAACCAAGCCATAGCCTTCACTCAAAAGTGCAATGACCGGTGCCTGTAATATTGCAGATAAGTCAATTGGATTCGTTAAATCGATTCTAGACCTACTTAAAGAACATCATATTATGAAGTCAGCAGAGGGCAGCAAACCCACAGTAGTCTAGTGTGCAATCAGTAACATTCAAAGGCTACAATACCGGATTTCTCGTTCAAAGAATATTTACCTAAGCTGACTACCGAGCAACAACAGTAAAGCTATATATAGCTTTCCAAAAAAAAAAAACAGTAAAGCTATATAGTACAGCAAGGACATGAATTAATAAGGAACTTGAAACTCTCATACTACTATTTACTTGCCAGAAGGACCACGCAAGCCATCTTCACCAGTGGAACAGACTTGGGGTGTAAGAAAAGCAACCCTTACATTGTGACTCTCAGGAGGCAATGCGCGGATCAATTACTCGTCACATGTACTCCTGAAAACACCCTCTCGCATACAAGCATTTTTTTTTTGTCGCCTGAATTGCTTTCCATACGACTGAACAGCATTTGGTGGCCAGTTCTGATAACATACCTCAGAGAATAGCTGCTTCACTATCTTCTCCAACAAATTGAGTTTGGTTCCTCCCCAGCCTTTCGAGAAAAATGGTGCTCCCAATTTGGTGCGATGAAGCACCCCCAGATTTACTGATACCATCTTCAAGAAATGCCCATATAAAGTTGATGTCTCACAGCCATGGGCACCAAGTGTGACACCTACGTTGAAAATTTTAATAAGAATCCAAGTCAGAATATCCCACAACGATTCATTGTATCAGGGATATTACTAGCAAAGGAATGACTTTCAGCATAAGTTGGAACTTCAATAAGGCATGGCAAGAACACTAAAGATTGTTTGAACACTTCCAACATTTTGAACTACAGAAGCTCATTTAAGTTTTGAGGGGAATGCCTAATTGCACATCAGAAGAGTGGGGAAAAACTAGTGGGATTGCAGCAAGGTGCATGATAACTCATCTTGCAGAAAGTACCACGAATTACTTCATGTTTTCAAGAGCTACTAGTTTGATAGGCAGAACACCATGTTAGGATTGTCTCTTATCTTTTTAACTGGAGTTTAAGTCAAGTTCTAGTTAGAATTCTTATTAGTTTTAGTTTTTTTAGTTTGTTTCTATCTCTAAGAGTTAGATCTATATAAACAGTAGAGATTTTGTAATTTTGTGTATTTTGTTTTGAAATATAGAGCCCTTTTATCCCAACGCACCATAAATAGAATTATGACAGCTGCTCACACAGAAATAACAACACAACCTACTAAAGTTGTGAGAATATTGAAACTTGACGGGACCCACATTAAAGAGTATGAAACCAACCACGACGACAAAGACATCCACAATTTGAAAAAAGAAAGGCATGCCATTGACAAGTAAGCCGCCTTCATTTCAAAATTATGTGTCAAAAGACTGTACTCCTTCACTCCACAAGAACTTCTGCAATGACCTGATAAAGAACTTTTGTTGATTCGATCTCTTCAATGCAAACATGAGTTTTAGTTTGACAAGATGCGCAACTAAGCTATCTATTTACCAACATTGCTTCCTCATGCATACATTGCGCACAACTAATAATAAGGCAACAAGATAGCAAAGATCGCAAATAGCATAACATCACTAAAATGATAGTGATTCAGGACACAAAAATTCGCACCATATATCTGTCCGATGTGTAAGAGGCCAACATGTCAGAATAATGCAACATTATCTCATCAGATCATAGGATCGCAGTCACAAACTACACATCAAAGTAACAAAACTAAAAACAATACCATTGCCTAAGGAATGCACCGAATCAAAGCAGATAAGATAAGGGGAGAAAAAAGAAACAACACCCAAGAAAATTTGATCTGAGCTGATCAAATACTTCACAACGCAATGCAGGTAAGAAGACTAGCGCGTATGGGACAACACATCCAATTATCCAGACGAAGAATCCAAGAATCCACTATGTAAACCAATTTAACTCAAAATATATTCCCGATCAAACGGCAACCGAATCGATTCAAAAACAAGAAAGGAGCAGTTATAATAAGTATCGCACCTGCCCAATCCATGGCGAAATCCGCGACCATTCGCCTCGAAATAACCCACCTCCGAAATCGCCTAAATCCGCGAAAAAATCCCTCCTTTGCGGAGGAAATCGGAACAATGCCCCGCAAGATCCACGGCAGCCGGGACTGGAGGGCAAGAACCAGGAGGCCGAGCCGGCGAGAGAAGAGGGGAGAAGCAGTATTAATGCGCCAAAAGTTTAATTAATCCACGACCTCGAAAGGCGCGAACCGGATTGGATCTTGCCATTGGAGGGGTTGAGATTGGGATTGGGATTAAACAAGTTGCAAATCTGCGCATTGCGATTAGCTTATGCTTTTGGCGTAAATTGTTCTCTTTTTTTTAAAGTTTTTTATTAGTGACGTCAGTGACAGTAAATACCGTTCGAGTCCTACGGTGAGACGGTGGGGGTGGCCGCATAGAGAACGTTGCGCGAATCAGTCCATGATGGGTGATTCCTATCGGAATTGTTTGAGGGTGATCATGCACTGACAAGTAGGCCTTGCATGTTCTTAGAGGGGTAGTAATTTCTATGTGAACTCATCTAAGAGAATTTTTATGAGTTTTTTTCTCATATATTAAATATAGTTGAGAGTGATCCTGTTAAAACATAAATATTAGATGTTAGTGTAGCTTTTAGAAATCAAAATGAGGCATGGAGAGTATTTAATACATTTTATTAATAAACTCCATAATTTTGCAAACTACATGTTGATCTTCTTAAAACATTAAAGAGTATTTGATCGAGCTCCAACTTTAACTCTATTTCATATAAGCTATAGTTAAAAAACTCTAAAAGGGTGTTTAATTTGTAAGTATAATTTATCTCTTATTGTCTTACAAAAAATTGGTTATATTGATCAAATATGACTATTATTTAATTTGTTGCTAAAATTATAGCATACCTATGAAAATTGCCCAATCTTTAGTTCATTTTCTTGTCAAAAGTGGTCAAAGTTGCAACTAATGATTAGTGTTCAAATTTAAAGTATACTAAAATTTTGACAAGACAACATGTGTCAAGTTAATCAAATCAAACATGCTCTAACTCTTTAAACCTAAAAAATGAAGTCAAATGAGTGTTTGATCTTTTGGTTTCAACTTACCTACTTTAAATGATATTTGATATTTTAAATCTTAAAATATAGTATTAATTGCTATAACTTATGGCAAACTATTTACTAGTTTGTTATGACATCATATAGCACATATATTGGGGGTGGTGATATTAGAATATATATATAGCACAACCGAAAACTTGTATATAAGAAACACTTGATTCTTTCCCACACACAGAGGACTTGTGTTAATATAGCACCATGTAAAAGTGCATAACCCCAATTGTTGATGGGTAATTTTGAATTCTGCAATAGGTGTCTAACAATAAACTTGATTATTTTAATTAATGATTCTGCAAGACCATTTTGAGTGTGGATGTGAGGGATCGAATGCTCCATCTTTATGCTTAAAGCCATACAATAATCATCGACTGCTTTCAAGGTGAACTCACCAGCATTATCCATTAGAATGGACTAGATTTGATAATCTGGAAACTGGCGGTTAATTCAATAATTTTTTGCAATTAACTTTGCAAAAGCATGATTATGAGTGGACAATAAGTATATATGAGCCCACCTATTTGAGGCATCTATCAAAACCTTAAAATATTTGAAAGGTATTGATACCAGTTCAATTGGTTCATATACATCACTCTAAATTCTGTGAAGAAAAAGGGTGTTTCTTCCCTTATTTTTGGACGAGAATATCTCACAATTAATTTGCCTTTTGTCGGCATCACAAATAAACTCTTCAGGAGTAAGAAGTTTTTTATTTTGCATATTATGGCTAGTAGAACTATTTATAATCTAGCGCATCATATTTTGTCCAGGATGACCCAAATGCAGATGCCATAATTTGAAGGAATTTGGGTCCTTAAATTTTGAACTCATCGCAACATATTTTTCATTTGGTTGAATATGAGTATAGTACAACTCAGAGGAAGAATACTAGGAGCTTTTCAATCACTTGTTTTCAACATCCAATTGGTTTTATTAGGAGGCAATATTCAGTATCATTCTCTTTGTGGTCTCAATATGGAAACTATTTGCGCGGATGTTTTTAAAACTGAAGAGGGTACGTTTTGATTCAGGATACAATAAAGCATCATTTATGATTATTTCTATACCCATAAGGAGAATCAATGAAACTCTTTCAGAGCCCATAATTAACATATTATTATGTGCAATTGTCATTATTCTCTCTTTCCTCTTTACTAGAGTTTGGAAGCATTTTATATTGGTCAAAATAATATGTATGGTACAACTATCTATTAGACATAATTCTCACTCATTCATCAGGGTTGTACAAGCAAGATATTTTAAAAAAATAGCATGACATATAAATCAAAAGATGTTCAATGAGAACACAAATTTAATGATAAAAGATATGACATTGACCATAAATATATTTGAATCAACGATGCATAATTGTTCAACAGGAACACAAAATGATAAATGTTCGATAAGACCACAAAATCTAATGATAGGGCGTAAAAATGCATGTCTGACATGGAAATATAAAAATAATTGAGAGGATGAATAAATCTAAATGAGACTATTCATGATATCCATAATCATCCTTGAGCTCTAATCCCAACATGTTGTCATCATCATCAATTTGAGTCTTGCTTGTTTTAGACAAGTCTATATAATGTGACTCATGCTTGCTCTCTTGATCTTTCTTGTCTTTTATCATCATTTGATAAGTTTTGACCAAGTGTTTTGGTGTATGACATATGTGAGACCAATGACCATCACATCCCATCTATAACAAACTTGATTCTAGTTTTTGCTCTTCTCACTTGTCATTGACCTAGGTTTTCTTTTGCCCTTGTGCTTGTCATGGCTCTTATTTTTATCATTATTTCTATTGTCTCTTCCTCCTCCTTGTCCACTATGTCCTCGACCTCGCCCATGTCCATATTTGTTGTTAAACTTCCAAGCAGTGGCATGTGCTTTAGGAACATGTTGAGAGTCAGTTTGTTCTCGTTGATGACGCATTACGAATGGTGGCGACAGCATGTGGCAGCGGCTTGTGCCACGACGATGGCATGGATGGCCCGAAGACTGGCGGCACCCAAAAGTTGCAATGGCGAGTAGTGCAAATGGCCCTTGCGGTGGCGCGCGTATGTGGTGACATGTATTGCCATGAGGGTGGTTGCTTCAAGCGGCAGTTGTTGTCGGTGATGACATGCAGCTGCTGATCAGTGGTGGCTCATCTCAGGGGCAGCGCCCGTGCTTTGTGGATAGTGCGTGGAGGCGCTCCGATGGAGGTGACGAGCTTTGGCGAAGGCGGCAAGGCGAATCTTGCACGTGATGGTGGTGTGAATTAGGTGCACGGTAGCGTCATTGTTGTTGGCGGCGTGCAGTGTGGCTGCTGCTAGCGGCTTAGATCGAGGCGTGGCGTGACATATAGCATCATTGGTGACAGGTTGGTGATGGATCAAATTTCTTTTTTTTAGATTTGATTTGTTTTTCTTGGAGACGGGCTTTGACGGCAACAGCTACAGATTGTGACTTCAGATTGGTGATAATAGGGTCGATCTAGGTCCGTGACAGGCTGGTGATGACAGAGATGACGATAGGTCGGTGACAGAGAGAAGAAAAAAATTTTTATTTTTCTTTTTTTTTAGATTGAAAAACTATAGATTGATCTTGTAATTCAATGCAATCTATTAAAAAGATGTAGTAGATTTGCGATGACAACAATAACGTGTTTTCATAGAAGAGATGGCGATAGCATACCAGACTGGAGCGATACGTGCTGATAACGTGTTGTAAATGATAAGGTTGTTGCGATGCTAACCGAGTATAATCAATCCACACGAGAAAGCGCAATAAATAAAGATAAAATAGAGAGAATAGTAGAACAAATTCTTTATTAGATTTCTCTTTATATACAACAATACAATATTTTAAATAAACCAAACTAGAGTTGTCGTAGAGACAGTTTCGATAATGTTTACAAAGATATTCTTTTTACAACATTCTTTTCTTTATTTATTTATTTTGTTTACATTTTTACCATTTAGCCATTTACCATACGAAATTTCAAATTGTTTTGTCATAAAGCACATCTACTTGTCAAAATTACACTATGGTCCAAACATTGCTAGAGATTGTATGTAGACCGGAAGCAAGATTTGGCCTGCCCCGATCGCCCTGAGCCTAACATAAATATATTTATAAGATTGGGTTCGGTTACTTCGGTAGAGTTTTTTATCAGCCTTGTCCAAGTCCAACTTAAGCCCAAAAATGCTGAGAGGTGTTGGTTTTTCAAAAAATGTCATGGCTGTGGTAACAGTGCGGTCGCTGGCGAAGAAGCAAAGCTTCAACTTAAAACTTCCATGCATCAATGTAATGTAGGCCTCTTTGCTATCGTTGGAGGTGTTTGTTTTGTCGACGGGGGCGTATCTTGTTGGCATTTAGGGCCATGGTGGCAAGGGTGGGAACTAGCAGTCATGAGGGGTCATGTGCAGGCTTCTTCGGCCTCTAAATTTACCACCGAACTAGAGTCATCCGGTTGTTTACGCCCACATGTCCAAACAATTGAAGAAGTTTCTAATTTTTCCAAATGTAACCCTAAAAAAAAATACAAGGCTCCAAACATACATTAATGATGTATTTGATTGCCTGAATAATATTGAACTTGACTCGTATATGTTGGATAAGTTGAATGAGATAAATTATAGATATATAATTGAATGGTGTTTGCTTAGTGTACGAGATTTTACAGGTTAAGATAAGATATTATTTGGTTGTATGATTGATGTAAGTAGAAAAAATATAAAAGATAAAAAAAAAAATTAGTTAATATTTTATTTCACTTTAATAACTCTTATTCTATTTTAATTATTCTTAATCAACATTAATTCATATACTAAGAATCATTAATATACAGTAATCACTCTCTAATCACGCAATACCAAGAACTATTATTATCTCATATTCCACTTTAATAATCTTTATTTTAGATTAATAGTTTTTAATCAATCTTAATTCATACTAAAAATTATTAATATATGTTAAGCTTTTTTAGTTACGCAATTAGGTGGACCAGATTGCGGAGAAATGGTGGGCATGATCGTATCCAGCAGATCAGACTCATAGCCACTTTTTACATCTATTTGTCCAGACCCAAAATTGTGTACAAATAACCAAACAAACATGTGGTTACATCTCGCGAGTCAGACTAAACCTGATACAGGCAACCAAACGCATGATAATTTGATTTTTTACATTCCCCAACAAATAACGTTGATCATTAATTTCTATTATAATATGTTAGTAGAAATTATTGAAGTATAATGTTATTAAAACATTTTTTATCACGAATCTAACTATATCAATTTTTCATATGAACACCTAAATATTAACAAATATATCACTCATCAAAATTAAAGAAATTTAACAGCATGTATATAATAGAACCATGTTTTTTTATGAAAAGTGAAAAAAATAAGTTAAGTTACCGGTCTAGAGATCCATGCAAAATTTCCTAAGAATTTTCATTTAAATCTCGACGATTAAAATCAAACCGTTACGTGACCCCCAAACACAACAGTCCAAATTTTTACCGTCCCCAGTAGTAAAAAAAACCAATCTGAGCAGTGATCTCCTCTTCCTCCCGCTTCCCCTTCCCAATAGGCGACGCGAGCAAACGCCGACCTCTATAAATACCGCCACTATTCTAATTCTAAATCTCCCCCTCATCTCCTCTATACGCCACTTGATTGATTCGCCGTCACATTTCCCCCAAAACCCCACTTTGCCGCCCGCCGCAATGCACCACTCCGCCTCGTCGGAGCTCGCCGCTGCCAGCGAGATCCAGAGCTTAATCTCCACCGCCGCTGTCACCTCCTCCGACGCGGCTGCATCCGGCGGTGGCGGCGGGTCGTTTACGGCGCTCCTCGGGCTTCCGACATCCCAGGCCATGGAGCTGCTCCTCCCGGTGGCCCCCACCTTCCCCTCCGACCCCACCCTCGTCGACCGGGCCGCCCGCTTCTCCGCCTTCGCCGCCTCCTCCTCCTCGTCCCCGTCGCCTCCTCCTCCGCCTCTGCCCCTTGCTGCCGCCAAGCGCAAGGACCGCGCCGGCGACCGCACCACCAAGGTATATAGCACGCTTCGGCGCTCCTCTTCTCTCTTCGTCGGAGCTAATTAAGTTTTGTGGGGTGGATGCAGGGAAAGGCGGCGAAGAAGGGGAAAGTGGCGGCGGGCGGCGTCGAGGAGAAGGGCGGCGGCGGAGGAGGTGGCGGGGAGGGGGAGGACGAGAAGCCGGCATACGTCCACGTGAGGGCGCGGAGGGGGCAGGCCACGGACAGCCACAGCCTCGCGGAGCGGGTGAGCTCGCCGTTAAGCCTACACTAATCTCTCTATCGTGCTCGATTTGGTTCGATGGGGTTTTGGCTCTAATTACTTTAATTAACTGGACTAGTGTAATGATTGCGTGATTATGACTTGATGATGTCTCCATTAGTGTCTTCTGGGAACTTGTTCCTTCGCTAATTATTTTTTTTTAATTTAGGCAAGACGGGAAAAAATTAATGCGCGCATGGAGCTGCTCAAGGAGCTCGTCCCCGGATGCAGTAAGGTCTGTTAACTTTCTAACAATTTTTTTTACATTAAGGCCCTTCTTTTTTATGCAAATTACAACATCTCATCTTCTACAGTTTTGTGTGTCAAAGCTCAAATTTCATGTAAATTTTGGTGCTCAAATGCAACTTGCCTATTTCCTTTTCCAATTTCGGTAGTCATATTACTGCTTTAGGTCACATAGGGACATGGTCCTTTGCTTGGTGCCTTGAAAGGCACAGGGTGTCTAAATGCTGTTCCACCAAGCCCTTGAGTGGAGTTGTTTGGTATGTGTGTGCTCTGTTTAGTTCATTTCCTGCAAGGAACACACCATTTTGCACAAGACTTAATGCATTCTGGGACGTGGCGGCTTCCGATTGGTCGCGCGTCGTGCAGAGGGTTCCATGTAGGTGTGTTGCACGTTGTAGGGAGATGGTGCTGTGGCTTGGTTCCATTGGGGATAGGGGGACATTTGCTTTGGTGTGCCAAACTTAAAAGGGGAGGGATTGGGTTTGGCTGGGGCTGTGGTTGTCTGGTCTGGATGTGGCAGTGCATCAGAAAGGTGCAGGAGGAAGCTAGCGGCATTTGGAGGGTTTGTAATTGTTCCATTGATGTGATCTCACGGCTTGCTCCTCTCCCTTTGGAATGTTGCTACTTGTGCACAGTGCACACTTAATGTTGTGCGGGGAGTTGTGAAGTTTGGATTTCTCTATGTTGGAAGTAATCTTGGAATGGCATGTAGGGGCATGATGTGAGCTGTCTGTTCAGATGCTCTTTGGGAAGAGGGTAGTTGGTTTTCTTGTAAATGCGTGGGCTTTTGGAAAGTGGTTGGAGGTAGAGTTCACACCCTTTGTGCTAGAGATTTGACTATTAGTGTGATTTTATGGACACTAGATTCAGGATGGTGTATCTCCAGCTATTCTCCCTTCGAGATGGAAATAGCATCATCAATCCAAACATGGTAACCAATTTCGTCCCTCTACAGTTGGAATATCCTGGTTTTCCAAGCTAATTAACACATAATGTTTATTACTTCATTACGCCAGCAATTTTACCCAGGTCAAGCCATTTCCACTATCCTGCAAATTCCGGTTGGGAATGGCTAGAAATACATACTGAGAATTAAAACATTCTCCATTTGAAGTTTAAATTATTTAAAATGTGAACATGATACTGTGTTTGACAAGAAATCACATTTCAATACTGATGCTTAAATTTTGAATGTGTTGTTATATACCAGAACAGTATGCTGAAATAGCCTGGCACCAGAACTATCCATTCAAATAAGCACATTGAAGTATCTTAATTGTGAATTTTGACTACAAAAGCTTGATATATCATCCCCTCCTAAAATTATAGTCTGTCTGAGGTGAATTTTTTCTTATCTCAATGCCCTAGGATCAACTTCATGACGAGCCAAACTAGTTGGCAGTTTTGTTGCACATGGCTTAAGGCTTTTTTTGAAAAACATCTCTATAATATGTTCGAAGTTTGCAAAGAGACCAAATTTCAAACCATGTTGATTTGACCTCCTACTGGAGAATATAAAGAACCTAGCACCAATTGATTGCCATAACCAACTTGTAAGTTACCATGTCATTAGTATGGCACCATATTATTATTGCACTTCTTCCATGCATGATATAAACTATTAATATCTAGTTATTTCTCTATTTATATACAGTAAGGTTTATCAGATGTTACTATGATAGTTGTGCTAATTTTATTTTTCTCTCAAAGTCCTTCTGTAATTGGTAGAAATAATTTCCGTGAACCTAAACTTTTGGTGGTGAGTTGAAATTGCCTGATTTGTCTGATGATATCAGGTATCGGGAACAGCACTAGTGCTGGATGAGATTATCAACCATGTTCAATCCCTCCAAAGGCAAGTTGAGGTAATTATCATATTCCCTTATAGAAGACCTGTAAATCTGAAATGTCTTCCTTTTTAGCTCAAGGCACATCATATTTTCTTGTTCATGGAGGTACAAAACAGGCAGCATTTATTTAGCTAATTTCATTGTTGTTTGATAATTCTCGTCGGTCCAGTACTTATCGATGAGGCTCGCTGAAGTAAACCCGCGGGTTGATTTCGGTGGACTAGACAGCCTTTTGGCTGCAGAGGTACCTATCTAGCCATCTTTTCCTTCATTGATCTTTCCAGAAGTTGGTTACTTTGAGTTAGAACGTTCAAGAGAAACTCTTTTAGGAAGGTTTTTGTGGTTTATTTTCTGATCTAGATCAAGTTGGTTACTTTGGTTATATAACTTTCAAGAGGAACACTTTTAGGAAGGTTTTCGTGCTTTATTTTCTGAATCAGTAGAAAATAGTGGTCTGGGAGGGCTTAAATTTAAGGCTAAAACTGTTATAAGCTTAAACACTTTCAAATAGTGTACTATTGGAGTCTCTTCTTAGATAAGCTTAAGCCATGTTTGTACTAAGAAGTTTAAGCTTTTCTCTCAAAAACTTGGGATTCATGAGAAGCCCAAGATTGCTCAGATTTTGGCTTGACATCTCCCGATATCAAGCTAAAAGCCTAATTCAGGCTGATTTTGAGCTTAGTCGAGCTCAACTAGAGCTCAGCTTGAATAGTCTCGTATATATGTGTAATTGTGTATATTATTTATATTTTAAAACAAAACCGTTAGACCTCAACTTAGCCGAGCTGATCTTGAGCTTGGTTCAACCTCTAGCATAGTGGTTTCTATGTTGTTCACATGTTCTTGAGCTTAGTTAAGTTTCTTTCAAGCCGAGCTCAAGCACAGTTTCAGGCTCGTATGAATTTGAATTGAACTCAGTTTCAAACCTGAGTTTAACCTAGCTGGCCTCACTCGAAATTGGCTTGTTGACAGCTCACAGCCCTAGATCCAAACACGGTGGATAGGGAAAGATGAGGTCTTAAAACACTGTGGATGGTGAAAGACAAGGGGGTGTTATTTTGCACTCAACCTAACCATTATGGCAATCTTTTGCTGTGATCTGGGTGTCAGATGTTACCAACATTTTGCTATCCATGCAGAAAATGGGGCAGATGATCTTTACCAGTTGATAATGGCTGGTCACCAGTGGTCCCGAGCTACACATTTTCACGTCAAGAGTTTCCCCTGTGCATGGTTGCTGCCATCGTGACAGCCTGACAGGGTTACCATTTCTCCAGTTGCAGATTCTCTCTTAAAATAAAAGACCTTTACTGAGTAACGATTCAAACAGCAAACATAAATTAATATGATGATGCAATAAGTACTTGAATGTGGAAGACATTATTTGAACCAAATATACTGATTATGCTAGGACATTGTAGTCAGCTTGAATGTTTCATGTAGGCCTGAAGCATTTCTAGAATAACCTTCACAATGGCATATATATGCTTATCTGAATATTGGAAGGACTTTTGAAGAAAGCAATATCTAATGAAAGAAAGTCGTATAAGCATATAATCACCTGCTTAAAATTTTCACCTTGATCAGTATTTAGTCTTTCTAGTTTTAAGTTTTCAGATCCTCTTAAGTTACTCAAACCTTTTTTTGTTTCATAATTTATCGAACTGTTATCATTTTGCTTACTATTCTATTTATAGTGTGGAAGGATTACCGACCTGAACGGCAAGAATGCGATGGACTTGGAGCAGACCAACTGGCCAGAACTGGGTGTCTATGGAGCGCGACAGCTGGTGCAACTACAACAGCAGTTCTGGCATAGCGATTTAGCACATCCACATCAATTGCAATTAATGTGTGAAAAGCGGGGGGATGGCCACCCTCCTGTCTTTGTTAGCTCTGGCGCCTCTCTCTTCGGCTATGATCTAGCAAGTTCTGGTAAAACTGTCAAACCTATGCCCTACATCTTTATGCATTTAGTTATTTACGCTTCCATGAAGTATCTGAACCTTTTCTCGGGACCACCTCTTTTCTATATTGCTTGCCACTGTATTAAGTGATTAAAAAGTGGGCAAATATGAAATGTTTCATATAGCTCCAAGAAAAGAACTTTCAAATAATAGTTTCTCTTAGGACAAAAGAACCCAACTCTCTCTGAAAAGTAAACATGAAATATATCTAAGCTCATTTGCTAACATGATCAAATCTAGGACATCCTGCTAACAGTGCTCACATAATCTGAAAGTTTGGTAGTATAACTGTAAAGTTGCTAAGAAAACAAAACATAAGTGAAAAGCAAAAGATAAAAGTTTTAAAATGGTTCCAGGAGTGCCTAGTTCAAGTTGCATCTTATGTCCATGCTAAGAAATGTACTTATTATAATTTCAAATGAGAAAAGGCATTGTTTGTTTCTCCAGATGGACTTAATGGTAATAGCCTAGCTTGATAGGCTGCACTTTTCAGTTGAAAATTAGGAGTTTCTCTCTTTCGGAAAATATATGTGACTGCAGACCAGAAGGAAGCTGCAGAGAAATAAGGATTCTCGAGAAGTTT
This sequence comes from Pharus latifolius, assembly GCA_019359835.1. Lineage (NCBI taxonomy): Eukaryota > Viridiplantae > Streptophyta > Magnoliopsida > Poales > Poaceae > Pharus > Pharus latifolius. The sequence goes on from CM033320.1 coordinate 7,046,100, forward strand.
TGTTAACCAACTTCACATTTCGGTTGAAAAGTAGGAGTTTCTCTCTTTCAGAAAATATATGTGACTGCGGACCAGAAGCAAGCTGCAGAGAAATAAGGATTCTCTAGAAGTTTATGTTAACCAACTTCAAGACTGGGATAAAATTCAGGAGTTAAAAGATGGATTCACAACTAATCAACATGTACCGTTTCCCTCACATTAACAAAAACCAGATTTCATAAGACCGTGCTTACAATCCTTATTCTTTAGCAAATGCAGTTGCTGGATCTTGTATCATTTTTTCCCGTTTGTTTACATCATTGACCATTATTTTGGATGGTAAGGAGCTATTGATGTGTCTGTCTGGTGGATCTGTTCTCTGTGGCGGGCTTGCGGACCCAACCGGTTGGTATGGTTGGGCCACAATCAATTAATGTGTGTCTAGAAACTCTCTCCCTCCCACATCTTCCCATTTGGGCTGGCTGCATAAGGCCTGTAGATGCAGATCTGGTCCCTGTGGTCCTTCTGATCACTTGCACAACTTGTCAGCACCCACTGTTCTGGAGTTACCCATTACCTGCCTGGCATTCCATTCCTGTAATGGAGCTATACCTTAACTATTGGTTTCACTTCAAATATCTATAGATAGTGTCTTTTGGAGCATGGCTTACTTATTCCTATTAGTGTTTCTAGTGGTCTTCCTACAATCTCTAATTTTCGGTTAGTCATTCGTGAGACAGTCCATGCGTCAATAACCATGTGATTACCAAAGAAGTAACGAGAGAAAATATACAAGCCCTCACTTAGGGTTATTGTTGCTTACAACCACATCAACCCACCTATTGTTTTGGTTCAATGCCTATCCCATAAGACTTTGTCCAAATTATCCGAATCCATTAGTATATGGTAAGTTCTACTATAGTCACAGCACTGAGGTGGTGTTTGGTTTGGAACCACAATCGTAATTTTAATAGGTTTTAAAATCTATTGGAAGTGGAGTGGAATGGATTAAGAATACATCAATTTGGATATATTCAAAATTTTTATTATGATGTATTTTGAATATAGGTATTGTGATTATAGAATGATCCAATCGAACATTAACTGAGGGTATTGAGCAAAATTTTCAAACCAAATGCTGCCTCATGAAATTTTCAGTGGGATCCCTTGTTTTTATTGCAAGGCGTACTGGGAAGGACGGCCTAAGAGCCTGGTTGCTTTATAGCTTGTATAGAGCATATGCATGTCTTTTTAAGAACAGTATTATAGATGTTAGATAGTCTCATGTACATATGATAAAAGGCGAAGAAAGAAGAAACCGCCTTGAACTTGGTCAGAGCGTGTCATTTGGATCTTACTGAGCAATTGATCTCTGACTTTGACAAAAGCTATTGGATCCAACTGGCGAAAAGCCTGATCTGACCACCCGAAGCATCTCCGGGGACAAAGCACTATTGGATGCATAGCCCAATCATTCAGGTCGATAAAAAATCATTAAACTCTTAGGGCCCTTCCCTGGGTGAATACTCCTACATGATATATATCTGTACTGCACTAGGGCTGGCAGGATCTGTCTGTCTTTGCAAGAAAATTATTGCGGCTTCTTGGTGTGCTAGTCCCTGCCTTCCCGGTGCTGAGTGCTGTACAGCAAGCTGTATCCATCCATCCATCCATCCATCAGCTTTACACTGTGCAGCCACTCTTGCAGCTCTGGGCAGATCTCTCATTGATGAGCTTACATTCAATGGCCTTAACTTGGGTCTATTTATTCTATAGAATTTTGATGATTTCGCTGTGCATTCGTCAATATAAAACAAGGGCCTTGTTGATATTGGAAGTCGGGCACAGTTCTTTTATGTGGACGCCTGACTATATGGGCACCAGATTAGATTAAATATTGTATTTATTATGGTTTGGATAATCTGCTGGTTATCGGCCAATTTACCTACATTTATACTAAACCGGACAGTTCGGACTTAGTTTGACCAATATGGACCAGTTACCTGCTGTTACTGCCCAGTTGCCAGAGTTTGGGTTCCGGATTTTGGGTGTTTCCTAGACATCAAGAGGCTAGAAACCAGCTTTTCGGTGGTTCTAGTCCACTGTTGGTATAACGTTTCTCTTTGTATTTTCTCAAAGTTTTTGTGTTTTCTCAATCTTATCTAATGATTAGTTTGTTTTAAGCCTCTTGGTCCGGGTCAGGATCCCGGTTACCGGCCGGTTTCCAGCAGGATCCAGTTGCTGCTTGGCCCGATGCTAACTTGTTTCTTTTTTTCACATGTTTCTGTAGCAGCGCAGCTGCCGGAACCGAGCAAGCTAAAGACGGAGTTATGAGCAGCAGCAAGCATTTTGAAGCCATGTAAATATGCAGATAGATATGGATTCCTTCGGCACTACGGGGCTTTAAGGTGATGGATATATAATTTCTTGCTGCTTGTCTTTGTGGAGCTGGACAACTCTCAAAGTTTCCTCCTGATGTATTATTATTCTTAAATGTCTATGACTACAATGGCCTAATCTTAAGGTTAATATGAGCAGCATTATTTCATGAGCAAAACTCGTAGTTGTACCCATCTTCGCTATTGCTTTCTACGACCATGTCAAGTAAGCGAAATGGTGCTCTTTGAGGTTCCGGTGAGACTTTTTGAGGGCCGGTTTTGAACCCGGAAATTTTGTAGAAAAATTTCAATTATTTCTTAGTTAGGGGTGTAAATGGATCAAACTTAGATCGGATATTAGTCAAACTACGTCCGTATTTCCATATTTTTAAGTTGAATTTAGAAATGTTTGGATTTGGATTCAGATTGGATAAATATTGAATACAGATTTGAATTAGATTTTGCATTCAATCAGATACAATTGCTATTTCTTGATTTTGTTATTTTCTTATTACAAAATTTAAAAATAATTTATTTTAAATTAATAAATAACACATTTTGAATGAATTTGTATTATATTTCAATTATTAATGTAAGAGTTTATTACAAAATTGACATGTTACCAATTTATACATCAATTTCATATACAAAAAACTCAAATTTGAATTCAGAGATACAAATACGGATGCGGACGTGGATGTTTTTTATTGGATTCGAATTTAGGGAGAATAAAATGTTATTTGGATAGGAAATTTCTTACTATATTCGTATATTGTCGAATTCAGTAATGGAATAATATGGATAATTTGCTTCTATTTTACACCTATATTCTTACTAGATGTTTATATTCTTCTAAAATTTCTCTAAATTCATGTGTTCTAATAGGGCTCGACGGTTCTTAAGTAGCATAGGCTCAATTAACCATAAGCTCTCAGAAACACACTTGAATAAAAATGAGGCTATGGTCGTTTTCCAATGTATTAAAATTCTATATTACTTCAAAAGAGTATGGTTCAGATTTGACCGAACTTCTTGATCAAATACTAGGAGTAAACGAGTAATGGGCGTTTTGATGACATTTATCTACTAGCAGAGCAGAAGCAAACAAAAAGTGTATGAATTTGCACAAAAAATTGAAGGAGAAATTTCTTTAGTGCTACTGTAAAAGTTTTGAAATTATGATTTGTGAAATTGATAAAATAGAATTAGATTCACATATCGACAAGATATATGATACAAATCTAAATATTGAAATTTTGTAATAACATAAAAGATTTGCCCCAAAATTTACATTTATCAAGATCAATTATCATTGGCAAAAATTTTTCCATGACTATCAAAATTTGAAATTATGATTCGAGGGACAAACAAGGTGTAGTTGAACTAATATATTACTGAAACATTTAGTGACAAATGTAAAATATAAAAAAATTGTAATTGTGTAAAACAATTGGCCTATATTAAGATAATCTCTAATAGGGGTTTTTTAGAGATATTATCTTTAAGACAAATACTCCAATTAAACACAAAAAAAAAATACAGAGAAACTAAATTTGAATCAACAAACTCACTTTGAGTGGGTACATATTTTAATCATTTAGATATAAATATGGGTGCTAGTTGTGATTCTACTTATACACCCTCAGTTTGGCGTCTCAAACAAACTGCCATCGACGAAGTCCAACAGGTACAGAGAGATACAGGGAAGCGCAGCGCAATTCTAGGGCCTGCTAAGAAGAGGAGGATTTAGCTTCAAATTGTACAGCTTGGTACAAATGGCAGGGTCCAATAGGAATTTGCAGGCCTGGTAAGTTCCTTTGTTGTTTACCACCAATTTAAATGGACAAATATTAAATAAAAAACTTCCTACTAGAAGAGAGGGTCGAAAAGGATTTGGAATCATCTAGTTTAGGGCAACAAATAGCTGAAATTGGTCGTATCCATTAAAAAAAAACCCTAAAATGCCATAACTAATATGAATTGTTCATCCTTATCAGTCGGTTTAGTGTAGCATCGTACACATCATAGCTTCCCATGCACGTAAGGCTTGTCCAATTTTACCCACCCAGCAAAGAAGACCATTTTTTTTAAAAGAAAATCAATGATTCCTATCTTGGGTCACTGCTCTTGTGTTAGTCAGAAAAGACACAACCATTGTTGCAAACCAAGAGGCAGCTGGCAGTACACAATTTGCTTATCCGGCAGCAAACTTTTATTAGATTGGTGAGCTATTTACGCTTCCTATCAACGTTGATGTTGTTGCAAACTTGCAACGAGCAATTGAGCAATGTTGTAGAGTTGCAACTTCCTTGATAAAATCATCTCCATCTCTTAGCTAACAACATTACCAAAGGGGCATGATGTTTACTAAGAATGTTCTCGCAGTACCCGTTAAAATTTGATATGATGCAATTAAAGTTAAACGGGTCTATTATGATAGGTTTGAGCATGACCTATAAGAGTTTAGTCATACTATAAAAGGGATTTTGGTCATAATTTATCAGACATAGTTAACACATAAATAAATAGGTTAAATCCTATCTAAATACAATAGGAATTCAATTTAACATAGCCCATTTACACTCTACTTCAAAGTGATCTTGTTCAGTGTTCTAACTTTTCGGATGACTATATTCTCAATGTAGATGTTGATGCACGTATTCCATATTCCTACCATCTTAGGTGCACAAATGAGATATAAAATTTACTGGTGAGTTATTATATTTCTTATTCTATCTAATGTGCTTAAGGACCTCTCTATTTCAGTACAAATATGATTTTGGTTGTGTTTGAGATTGTGGTGTAATTTTGTGGAGTGCTTTGAGATGTAATAGTTATTGAAATTATTTATCAAATCTAATAAGATATTATTATTATTTTAACTGTAGCATATAATCACAATTAAAAATAATATATCAACACACGACACACCCAAATATAGTCTTTACCTGTGTGATGCGACTCTTCTTGGCAGAGCAAGAAAAAAATTGCACATCAGTTTCACTCACATGGATGTGAATTCCCATTCCCTAAATCCTTGGAGAAATGGCCTTGTCCCATTTGGCATTTCTAGAATTTTATCTGCTCCGCAGCTTTGTCTTTGTCCCCTGTAGAATTTGCTTTCTTGGCCACAAGAAACGGCGCCATTCTTTTCTGGGCATTAGTCCACGAGTTCTTGGAAAGGAGCTTTAATTTGTCGTTTCAAAAATGGGTAATGTGAGGTGTGCGTGCAGATTTTATGACGAGGAAATTACATGTGGCGGCACATAACACTCTAACATAGTTGACATATCATTGTTCCTCAAGAGTCACTTGCCCAACAATAATATCAAATCCATAATAAAAATATATCTAAAGTTCTACTTACAAGTACAACGGATATAACGAACTAAATACAACAACTAATACAAGATTTAGTATTCCTTGCAGATTACAGCACAAGTCTTAGCAAAAAATAAAAGAAGTTGTGCGTAATGATGTTAGACATAAGTTTTAAACTAAAATAACATAAGTTCATTTTTTTTAAAAATAAAATCAACAACAAGAGTAACACATCAAACATCATCAAAATCAAAATCAAACTCTATAAAATCCTCTTTAAGAAAAGAGTCAAAGTTGGGATCTTAAACTTCATCCTTATCTGAATTATTGATTTAAGTAAAAGTAAGTACTAATATACTCAACAAGTCACATTTTAATAAATATAAATATGGTGCAAGGATTCAAAATGACATATGAGATATTAGCACCACTACTAAAGATGCATGCATCACCACTTTTCAAGACCAGTTGATTCAATTTATAAAATATCATTGTTTCAAAAACACAAAATATTAAGAAAACACTACTAGCACCCCATCGGCATAGGCAGACCCACAACATGTAAGTTTCAAAAACCCAGGAACACAGAATGAACATTCACGTTTTTAACTCTGTAGGGGTGTATTACTTTACCCACTAAAACTCTCGGCCCAAACTATTTGGCTAATTTTGTGCCACTAAAGCTGTGGCTAAATCGAAAGAATAGAACTTTTCAATCAACCCGTATATTTGCCCTATCCGTCTTACGAGAAACTGTTATAACAGGTGCACCCACTACGCTCGCAAGCATACTATTTCTCAGACCAATCACATAACTCACACCAAACATAATACATTATACATTCCCATACAAGACTAGCCTATCGTAATTAAGTTACTAAGTTTACTTGTCCTCTTCCATATTCGTGGTTGCCAGATATAAGCAAAGTGCCAAGAGGTAACAACCTAATTAACAAAACCACGGACAATTGACAATATTACAAACTCTTGTGCAATTACACATTGCCATCCATCCATACAAACTTCACTACTACAGAAATGCAGTCCACTAACCCCTATCTTCTAATAGTTATATGCAATCTGAGAGAAAACCGTTAGTGTACGAGGACCGCAGTGGAGAAGAGGTTTTGTACTAACGGTTATGGTTTGGGAAACCGTTAGTAAATAGCACATCATTTGTACTATCGGTTAGTACTGTACGAACCGTCAGAAGAGACGAAATTGTATTAACGGTTTGTCTTTTGCAACAGATAGTGAAATTACTGCATTTTTACTATCGGTTATTACTGTATGAACCGATAGAATATAGGACATTGTACTAACGGTTTGTTTTATTCAACTGATAGTAAAATGACGTCATATATATTAATGGCTGTGGTTTTGAACCGTTAGTAAAATTAGACAGCTTATATAAAGTCTCATATTCTTCTCTAATGGTTCTTAGTAGTGAACCGTTAGAAAAATGTACTCTTTTCTAACGGTTCTTAGTAGTGAACCGTTAGAATATAGTCATCTTTTCTAACGGTTCACTACTAAGAACCAATAGAAAAAGTGATGAGGACATCACTTCTTCATGCACCAACCATAATCCTCCGCTTGTTACACAAGGACCAATAACGCGCAGCAAAACCCGATTGTTGTATTGCCAGGTGAACTCGTTTCTAAGTTTATATATATATGATTTTGAGAATAGTTTACTACCTAATAGTGATAATATTATATTTAGGAATAGTGATAATATTATACTTAGGAACCATGGAGAGGACCAGCAAGGAGCCCAAGTCGAGTTGGAGTCCGGTTCGACCATCCAGGAGCAGCTGCCTTCAAACGACCATAACTCCCTCATACGAAGTCCGATTGGGACGTTCTTAAAGTCCGATTGGGACGTTCTTATAGTCCACAGAGAAGCCCACGACGAGATCTTTCCAATGGATCTAGCCCACGTCCAAATTCTTTCTAGATCGCCGGCAATTGACTAAACAAGTTTTGACCAGATTCTGATTGGACCTAGTCGGTGCTGCGTCACCTTTTTGGTTCGGTCAAGGCTCATGTATTGAGTTAGAGTCCGAGTAGGGAAAGAGTCTATGTCGGTTCCAGGTTTCCTTACCTTACCACCGACCTCTTTTACCACCTCTATATAATCTGACCGAACCATTAGGATTCTGCGAATTTTGTTTAGTCATAGTGTTTCCTTCGTGAAGCTATTGAGATATTCTTCTTGGTCAGCTAGATCAACATCAATATCTGTATTCGGAACCCCAACTCTTCATCGTTATTCAACCTATATTTGCAATTTCAGATTGCTTGTTTATCTTGTTCTTGCTTGTTCTTCGAATGCTTGCAGGGATAGATCTTCGTGATCAGGTAGATCGTGCTTCTAGTTCGGTCGATAACAACCCGAAGTTGGTTTAGCGATTGCTAGGGCATATCAGTCGTGTACTGTTGGTAGCCGGATCGTGAGAGTCATCTTCACATATCGATAGTTGTTGTTCTCATCAAAAAATCGGACCGCCCGCGTCACATCAAAAAGGTACTATTTTCTAACGGTTCTTATTAGTGAACCGTTAGAAAATTGCAAGTTCACTAACAGTTGTGGTTTTGAACTGTTAATAAAATTAGACAGCTTATATAAAGTCTCCTATTCACCTCGCTCTACCACGCCGCCTCCTCTTTCTCTCTCTCTCTCTCTCTCAGCTCTCTTTTCCAATCCTCCAAACCCTAGATCTAGGCCATTGACGGCTTAGATTGCATTGATGCCGCAGCAGTATGCGTCGTCGAGCCGCCAGCCATGTGGAGCCAGGTGCCGCCTCCGCAATCTGCCTACGGGCAGGCGCCGCCACCGCAGCCGTACTATTCCGCGACGCTGGCTGCCCCGGCGGCATCGGATGAGGTGAGGACGTTGTGGATGGGCGACCTGCAGTACTAGATGGATGACAGCTAGATCTATGGCTGCTTTGCAAGCACCAGAGAGGTATACATCTCGATGCAAGTTTTGGTTATCGACCCGGGAAGCTGGGGAAACCTTTAGTTGATGAGGTACGTTAAATGTGAAATGTGACCTTTGCACCCTTTGAGCGAAATGTTTTTCTTCAATTGACTAGTACATCTCTTTCTGAGCTCCTCTTGTGTTTGGCCAACAGCATGGGCGCCTCTTCTATTGAGATGTTTTTGGAGTTCTACAGCAGGATGAGTTAAACTATGATGTATAGTTAATTGGTTTCATTGTGTTATGAACTTATTTTTTCCAAGCCAAGTTTCTAGAATGTGTAACCTGAACTGAAACTATTGGTTAACTGAATGTTGTACTATGTTGTTTTCAGGAATAGCTGTTGACCGGAGTAAGCATTGGGGAGACTTGGAGGGGGTAGAGGAGGAGGAGGAGGAAGAGAAGGAGGAAGAACAGATGGAAGAGGAAGACATGGAAGAAGACATTCAGTCTGTTGACACCATCTCCAGATACTACCATAATTCTTTAACAACAGGACTCCATAATCAGAAGTTTTGGTAGTAGTAAAATCTCATACTCAACCTTCAAAACGCAAGTTCATGTAGGACTATCAAATTGCAAGTTCATTTAAGACTACTTTTCTTTCAATAAATTTCAAATTTTTTCTCTTAGCCTTGCATTTACTGCAATTAGGGTATCCTTTCTTTTCCACACATCGAATCTATTCACAGTTCTTTAATTAAACCTCATTCATGATTTATTAATTGCAGATTACACTTACATACATGAAGAGGTGTGATGCAAGTAAACACTCATTATCATCATAATTATTCTCGAGGGTCACAATTAAGAGAAGTACAGCTTGTTGTAAAGAACTTAAACCCAAAGCAAGACAGAGGGAGTGTATGCAACGTATGACTGCTACATGATTGTGTAAATTTACTTCAAATAAAATGTCAAACAAGTGTTTAATTGACGAATCCAGAAAATGATTGTCTTATGGCCAATTTGCCACAATTAACTTGTTGTTTAAATATATTCTAACAGTTGGATACAAACTACTGTACGTCTTAGAATATGTACCTATTCTAACGGTTAACTACTAAGAACCGCTAGAATATAGTCATCTATTCTAAAGTATCTATTCTAACGGTTCTTAGTAGTGAACCATTATAATATAGTCATCTTTTATATCGGTTCACTACTAAGAACCGTTAAAATAGTCATCTTTTCTATATGTTAACTACTAAGAACCGATAGAAAAGAATATCTTTTTCTAATGGTTCTTATTAGTGAACCGTTAGAAAAAATATTCTTTTCTATCGGTTCTTTTTTCTAACGGTTCACTAATAAGAAACCGATAGAAAAAAGTATTCTTTTCTAACGGTTTGAAACCGTTAGAAAAGAGTTAGTTTTGTTCCATCGTGCCGATCACTAACGGTATAAGAACCGTTAGTAGAGATATGTTTTGAACTGTTAGAAGAAAACATTTTTGTAGTTGTACCCATCACCGGAACCATTTAACTTTTCACCATGTATCATATTTAATTACAACCATAACCTTTATCATGAATAACAATTTTCTAAAATATAATTTTTAAACACAATAATTAATTAAACAAGTGATACTAATATGCTAGATTATCGAAGGCCACATGCATATCAAATAGGTGTTAAACAATATTATATGGCATAAAATAGTCAGAAAATAATGTGACTTGCTATAATTAATAAGATCCTTGCAACCAAAGTCGAGTCTAAGAGCTTTAAATTCGTTTAGGTCCACCCCTTACTTGGTGCCTATGAATTAAATAAAGACATTTATAATTATTTACTAAATATAAACAATTAGAAAAATATATGAATGAGATGAAAATACATACCATACTTCCTAATTGACTGCTAAAAGAGAATTAATCAATTAACCTAATGATTAAGTATTGCATATGCATACAACCTAGCATAGAAAATCCCCCTTAATACTCCATTTCATCTTCTGTTGGTTCTTTACACCTCTCATCTCATTCATCTATTTTACCTTGTAAGACAACTATTCATCTCCACCATCCACTCACACTAACATTCCACCAGCCATCCATTTCTCTCATTAAATCTGAGCCACAAATTTTCATTAAAGAGTCATAACCATTCATCAAGCATCTTACAATTCTAGGGATTCAAGTAACTTTGCATGTCGTCCCTTCATCTTACTTGGATCTAATCCTAGCCATCCATTCACTTCCACACTAATACAAGAAACCGTAGCCTCCAGTCTCTTCGTCTTTCCTCCTGGCAACCATGCCTCCTCTCCTCTTTCTAAGCCTTAAGCCAATCTAGCACTCTAATGCACAAAACAACTCTAAAAATGTACAAAACAAGGTGGAGGACCAAGCCAAGTCACACCGGCCACGGGCGCCATTGGGCCGCTGTCGCCGGGTGGGTGCTGCACCGCCAGGCTGTTGCACAGGCGCATATGTGTCGCACCACCGCGCATCACCAGCCATCACCCCTTGCTAGCCCTCTCTTCCTCCTCTCTTCTTCTTCTCCTTTTTCCTCTTCTTCTCTTTTCTATGCAATGTATGTATGAGATGATGGAATTGATTTAAATCTTAGGGCTAAGGGAATCCTAAATTTCTATTATGCATTGCTAATTTGAAGATTGAGACCCTGGAGAAGAGGATCTACGGCGCAAAGGAAAGGAAGGAGAAGAGGACTTCCCTTCTCGAGGATGTGTTTGATGATGCTCACACAGATTTGAGCTTGACTAGTATGGTCGTGACATGTTGAGTAAAATAGTACGTAGAAATGTAAGATGATGTTTGGTTGGTTATATTAATAATATAGATTAAAATAAGATGTTGATTTCGTTGCATGAATAATATAAGTAGAAATATGTATGATGAAAAAATATTATTAAAACTAATAATATATAATATTTTTCTATAATAATCATTATTATGTATTAATAATTTTTAAATAACTTTAATCTATGTTAAAATTATTAACGTGTGTTGATCATTCTTAATTATACAATTAGACGAATCTGATTTATGAGATACATTCAAAACTTGTGTTTCTGATAGCTCGGCTCAAAAGGAATCTTGCATCCAACAAATCTTGTTGTTTTTATATACAAACAACTAAATAACTAGGAGTTATATCCCATGAGCCAAGTTGGAGACCAGATACCCTATGGAATGGTTTGGGAGGATTAACAAATATGGTAAGGGAGTTGTAGCCATTACAGAAACGGAAAGTATGAGGTGGTAATGAATGTTGAGTTGTCCTTTTGCGTGGGCGTCTATGTATTCATGAGGACCTTTTTGTAATTTTTGGAAAAGTTGAGGAGTTTCATGCAATGCATATTTTAATTTAAGGGTAGGTCGAGGGTTGAACTTTAGAATACACAATGCAGTCATGCAAATAAACCCTTATGAAATTTGGAAAATGCAAGAACGAATCAAACTCTATTTTCATAAAATAATTTACAAAATCACTCTAGAAGTAGGATTTCACGTTACAGTAAAACCTAAATATTTATACCCTGTTGTCACAAAATCCTAGATTGTAGAAGTCTTAGTATATAATAAGGGCTTTTTTTGTTTTTTTGTTTTTTGCACTTTACCCATATTTATCAAACTGAGAACTGACAAGTGAGGACCATTTATCAGCTAGGATCTGTCTATCAACTAGAGGTAGTGCTTTTCACCATCTCATCTATCTCTGCCACCAACTTCGCCGCTTAGGCCACCACCTCTCGTCATTGCCTCTCTTTCTACACCGCAACACACATAAGTATAGAGTGACACCAATGCTCAACCATGGTGTGCACTCGCCGTAACATGTCTTTCTTTCCAGCCTACACTGCAGGGTGCATGGCCGCATCGTCGGAGGTGAGCTGGAATAGCTAGTCGAGGCTGCTCTCTATCATGTTGGTGGCAGCAAAGGTGAAAGGTGGCAACAATGTGAGTGATTAACGTGGTGGCAAGAAGTTAAGCTCTTGCTAGCGGTGGGGGCTATTTGGCCAAGAACTCTCTTGCGTCAGCAAGAAGTCAATGACCATCGATGTCACTGCCGAGCCGAAGATTACACTTCTGGCAATTAATACAAGATTTAATCACTGCAACTCTATCTTGGAGGACAATGCGAACATTAAAGCAAAAGATATGCTTCCGAGCTAGGAGATCGCCAAGATAAAGATCATGCCGATGAACTGGGCCAAAAGTGGTACATTTCCGGTGAGCAACAGCAACTTTGCACCAAACAAGACCTCGTCTTTCACGGTGTTCCCTCCGGATGTTGGCCACTGCGTCATGAGCTCTAGCGACTTCTCTTTCCCGATGCTTAGCATAGGGAGTGTGGCCATTGTGGACGAGCCACCACATGAACTATTGGAGGTGTTCCATCCGATCGATGAGGACACAATGGTCCTTACATACATGAGCTATTTTTGGTGGCAATTGAGGCTACGACGAGGGGTAGAACTGTTGTGTGTAGAAGGGGGAGGTTGCAGCAAAAGATGATTGTCAAGGCGGAGAAGTAAGAGGCGGAGATGGAGGAGGCAATGAGAAGCAATCACCTCCAAGTGACAGGTGGGGCCTAGCTAATAGGTGGGCTCCTCCTATCAGTTTTCTATTGCTTCAAATGCCCTTTTGATTGAATGGATGAAGTGAAAAAAAAACAAAAATAGCCCATATTATATATCAATGTTTCTAAAACCTTGGCTTATTGTAATTTCCTCTTTTATAATAAATAGAACTCTGCTGCCTTTGCTGATTTAACATGTTAATTGGTTCAGTTTGATTTGGAAATCCTGCAAAAATTAGCAGTTTGACGCATCTGGTAATATTTGAAATCACAAATGATATCCATTTGGGTGCGAATTATGGCGCCAAAATGCCATCTTTAACATATTATGATCAATAAACTCTGTTTCTTTATGCAATTAGTTGCTGCCTCTGCCAATTTCTCGTGTGAATTGGTTCAGTTTGATTCGGAAGTCCTGCAAAAATTAGCAATTTGACACATCTAAGTCTTCGAAATCACAAATTCTGTCCATTTGAGTGCAAATTATGGCGTCAAAATGCCATCTTTACATTCTTACGATCAATTTGCTGCAATTATCCTGTGAACTGGTCGAGTTTGATTCATAAATCCTGCAAAATTTAGCAATTTGACACATCTGCTGTCTTTGAAATCACAGAAGTTATCCATTTGTGTGCGAATTCTGCCATTTAACACCTTTTGCAAAAGAATTCTGTCAGTTTCCATGTAATGTGCAACTGTTTCAGTTCCAAATCATGATAGCTTTTTGCTTGCGGCACTTAGGATCCAAGAATCCTGTAAACCGTCACTCTCTTTGATGCGTATTTCTTGCCTTTTTTAATGTTGATCCGTCTACGCAAACGCCAAACGAAAAAAGAACAGTTTTTTTCCTAAAAAAAATTATCTCCCTTCTCTAGCACGCGAAGGCTATGTGACAAGAATTCGCAGTTCTTGCAGTGTCGCGTGGCCACCTGTGATGCCGTATTCGAATGACTTTCCGTGCAATTCTTGATTAATTTGCACATCACCATCTGATGTTCTTTCCCTAAAAAAAAACCATCTAATGTTCTTGTCTCCTTTTCTTGATGCTTTAATCCTGTCTTAAAAAAGTTTGGATTCTTGGAAGCTTTGCATATCCATCTAGTGCTAGGCTACGAGTGATCAAGAAGAGAGGCCTGGTAACAATGGCGCGATGTTCGACGGCCGCCGTGCTCGGGCTGGCGGTAGTGGTGGTGGTGCTGGCCGGCCGCGGCAGCGCGAAGGAGTGCACGAACGTGCCGACGGAGCTGTCGTCCCACACGGTGCGCGCGCGGCTGCAGGGCGCGCCGCACGAGGAGGCGTCGCGGTTGCGCGAGATCTTCCAAGGACTCCTCCGGCCCACCGGCGAGCCGTCCTGGATGGACCTCACGCCGCGCAAGGTCCTCCTGGGCAAGGCCGAGCACGAGGAGTTCGACTGGCTGACGCTGTATAGGGACCTCGGGGGCGCCGATGGCGGCGGCGGCGGCAGGCCACCCGCCGCCGCCGGCGAGTTCTTGGCCGAGGCGTCGCTGCACACCGTGAGGCTGGAGCCGGGCACTAAGTACTGGCAAGCCCAGCAGACCAACCTGGAGTACTTGCTGCTCCTGGACATTGACCGGCTAGTCTGGAGCTTCCGCACACAGGCCAGCTTGTCGGCGCCGGGCACGCCCTACGGCGGATGGGAGGCTCCGTCCTCCCAGCTCCGAGGGCACTTCGTCGGTGTGTCACAAACTCACAGTCTTTTCTTGGAGCAATTGGAGCAACCGCACGGTTTGAATTCAGTTGTACTGCCTTCTTGTTGTTATCTTTGCAGGGCACTACATGAGTGCAACTGCCAAGATGTGGGCGAGCACGCACAACGACACGCTCTACGCCAAGATGTCGTCGGTCGTCGACGCGCTACATGAATGCCAGAAGAAGATTGGCACAGGGTACCTCTCGGCCTTCCCATCGGAGTTCTTCGACTGGTTTGAGGCAATCAAGTCTGTCTGGGCTCCTTACTACACAATCCACAAGGTGTACAGATTTTGTTTCACTGTCTGTTTCTTGATCAGTATGCAACCATTGGTGTCTTGAACAAGTGTAGTGTTTTTGTTTTACAGATTATGCAAGGGCTTCTTGATCAGTATACAGTAGCGGGAAATTCCAAAGCTCTTGGTATGGTGGTGGGGATGGCTGATTACTTCAGTAACCGTGTGAAGAATGTCATACAGAAATACAGCATTGAGAGGCACTGGAAATCGCTCAACGAGGAGACTGGCGGAATGAACGATGTGCTCTATCAGCTCTATACAATAACGGTATTTGCTTTTCTAGTCAACTGTCGTCATACTTGCATTAGTATGGATTAAGGCTGTGCCCAGTGTTAACCTCTTTGTCTAATGTACTCTGTTAGTTGCTATTTGTTTTAGAAGCATCTTTTGAGTGGTGCTGCTGATTTCTGTAACTTGAACAGAATGATCAGAAGCATTTGACACTGGCTCATCTTTTCGATAAGCCTTGCTTTCTGGGGTTGCTTGCAGTTCAGGTCTGCATATCTTTTCCTAGTTGAATTTTTCTGCTTCTCATTGCCATCTATGTATTACTTCATTGTAAATTGCTAACATGAAACCAGGTTCATTTTAATTCAATTTGCACCTATGGTGGCTATGATTTATATTGCAATTCACCATGTTTGTGTATTACGATGTTGCCTGTATGTTCTTTTTTATTTAATTTGCACTGGACGATGATAACATATCAAATAAATATTCTAAACTGTGTCATATCTTATCGTGTCATTATAATCTGTACAGTCATGGCCGACATTACTATCTAAAATTGGTATCTTCAGATTAAGCACATCCAAAGTGAACTTGTGTTCCTATTAGTCTGTCTTTTAATTTACATATAATTCCATACTTTACATGAATACTGCTGCTATTATAGGAACCCTTTTAACTGATATCTTTCTGTGTGTTTGGCTTTCAGGCTGACAGTTTGTCAGGTTTTCATGCCAATACGCATATTCCAGTTGTCATTGGTGGGCAGATGAGATATGAAGTTACTGGTGATCCTCTCTACAAGGTAAAAGTTATTGCAAATCTTGCTTTCTGGAGAGCTTTAAGGACCCATCTTCATAAATGAAGAATAATCTGCTCAGGAAAATTAACATGATTACATAGTATTTAGTTTATAGTATCATTTCGGGCTATTCCTTCACAGGGAAAAAGCGGGCCTTATTCCACTTCCAATTTATGTGAGCTTCTTGTGTGAAAGTTGTGACGAATCAATCTGGGGGAAAAAAGAACACATTTAATGCAGAAATATGGTTCTCAATTTTGGCAACTATTATGAATATATACGCGTTCTAGCTTTATTAGCTTCGTCTATTCCTTTCTTCTCTAGTCACTTTTTTGGTATCCAATACTGCCAGCTTTATTGAAAAACTATATGTTGGCATTTTGCTTAGGTACTCTCTGCTCTCCTACCATCTCATTTTTGTTTTGTTGATGCAACTTGAGTGAAGCTGGATGAAGCTGACGATAAGCCTAATTCATGAAACAGCAAATTGCGATATTCTTTATGGATGCTATAAATTCTTCTCATAGCTATGCAACTGGTGGCACATCTGTCAGGGAATTCTGGTAATAAATTCTAGATGCGTGATTACCATAGTAAATGGCCATAGTTATCTTTTGTCAGATGTGCTTACACTCTATATGGTTGTCAGGTCCGACCCAAAGCGTTTAGCTGAAACTCTGAGTACTGAGAATGAGGAATCTTGCACTACCTACAACATGCTCAAGGTGATTTACTTGTTTACAATCATCAAATATTCTCCTGAACATTTCTTTTTTGTGTTAAAGATGTGATATATAAGAAACTAATATGTGCAGGTTTCTCGCAACCTATTCAGATGGACAAAGGAAACAGCATATGCAGACTATTATGAGAGGGCACTGATAAATGGTGTCCTGAGCATTCAAAGAGGGAAAGATTCTGGTGTGATGATCTACATGCTGCCCCAGGGCCACGGACAGTCTAAAGCAGTGAGCTATCATGGTTGGGGAACAAAATATGATTCATTTTGGTGTTGTTATGGGACAGGTAATATCAAAAGCCTCTGAATTCTATTTGCATTGTTTGTTTAGCTTGATACCACTGATGTGAAAGTAACCATGTTGATTTCATATCATGATTTTCTGCTATTCTGATATCTACATACTAAAAGACTAGTCACACCGCTCGTTCTCTTTTTCTTTTTGCTTTTCATTCTAAGTTCCTGAGTTACAATGAGAATTACGAACTTCACAGTTGTCATGTTTGTTTCTGAGTCTTCTGGTTTTCATTTGCAGGGATAGAATCATTTTCGAAACTGGGGGATTCTATTTACTTTGAGGAGAAAGGAGACACGCCAGCACTCTACATCATTCAGTACATTCCAAGCACTTTCAACTGGAAAACATCAGGGCTTACTGTTACTCAACAAGTTAAACCACTCAGTTCTTCAGATTTGTGTCTTCAAGTTTCATTCTCCATTTCTGCAAAGGTAATTCTTTTTAGCATTTTTCATGGCACAGAGTGGAAAGCATCAATACTTAGCCGCTTTGCTTTCCATTTGTGCAGACAAATGGTCAGTCTGCAACAGTGAATGTGAGAATACCGTCATGGACATCTGTAGATGGTGTAACAGCGACTTTAAATGACGAAGATTTGGGACTAACATCTCCAGGTATAATCATCAATTCCAATTATTACCAATCCTGGAGATTACTGTTTAACTTGATCTTATTTTGCCGGCAGGGACTTTCCTCTCAATCACCAAACAGTGGGGCTCAGACGATCATTTGTTACTTCAATTCCCCATCACCCTGAGGACTGAAGCAATACAAGGTTTGAAATTCAAGTATTATCAGCTGTTCATCATATATTTGAGCTTGAAAGGAAATAATAGATAATACCGTCATGCAAACCGATGGTTTATCATGCAAAAATATGGTTATTTGGTAGATTAGAATTACCATACTAGCTTGTGCTATAATAGTTCATACATGATAAATTTTGCCAGATTGTCATATTAGTAACTGGTATGTACCATTAGTCATTTTTAGTAGAATCTTCCAAAGAATATTAATTAAGTGCAAGTGATATCTTCAGATGATCGGCCAGAGTATGCATCGATTCAAGCAGTCCTATTTGGACCATTCCTTCTTGCTGGTCTGTCTACTAGTGACTGGGATGCAAAAGCCAGCAATATCAGTGGAATTTCAGACTGGATTACTCCTGTTCCTTCATCATACAACTCACAGCTGGTGACCTTCACACAAGAATCCGGCGGGAAGATCTTCGTTCTCTCAAGCGCAAATGGTTCCCTGACAATGCAACAACAGCCTGAAGGTGGTGGAACTGACACCGCCGTCCATGCAACATTCAGAATCTACTCTCATGACACAACAAGGCTGCATGCCATCTATGGCACAACTGCGAACGGGACTTCAATGATGATCGAACCATTCGACTTGCCAGGAATGGTGATCACTAACAGCCTCGCAATATCTGCACAGAACAGCTCGGGATCCTTATTCAACATCGTACCTGGACTCGACAGGAAACCCGACTCAGTTTCCCTTGAGCTAGGGACCAAACCAGGATGCTTCTTGGCGACTGGCACAGATTACTCTGCCGGGACAAAAATTCAGGTGAGCTGCAAGCGTGCCCTAAAGAGTTTCGGCGCGACATTTGAGCAGGCAGCTAGCTTTGTGCAGGCCAATCCTTTGAGACTGTACCACCCGTTAAGCTTCATCGCGAAGGGGGTGAGGAGGAATTTCCTCCTGGAGCCATTGTTCACCCTGAGGGATGAATTCTACACAATCTACTTCAACCTTGGGGCCTGATACTGCAAATCTACTATGTTTCAAGAATGGTTTGACCCAAATAATAATACATGTTGTTCTATGTGCATTCTGTTTATATCTTGAAATAATAGGTAATTTTACTTAGTGCAATATTCCCCAATTCTCACCTCATATCCTTGTGCCCATTTTCTCTTACAACAGTTAACTCCTGAATGGGAACACTCCAAATGCTAAAAATTTCTTACAAAATTTTCATAAAAACTGATCTGCACACTCAATTACTCCTCACATTTATGCCTTACCTACTATTGATGTGAACACACCTATCTCTGATACGCATCATCCTTTTAGATTTTGTAAAGAGTTTGTAAGAATTTTTTTAGTGCATGAAGCATCACTCCAGTCTGATGGGTGTGAATTTTTTGCTGGTGAAAGAACAGTAGAGTTGTTCAAGACATCATGTACTTTTTCTGTATCTTGGCACTGCAACAGTAGTGTATTTGTTGATTCACTTGCTTCTGTTGAAGTGAGTAACTTTCCTTGAACAGAAACAATTCAGTTTCTGGTGTTTTGATTTTTCCGGTGGTTGAACGCGCCAACTGCTTTTAGTTTTATCGGCTGTTGCATACATATTAATTAAAATTTAAAAATACAATGCTTATGATGGGTTTGTGTTTAGACTGTTTGAAAACCAAAAAAGTCTCCGGCGGTTTGTGTATGAAAACGAAGGATCCTCAAGTCCTGTTCTGTGTGCATGAATTTTATAAAAAATGAAACATTTGTTGAAAAAATTTCTCAAAAATTCCTCTATTCCAAACAGGGCATAAGTTATCTACTTGAAAACAGGACTTCGGTTATTGTGTAAGTCAGTTAGTTTACTCCATCTGGTATGTCCAATTACCACTAATAACTGGTTTCCAAATAGTTTCAGAAAAATGTTGTAAATTTAAGATCTGTATTTAAACTTGACATAATATTTGTAAACCGAACAAAGATGAATAGCAATCAACAGTTATTGCCCGGCTGTTGGTATTTTGAGCGCTGGCATGGATACGCCAACATTGAGAAGGGTTCAAGGCATAGGCACGGATTTGTATCCCCTAATCTTTCTGAAAGGCAAAGCGTGCTTTCGAAACATTCCATCTGTTTAAGGCACAAATGATACTGCAGATTATTCTTATGTGAGCTGACAGGAGAAATGATAGCAACACCGAATTCCACACGAGACAACTTCAACTTGAAGCAGCACCCACCCCAGCTACTGGGAATACGACAACATGAACACCCAATCTAATCAACTCTTTAGCAGCGCAAAAGCAAAAACAAGAATCTCAAATCTCAACAATACATCGGTTCTCCAGCAAAATCCTTCTGTATTTCAATCTCTGCTCAACACCCGGCAAAGAATTTGATCATTCATCAATCATGTCAAACAGAAACAACCACTAATTCAATAGAAGAAAAAAAAAACTCCTCATCTTCAACTCCAGGGAATATTTTGGCACAATCTTATCCTACTAAGCAAACAACAATTGAACTGAATAAATAGTCACAATAATGCATTTACATTATCAACATCTCCAGGATTCAAACCATAGTTCTTCGATGACAGAATTTGAATTGATGATGATCACCAACAGGATTCCTATCGCACTGAAGAACAATTGATAGGTCAATATATAACCCAGTTATCATTCGTGAGGCATGCTTGTTTCAGTTATATTCCACATCAAATAGTAAAACATGGCCTATACAGAACAGAACTAACAAGTATAACTTGCCAAAGTTGACAGAATGAAGCAAAAATACACATCCATAGCAAATGAAGCATATATGCACTAATTAAATACGACACAACTAGAAATGCAGATGGAATATTGTAAGATATGAAGCAGTTGATGGCCTTCAAGGGGACTTCAAGGCTATATAACGGACGATTGCTGATTACTATTACTGATTGGAATGTAACACGCCAGGGACAATAATACATTACAAAGCTAGCTACTAAATGAAATGCCACAATACCGTCCGCAAAACCACCACAAATAGAGCTTACACAACATAGCCAACATGCAAACCATTCGGACTGGGACTGGAGGAAGAATTCTTGCAGCTGCCAAGATGCACCATGCATCGCAATGTCAAACAACATAGGAAAGGTAGCAGCCAACATGAAAGAAAAGGGCATGGATAAAGCAGCAAAGGATGATGAAATCTTGCATATCACAATCCATTTCATCGCATGGGCCCCTCTAGATCTTGTCGAGCTTCTCCGCCTTCACCACCGGGTTGGCCTTGGCAATGGCATCCCTAGCTGCAGTCCGGTAGTCAAACTGACAGTCATGCTTGTCAGAATAGTGGTGCACCGCGCAGTACAAGTTCCCGCATCGGCATTTGAATCCTGTCAGCCCAACCCTCTTCCTACAAGTAGCGCACCGATTTGGGCCTTCTTTGCCCTTGGGGTTTACAGCAATACCCTCGCTAGGGACAGCAATGTCAGTAGGCTGCACAGAAAGTGCCTTTGCCTCAACCTGAGCCACAGCCACCTCTGCGGTCCCCATGACAATAGGTTCTTTCCCGCCATCAGCGCCATTGACAATGCTATCAATGGAGGAGGCAGCCAGCTTGGCCTGTTCCTGCTTCAAGATCATCTCCTTGTGGCACTTGGAGCACATGTTCATCGTGGCAGCACTGCCGAAGAAGCCACAGTTGTTGATGCAAAGAATAGGGCCCTCCGGCTGCTGGCAACCTGTCTCCTTATGTTCCATTGTGATCGTAAGCTGCCGATCAAACAAAGGAAAGAGGGCAAAAAAGTTAGCGCCAGAAGAAATCTTTGGAGAACACATAGCAAAACAAATCGAGCTAGATGCTAATCTAACAATCACCAAATGGTTGCAAAAATGTTGCGACAATTCCATGTTAAAATGATTCGCTGTTAAAAGCCTATAACCTCATGAAACAAGATTCTAGTCAACATGATAATGATATCACTATCACAGAATTAAATTAAAGAAACTGTATGCAACTTCCTACTTATTACAATCAAATCAGTTTGATCATTTGACCAGCAATCTAAACAAAGATTCAAACATCGAAATTAGAGTTTGATAATTGCAATTTGGCCAATAAACTACGAATCAATTTGTAATTGCAGAAAACCAAAAGAAAGCATCAATTTATTGCAACAATTACCAAATGCGTGCAAAAGAGCCAACTTTTTTTACCCGAAAAAGGGGGCCTAAATCTCTATTCATTATTTTACAATAAAACACTAACACAAAAAATTTTAAAAAGAAGTTCCACGCAAAATCTAAAAGTTTCGCCCAAAAACACCCAATTTTGACGAAGAAAGTCAAAATTTCACCCAATAAATTCTCCATAACCCAAGAAACCCCCCAAACGTAACAGAAGACCAAATCAAATCACGAACCTTAAAGCGGCGGCCTTGGTTGCGATTCCCCTCCGGCGATCCCTGCACGCACGAATAAAACCCAAAAAAAAAATCACCAAAAATTCTGGAAAAAATCCGCCCAGATCGATCAGGCGAGGCCGAGTCGAAGCCCTAAAGCAACAGATCAAACCAATCTGAGAAAAATCGACATAAAATCGGGGAGCAAACCCTAACCCTAGGGGAGGAGGTCGAGGAGGCGAGAGGAGAGGAATCGCAAGGAGTTCGATGGGCCTTCGAAATGGAGAGAGAGCAAGGTAAAAGAGGTAGAGGCGAGGGAAAATTACCATGTTGCCCCCCAAAGTATGGGCTATTTTCAGAAAGTGTTTGAGGCACCGCATAGAATTTTCTATGCGGGATGATGTATCACCCGTCCGATTGGGGTTGGGATGTGGATGGACGGCTTAGATGGGGCTGTGTGTGCTTTTGCAGAGAGATCCCTGAGAGGTTTTTTATATTTAAGAGAGGTCTTTTCTTTCTTGGGGCAGAAGAAGCTTGTCTTTTTCTTCTCTTTATGGTAGTATAAATTTATTCACAGTGGTGGAATTGTAATTTATATTTTTTGAAAAAATCTATTATTGAGAAATAAATGGAAAGTAATTTTTTAGTTTAAGATCCAAAATTTTTATGCTTGGTATGTATACTCTTTGCTCACGGCAACTCAGTTAATTTTTTTGTAAGTCTTCCACTCAACTCGGTTTAGTCCGAATGTGTAAATGTGATATGATATAAGTGCGTATGTTCTCATCTATTTTCAAATTGATGCAGCCAAACTTTTTTTTTTTGCACCCAACTCACCTGATGTGTAGTTTATACAAAGTCGGGAGGTTTCTTTGCTCGCACCACTTCAGTTAATTTTTCTGTACGTATCACAATTTATCTTAAATTTTGAAACATGACTTGATCTAACCACATAAATTCTCACCTAATTTCAAATAGACACAACCACACATTTTCTCCGCCCAGCCTAAACTCAACATGCCAAGTTTTACATAAAAATCACTCTTTTATTAAAAATTATCTCACACGAAATACAACACTATCGCTTATCAAAAATAATAGCACTAAAAAAATGTCAAAAATAATGTGATTGTAACTTTGTAACATATCACAATTTTTTGAAAGAAAATCCATCAAAAAAAGATTTCATTGGTGATATAGAAAGGTATGTTTGTGTGTGTCGGTTTTACGTTGAGATGGCCATACTTTTGGGACAATTTTTTTTATGTTGTTACAAAATGTTTGTTGTAAATCAGAAAAATCGTCGTGATGTCAACAAATCATAATCAATTCACTCAAAACAATTATAGAAATAAAAAGGCACAAATATAGAAAATAGTAGATGAAAATTTTTATTCATTCATCTCCCTTTACAATATACAATGTTTTATACAGACCAAAAGTCAGAGTTGTCCAAGTAGCAATTTCAGTAATGTTCACACGAGATAATGATCCTTTATAATTATCCATTTCCAACATTCCCCCTTAGACTTTACCATGACATACATATGCCTCATTAAATACTCCACCGAAAAACCCAGTGCGAAAAACTATTGAGAAAAGAGTATAGAGCACACATATTATTTGCGTTGCACATGTTGCCTCATTAAAAACTTCCAATCAAAAAACTCAGTGAGAAAAACTTGTTTAAGGAAAAAAGAGTATAACATCGATCTTCAAGATCTAATTGTCTTGATCTTTGGAATCTCAATAATTTTAAATACATTGGGTACTAAAACTTATGTAATAGACCTTTTGGGTTTAATTTGGATTAAGTACTTTAGAATCTAAAACCCATAATTAATTTTTCATATTTTCTCCCCTGAAGACAACAATCTTCTTAGCCTACGTATTCCTATGCCAATGACATATTTTTCAAAAATAGATGTAAGCAATGGTTTAGTGAACTGATTTGCTAGATTGTCACTAAATCTAGTCTTTTGGACCCTTATTTCATCACTCCCCTGGATATCATGAGGATAGGAGAATTTGGGAGCAATATATTTTGTCATATTATTTGTAACATATCCACTACTTATTTGTACAACACAAATAACATTATCCTCGTATAAGATAGTGAGGGTATTTTTTGTTGCAATGTCTTGTGATTACCGGATATGACGTATCAACCATTTAAGGCATACACATTCACGTGAGACTTCGTATAGTGCACTTGTCTCTGAGTAGTTTATAGAAGTTGCCACTAATGTCTATTTAACAAACTTCCAAGAAATGGCTATAGCGCCATAGAGAAACACATAATCCGTACATGGCATTGTGGGGATCAAATAAATAGCCAGCATTCGTATAGCCTACTAAGATCATGTCTTGATCTATCTAATAATATAAATAAAGAGTTCTTGTGCCTTAAAGATATCTGAGGAGATGTTTGACGCCATTCTAATGCCTTCTGGTTGGGGATACATTGTGTCTTGCTAGCAAACTTACCGCGAATGTAATATCAGGCCTAGTGAATTTGCGAGATACAACAGTGCTCTCATGGCACTTAATAAGAAACTCCTGGTCCTAAGATTTTCTTATTATTTCTTTGGGTCTAAATGGGTCTGTATCTGTTTCCAGGGATCTTACGACCATTTATGACAAGATTTATCAACATTGATGCACTCTAGAACTTTCTTCAAGTAGGTTGACTGGTGAACATATATTCCTTCAGTGAGATGTTCGATTTGCAGGCCGAGACAATATTTGGTTTTACCAAAATTTTTAATTTTGAACTCCGTCTTTAGGTATGAGCTTATTTCCTCAATTTTCATTGTGGTTCCAATAATATTTATGTCATTAACATATACTGAAAAAATATCGAAGTCATTTGTCAACTTCTTTATGAACACACAAGGATAAGTATTATTATTAACATATCCTTTCATCAGAAGGAATTCACTTAGTCGATTGTTCCACAATCTATCTAACTATTTCAAGTCGTAATGTACCCTTTGTAATTTGATACTGTTCATGTTGCAATTTTATTTCCCTTCCAAGTTAGGGACTTTGAGTCTTTCTAAGACTTTTATATAAATGTCAAAATCTAGTGATCCATATAGATATGTGATCACAATATCTATTAACTACATATTTAAATTCATACATACTGTGAAAGATATTAAGTAGTAGAATGTGATTCCATCCATAACAGGAGAATATGTTTTCTCATAATCAATACCAGATTTCTGCGTGAACCGGCCCTTTGGCAACCAATCTCATTTTATATATCACCACCTAATTTTTCTCATTTCTATTTCTAATAAAGATCCATTTGTATCATACAAGAATAACGTCTTGTACCATTCAAACTACTGGTCCAAAAACTTTTCCTTTATTTAGCGAGTGTACCTCAACCTCAATTGTTGCTCTCCATTTGACCCAATTTAAGCGCTTCTAACACTTTGCTATAGTTTTTGGTTCTGGATCTAGATTTTCATTTAAGATAGTTTGAGTAATTGTAGAGGCAAAATAGTTGTTGACAATTGTAGTGTGTCTATCATATGTCTTTCTCGTGTCCACATAATTCGTGGATATATCATTATTAATATTGAACAATTCTTTCTGATTTCTCAAAACGATAGGACCTAGTTGTTCCGCAATCCTAGTGTTGTATACATGTTAAGTTGCTGGGATTCTCATCTTCATGATGAACCTCTTCAAGAGGTTTCTCACCTTCAATGTGAGTTCTACAGGATATTTATAGAGCGATTGACTATCTTTATTACACTTTTGTCTTTGTGAACGTCTCCATGAATTAAGATCTTTTACACTTATAGGTCTCCCTCGCTTTCGGTGTAAGGGAGAATCAGTGGATTTACTATTTTACTGGGATATTTCCACTCTTCCAGGTGTATTTATTGTAAGTATATGAAATTTAGTCACTCCTCTATAATCAGTGAAAGCATCTAGAAAATTATTTGCTGAATTTTGCAAATTAATTATCTTCTGAACTTACAGTTCCGCTTGATTAGTGCATGGATCTAAATATTGAAGATCTTTTTCATCTCATGAAATTTCGCACATTTCAAATTTAGGATTTTATCTCCCCTAAATACTAAGAATTGATCATCATCAAATATGCAATCAACGTACCGAGTTATTAAAAAATCCCCTGCCATGGACTCAAGATTTTAATAATTGATGAAGTTTCATATTCAACATATATCCCAAACTTCTGGTGGAGGCCCGTAGAGGTATGCTGGTGTGGTGATATGGCACATATACAACACAACCAAAGACTCACAAATAGGAAATACTTGTTTCTTTCCCACACACTAGTTGCAAGGAGAAATAATCATGATATGCAGTGGTCCGGACTTGTGTTACTTTCTGGGCTATTCTCTTTGGTTCATAGGATAAAGGACAAAGTTCAGGGTCATGTCGTTGCAACTGCGGCTTGTTGTCGAAGACTATTACATCCTCCGTTCAAGGTGACTACGGGAGAAGATTTGTAGAGTATCCTAGGGAAGATGCTCGTAAGTGCACTTTCCTACTTTGGCTCGATTCCAAGTGGAGCACAAAGGCTGCGCATACGATACTTTATCTTCTATGCAGAAAGAAGAGACTTTGTGAGTAGCTTGACTTCATGGAGGAGCTGTCGATCAACATACATGATGTTCAACATATGTGTTGCTGTAGACGTTCTTATTATTGCTCTTGCCATGGAGACATGTACCCAACAACGCGTCCTCTGGAGGAGTTCAACTGGTCTGATGATTCCTCTGACACAGATGACTTTATGTGCAGATGTCGAGGTGATTAAGAGTCACTACGTCTTGGGCCTACGACACTGTCGGTAGAAACTACGTACATTGTGGCTACGAAGAGGAGAGGAATAAATGCAATTACATCTCGTGGCTCTACCCAGAGTGGAATGAGGTAGAGAAGAATACTATAAATACTCTTCTAGGTGAGCTGGACAATCTCTACTTGGATCAAGTGGCGCACCACAGTTTGATCATCTTTTGCTACTATAGACCTGATTCCAATTGTTTTTGCAACTGTCACAACGCGTGTAACTTTCTATTATATCTACAGCATCAATACTTTGTACTGAAAACCCCAGCATTTGGTCGCTATAAACTTTCGGTCTCCAGAAACTGAAACCCTAGCCATTTTATAACCCAAAAACAACAAAATCTAGCCTTCGGTTCCCAGGAACATAAATCCTAGCTACCCATTTTATAACCAACAAAAAACCTATCGGTTAATACTCAGAAACACAGAAACCCTAACGTTTAGTCCCTAAGAACAAAATAAGAAACCTATCCCGTATATGTAAGAACAAAAACAAAAAATTACTTTAAGTCGTGTACCCGGCTCGTGACTGAAACACTGTGGGTTACAGCGTTTTAGTCACGAGCTAGGTACGCGACTGAAAGTCTACGTGGCGCAATCCTGGGCCATGTCAGTTAATTAGTTGCGAACTGGGCCCGCGACTGAAGGCTATTTCTGATATTTTTGAAATTTTTGGGTTAGCTTTGAAATTCTTTTTTTAATGGGTCATTCATAAAAAAATTCTGAACTATATAGATTATATAAAGTAAAGTAGAGAAGAAATTATGAATATATTTTTAAAAAAATAGAAAAAAAATTCCAACAACTAAAAGTGTGTTTGGTTTCAAGAGTGATCCCATCGTAGGGATGAGTTGGTCCTTCTTAGATGATCTCATCTTAGATGAGTGATCCTTTGAGTTTGTTTGGTTAGAGAAATGAGATGGTCTTGTATTTTGTTTACTTAGAAGAATGAAGTGGTCTTGTTCCTTATTTGATTAGTGGGATGATTAACAATTTCTCACTAATTCAATGTCATTAAACTCACTAATTCAATATTTTCCTCACTATCAATATTCCCATTAAACTACTACAAAATGTCCACATTTTTCTTAATTACAAAACTAACTGTGGTACTAAACCAATGGAATGCCGAGCCTGTCAAAAAATGGAGTACACAATATACAGGAATTACATAAAATGCATACACACATGTCAAACTTAGATAAGGAATTACATAAATTATCAAAAAATAATTATATATTATCAAACTTGGAACAACAACTAATCCAAACAGCAAATGCAGTAGCAATAATAACTTGAATTTAAGCCATAAACCACATGAGGTGAAACTATTTAATCAAGCATCAAAACCATATGAAAAGATCCATGTAACATCACATTCATCTATGATTCAATAAAAATAAAGATTTAAACATCATAGCTCAACCTGCAAAAACTATATCCTAGAAATCATGCAAGTTTAGACAAGATGCATTAAGAAAGGTGATTTTTGATGTACTGAGACACCCACACCATCTTGTTGTCAAGACTAAGTCTCATAAAGGCATTAGCAATGGATGGATTCTCAACAAGATAAGTATAGTAATCCAAGAGACCACCCTCATCAAAAGCAAGGATCTCCTTCATCACCTCCCAAAGATTATCTGGCACTATTGGATACTAGACGAGGTGTTGTCATCATGATGACATTTGCAAGATTGTTAAAGGCATGAGTGACAAAAGAGATCATTGGATCTTCTTCCTCCACCACACGTGCCCTCTTCCTTCCTGAGCTAGCTTGGCCAGCCCCATCACGTTGTGGGCTTGGATTGCGACTCTTAAAACCTTGTATTGAAAAACTACCTGCCAAACCACCACCAGCCATGCTATTTGAGTTAGGAGCACTTGCAGACACATCAAAAGCTAGGGGATCGCTAGTACCCTTGGCAAGCATTCCAGTAGCAAGCTAGTTGCCAAATATTACAGCCATGTAGTGGTAATTCTCAAGAGACTTGTTGAAGAACTTTGCCTCACTTGGGTGCTTCTGAAAGCATATAAAGATCCATGTTAACTTAATCAATCATGATACTAATGTAACAACAAGTCTTATTGAATCATGTTAACATTGTTTGAAGAGAGACATCACACATATGGACCTCCCAATTAAAGGAAAGCAACCACAAAACCGCTCAACTTTTCTTCCCATAGAGCTGTAAGTAAAGAGGAGCAATTTTCTCTCGAATAACTAGTAGTCCAATACATCTTACAGAACCCCGAAGTTGAACTTAATCAATGATTAATAAATCCTCACTATCACAGCTTACAGAACTAGTAGTCCAGTACACCTTACAGAACCCCAACTTGACACCATGGCAACAGAATGTGTGTTACAGATACAAACACCAGCACATGATAATAAAACACCATCACAAAGCACTAAAATTTCTACTGTTATAGATCAAAGAACCCGCAATACTTACGCTGACACGTTCCATGTGGTTTTTCTAGTCAAATATTATTGTTGCAGTTTCCTCATCAAAATTGCTGAACTGACCTTCTTGAACTTCAAAATACTACCTTAGCGAGTCCTCCATATTTTCATATGATTGACAATTTGACTACATGTAACATAAACCCCGAAGTTGTCATTCAAAACTTTAGTACATTGCTTGTAACAGGCTGTCTTGAAACCCTTGTCCACACGAAGCCCATTAGCAATAAACTCAGTCAAGTAGCGCAAAACAAATGTAGACATGTCAGATATCCAAACAATTGGATTCCTTTGGTCAACTTCTTGGTATCCATCCATTTTCCTATTGCATGAAAATAGTCAGCGTATAAATTTGCA